>CAJVQF010000005.1:1200000-1822920 GCA_911254575.1 Candida sanyaensis
TACTACATCACAATCCCAAGAAACAGATGCAACCAATACATCGATCCAATCAAAACCAAGTGAAACCGAATTAGGTTCTGATGGTGAGGACCAAAATAAACAAGGAGGCAATGATGATAGCGATGATGATAACAATGACGAAGATGAAGAAGATAATGGTGATAGTAAAGAAAAGGTGAAATCATCTGATCATACTGGTTTTTACTTTATGTCTATTGCAGTTGTTGGATTTATTGCGGTTTTATTATTAATGAAATTCCATAAGACACCAGGAAGTGGTCGTCGTAAAAGAAGAAGAGATGAATACGAGTTTGATATTATACCTGGTGAAGATTATAGTGATTCAGATGAGGAAGAAGAACATGATCATGATTCATTTGATTTAGGTAATAGAAACGATCATAGATTACCAGGTCAAGGTCAAGGTCAAGGTCGAAGACAAAGAGATTATGATAGACAAGATGATGAAGCAAGAGATAGATTGTTTGATGAATTTAATGCCGAAAGTTTACCTGATTATGAAAGTGATATGTTTAAGATTGGTGATGAAGATGAACAAGTCGATAATCAAGATGGTGGACAAAGCTCAAACAGTACGAACAACAATACCCAAGCATCTGTGGATAAATCTAAAACTAATGTAGATTTGAAAAATGATAGCGATGTATGATTTTAAATAGTTAAATAGATTTGTATTATGAAGTCGTACAAAAATTTGAAATCAGAAAAATTACAGTACATATTACAGAAACAATGAATACATTTGCATATCGGTGTACAATATTCAAGTTTGAATTTTTCCGGAATTATTCGTTATTTTTTATTTTTTTTTTGTTCTCTCTTTCTCTCCGCCCCTAATTAGGAAGCAAATTCCCAAAATTTTTCCGTCTTGCGTCAGGGCGCCTCGGAAGTGAATTACTCCACTTACGGCTCCCCCAACTAAGTGACACAAGATCACGTGCGGTTAGAAATGACTAATTTACGGTTGTTCATTCGGACGAAATCCGACCGGATTTCTTAATTTTCTTTTGAGTGGGTCAAGCTTTTTTGCAATTTTTTTTTTTTTTTGGGTAGAAATTCGAAATCCATATCGGAATTTGACCAAGACCAAAATAGATTAAGGTAATTTTTTATTGTAGAAATCTTATACTAATAATAATAATAGAAAAAAAAAAAAAATTCAAGAAACATAAGAGAAGTTATATATATTTTAATATAGGGGCAATTTAATAAGGAAGATTTTAAAAAGGGAGGAGTAATTGTTAAGATTTAGTTACCCCTATGATAATTGTCCTTTTCTTTTTCTTCTTCTTGTAAGTTCTTGTAATTTTTTTAATAATAGGTTTGTAAAAATACAGTATAAGAAACATGTAAGATTTGATTTAGTAATAATTTTGTAATTGCTATGTGTGTGTGCAATTCGTGTACGATGTTAGAAATTGCGACTCAAATGTGTAATTTTATCAAAACTACATAAGATTTTTATCTCAAGAATCTTGATGGGGATAAAAACCTTTGGTCAGGTTGAAAGGAAGTTTTACTATAGAGATATAATGAAATGGACAAGTGGGAGGGAGGTGGGGAGAGATGACTACCTGTAAGATTAAAATTGTATCAAGGACATATGGATCAACAGAAAAATTGATTACGTCAAATGTAGTACTGGGTTTTTTTTTTTTTTTTTTTTCAGTTTGTTTGCTGTTGGAAAATCTTATTTCCCACGGCAGATTAATATGAGGGGCTATCTCACACACACTCACACATACCCACCATTTGGCGTTGAAACGTTGGAAATGGACAGCAAAAATTCGATCAAAATTGCCTAATTTTATTTCGAAAAGCGAAAGAGAATAAAAAAGACTACATACATTTATGATTAGTAATTAATACGTTATCACTGTTTTGTGATATTTAAATTCAATGTATTCAAATCTTTTTTTTTTTTTGGATTTAATTGACATGTTGAATAAAAGAACAAACTTGCCTTCCCTCCTTGATTCCCGAAATTCAAAAATTTCGCACCTGCAATTTTTCTTGCAAAATTCGGAGAAAGGCAATAATTTTTTTTTTTGTTTGTCGCTGATGGCATCCAACTTTAATATAAAAACTGCAATCATTATCCCTAGTTTTTTTTTTTTTTTTTCACTCCCCTCCCTTGTAGAATTTTTTTTTTCCTTTTTTTTACAACATTTAATTTAATTTAATTCAATTGATTTTATATTAGTTCAATTCAATTGACCCTTATATATCTGTAATATTAATCAATTAACTACTACAACTATGTCTTATGATTCATTTGGTGATAAGGTCACCATTGTCGTTTTTGGTGCTTCTGGTGATTTAGCTAGAAAGAAGACTTTCCCTGCCTTGTTTGGTTTATTTAGAGAAAAACAATTACCTTCAACTGTTCAAATCATTGGTTATGCTAGATCCCATTTATCTGATAAAGATTTCAAAGAAAGAATTTCTTCCAATTTCAAAGGTGGTGATGAAAAAACTAAACAAGATTTCTTAAACTTGTGTAGTTATGTTAGTGATCCATATGATACTCCTGAAGGTTACAAAAAATTAGAAGCTCTTTGTCAAGAATATGAAACTAAAAACAATGTTAAAGTTCCAGAAAGATTATTTTATTTGGCCTTACCACCATCTGTTTTCCATACTGTTTGTGAACAAGTCAAAAAGAATGTGTACCCAAAAGATGGTAAACTTAGAATTATCATTGAAAAACCATTTGGTCGTGATTTGGAAACTTATCGTGAATTACAAAAACAAATTGCTCCATTGTTCACTGAAGATGAAGTTTATAGAATTGATCATTATTTGGGTAAAGAAATGGTTAAAAACTTGTTGGTTTTAAGATTTGGTAATGAATTATTTAGTGGGATCTGGAATAGTAAACATATTACTTCTATACAAATTTCCTTTAAAGAAGCTTTTGGTACCGAAGGTAGAGGTGGTTATTTCGATAACATTGGTATTATTAGAGATGTTATGCAAAATCATTTGTTACAAGTCTTGACCTTGTTGACCATGGAAAGACCAGTTTCTTTTGATCCAGAAGCTGTTAGAGATGAAAAAGTCAAGGTTTTGAAAGCTTTTGATACAATTGATGTTAAAGATGTTCTTTTGGGTCAATACAGTAAATCTGAAGATGGTTCCAAACCAGGTTATTTGGATGATTCCACAGTTAATCCAGAATCCAAGGCTGTTACTTATGCTGCATTCAGAGTTAACATTCATAATGAAAGATGGGATGGTGTTCCAATTGTTTTAAGAGCTGGTAAAGCATTGGATGAAGGTAAAGTTGAAATTAGAATTCAATTCAAACCAGTTGCCAAAGGTATGTTTAAAGAAATTCAAAGAAATGAATTGGTTATAAGAATTCAACCAAATGAAGCTATTTACTTAAAGATCAACTCCAAAATTCCAGGTATCTCCACTCATACTTCATTGACTGATTTGGATTTAACTTATTCCACACGTTACTCCAAAGACTTTTGGATTCCAGAAGCTTATGAAGCATTGATTAGAGATTGTTATTTGGGTAACCATTCTAACTTTGTTAGAGATGATGAATTGGAAGTTTCTTGGAAACTTTTTACTCCATTGTTGGAAGCTGTTGAAAAAGATAATAATGTTAAATTAGAAACTTATCCATATGGATCTAAAGGTCCAAAAGAATTGAGAAAATATTTGACAGATCATGGTTATGTTTTCACTGATCCAGGTACTTATCAATGGCCATTGACCAATACTGATGTTAAAGGTAAGATTTAATGATTATTCGGAAAAAAAAAATAAAAAAAAAAAGTAAAGACAGGGTATACATTTGATATTATTTTCTTTTTCTTTATATAACGGTTGATGAGATTCATTTTTTATATATATATATATATAAATTTATATATTATATCTTTTTTCCCACTATTTTCTTCTTTTGGTTTTAATACTTTTAGTTTAGTTAAATTTAAGTAGTTATTTCATATATATATTTTAGTTTCTTTTGTTATTATGTGTACTAAAAATAGTGAATGTAGGAAATTTATAGGCATTGCCTTGAGGGGAATAAGTATCAAAATGAATAAATTCAATGATAACATTACAGTTTACATACACTATGTACACAATGAATAATTGATAAATACACCAATACTAAATAAGCAAGATATCAATAAATTACAAAGCTTTAATGATTATGTAAAAGTTCCAGATTTTGATCAGGAGCAGGGAGGAATACTTGATCAACATAAATTTTTTTTATACAATACATTCGACTAAAAATATCAATGGATTAACAAAAATCTTAACTCAATAATTTAGAAAACATCCAGACATGTTATTGATTAAATATATACTTACAAATAACGAAGAAGATTTTCAGACAATACAAAATACATGTGTATTAACTATATATATTAAAAAAAAAAAAAGAAAAAAGACTCTCATCAATCGATATTCTTGTCTAAGTTTTGCATATTACTTTATGGGTTAGTATTCAAATGGTTAATCAAACTTCTTCTTCTTCTTCTTCATTTTTTTTTCTTAATTCTTTCAATTTCTTTTCTTTTAAATGTTTAATCAGACATCCAATGGAAGGTCTATAAGCGGTCACCGGCATACAATGATTAGGTTCGTTTCGTATGCTACCGAGGAAACTGCGAATGTTTGGGAAAAAATTTCATCACCTTAAACTTTAAAAAAAGAAAAAGAAAATTTTCAAAAAAAAAAAAAAAAATATTCTGAAAAATCCAAAGAACATATAGAAAAAAACCAAAATGAAAAACCAACAATATTAAACAAGATATCTCATGAATTAAATCATCCTTCCTATATGAATTGAGTAACATTGTAATGTATTTTTCTTAAACATACCTCACATTGATGATAAATATTATAACTTGAAGAATAAATTCACAATTTTTGTGAAATTCCACCCTTCAAATAAACAATCTTTAAACAAACAAACAAAAAAGTAATAATAAAAAAAAATAACATCCACATGTCATTCCCAAACCAATCAAATCACAAGGAGTTATATAATTGAATTAAATGATGAGAATTTTTTTAAAAAAAGATATAATATAAAAATTTAATTCTCTTTATATTTTTTTTTTGTTTTTGAATCAGAAACGTAAATTAATACTGGCAAGTATAAGCTTATTCAAAAATCCCAAAGGATTATAAGTATTGAATAAACACTGTCTTGATAATATTGTCTGTGAATTATATCATAGTCGAAATCAGACCTGGAAAGAAGTTTCACTAAATTTCATCATATTCAAAAAAAAAAAAATAAAAGAAAAAAAAAATTTAATTATAAATATATCAATTAAGAATAAAATCTCTCAAAGATATCTAATTAATTAAACCTCCATTTTGATAAAATGACAAGCAAGTGAAATCATTGGAATATTATCATGGAAATATAAGAATAGTTGATTGATTAATATTCTAAATAGATGATAAAACATCTAAAGAATAAAATTAACCCCAACTAAAAGAAAAATAAACCATATTTGCTTGTTGTTTGTTGTTGTTGTTGTTGTGGACTTGTAAGGAAAAAGAAAAGAAAAGAGTAAAGTAGAAGAAAAAAAAATTTTCATTTCAAGATGAGTTTCAAGGTCTTCTTTTATAATGAGAAAATTTTTATTTCTCGTTGAATCACGTGAAACATTTACCCGGACGTAAATATACGAGCCCTAGCGATGAGAAGGAAATAGAAAAATCAAAATTTTTTTCCAATTTTGCAGCCCTAATTTGTGAATAATAAAATAAATTCTTAGATATATATTAAATATAATCTAAACAAGACCGAAAAAAAAAAATAAAAAAACAAAAAGAAAAGAATACCACTATGATATTCTTATACCGAAACAAATGATTTTAAAAGAAACATTAACCGAAATAACTTTGCAAAACTTAAAGTAAGAAACCAACAAGAAAGTATAATAAGTTTTTTTTTTTTTTATTTTTAGCAAACAAGCAAGATAGTATTGACCCAAACTCTGGTGTAGAATTGATTTTTCTTTTCTTTAAAAATAATCTATAATAACCAAATGAATAGGTTTACTATGTTCATTAATCGGTTTATCATAAATTTTAAAAATTCCAAAATCATTAACAGCAGAATTCCAAAATCTTGTATTACCATTCAATGCCAAATATCTAATTCCTAAAAATGTAATAATCGAAAAACCCCTAGTGAATAAAGAATCTGGTTGAACAGGATAATCATATTGAAACTGATGATTAGCGACTATTTCTCCAATTTTACCATTGGAATCTTTGATTACTCCATTATTTAAAGTAAACCAATTATATGATGGTTCAATATCACGTTTATTATAATAATAATCATCGGAAATACTTGTTGTTGTGATTGTTGTTTCTGTTGACAGATTTCCAGATGTAGATAAGGATTCAATGGTTTCTTCTTCTGAAGTACTTGGTTCTTCACTAGGTTCTTCATAAGACGATACTTGATAAATTGGTAGTTGAGCAATAGCAATACCAGGAGCATCAATAGTGGAAGTTTCAACAGAACCAACAATATCATCATCAACAGTAACAGTAGTAAGAACAGTAGTTGTTTTTGTTGTTGCATTATACTGAGTAGTAGTAACAGTAGTACCAACACAATCAGAACTAGTTTTACTTTTTATTGGATGGAATATTTGAAAATTTCTACCATATTGAATTTGTCCATCACTTAATTCATAAACAATATTATAATAGTTATTGTTGGTATATTCTTTAATACCTAAATAGAATTTACCTTCATATGAATAATCTTCATTATCATGATAATCATGACGTTTCTTTTTCTTTGCTTCATTATTTGAATCATCAGGAACATAACTAGCTTTGATAAATGTTGAAGCAATTAAAATTATGATAGTTAAAATCATATTATTCTTATTGAGATTAAACAAGGAGTAAACAAAAAAAAAAAAGAGAGAAACAACATTTATATAAATTTTTGACAGCAGAAGTGAAAGATTACCTTGAATTTATACTTTTTTTTTCTTTGAATTTTAAGGGATATGTGTATATGTTTATTTGGTTGTAAAGAAATCTTGTATATAAAAGGAATTTATCAACCTTAAGGTGAAAACAAAGCAAAAATGGTTGCCAAAAAAAAAACTCACCGCCTCCTCCAAATTTGATTTTTTTCAATGTCTCTTTGAATTGCCCCACCACCTTTATTCTTTATTACCTCATGTTCCATAGTAATATCTGAAACATGATCATATTGATGATAATAATTTCTTGTACGTTCATATTCAAAATAATCCATTTATGTTTCATTTTACATTTTTGTTCATCATATATGTGTTCTATTTTTATTTTAATATTGATTTTGATTTTAGTTGATTGAGTGGTTGCAAGAAATTAGTGGTTGTCTTTTTTTATTTTCATTTTTTTTTTTTTTCTTATCAATTTTCTATTTTTCCCATTATCAGTTGATGTCAATTTGTGCAACTATACAGGGCATAAGTTGTATGTCACACTTTAATAATACAACAACAAACATAAATGTACTACTTCATGGAGGTTGATCAGCTGTTGATTAGGGATTCAATTGTAATGACTATAAACCACTTTACCGAGTTTCAATGTCATACTAGCTTAGACCACTGGAAACTTGAAACTCTTCTCTAAATTTAATTTCTGATAACGGTAAATTCATGGAATCACACTTAACTTCCGATACTATAATATAGTGATATATATAAAAATAATACAAAAACTTTTTTCTCAATTTGTATTATTTTCCTGGCATTGTCATAAAAGCAGATCAAAATACCACTACAACTAATGTATTAACACTTTTGTACTATTCTAAAAATAACATCTTGATACCAAAAGCAACAAAACAACCTTAACTTCACCAAACATAACATAACCAACTAAGCTATGTTATCATTGTCACAATATTCACTTTTAAATATGCATATCTAAAGGTGAATACACATTACTTTGCGAGAACGATTTACTTACAACAGCCTATTTAAAAGGAAAGTGAAGTTTATTGGTTGTTTATTTACCTTAAATGTAATAATTCTGCGAACCAATATCAGACAATGATTTCAAACAAAAAATAAACACAAGATCCAAGATTAATTGTAAAGTTAAACGATTTATTCCGTAAATTACACCTCTTTTAGATACTCCATAGCAGTATTACCTACAAGAAAATATTCTTGCATCATGAGTACATATTTTTGCCTAAAATGTCAAGAAGCCTTGCCAACTTTCAAGAAACATATTACAGCAAGATACAAAACATTGTAATCGCAATTTCAACAAAATTCGAGCTTAATCTAGGATATGGTACGGTTTTTCACCAACAATGTCATACTATGACTTTGTCATTACCACAATACTAGGAAAGACTTTCTACAATTGGTTTCCTCTTATCCTGCGCAATATACAACTGAGAAAAAAAGAGTATCGCATTTCTGCCATCTAGAAAGAATCTATATTCAAGTTCTTATAAACTGTTGATTAGGGCTCAGCTCTTTCTCAAAAAACGAATGTGTTGGGCGGGGACTATCTTGTACCCTCCTCCCACACCCACCCACCTGGGGAGGGGAGGGGTGACCGGGCCGTATTTGGGCTCAACCCGGCCCTCTGTCCCCTTCCTCGGGGACTTGCTCCCACACCCACCCCTATCGGGCGGGGAGCGGCTGGGCCCCCATTTTTGGGGGGGCTGGCCCAGCCCTACAACGCAGGTCCCCCCATCTTTGGAGGGGACCGCATAACCCCCTGGCCCAAGGGGGGAAGTACCGGGTATTATAAGAGGGCTGGTCACAAAGCCTCCCAATACCCGGTCCTCTAGTCTACAATTTTACCATCGGGACTGCTTTATGGCGTCCCAATAGTATAGAAGGTAACTTGTGACCAATTGTTACCTCCTACTGAAGAACCTTCGCTAATCCACATTGTCCTTTTTTTTTTGTGTGTGGATCCCATAAAAGGTTCAAGATAATGATCTGCCCAAATCACTATCTTCTTTGGAAGGTTCTTCTTTAATGCTTGTATATTAAGAACAATATCAATGGCTAGTAACCTCTTGCAGTTTCATGTAGCATCTCTGTCATACTTCTCTATCACTTATCTCCCAATGGTTGTCAAGAATAATTTGGGGGCATTAATCATTTGTAATGATCGGACAATATAATTAAGTTATGGATGCAAGTGTACGACTCTTGTAATCTTTGGAATCAATTGGGAAATAATTAGTCTTGTAATCTTTGGAATCAACTGGGTGCAAATTATTCTTGAGACAACCAATAATCATCATATAAATTACTTGAAGTTAGTAAATGAGCAAGAATGTAATGATATTATCATGATTGATACATACCGCTATGGTTATTTGATGGATATTTGTTGTTGATTATAAGTAAACAAAGAGAAAGAAGGAAAAAAAAGTGATGTAAAATAAAAATATTTTTGTTGAAAAACAATTTGGGTTTTTATAGTTGTCTATTTGTGGGCATTTTTTATTTTAGTTGCAAAGTATGTGTTCCAATTTTTGCCATGCCACACGACTATTTTGAAAGATTACAAATGCAAATTTGACGCCAACTGTGTAGTACCAGAATTCAGAATCCAGATTAATCAAAGACTACACTATCAAAAAACAATTAAAACCAGAAAAGTGGTTTAAAAATGTCTCACGAATTGACGAACAAGTTATTTATTTAATTCTATATGTTTTAATTTAGGAATAAACATAGGTTAACAACAGCAAATAATAGTTGTAGAACAACACAATCAATCACAGACAACACAAAAATACTGCTTCTTATAATGTAAATTAAGGTAAAATTCAAGCAGTGTATATAGCATAGATTTAGTTTAAACGTTAACTTTCTAGATTACTTAGTATTGCAAGATTTTTACACTTACTGTTGCCCCCATATCGTTTGACCGCTCTACCCAGTTTTGGCCATTATCGGATAACGCACTACACTGGGCACGTATTATGACACACACCAATAATACAACAACATAAATGTACTACTTCAGGGACGTTGATCAGCAGTTGATTTTGGCCCGAATGTGATGACTATAGAACAATTAACTGGGTTCCAATGTAATACTAGCTTAGACCTCTTGAACTTAGAAACCCCTTTTAAACGTAATCTCTAATAATCGTGTATTCCTTGAATCACACTTAACTCTTGTTCCTATATCAAAGTAGTAAATAAAATTAACATAATAATTTTCTCGTTTTCAGCAAGTACCTAGTATTATCATGCAAACCGACCAAAAAACCAGCAGACAACCAAAATTAATATAATAACAATTCTATGTTTTTCTAACACCAACAATTTCAAACTAAAAGATACAAAACAGATTCATCACCAACAAACATAACCAACTAGCTAGGTTATCCTTGTCAAAATATTTACTTCCAATAAAGCATATTTAAAAGTAAATACTTTCTTTGTGAGAGCAATCCACCTTTATCATTCTCTATGTTATTCGCTATTTGGAAGTTTTTTTTTTTTTTCGATTCTTGAGTTTTCGAGGGTTTGTCTTAACATTTTCTATTGAAATGCAAAAATGTGGATAACAGAAGAGAATGAACTCGGGATTGAGTTATTCTGAATTTAGAATATAATCATAACTTTGTATAAATAGTTCTCAAATGAGACCAATCGTTGTAGTTGTATATTTTATTTTATTTTATTAACTGATTCATATTGTTCTTTATATTACACATTAGACGCTGATATTTATTCATGTTGAATAAAACACTTTGAACTGTCAGATGTATTTCGTATACATTTAGACTCTGATGATTAACTATCTCATTTAGAATAAGTGTTTAGAACGCATTGTAATAACTTACATTTATTGCGCCATGGAAATGGACCAAAAAAACATCTTACTGAAAGAGTCAATAAATATTGAGAAAGTCAATAAATATTGAGAAAGTGAATAAATATTGAGAAAGTGAATAAATATTGAAAAAGTCAATAAATATTGAGAAAGTCAATAAATATTGAGAAAGTGAATAAATATTGAAAAAGTCAATAAATATTGAGAAAATCAATAAATATTGAAAAAGTCAATAAATATTGAGAAAATCAATAAATATTGAAAAAATCAATAAATATTGAGAAAGTGAATAAATATTGAGAAAGTGAATAAATATTGAAAAAGTGAATAAATATTGAGAAAGTCAATAAATATTGAGAAACTCAATAAATATTGATTGATACGCTCAATTTAAAATAAATACCTTAATTATTGTTTGAACTATGAAACTTCATAACCAAGGTTTCAATCGCCCTGTTCAAAGCCTTGATATCTTCAGTAAAAGTGGTAGTTGCTATAAGGAATTATCTCTATTGTGGTGTATTGAAACTTTTTGCGCACCGAGTCCTTAAAATTTTTGGACCCATATTCAAAATTTGTTCAACTGTTATTTGAAGTTTTGACGCGCCAAATTATATCTGGTTGACAAAATCAATCGCCATCTAAAATTTCATCAGAGATCTCAGTACCTGAACAAATTCGTAGAGAGGAAATTTGCCATTTGCCGTATCATTTCAAGTCCTTCACAGCCAAAAGTATACATGGATTATGAAGTAAAGAAGTCGCAATAAAAATGAGACTGAGACTAAGACTGAGTTCAAGAATTAGTAAAATCAATGATACAGAATAAGAAACAGAGTCAGAATCTACAAACAAACAAACAAACATGGAGTGAATGAGAAATCAAATTTGGGAAAATAATTTCCATAATTATATGGATGCCTATAAAACCACCAAGCAAACCGCGTTGGTTTCTTTGTAGGATGATTTAATGTTGTATAGTTATAATTTCAAAGATTAAGAAGTACCAAAATAGACTTTTCATGGTATAATAGATCGTTATTACATAAATCAATTGACCATGTCTGAGGCTCAGTTTTTGTACTGGATGTATCACTTGGTTGTGATTTGCTTGCTGAATTTTCTTGAAATACTATTGCAAATTTTTAATTAAAATAGCAAGTTTATCCGAGGATATTAAATAACTCCATGAACATTCATAGATCAGATACCCATATGGTCTATGATACCTCATATGATAAGTTATATTTATTCGTAGTCACACTTCTAGCAATTTGTTGTCCACAATAAAACACATGGTAAAATTGGGAATCTTTTTCTGAGGCAAAATATCGAGTCCTAATTTGTAAAATTAGTACAGTTTGTATGCAAGAACGGACAATGCTTGATATTTAGGCATAACTTTTCACACTCGATGTAATATTCTTCTATGTCGTGGGGGAAACATCCTGTAACTAATGTATATATTGAGACACTTGTTTATTTCAATTTGTTTTGCATAAAACGTAGCTAAGTAAAGTTAGAATATTAATTCAAAGATGCCCCCAATTAATCAAATGTACAGTTAAATGATATATGTCCTTTGTGTGGACAGTTTTAGCATGATTGATTGGGGATAATTTGCTCTTCTCTCACCTCTGCTTTCCATTCCCTATTTGAGCCCACACCCATAGCATTTTAATCACACAGCTATTAGTTACATTCTGTATATTTTCCTCACAACTGTTCAACAATGATAATAATTGCTGGGGACACTATTATTTTTGTCTGTGGACAACTGAATATTGTCCGTGGCTGGATTTGTATTGGACGTGGACGAAATAAAGTTGGCCGTGAACGAAATAAAACTGTCCGTGGACGAAATAATATTTGCCGTCGGTGAATTAATATTGGCCGTGGATGAATTAATATTGGCCGTGGATGAATTAATATTTGCCGTGGCTAAATTTATACTAGCCGTGGCTGAAAAAATATTGGCCGTGGACGAATTTATTCTGTCCGTGGACTAGTCTTAGATTAACTTCAATTCTTCTTGCAGCAAACACTAGTTCTAGTTTTGCCATAATGTGTGCATATCTTTCTTTCATACTACTTTTGGTTTATTCTCACCAGTATTACCCTTGTGCTACGCTTTTTTGATTTTTGTTTTGATTGGTTCTATGATTTTTGCAGCCAACTTTGACCCATTGATATAAAAACCAACGTGAACTCAAACCATTCGACGTACTACATTACGGCAAAAAATCTCACTTTTTGGCCCAAAGAATTAAGCCCTTTCTTTTATGGATATTGTAATTTGTCTATCTAAACTTTCAAATCCTTCAAAAAGCTAACTTTATTTAACAATTTTGTTGAACAGTTTCTTGAACTGGTACTAGTCTAATGTAAAGAACAAATAGAAACATATTGGTTTTTATTGCTTTATTCTTGTATCAATAAATAAATTCCAGAAAAGAAAGTAATACTTGCTTCAATCGATATAATGAAGCCGCTCAATTGTATTAAGATAATCTAATATTCAACCGAGATGTAAACGACAAGAATTGGGATCAAATTTATAATTCAAATTCAGTCATCACTATCAAAGCACACATTTATAATTGTAAAATATAAATTATTTTTGGTGATTAACACTATTGGTGAATCCTCGCCATTTAGATTCTCTATTTCACTTAAGTATTTTACTTTATTTACTGAAATATTGATAATAAATTTTGTTAGTATTGTGGATTTATGTTTAAAATTGCTTGTTTCTATTATTTGGTGAATCAAACTGATATAAGGAGTTTGTAGGATTAAAAATTACTTTTTACTTTTGCCTATTCTGTGAGATCTGTAACGAATTTATAATTTCATTATTGGTTTTCTACACTTTGTAAATGGATACCATCATTTGAAATGATACCGCGTGGTACCGGGATCATCTGCATGACTAATGTGTCCCATAGGTCGATGTGTAACGGCTATTGGCGAATCAGAAAAAAAAGAAGAAAAAAAAATAACTCCATCAATGGGTAAGCTGGCCTTTATCATCTACATTGATAATACAGAATCTAACAACGTTAACACATTGAAATGGGAAACTAATATCCTGGACCTAGCCTCTATAGGTTATCAAGCTTTATTCCTGGAAACTTTCATATCATGTATATATATCAGAGGTTGGTAGAAAAGAAATGAATACGATTTGATTCAATGCAAGGTTTAAGAAATATTATCATATCCATGAGTTTAAATTGTATCAATGACAACAAATATTGGTTGTATATTTTAGTACACGACTTAGCAGATATACAGAAACTATTTGTTCACCCCTTTCATCATATGGTACATTAACTAAGCAAGTCTTTTTTCATGCCACGGCTCTTGCCAGTGGTGCTGATGCTTTTATGGGTATTTCTCGTGAGGGTGTATTTATTTCCCAAGATGAAGTTGATGAATCTGAAATTGCTATTGAAGCTAGTCTCTGAAAAGAGACAATTGAAGGACAATGAAGGCTTTTCTGTCAAAGTTGGAGATACTGATTTTGAATAAGAAATCTTTACTCCTGATGAAGAAGAACAAGAGAATGAAAAGAAATATGGGTATAGCAAAGAGGGCATTTATTTGAAAAAGGATACCCATGTGGATGATTATGATACTAAAAAAGGAACATCATACTATGTCACCATCTTATGCATACCTTAGTGATAAAAGTGCATGTAAGAAACACGATTCCTTAACCACAACCACTACTTCTGAAGATGTTGTTGTAGTCAATGGATTAAGAAATATTGACTTCACGATATACTGAACTGAATTCTTGGTTATTACTGGTTTGATTGGTTCAGCTGAATCTTCGTTAGTTTGTGGAATTTCGAGATTTATAAAACGTACTGCTGGTTCCCTTGACATTAATGGTTCAGTGAAATTACTTAAAGTAGTGGTCAAACGACTAGATTCAATTTAGCTCATGTTGCTCATGCTGGGAGTGGAATTACTCTTTTAGATAATGTTATTTCTGGTGTTGATGCCAGAGCTGGCAAGCATTTTGAAAGACAAGAAGAGAATTCTTCTCATTTATCAATTATTGTTGATTGATGCTGTTGGTAGAATTATTTTCCGTAATGATGATGAATAAGTTGAAGCTGACACACTTTATAGCCTATATGCCACCAATGCTAAATTTGAATAAGCTTGGCCAGTCACACATCTCAAGAGAATGAACAAGACGAAAATGATGATGAAGATGTTCTGGAGGAGGAGGAAGAAGATGAACTTAAGGAAGATCGTGAAATGATTCAAAGACAATCGACTGAATCTATTGAACCAGGAGATGAAGCATCATCATTAACTTATGACGAGATCACCATTAGTGCTCAAGAATGTTATTTTTGAAACTATACCTATGGAAGAGAACAAAATTGGTATTTGTGACAGAAAAGGTGCTGATAAGTCATCAATTACTACATCTTTATATTGATTAGCTGAATTAGCATCTGGTAAAATTGTTATTGATGGTATCGATATTTCAACATTCGGATTGAAAGATCTGGGTTCAAAACTATTAATTATTTCTCAAGATCCAGTATTATTCCATGATTCGATTAGAAGGAACTTAGATTCATTTCATGACCATCCCGATGATAAGCTTTGGGATTCGTTGAGACGAACAGGTTTAATTGAAGAATCTAAATTGGATATTGTTCAATGGCAAGCTCGTTCTGATGATAGTGCTTATAATGGTGTTACAGTTGGTAGCAATGGTAAGTTGACTAATGTTGTATTGCCTGATTTTAATTTAGATCAAGATGTTGAAGTTGAATGATCTAATTTTTTCCTTGGTGAAAGACAATTGATTGCATTCGCTAGAGCATTGGTAAGAGATTCCAAGATTTTAATTCTTGATGAAGCAACGTCAAGTGTTGATTATGAAGCTGATGCAAAAATTCAACATAAGGTTATTAGTGACTTTAAAGGTTCCACCATTTTGTGTATTGCTCATCATTTGAAAACCATTATTAATTATGATAGAATTTTGGTTTTAGATAAAGGTGAAATTAAAGAATTTGATACTCCATGGAACTTATTCAACTTGAAAAATAGTATATTTCAACAAATGTGTCATCGTTCAAATATAACCGAACAAAATTTCGAAGAAACTATATCTTTCTAAGTATAATAAATAGAATCAGTGTTCACGTTAATAGATTATAAAGGTTTTTCCATTACATAATGAAATACAAGTAGTAATGTTCATGAGGTGAAGATTATAGATAAACTTACATCTGTATACTCTTGTTTTGGCCATAAAATTTCCATTACAATTAAACTTCCTCTACTTAATATATTATAATCAGATTATATTACACCAAACTTAAGCGCACACCCACAGCTTTTTAAGCGCATACCCATACCCATACCCATACCCATACCCATACCCATACCCATACCCATACCCATACCCATACCCATACCCATACCCATACCCATACCCATACCCATACCCATACCCATACCCATACCCATACCCATACCCATACCCATACCCATACCCATACCCATACCATACCCATACCCATACCCATACCCATACCCATACCCATACCCATACCCATACCCATACCCATACCCATACCCATACCCATACCCAT
The DNA here is from genome assembly GCA_911254575.1 of Candida sanyaensis. Classification (NCBI taxonomy): domain Eukaryota; kingdom Fungi; phylum Ascomycota; class Pichiomycetes; order Serinales; family Debaryomycetaceae; genus Candida; species Candida sanyaensis. The sequence goes on from CAJVQF010000005.1 coordinate 1,216,494, forward strand.
ACCCATACCCATACCCATACCCATACCCATACCCATACCCATACCCCCATACCCATACCCATACCCATACCCATACCCATACCCATACCCATACCCATACCCATACCCATACCCATACCCATACCCATACCCATACCCATACCCATATACCATACCCATACCCATACCCCATACCCATACCCATACCCATACCCATACCCATACCCATACCCATACCCATACCCATACCCATACCCATACCCATACCCATACCCATACCCATACCCATACCCATACCCATACCCATACCCATACCCATACCCATACCCATACCCATACCCATACCCATACCCATACCCATACCCATACCCATACCCATACCGTGCCCGTACCCATACCCATGCCGTGCCCATGCCCATACCCGTACCATGCCCGTACCCATACCCATACCCATACCCATACCCATGCCCATACCCATGCCCATACCCATACCCATACCCATACCCATGCCCATACCCATACCCATACCGTGCCCATACCCATACCCATACCCATACCCATACCCATACCCATACCCATACCCATACCCATACCCATACCCATACCCATACCCATACCCATACCCATACCCATACCCATACCCATACCCATACCCATACCCATACCAACACCGACACCGACACCCGCATCATATTTGGGCGCACACCCGCAGCATTTTTGAGCGCCCACCCACACCCACAGCATTTTAGAGCGCCCACCCACACCCAAAGCTTCTTGAGCGCACACCCACATCTTTTGGAGCGCACACCCAAATCTTTTTGAGCGCACACCCACACCCGCATCATTCTTGACCGCCGACCCGCATCTTTTGAACACACACCCACGCCCAAACCCACGCCCACAGCATTTTTGAGCGCACACACACACCCAAAGCTTCTTGAGCGAACACCCGCATCATTTTAAAGCGCCCACCCACATCATTTTTAAGCCCACAGCTATTAGTTACATTTAATATATATTCCTTACAACTGTTCAACAATGATAATACTTGCTGGGGCAAACTATTATTATTGTCCGTAGACGATTGAGTATTAGCCGTGGCTGAATTTATACTAGCCGTGGCTGAATTAATATTGGCCGGGGCTGAAATAATATTGGCCGTGGACGAAATAATATTGGCCGTGGACGAGTTTATACTAGCCGTGGATGAAATAATACTGTCCGTGGACGACTGAAAATTGGCCGTGGATGAAATAAAACTGTCAGTGGATGAGATAATGTTGTTCGTGGACGAATTTATTCTGTCTGTGGACTAGTCTTAGATTAACTACAATTCTTCTTGCAGCAAACACTAGTTCTAGTTTTGCCATAATGTGTGTATATCTTTCTTTCATACTAGTTTTGGTTTATTCTCACCAGTATTACCCTTGTCCTACGCTTGTTTAATTTTTGTTTTGATTGGTTCTATGATTTTTGCAGCCAACTTTGACCCATTGATATAAAAACCAACGTGAACTCAAACCATTCGACGTACTACATTAGGGCAAAAAATCTCACTTTTTGACCCAAAGAATTAAGCTCTTTCTTTTATGGGTATTGGTATTTCTCTATCTAAACTTTGAAATCCTTCAAAAAGCTACCTTTATTTAACATTTTTGTTGAACAGTTTCTTGAACTGGTACTAGTCTAATGTAAAGAACAAAAAGAAACCTATTGGTTTTTATTGTTTTATTCTTGTATCAATAAATAAATTCCAGAAAAGAAAGTAATACTTCCTTCAATCGATATAATAAATCCGCTCAGTTGCATCAAGATAATCTAATATTCAACCGAAATGTAAACGACAAGAATTGGGATCAAATTTGTAATTCAAATTCAGTCATCACTATCAAAGCACACATTTATAATTGTAAAATATAAATTATTTTTGGTGATTAACACTATTGGTGAATCCTCGCCATTTAGATTCTCTATTTCACTTAAGTATTTTACTTTATTTACTGAAATATTGATAATAAATTTTGTTAGTATTGTAGATTTATGTTTAAAATTGCTTGGTTCTTTTATATTGAATAAATCAAACTTATATAAGGAGTTTGTCGGATTAAAAATTACTTTTACTTTTGCCTATTACATGAGATCTGTAACGAATTTATAATTTCATTATTGGTTTCTACCCTTTGTAAATGGATACCGTCATTTGAAATGATACCGCGTGGTACCGGGATCATCTCCACGACTAATGTGTCCCATAGGTCGATGTGTAGCGGCTATTGGCGAATCAGAAAAAAAAAAAAAGAAAAAAAAATAACTCCATCAATGGGTAAGCTGGTCTTTATCATCTACATTGATAATACAGAATCTAACAACGTTAACACATTGAAATGGGAAACTAATATCCTGGACCTAGCCTCTATAGGTTATCAAGCTTTATTCCTGGAAACTTTCATATCATGTATATATATCAGAGGTTGGTAGAAAAGAAATGAATACGATTTGATTCAATGCAAGGTTTAAGAAATATTATCATATCCATGAGTTTAAATTGTATCAATGACAACAAATATTGGTTGTATATTTTAGTACACGACTTAGCAGATATACAGAAACTATTTGTTCACCCCTTTCATCATATGGTACATTAACTAAGCAAGTCTTTTTTCATGCCACGGCTCTTGCCAGTGGTGCTGATGCTTTTATGGGTATTTCTCGTGTGGGTGTATTTATTTCCCAAGATGAAGTTGATGAATCTGAAATTGCTATTGAAGCTAGTCTCTGAAAAGAGACAATTGAAGGACAATGTCGACTGTGCTGTCAAAGTTGGCGATACTGATTTTAAATGGGATATCTTTACTCCTGATGAAGAAGAACAAGAGAATGAAAAGAAATATGGGTATAGCAAAGAGGGCATTTATTTGAAGAAGAATACCCATTTGGATGATTATGATACTAAAAAGGAACACTATACGAGGTCACCATCTTATGTATACCATAGTGATGAAAGTTCATATAAGAAACATGATCCCTCGACCACAACTACTACTTCTGAAGATGTTGTTGTAGTCAATGGATTAAGAAATATTGACTTCGCGATATACTGAGCCGAATTCTTGGTTATTACTGGTTTGATTGGTTCAGCCAAATCTTCGTTAGTTTGTGGAATTTCGAGATTTATAAAACGTACAGCGGGTTCAATTGACGTGAATGGTTCAGTGGAATTTCTTAAAGTAGTGGTCAAAAGACTAGATTCAATTTAGCTCATGTTGCTCATGCTGGGAGTGGAATTACTCTTTTAGATAATGTTATTTCTGGTGTTGATGCCAGGGCTGGCAAGCATATTGTTGAAAGTTGTACTTTCCGAATTTTGAAAGACAAGAGGAGAATTCTTGTCATTCATCAATTATTGTTGATTGATGCTGTTGGTAGAATTATTTTCCGTAATGATGATGAATAAGTTGAAGTTGACACACTTTATAGCCTATATGCCACCAATGCTAAATTTGAATAAGCTTGGTCAGTCACACATCTCAAGAGAATGAACAAGACGAAAAAGATGATGAGGATGTTCTGGAGGCAGAGGAAGAAGATGAACTTAAGGAAGATCATGAAATGTTTCAAGGACAATCGACTCAATGTATTGAACCAGGAGATGAAGCATCATCATTAGCTTATGACGAGATCACCATTAGTTCCCTGGGATGTTAGTTTTGAAGATAGCCCTATGGAAGAAAACAAAATTGGTATTTGTAGTCAAACAAGTGCTGGTGAGCTATCAATTACTTCAGCTTTATATTGATTAGCTGAATTGGATTCTGGCAAAATTGTTATTGATGGTATCGATATTTCAACATTCGGATTGAAAGATCTGGGTTCAAAATTATTAATTATTTCTCAAGATTCAGTATTATTCCATGATTCGATTAGAAGGAAGTTAGATTCATTTCATGACCATCCCGATGATAAGCTTTGGGATTCGTTGAGACGAACAGGTTTAATTGAAGAATCTAAATTGGATATTGTTCAATGGCAAGCTCGTTCTGATGATAGTGCTTATAATGGTGTTACAGTTGGTAGCAATGGTAAGTTGACTAATGTTGTATTGCCTGATTTTAATTCAGATCAAGATGTTGAAGTTGAATGATCTAATTTTTTCCTTGGTGAAAGACAATTGATTGCATTCGCTAGAGCATTGGTAAGAGATTCCAAGATTTTAATTCTTGATGAAGCAACGTCAAGTGTTGATTATGAAGCTGATGCAAAAATTCAACATAAGGTTATTAGTGACTTTAAAGGTTCCACCATTTTGTGTATTGCTCATCATTTGAAAACCATTATTAATTATGATAGAATTTTGGTTTTAGATAAAGGTGAAATTAAAGAATTTGATACTCCATGGAACTTATTCAACTTGAAAAATAGTATATTTCAACAAATGTGTCATCGTTCAAATATAACCGAACAAGATTTCGAAGAAACTATATCTTTCTAAGTATAATAAATAGAATCAGTGTTCACGTTAATAGATTATAAAGGTTTTTCCATTACATAATGAAATACAAGTAGTAATGTTCATGAGGTGAAGATTATAGATAAACTTACATCTGTATACCCTTGTTTTGGTCATAAAATTTCCATTATAATTAGACTTCCTCTACTTGATATATTATAATCAGATTATATTACAACAAACTTAAGCACACACCCACATCTTTTTAAGCCCATGCCCATACCCATACCCATACCCATACCCATACCCATACCCATACCCATACCCATACCCATACCCATACCCATACCCATACCCATACCCATACCCATACCCATACCCATACCCATACCCATACCCATACCCATACCCATACCCATACCCATACCCATACCCATACCCATACCCATACCAACACCGACACCCGCATCATTTTTGAGCGCACACCGGCATCATTCTTGAGCGCACACCCACAGCATTTTTGGAGCGCACACCCACGCCCAAACCCAAACCCGCAGCATTTTTGAGCGCCCACCCACACCCACCCCCACAGCTTCTTGAGCGCACACCCACACCCGCAGCATTTTGAGCGCACACCCAAAGAATTTCTGAGCGCGCACCCACACCCTCATCATTTTTGACCGCACAGCTATTAGTCACATTTTATATATTTTCTTTACAACTTTTCAACAATGGTAATACTTGCTAGGGCCATATAATATTCTTGTCCGTGGACGACTGAGTACTGTCTGTGGATGAATTAATACTGTCCGTGGCTGGATTTATACCAGCTGTGGACAAATAATACTGTCCGTGGATGAAATAAAGTTGGCCGTGGACGAATTTATACTAGCCGTGGACAAATAATACTGTCCGTGGCTGATTTAATACTGGCCGTGGACGAATTTATACTAGCCGTGGACAAAAACATATTGGCCGTGGACGAAATAATGTTGGCCGTGGCTGAATTTATACTAGCCGTGGACGAATTTATACTAGCCGTGGCTGGATTTATATTGGCCGTGGACGAGTTTATACTAGCCGTCGCTGAAATAATATTGGCCGTGGACGAAATAATATTGGCCGTGGCTGAATTTATCCTGTCCGTGGACAACTTTATTCTAGCCGTGGACGAAATAAAGTTGGCCGTGGCTAAATTTATACTAGCCGTGGCTGAAAAAATATTGGCCGTGGACGAAAAAATATTGGCCGTGGACAAATTTATACTAGCCGTGGCTGAATTTATACTGGCCGTGGACGACATAATATTGGCCGTGGAAAAATTTATACTAGCCGTGGCTGAATTTATACTGGCCGTGGACGACATAATATTGGCCGTGGACAAATTTATACTAGCCGTGGCTGAATTTATATTCTCCGTGGACGAATTTATACTAGCCGTGGACGAATTTATACTAGCCGTGGCTGAAAATATATTGGCCGTGGACGAAATAATATTGGCCGTGGACGAAATCATACTAGCCGTCGCTGAAATAATATTGGCCGTGGACGAAATAATATTGGCCGTGGCTGAATTAATATTGGCCGTTGCTGAATTTATACTAGCCCTGGACGAAATAATGCTAGCCGTGGCTGGATTTATACTAGCCGTGGACGAAATAAAACTGTCCGTGGAGGAATTTATACTAGCCGTGGATGAAATAATACTGGCCCTGGCTGAATTTATACTGTCCGTGGGTGAATTAATATTGGCCGTGGCTGAAATAGTATTGGCCGCGGCTGATTTAATATTGGCCGTGCATGACACGAAATTGGCCGCGGACGAGTTAGTAATGGCTCCAGACAACTGAATACTGTTCGTAGACAAGTTTGAGGCCTGTTTTCATACTATTCTTGGGGCGTATTATCTGTATACGTTGCTATCCCAAATTTTTTTTTTTTTTGTCTTTTTTTTTTTTTTGCAATCCACTTTTACCATTCCCTAAGCTATTCGCTATTTGGATTTTTTTTTTTTTTTTTTTCTTTCGAATTTTGAGATTTTGGGTTTTTGAGGGTTTGTCCTAACATTTTCTATATAGACCATTTACTACAGGAAGCTATTCTTTTGGTAAGAAACAAATTAAATCAAACACAGTTAATAAAATTAATGATACAGAAGAAGAAACAGAGTCAGACTCTACAATCAAATAAGGAATGACTGAATGAATGAGAAATCAAATTTGGGAAAATAATTTCCATAGTTATATGGATGCCTATAAAACCACCAAGCAAACCGCGTTGGTTTCTTTGTAGGAAGATTTAATGTTGTATAGTTATAGTTTCAAAGACTACGAAGTACCGAAATAAACCTTTCATAGACTAATAGATGGTTATTACTCAAATCAATTGACCATGTCCGCTGCTCAATTTTTGTACTGGATGTATCACTTGGTATTTTGCGCGCTGAATTTTCTTGAAATACTTTTTCAAATTTTTGATTAAAATAGCAATTTGTTGCCCACAATAAAACACATGGTAGAATTGGGAATCTTTTTCTCAGGCAAAATATCGAGTCCTAATTTGTAAAATTAGTACAGTTTGTATGCAAGAACATACATGGCTTGATATTTAGGCATAACTTTTCACACTCGATGTAATATTCTTCTATGTCGTGGGGGAAACATCCTATAACTAATGTATATATTGAGCCGCCTGTTTATTTCGATTGATTTTTCATAAAACGTAGCTACTAAAGTTAAAATATTAATTCAAAGATTCCACAATTAATCAAATGTATAGTCAAATGATATATGTCCTTTGTGTGGACAATTTTACCATGATTGATTGGGGATAATTTGTTCTTCTCTCACTTGTGCTTTGAATTCCCTATTTGAGCCCACACCCATAGCATTTTAATCACACAGCTATTAGTTACATTCTGTATATTTTCCTCACAACTGTTCAACAATGATAATAATTGCTGGGGCGCACTATTATTCTTGTCTGTGGACAACTTAATATTGGCCGTGGCTGAAATAATACTGTTCGTGGCTGAATTAGTATTGGCCGCGGCTGATTTAATATTGGCCGAGCATGACATGAAATTGGCCGCGGACGAGTTAATAATGGCTCTAGACAACTGAATATTGTTCCTAGACATGTTTGAGACCTGTTTTCATACTATTCTCGGGTCATATTATGTATATACCTTGTTATCCCAAAATTTTTTTTTTTTGTCTTTTTTTTTTTGCATTCCACCTTGACCATTGCCTTTGCTCTTGGATATTTGGATTTTTTTTTTTTTTTTTTCGATTTTTGGGGTTTTGAGGGTTTCTCCATAGATAAAATTCTTCGTTGTGAAAATTGGGCAACGTACACGACCCTGATTTCTGTTAAATAATACTCTCTTCGAACCTGGAGATTTCCCCTTTTTATCTCTTTTTTAACTGTTAATCTTTGATAATCGTATTAAATTTTATTTTGGATATTTCATGTACTTGAATATATATAACAATAACCCATTTCTATTGAATATAATTAACTAATTGTATAAGTTATAAGATTAAATTTCCTTATATCGAAATATTAATTTTCCAATTAAATATACTAACAAGTAATCATTCTTTTACTTTGTAACACAGTTAAAATTTTTTGAAAAATCTTTGATTGAATAAATACTAATTATATCTATATATATATATATTAACCAGAATGATAAAGTATTATATTGAGGGGAAAAAAACATCAATAATATATAACCTATATACTGTATATATATTTAAAAAAAACGAATGAACTTGAATAAAGTTGAAACCATCACACACATATACTCAATAATAATAGTAATGATAAAACCAACTGAGGAAGGGGAAGGAGGGAGGATGGGAGGATGGGAGGGGGTTTAAACATAATCAGGAGTTTTTGAAGGTTTAATAAAATTTCCTGGTGGTGGTGGTCTTCTTAAATTTTTTAAATCTTGTAAATTTTTAGCAGTTATTGATTTATCATCACCATCACGAATTGATAAAGTTGGTTTATTACTAATACCCATTGATAATCTTCTTTTAATTTCTTCCTTCATATTATTATTATTATTATCTTTATTATCTTGATTATCTTTACCTTGAAATCTATTATTTCCTGAAACTACTGAATAACTTAAAGTTCTTGAATTTTTTGATCTTAATAATGATGAAGAAGAAGGTGGAGCAGTTGGTATAACTGAATATTTACGTTCTCTAAATACAACACCAACTTCTTTAACATTTTTTTGATGTTCTGGTTCTGCTTTAATAAACCAATCTAAATTTTCATCATATTCATACATGGTATAATCAGTACCATAAGGTTTCAGTTCTAAACAATATAATGTATGTAATGGAACATCTAATTCACCAATTGCTGATTTTTCAAGATTTAAAAAATAAGCCAATAAAATACGTGAAACAACACGATGAGAAATTATTAATAAATGATCAGTTGTTCTTTCAACTTCTGCAATTAATGGACGTAATCTTGTTAATACATCTAAATAAGATTCTCCACCAACTCCAGGATATCTATAACTTAATTTATTTTTTAATCTTGATTCAAATTCTCTTGGATTTTTATTTTGAATTTCTTGATATGTCATTCCTTCATATTTTCCACCACCTAATTCATTCAACATTCTTAATTGTTTAACAGAATATAATTGATCATTAAAAAATTGACCAGTTTCAATAGCTCTAGTAAGCATTGAAGTCCAAACACAAAAATTAGGTTCACTTGGTATTGAATCTAATGTTGCAACATCATCTTCATTAAATATTGAATTATATTTTAATTCTAATCTTGTTGAAAATCTTTCCAATTGTTGTTTACGGAATTCTTGACGTTGAAATTCCATAAATTGAGTTAAAGCTTTAGAAAATTTAATACCTCTTTTAGTTAAATGAGCATCACCACCAATTCTACCAGTTAAATTATCAGTACTTTCACCATGACGAGTTATCCAAATTTGACGTTCACATAAATTAAAATTAAGTAAAAAATAAATTGTTTGTGATGCAAGAAATCCTTTAATATTATAACTAACAACTTTTTTACCAACATCAATCATTTTAACATATTGAAATCCAGGAACTTTTTCTTCTTCTTCATCAATTGTTTCATATGCTTTTTCATAATTATGTAAACGACCAACAAAATCATTTAATGCAATTTTTGGATCCATATCTTTATAATCAGGACCACTTAATTTTAAACGAATATTTGATTCAATAATACTTGGATCACTACAAACACTTTCCAAAAATAAAACTTTTAATTCACCATTAGAACGTTCTTGAATTTTTTTCAATATTCTTCTTCTTCTAGTTTTAGTTGAATTAGTAGCATCAAATATACCAACAGAACCAGTTCCATTAATAACATAATCTAATAATTGATCTAAAGTATCCATTGCCCATTTTTCACGTAATGCAGTACTATCTTTATTATCAGGATTAAAAAATGCCGCATCATGTTGTTGTGGAGATCTTGATTCAGTAGGAGATCTTGTTTCTGTTGGTGTTGTACTATCAGGTAAAGGTTGAGTTTCTGGACCAGCATTTAATTTATCTTTTCTTCTAGTATTACCAACATTAAAAACTCGACAATCATGTTGTAACCAATTAAGATATCTGGTTAATTTATTTGTAATATATGATTTACCTCTTGCTGGTAAACCAACCATAACAATTACTAATTTTGATCCAACATCAACAGAGGCAATTTTCCCATCAGGTGAAGTTTTTGAAGAAGTTTGACCAGGTATATTTAAAGTATAAGCTTTTCTTGCTGATGGTGGTGGTTTATTCATTAATAAATTTTTCAATTTTTCCACTGAGGGAGTTTTTTCAAATTCTTCCTTCATATAATCAGGAACATCTTTTAATAAAGAATCTTTTACATTTTTATCCATAACTAATCCTTTTGATTTTTCACCATCTTCAGAAGAAATAGTAAGTACTGAACTCATAGGACTAATCAGATTAGAATTATTATCATCATTCACATGAATTTGTGGTGGTGACCTTGATGGTACGGAATGCAGTGGTCCCGCTGACCCGGTCGACCCCGGAGTAAATGACGTCTCATTTCCCCCCATGATTTTTCTAGCTGCATACAGAGCAGCAATTTTTCTTGATTTCGGAGATGATTCAAGCGTTGCTGGAGTCAATGACGTATCTCCTTGGATTTTATTTTTATCTTTGTTTATGTCCTTCTCTTCTCCTCCTTCTTTAGTTGTGGCTTTTTCTTCTTGTTCCTCTTCTTTACTCAATTCCGATAAATTCAAATGGGATATATTTTTTGTTTTGTGTAATTTTGGAATTGGTTGTTCTTCTTTATTACTTGAATCACATTCTTCTTCTTGAATCAGATTAATATTTCTTTGAGTATCATCATTATGGTTATTGTCATAGTAATCTTCATCATCTTCTGATTGTTCTCCTGTCATTGGTGAACCCATTGTAGATACAATTGGAGTATCAGTTGGTGGACGTTTGTTAAAAGCAGGTAAATAAGAATTAGTAGAATTATTTGAATCAGTAGGTTCTAATAATTGAGAATCTAATGATTTGGATAATGCTAATTTCTCACCACCATATTGATTATAATTATAACGTATAGAATATGGTTTTCTTTTTGATTTTTTCATTTTTAATGAAGCAGTAGAACTTGAAGGAGATAAAGTATTTGGAGATGGAGTCATACTTCCAGCAGTAAATTTAGCATTATTTCTTCGTAAAATTGATGTATGTGAATAATCAAGATGTTCTTGTTGTTGATCTTGTGATTTTGATAATGTCAGAGCATTTGTTGATAATGGAACTGGTGATTCTGACAGATATATATGATGTTTCTTGGGACCAGTAAAATTTGGTTCTCGTAATAATACCTCACCTGAATTTTGATTTATCATCAGTGAACCCCCTTGTGATGATGTATCTTCGTCTTCTTCTTCTTCTTCTTCTTCTCCTTGTTGTTGATGTTGATGATGTTCATGTTCATGTTCATTGTCTACTTCATAATCTTCATCACTATAAATTTCATTATCTGAATCATCGGAAGTACTTGAAGATAAAAATACTTGAGAATTATTTCCTGAATCTAGATTAGAAAATGAAACTTTTTTATTGGTTGCTCTAGCTCTACTTAAAACACCAACACTAATTGAATTTGATTTAATTCTATTTCTAGGAATCGAATAAGGAGATTCAGATCTTGAAGAAGATGTTGTTGTTGAAGATGATGATGTATTTGAAATTAATTTATTTGATTGTAGTAAATGATTTTCAAGTTCAAGTGGATTATCATGACGATTTACATGTATTGGAGGTGGATTTGGACGAGTTGGAGGTTTAAAATTTGCTGCAATTAAATTACGTATAGATTCATGAGTTGGTTGACCCAGATGTAAATTTGGACTAGGTGAAGAATTAGTTGAATTATTATTATTATTATTTGTTGGTGATGGTGATCGTGATAATGATGGTGATAATGATGGTGGATTTGACATTGATAAAAAAAAAAATGAAATTATATAGGATATGGATAAGGGAGGAGGGGGATTTAATCTATTGAATAAAGTAAACTAGGTGTTTATAAAATTAGGTAAACAATTTAATGTAATATATAAAAAAAAAATTCTAATGAATAATTATAATATTGAAATGAAGAAAAAAAAAAAAAAAATTAGTATTGGTGAGGTGAGGGGAGGGGTGGGTGTTGGTGTAGGTGTAGGTGTAGGTGTAGGTGTAGCTATAGATGTTTGGTCTTGGTAAAACTAATTGTAGAATGAAATTAATATTTCTTTTTAATTTCAATGTAATGTAATACGGTCGATTAATATGGGGAATATAGCAAATAATTGTGAATTCCCTTTAGTTTAAATAAAATTTCTAATAGTTAATGATAATAATGATAATGATGATGATCAATTATAAAAAAAAAAAAAAAAAAAAGCAAATCAGAATTCCGATGAAAATTAACAACGTTAAAAAAAAAATTAAGTCAGAGAGAAAAAAAATTTTTTTTTTTTTTGTTCCTCCTATTTTTAAATTTTAAATTTATATGTATTTATATATATTTAAGAATTTAAATTATATTATATATACTATATATAGATAGATATAACCTTCCCCCTCCCCTTCTCCCCCCTCCTTTACTTCCTTTACTTCCATTCCCCCCCTTTTTTATATTCTGTGGTTGATATACATTGGTCCCTTATTTCTTTAAAATATTTTCCACTATTCGTGTGTATGACTTAATTTTTCTTTCTTTCTTTCTTCTTCTTATCTTTATAGTAGTGTACTGCATATAAATTGATTAAATAATTTCGGAGTTTCTTTAACCGATCATATTACACATAGACCTTCAATCTACTCTGTATTATATTTGTACTCATGTACACGCACTCACTGAAAATATATATATACACGGTACACATTTTTTAAACTATATATATCTCTATACCAGTATGTATGTATGTATAACAAAATGATAAAGAAAAGTTTCATTTGACAATGAGACCACGTTTATCAAATTTGGGTCTTGAGTATACTATAATTAATAACACATTTATACACAAGAAAAATCCAAGAATGTGTAAATGTGTACACGCACTGGGGGATTATGATTATGATTTACGAGTTGTGGCATACAGTATATAGATAAACTTACCTTGGTGGATTTAAACCATCATGAGGTATTGTTTGGTTAAAAAGTTCAAATTTTACCTATTTTTGATGATGATTATGATGATAAAGACCACAAAGATGATTAATTTCTTTAGAAATATTATTGATCTGATATTGATTACTTTATGATAGAATTTTTTTAATCAAATTTTTTTAAGAAATATTTTCCAAGTAGATTTAAATCAATGAAATTAATATTGGAAAAGATTAAAAATTATAATAAAATTTTGAAATCTGTCAAAAAGGGAGAAAACTAAGTAATAATAATAGTTTAATATAATTGATATAGTAGGACTCTTATCACAATATATATATATATTACATCCAATGAATCAGATACATATATATATATATATATTATTTGAAGTAGAATTACAAAGGTTCCATTTTATTGAAGAATATCATACATACATTATTACATATATACCCTGATAGATGCACAGATTTTTTTTTTTTTTTTGAAACAAATAGAAATGACCAATAATTGAATATATCTACAAGTACAGTATATCTATAACAAATTTTTTTTAATTGAATTAAATTCATCCTACTAAAGTTTTATTGAAAACTATAAGAGATTAAACATTTTATTGTATCAAATATATATAATTTTTATACGTGAAAGTGAGGGGTGGGGGAGGGGGTTTAAAAGGGATAATTTGATTTGTTTTAACCACACCTATCTTGTATTTCAAAGGTCATTGATTACAGTAAATTTTATAATTCTTGTCATAAATAAATCAATTATAAATTTACGTTTGAACAAATACGTGTATAATCTCATTGAATTCAATTCTTTAATAATATGTCAATAGGAAATGAAATAAAATATAAAAATGCAATTCGAGGCGATGAAAACAAATGAATTACAGAATACCCCACCTCCATTTCCCAAACCTGAAAAAAAAAAAGAATAGTATTATACACCTAGGATCAAGTTTTTTTCATTTACGTTATTTAATGATTATTTTGTTTTGATTCAATTATTGAATCATCTACATCTACATCTACATATATATCTTCAAGTTTTAATCTTATTGGAAGATCTGGTTATAGTATAAGTTTAAATAAGAAATACTGTATATATTATCAGAGTGATAAAAAAAACGAAAAAAAGATCTACAGTACAACATTGTTCGACAGTTTCATTACATTACTTAAATTGGAAATTTAAATACATCGGCTTTGTATTTTGTAAACCTTTCAAATGATATACTACATGTACAATAGTATAATTAATAAGAATATAACAAAACCCCGCGCTTTAATGATAATGACTTTATAAACAACTAACCTCGAGTCTTTTTTAACTTGCTTGATTGTTTAATTTGAGTTTGAGCCCGTTTTTTTGCTTTAATAGTAATTGGATAATATTTATAGAAATTTCCCTAAATATCCGATCAAATATGTAGGTAGATTAATCTAGGTAGTGTACAGATGGTATAATAAAAATTAGCCATGTTTCGAAGATGATGTGATACTTTTCAGTAATTGGGTGATATTTTTTTTTTTTTTTTTTTCTTTTGCAAGTTTTACCGAATTTATAAGCAAATGTTAATCATAAACCCGAGAAATAATTTGTTAAATTTACTGTGTAAACCATTTTAGATGAATATTTATGGGTAAGTTACATTTACTGTAAAGTTTTATTATAGATTAAATATGTTAAATTATATATAATTGATAATTTACAGTATATCAAATTAAATATAGTTAATAATGTAATTTAAACATGTACATAGTATACTGTACACTTTAATTAAAGGTTTTGTAAATTGAATTGTACATGTACTTGTAATAAATTAAAGCATATATGTTGTATATGGGTGTGTGGGTGTGTGGGTACAGGTACGTGTCTAATTATCCAAAAAAAAAGAAAAAAATAAAAATTTATGATTCGAGACTTACACACACACACCCCCAATGAATTTTTGGTTTAAAGTTTTTTGTTTTTAGTGTACTGTTGAGTGTGTCTATACAATATTTTCGTGGAACTAGAATTGCAAAAAGAATTTGTTCAATTTTTTTTTTTTTATTTGTTTCTTTTTCCTTCTATATACTGTATATGTAGTATTAAATAAGAAAGAGTTATATCGTAGAGTGTGAATAAATATTCTATTCAAACATTCTTAATATATTGTAAATGTCAGTATATGTCTCTTCTGTATTACAGATGTATTACTATATACTATACTATATGTATTGTAGAACATACTCTTGTACTTGATTACACGACTTTGAATTATACAGTGTATATGTTCTGTATCAACACCTATTGTATTCATGTGTATGAATACGATCTACAAGTAGTAGTTGTAAAAATAATTTAGTTGATATAGTATTATCTAAGAAAATCTCATCATCATCAGCATCATCATCATCATCAGTATCAAGATAAACTCAAAAAAAAAATTTGATTTTTACAGTAATAATATAATTATTATTATTATTATTATTATAGTAAAACTAAATTTAAACTTGATGATCGTTTATACACATTTAGATATTGATTATTTTAGTTTTAACATGTATACAGTATATACACTAAGTAATTAGTGTAGTTAATAATTATAATAATATTGTAAAAAAAGTATAGTAGTACTGTGTAATACTGTATAATTTGTTCTCTCTCTGTCTTTCTCTCTCTATCTCTCTGTCTCTCTCTTCGACCAGCGCCTCATTACTATGCAGAATTCTATTATATTATTGAATGTGTTAAAATTTTCTTATTTAATCTTGTTAGATATTATACAAATGAATAAATCAAGTCATTTAAAACTTCATAATATAAAAGAATTCTTAAAACAAGGCATAAGCAAAAAGATTAAAAAAGCCTTATTTGATTAATGTACAAATAGATTTAAAGAATTGTATACAGTTTGTAAATGTTTGGAGATAACAATAATAGCCAAAATAAAAAAGTGGTAGTGTACATGTGGAGAGAAATAAAGCTTGAATTGTTTCTTTTTTTTTTTTTTAGTTTGTTTGGGGAAGAAAAATGATAATGTGTGTTAACAATGCATAAGCTTCAATTTTAATTCATTGTGCATTATGTGCAGCCAAAGTACACGACCTACTTTAAATTTTTTATTTTTAATATGATAACCACACCACACACCACACCACTTAGGACATAATGTGTGTTTTACACATGTAACTGTAACTATAACTGTAACACAATTTATTCTATTTTACTTTACAAGTATATTTGAATTCAATTATATTAAGAAAAGTTATTATTATTATTAAATAAAATAACAGTATAAAAGTTTATAGAATAGAGAAGTTATATATGTTATTAGATTAGATTAGATTATAATTAACCATCAATAAATTTATATATAACAAGGCAAAAAACAACAAACAACAAACAATTGAAAAGAAAGATGAAAAACTTCCCGTATTCCGTGTATATCTACTGTACTGTACTGTATACATTTACAAATATTAAAATTAAATTTAAAAAAAGAATTTCACATTACTTTAATATGAATAGTAATAAGAAAAAGTAGTTCTATAACTTATATAGTATTAGTAGTATTCACTAAGATTAAATAGAATAACCGAGAAAACCAAAAACCAAAAACCAAAAAACCCGAAATAAATTTCCAATAATTTCAAATATTTAAAAATTTGTTTAATTTGCTTTTAAAAATTACATATACAAATTTTTATTTTTTTTTCTTTTTTTTTTTTTTTTTCAAAATATTAATTCATTTCAACAAACCTACATTTATTTCTTACTTTCTTTCTTACTTCACTTTAGTTTTTTTTGAATTTGATTAACTTTTATCTTATTTGATTTGATTATCAATCCCAAGTAATTAACAAATAAAAACTAAGAATTTATTATACCCCCTTCCTCGATTAATATTATACTATTACTAAGTTTTTAAATATTTTTTGATTATTTCGTTTAGTTTAGTTTTTTTTTTATTTTATTTTTTTTTTCCATTATCTTCAAATAAAACACCTCGTCTACAAACTAAATCATTCTTATATCATCAACCATTTTTTTCCATTTTTTTTTATTCACCCACGTTCATCAGTTTACAGTTCATCAGTTCATTAGTTCATCAGTTCATTAGTTCAGATAATTTCCACCTTTTTATCTTTGTATCTATTGGCTTTTCTAATTCCAAGTTTTGTAGCTGTTATTCATAAAAATTATCTACAACGCCTCACCTTGAATCATAAGTAATTTTTTTTTTTCATTATTGCCTTACGAAATTATCATTATTATCATTACAAGAGATCATGTCACTGGATTTCCCTCCATTATTTGAGAATACTAATAATTTATTCTTTAATAATCAAATATTAAATGGTAACTCATCAAATTCAAGTTCAAAAGATTCAAGTTTTGCCTCCACTTCCACAGTTAGCAATAATAATAATAATACCAATATTACTAATAATAATATTACTAATAATAATGATCCAATGGATATTCTTTCAATTCCTGAATCATTTCAATTTAATGATGAAATATTCTTTAATATGTCTCAATTTGATACCCATTTACCTAGTGAAAAAACCCCATTCCAACAACATCATAACCAACATCAACAACATCAACAACAATATCAGCAGCAGCAACAGCTGCTGCAAAAACACCACCAGCAACAATATAAGCAGTCAAATGGATATATTGATAGTGCAAGCACTATTCGTTCATTTGAAAGTGAATTAATTAGTAATATGTCATCAAATTCATTGAATACTTATTTCACTGGTCAACATACCGCTTCTTCTTCATCATCTTCACTGTCATTTTCTTCTGGTTCAGCAAATAATCAGAATCAAACAGTTGTGACTTCAACCACCCCAAAAATCTTGGCAACAACTCCACAACCTCAATTTATTAATCATGGTAGACAAAATTCTACTTCAGTTCCAATTGATCAATTGACTTTATTAAGCTTAAGAACTCCAACAACAGCGAAACCAGTAAATAATCAATTACAACAAAATCAATTGAATGGATTACAACAACCAAATTTTGATAATTTTTCTCCAACTTCTATAAATCCATTTCAACAACTGTCTATGTCTCAATCACAATTACAATCTCAACCACAATCACAATCTCAACCACAATCACAATCACAGCCAATACTACCACATTCTCAACAACAACAATTGAACCAAAGTTTCCAACCAGGGTTGGCAAACAATGTTAATGTTGATGCTAATACAATTGCTGCTGCTGTTGCTGCTGCCGCGGCAACAGAAAATACAGCCGAAACGGATACTATTATAGAAGAAGGAACAATTAATCCCCGTCAATTGTTTAATCATAAATTAGTTACATCTGCAAGTTCACCAAGCTTATCAACCTTATTTTCAAATGGGAAACCTCAAGTCAATACTTCAACTTCTGTTTCTACTTCTACTTCTGCTGGTATTGTTCCAATTACATCTGTCGCTGGTAGACAAGTTCAACAACAATTTCATTCTGAAATTCCTCACCCACAACAAATGCCTCAACAAGTTGATCCAAATCTTATACAAAATCAAGGTAATATTTCTTCTTTTTCTTCTTCACAAATTCCTCAACGTGTTAAACATATGCGTAGTAGTTCATCACCTCAATTTGATTTCAAAATGAATGATGAATTTTCAAATGCAATTTCCACATGGTTTTCAAATAATGCCCCAGAAAGATTAGAAGAAGATTCACTGAAATTATTTGTTAATCCAAGTGGTATAATTAAGAATAATAAAAGTAGAACACATTCTTATTCTAGTGGAGTTATGCATTCAAGTCGTGGTCCAAGTAGAAGAAATTCAGTACAATTAATGGGAAATGGAAATCCTATAATTACAAATGGATTATCACATTCTTTACAAAATTCTCCAGTTGCTTTAAGTTCATCTCATTTTGAAAATATTAATGAAGAAAATGATAATATACTTTCTAATATTAATTCAATTTCAACCATTGATACAACAAATATTAATATTAATAATATTAATAGTAATAATATTAATAATAATAATAATAATAATAATAATGGTGTTGAACAAAAAAAAAAGAGAAGAAAAAGTTCTGCTAATCTTTCATCTATGGAAACAACTGTAATTCCATTACCTGATTCACCATCTATTTCTCCAACAACTTCAAATATTAAAAAAGAAACAAAAAAACCATCATCATCAACTACTAAGACTAACAATACTACTACTACTACTACTACTACTACTACTACTATTAAACTGGAAAGAAAAAAATCTACTCATTCAGTTGCTCTTACACCTAATGCTCAAGGTGCATTCCCATGTAATGAATGTGATAAACAATTTAAACGGTCAGAACATTTAAAGAGACATCAACGTTCTGTTCATTCTAATGATCGTCCATTTCCTTGTAAATATTGTGAAAAGAAATTTAGTAGATCAGATAATTTGGCACAACATTTAAAAACACATACTAAACTTGATGCAAATGGTAATCCAACTATTGTTTATGGTAATCCTAGTAATCATGGTAAAAGAGAAAAGAAGAAATCAACTTGAATATAAGAAAAGAAGAAATCAACTTGAATATAAGAAAAGAAGAAATCAACTTGAATATAAGAACAGAAAATAAAGGAGGGTGGATTTTAATACTTTGGGATATTTTTTTGAAGTCTATTTTTTCATTTTAATTTAATTTTTAAAAATCTGGATGGACGAAACAGGTTTCGTTTATTATTTTTTTTTTTGGTTTTGGTTTGTTTTGTCTTATGTTTTACAGTTATTTGTTTTAAATGGAAGAGGAGTTGTGTAAAATAACCTTTGGATTTGAATTTTTTTTTAAAAAAAAAATAAAACGTCAATGGAATGGGTTGGGTTTTATTTTAGTTGATTTGATATATTTTGTTTTATTCATTTTTTACAATTTTATTAATTTTATTTTTAAAGAAAACGAAGAACAGAACAATTCTATCAACTTTTGACGTTTCTTTATGTTTTTTAATTTGGCGTAAATTCTTTATAGTCTCTTTTTTTATTTTGTTTATAGGGTTTGTTTTATAATTTTTGAAATTTTTTTTATATCCATATTCTCTTGTATTCTTGAATTGATATTTGCAACTATTTTTCTTTATATTCTCGTTTTTTTTTTAATTGTAGTTCATAATATATAAAATTTTACTTGCACCAATCAGAAAACCAAAAAATCGATTTACATACAACAAGAGAAAAAAAAAAAAAATTCAAACCCAAAAAAAAAAAAATTCAATCCAAACATCAAATATCAAATATCAAATCCAACTATATTCATATATATATAATTATTCACAAATGCAAAGATCAATAATAAGAATGGCAGCTAATCCATGGGCAAAAAGAGATGCATGGAGATATCAAGGTCAATTTTCAAGATTAAATAGATTTAAAAATGCATTTCCTGGATTAGGTATAGCTACTGTTGCTTTTACATTATATTGTGGATATGAAAAATTTATCTTGAAGAAAAATGATAATCATCATGATGATCAACATCATTAAGATATATAAATTTAGGTGATTTATCCTTTTTTTTTGGTTGGTTGATGATTATTTTTTGTTTATTTTTGATTGTATATTACGGTTATTAGTCAGAGTTTTACATATATTTATATATCTTACAGAATTAATAAAATAAAAGAAAATGAAAAGAATAAATCATGGTTGTTGTAATAATAATAATCGTTGTATTATTTCTATTTACAGTATAAGCAAGAAGTTGATGATGGAGATGATGATGATTATTCATTTGATTTAGATTGTTTTTCAATAGTATTGGTAGTATTATTATTATTGGAAAGTAATAAATCTTCAAATAATGAAGTTTTTGATTTTTCTTCTTCAACCATTGAACCAACAGGAGCAGATGATCTATTCATATTAGCTTCCATAATTTGAGTTTTTTCTTCAGCAATTTTAGTCCAAATATCAATAAATTCTTGTTCTTTTAATAAATTCCATTTAATATTAGTATTATTAAATATTCCTCCATACATTATACTTTCTTCTTTTGAAACATGACTTTCCATTTCTTCAATCATTCTTAATTTATAAAATTCAAATCTTGCTTTATCATAAGCTTCAAATGGAGTTAAATTATTATTAATTAATAACCATAATGTACGTTGAACTACTGATTCTCCATCTAATGGTTTATTTAATTGTAACATATGTTTCCAATTACATTTATCATTTTCATTACCGGAATTTTCAATTAAATTTTTTGGTCTTGATAATTCCCATGGATGTTGTTTATAAAAAATTTTACGTAATGAATCTTCAATAAATTTTAATTTTGGAATTCTATGAACTTGATTATTTCTAGATTTAAATTCTCTTGATGATTCACGAGTTTTAAATAATTTATTATTACCAGATCCTCCTTTTCTACTAATTGAAACGGCTTTTTTTCTAAGATCTTTATCTTTACCTTGTTGTTCTATTGAATCTTTCATATGAGCAACTTTAATTAAATTATGAGTTGGTGGATATTTAGCAACAACATCAAACCATACTGGTTTTTCTCTTAATAAACCAGAACGTAAATTGGCAGATGCTCGTTGTAATACATTAGTAGCCTCAGTTTGAATCTTCATCTTGAAATTAAAAATATAATATAAAGTGAAGGGGAGGAGGAGGAGGAATGAAATGGAATGGC
Organism: Candida sanyaensis; assembly: GCA_911254575.1. Taxonomy (NCBI): domain Eukaryota; kingdom Fungi; phylum Ascomycota; class Pichiomycetes; order Serinales; family Debaryomycetaceae; genus Candida; species Candida sanyaensis. The sequence continues at coordinate 1,238,272 of CAJVQF010000005.1, forward strand.
AGGTTGGACTGAGTTCATGGAAAATGAAAAATTTTTTTCAACTTTTTTTTTGACAAAATTTTTTTTTTTTTTTTTTCTTAGTCTGTGGGTTCGTTTTTCTATGGTAATGCGAGACTCGCGGGGGGGGGAGAGACCACAGGACGATGGGAGTAATAAAAAAAAAAAATCCCATCATTGGAAATATCAAATATAAGATTTATCCTTATTTTAATTTATTGAATCATGATATGAATATACTACGAACATTCATTAGCAATAGTAGTAATAGAAGCAGGAGTTTTCATTCTTCTTCTTCTTCTTCTTCCAGAGGGGTATTATCTTCAATAGATAAATTAATACTACGGATTAGAAATGAACAAATTAAAAATTCTGGAACTTTACTTAATTGTATTGATTTATTAATTGATAAATATCAATCATTATTAATTAAAAAATTTAATATAAATTTAAATGAATTAAATCAATATAAAATTCAACAAGAAATTTGGGATAATTTAAAAAAATTAAAATCAGAATTTAATGATAGTAATAAATTATTACGTGAAAAATTAATGAAAAATAATCAAATTGAATATACTAAAGAATATCGAAATTTTATTCAACAATTATATCCTATTGAAACAGGACCAGGAGGACCAAAAAGAAAAAGAAAAAGAAGAATATTTGATTCTGAAATTAAATATTTTGATTTAATTAATAATTCTAAAAAATATTTAAATATAAATCATGATGAATTATTTAAATGTTATTTAGATTTACCAACTCCAGCACCAAGATATATGAATAATAAAGATTTAGAAAATTTCATTAATAAATTTTTACTTCGACGTAAAAATTATTCTGATTCAAATCAAATTCAAGGTTGTATTATTAAACAAGATTATAATGGAGCAATTAATTCAATTATTCGAAAAAATCAAGATCGTAAAAATTATCATGATATTTGTATTAGAATAATTAATGATATTAAAATTTCAAATTTACCAGTTACTAGAAATGAACAAATTAGATTAATTTATTTATCATATTTTAAAGATCGTCAAGATTTAATTAAATATATTGATAATGATAATAATAATGTCAATATGAATATTGATGAAAATTTAAATTATCCTGAATTTAATTGGAATGATTATTCTAAATTATTAAATCTGTTTGGTGAACGTGATGATATTTTAGGAATTTTATTATTTTTAGCTACAAGACATGATAAATTTGATATTATTCAAGATATCCTTCCTCGAGTTGGACTCAATGAAATAATCAATCTCAACAACAACAACAACAACAATAACAACAACAACAATACTATACTGGATATTAAATTAAAGGATGTTTCATTGATTCATCTTTTGGTTTATTTTACTTATTATATCAAAAGACCTAATTATGAAATATATTTAACCAATACAATAAATTATATAACTGAAAATGTTTCCATCTTAGGAACAGATATGATTAATACTATTATTAATTCATTAATTCAACTTGGTCATATAAAACAAGCTCAATTGTTATTTGAAATGGCATTTTTCCAAAATGTATCATCATCAATACAATTACAACAACAAGATAATTTAGAAAATATATTATATCGAAGGTTTACATCAGAAGATGATCAAATATTTAAAGAATGGATATCAATTTATTCAAATTTGAAAAAAATAACTAAAGATCAAGAAATAATTTATAAATTAATACCAAATGATACATCATTTATGATATTTATTGATGGATATTGTAAATATGGAGAATTTTCTCAAATTAAACAAATGATTCATATAATGGATAATTTAGCTCACCAACCATTATCAACAAGAATGTATATTCAAATATTTAATGGTTTTATAAAACGTACTAATGAATCGGGATGGATATTGAATGAATTTATTGAGATTATTACTCGTTTAATAAAAGATATAGATAATAAAGAACGTACTCCTGGATATTTAAAAAAATTGATTAATAATGAAAGTATAAATATTTTTAATCAAACAAATTCATCATCATCATCATCATCATCATCATCATCATCATCATCATCATCATCATCCTCAATAAACCAACAACAACAAGAACAACGGAATCAGAATTTTGAAAATATTAATGTTTTACGATTGAGTAATTTATTATTGGAAACAATAATCAATGCATTAGAATCATTATTACATTATCATAGTATGGATCAATCCAAATATAAAGATGCATTAATTAGTTTAAGACATGTACTGGAAAAACGAGAAATTATGCTTGAAAATCAACATAGGAAAGCAAGGTCAGTATATTATGCTGATAGATTAGAACATATCAACAGAGCAGTCTTATTTGAAGTATTTTCAATAGTATCTAGATTATAACTTGTACATATCTCAATATTTATTTATTTATTTAACTAAGTCACAGGAGTTTCGACTACTTCAGTAACTGAATTATCTCTATTTTTAATTATCCAACAAGACATTGGGGTTGATGAAATACTCTCATAAGCCAATAAAACCAATAATAAAATAGTTACAAGACCCATTAATAAAGTAGTATTTAATTCAGCAAAACTTAACATGACAATACCAACACCAATAGGTAATCTTAAACCAATACGTAAATTCTTTGGAAGAATATGTAAACCTTTTGGATCTCTACTTTTTTCAACAAATCCCAATACAAACATACTTATTAATGAAACTGCAATTCCTCCAGTATAAAAAAATGATAAAGCATACATATTCTTTATTTCTTCATCTTCTCCTTCTTCTCTACCAATAATTTTAATCATAGAATAATTACGTTCAGATAATAATGGATCATGATGATAATGATGTAATTTTTTTGTACTTGTAATATCCAGAGCTGCTAAATCTCCACCAGCATCAGCTGCCAAAACCAATGCAGCAACTAAAGGAATATGAGCATAAATCCAACACATTGCCGACCAAGCACTATGACGTAAAGGATGAATTGCTTTTTGAGATGTTGAACCATAATTATAAATCCAAAATAAAATATAAGCATCAGCTAATAAAAAAACCCCACGACCAAATTTATCACTAAATCCAATACCTAAATTACCTGGTGCTACTACTTTATATAAAAATTCACCAATTGCAATAGTTACAAAAACAGCAAATCTTTCAACTTCATGTTCAATATTTAATGCTGTAGAAGTGGTTAAATTCATTAATTTTTTTGTCCATGGATGATAAGAAATTGAAAAACAAACTTGTTCTAAAAATAAAAATCCAAATGCAAGACCAATTTTAACTCTAACTGGTACAAATATAACTGAAATCCAACATAATGAAGTAACTAATATCATTGCTGCATATAATCTAGATTGAGCTCTATGTTCGGGAATAAAAAATGAATATCCAAATAAACTAGCTGATAATGATAAACGACACAAGATATATGGAACTATTGTTAAAGCAGCATCACCAAAACTATCCAATAATGCATAATGACTATTAATATATAAAGTTAATAATGCTAAAATCCAAAAAATATATAATTTTTGAGTTAAATCTTCATTATAATAATAATTTGTAAAATCTTTAATATCTGCCCAAACAACCCAAGTTGGTAAAAAAATAAAATATATTTTAATAATGCTAAACCACTAGCATTTTCACTTGCTTCACCAGCTAAATTTGCAATTATTCCAACATAAAGTAAATCTAAAAATAATTCAGTTTTACTTGAACTTCTTTCACCTTTTGTTCTATAAAGTATTCCATCTTGGAAAAAATTTAATGCATATGGTTTTTTAATCCAATTTGACCAAGCTGATTGTTTATTTTGTTTTGGTGGTTTAATATATTGAAAATTAATATCTCCAAATCGACGAATAAATTCATCTTCATCTTCACTATCAGTTAATTCTTGTTCAATTTCTGGTAATTCTTGTCCTTCAACATCAGGAGAAAGTTGCAGAATCTCATCACGAAATTCTAAAGTAGAAATAGATGATGCTGGGGGCTTATTATTATTATTAATAATATTGGTATCGTTATAACCGGTACTGGAATCAGAATTGCCCATTTTATTGTTCTTGACAATACTTTTAATAAAGAACTATCAAGAGAAAGAAGTGATGTTTAAAAAAAAATTTTCTTTTTTGATTTTTGGAATTTATTTCAATATTCATCCATTGGGTAAATAAGGGACATTGTTTTCCTTTTTGGTTTGCTATTTTTGGGAGGGATTTCTAGATATCTCTTTACAATAATTCCGTTCAACTTTCTATGCGAACACAAAAACCATAGAATATTGTACAGTGAAATTTTGCAATTTATTTAAGATATGTTATGGTTACATTACACCACAGTAACTTTGAATTCACTATTGTTGGAACCTTGCAAATACTATATACTAGATATATCATTAAACATCTTTTAAATGATACCCAAATTCATAATAAAATGTTATAGGAACTGATATTATTATTATAAACTGTTCAGTATAATTTTCAAGATGAAACGCCTAAGCGAGATTAAACCCGACCATGAATTTTCGTATTATTTTGCAAAAAAAAAATATGTTCATGTGTATAAATCAACGGCTGAACCTGACTTCTACAAGAATCAATGATATTAACAAATTGTGAAATTTTTTTGTCAATCAAATGATTCTTATTCTATAAATATCTAAGTACAACAATGTTTTTTTTTTTTTTGTATAAAGTTAAATCCAAAGATACGGCTCATCTAGAAACATTAAATTTGGTGTGGAAGTTTTAGTTTCTATTTATATTCGTTAACACGGGTACACATTACCATTAATCTGTGTTTCTCTTTAGTCACATGGAACTATTGTAGAAATGATATTTTATTAGTAATCAAAAATTACTTTAGTATTAACTTGAAAAAAAGAAAAGAAAAGAAATAGTTGTAGATCTCCTCTTTTTCATATCTGGGTCAAAGTTGTGGTTCGGAAGTCAAGCCAAGAAATCTTTAAAAGAACGGAATTAATATTTTTTGTTTTTATTGTTTAAACGGCTAGAAACGCATTTCTTCGTAAATATTTAATAAAAATCCAACCAATCAGAATTAGTTAACTTTTTGAGTCATAGTTTATTCAACCAGTTAAAAATTAATTTACTATTCCCCCGTTAAACACAGATTTTGTGAGTTATAATGATATAGAATATTGAATACAATGATTAGACGAAAGGACGAGGGACGAGGGGGGGTGGGGGTACATGTAACCGTTGATTAAGAAAATCTATAATTGAGTCATATATAGTAGGCGTCAATCTACATTTATAGATGTAAGTCTAAAGCATATGGCTGAGGTATGACTCTTTTTCTTTTTTTTTTTAGAACTTTATAGAAATTCATGTTTGGTTGTTTATGTATTTTACTATGTATTATTATTATTTTTTTTGACTTCGTCTATGTAAATCCCGTAACTATAGATTTGAATTACTCAGCATAATTTACGCGCAATGAAGGGAAGGGGGCACTTTCCCTCCACAAAAATTTTTCATGCGGTATCGAATATAAATATATCGAGATAAGAATGGATATCAAATTTTATTTTTATTTTATTTTTAATTAAGAATCATTTATAACTAATTAGAATTATTTTCATATCCCTTTTTTTTTATTATTATTATTATTACTATATTGTACTACCTAAAAGTATCATGTCTACTGGTAATAGTTCGCAATCGATTGATGATACAATTAATACAATCTTACCTTCATATGGTATGTTCACCTCAACTGTCGCAAAGTCACTAGATACACATTTGGAGGAAGATGATGATATTCAACCACCTTGTTATTATAATCTGAGGCGTAATAATTCCATTCAATCAGATACTACATCCCTGCTTTCATCAGGATTTAATCATTTATCCGTAGAAACTTCTGCTACTTCAACTGAAGCTACTTCATTTCATGGAACTGATGAAAATGGATCATTTATTGTTGCAGATGAAAGTACAAGTTTTTGGAAAGAAACCATTTTGGATAATGTACATCGATTACCTAATTTAACGTTTGAAAAACACAAAGTTTCAGAGGCTATTAATATTGAAGTTCATTTTACTAAAGATATATGTGAAATTGGTAAAGTTCCTGAATTAATTGATCCGTCACTTTTTGAATATAAACAAGGTGATTTATTAAATGGTTATGTTTTGATCAAAAATGTTTCTGATAAACCTATTCATTTCGATATGTTTTATCTATTATTTGAAGGGAATTTCATGATTGCAAATAAATCAGATCTACTGGATAGAGTTCCTGTGAAAATTAGAAAATTCTTGGAAATGTTTGATTTTTCTGCTAGTTGGAATGAAGCAAACATTAGTAGGTTAGTTACAGATGTAAAGAATCCTTATGTATGTGAAGATCTTAGAGATCCAGTTGATGGATCTGCTTTATGTTTTGGAGAGAAGAAGATTATATACCCTAATCTTACATACAAGAGATTCTTTACTTTTAGAATTCCAAATAACTTACTTGATTCAGAATGTAATGAACATGGATTATCAAAGCATGTTGAATTGCCACCAACATTGGGTTTATCAAGATGGGAAGTGGCTCATTATCCAGAGAGAGCTAAAAATAAAATTAAGGACATTTGCATGCTTGATACTTCTATTAGTTATGGTGTTATGGCACGTTTGATTGGTAGAAAATCAACCTTTGAGGCCTTTGGAAAAATTGATACCAACAACACCTCTTCCAATTCCACAAGAATTGTCAATTCAAAGAAAGAAGAGTTTGTTATTTTAAAAGAATTGACCAATCATTTCCGTGTTATTCAGAAAACATCAATACCAACCGATAGTGAAAGACGCATGAAATTGTTGGAGAATAAGTTGATGTACAATAACTTGATACTGAGAATCAAAGAGAAGATTGATCAAGGAAATGAATTAATAAAGTCCATTGAAGACGGAGACTTTTCTGGAAGTGTTGATATTGGTAAAAAACTCACTGATGCCGAAATTGAATTAGCTAAATGCAGACAGTCGTACAAACCAGATCATCTTCGAGATTCCAAATTTAATCCTGACAAAAAAGAATATTATGAAACTTTTTTACCCGTATCAAAGAAATCAATCACTGGTACAAAAAATCTCGGAACATTAAGATTAGCAACTCCGAAACAAGAATATTGTGTATGTTATATTCCACCAGTTAGGTTTAGAAATGGACCAATAGATAAACTAATTCCATCGTGGAAATTTGAAATCCCACTTGATTTATCGGTTAAATTCCCATCATTGACTACTAAATCATCTCCACAACTTCCAACCATTCAAGGAATTAGTGCTGAGTTTATCAGTTTAACAATTAGATCAGAAAAGTACCCTCTTCCAATTGAATTCAATCATGATTTGATATTTAATAAGGTAAACACGGGTGAATATTTTGATAGTGATCTATTCAACAATAATATCTCCAAAAAATTTCGTAAATTGGGAAATGATTTGTATCACGTTCACCGACAATTAGGAGGAAATCTCAAAATGGAGGCTAAATTAGCGGATGACTTGAAAGCACTTTGTCTTACCCAAGACAAATCATTCAATATGATAGTAAGGGATTTCAAAGTCAATGGACTGGTATTCAAGAAGGATGCTATAAAATGGCAGGTAAATCAAGATAGTGCACAGGCATCCGTGAAGCTTGGAGTAAATTTGGAAAGTGTGGAATTGAAAGGTGAAAACTCTACAAACAACTCTAGTAAGTCATATGATCGATTCACTTTGGTTCCTGATTTCCAATCTTGTTTCATAACTAGAATGTATCATGTTAAATTGACAGTTCATTTGTCCAATGGAAGTTTTTCAAATATTAAGGTTCCAGTTAGAATTCAGAAAGTTGTATAGAATTCAGATATGTATACTTAGTGAATATAAAGTTTGAATCATTGAAAACAAACGATGACGACTACTATAATCAATTCCCCTATTTTTAAATTCTGCAGCAATATAAAACATTGCTCTAGTTTTTGTTTTGTACCAGCAACCAAATTTCAGCATTGACGTTCACGTTCTCTTTTTTTTTTTCACAGCCGACTTTTGTATATTGCTCAATTGATTTACACATGTTCTTTTGGTCTATTGTTGTTTCAAAAATTCTGCTAAACAGCAATAGCAATAGCAATTGATTGTTGTTGCTGTTATGGACTGATGAAAAATTGTGTATTGCTTTCTCTCCCCCCTCGAATTGTGGGTGCGTGAAATTTGCAGCAACTGTGGGTCACAACGAATTGACGCAGAGAATTAGAGAAACGACAAAAAAAAAAGAAACAAAAGGAACCTATGTAATTATGCCTATAAACGGAATAGCAAACTTAAATTATTTCTCCTGACGTAATTGAAATTTTACTTCAACCCCATTAATGTATCCCTTCCCCTGATTCTTTCAATTGAAGTATAAATAAACAAGAGTTCCCTCTTCCAATTGGGATATTCAATCACAGTTTCTTTTTTTGTTTCTCTCTCTCCATCAAATTATTCAAATATTACATCATGGGTTTAACAGATAAATTAAAAGGACTTAAAAAAGACGATTACGACAATGCCAATACTCAAGCAGGTACTTACTTAGGTGGTAAGGAAGGCCAAACTGGTACTGATTTAGCGCAAGAAAAATATAGACAACATCAAGCTAATAAAGCAAGTGGAGGAACTGGTGCTGCTTCTGGTGCTGCAGGAACCACTGATTCACGTTCTACTGGAACCGGATATGGTTCTGGTCAAGGTGGTACTGGTTATGATAATAATCAATCAGGATATGGTTCAGGTAAAACTGGAACAACCGAATCTGGATATGGTACTGGACAAACTGGCTCAGCTCAATCAGGATATGGTACTGGTAAAACCGGAACAACCGAATCTGGATATGGTACTGGACAAACTGGCTCAACTCAATCAGGATATGGTACTGGTCAAACTAGTTCAAAACAAGCTGGAGGTTATGGTACTGGTCAAACTGGCTCACTTGATTCTGGAGCTTATGGATCAACCACTACTTCTGGTTATGGTCAAACTAACCAAGGACAACACAGTGGTACTGGTACTACTGGATATGGTGATAAATCTACTACTGGTGGTTATGGTTCTTCTACAACTGGTGGTACACACGGTAGTTCTAACACTACCTCTAACCTTGCTTCTGCAGCTGCTGGATATGGTGTTGGTACCGGTACTGGTAACACTCATTCTACTGGCACAACTGGCTACGAATCTGGTGCTGGTGTAGGTACTGATACTGCAGGTCAACAAGGATATTCTGATAGATCTGGATCAGGTGCTTATGGTTCAACTACCTCTGGTACTACTGGATATGGTCAATCTAACACTGGTCAACATTCAGGAATTGGCTCAACTGGTCATCACGATAGTTCTCACCATCACCATTCCGGAAGTAGTGGTAATCACCATGGAAGTTCTTCGGGATATGGAGATTCAAACTATTCTGCTACTGCTGGCCAACGTAGTGGAGAATCTTCCAAACATCCAGGTCTTGCTTCCAAATTTGAAACTGGTGTGGAACATTTAGATTCTAAAATTGCAAAGTTACCAGAAGAATTGCAAAAAGAAGCTCATAAGGAGTTTGAAAGAGGTTACAATGATGCCAAAAAATCATTCAAAGCTTGAAATGATTAATGAAATATGATTTGATATTTAGAAATGTTATGTAGTATTCAACTAGTTATGAAATCAAAAACAAAATAAATGATACGTTCAATGTTGAAAGCGTTTATGTAAGATATTGGATTATGCCTTGGGCTTTGTTAGTATGAGAGATATTTGTCGAGGTAAACTTTTTTTTTCTCTCTTTTTTGTTCGCCCATTTGTGACATCACCAAAATCAATTCGACCGAACAAAACAAAACAAAACAAAACAAGCATCAGGCACATCAGAAAAATTGTACGTCCAATATTTTTCCCAATTACTTCCATGAGTATATAAATCTGTTACAAAGTGGAGGATAAATAACAAATATAGAGGTAGTATAGCTTATAAATATATCATTTACAATGGATGGGTGGAGTGAGATTTTAAGATTACCACCAAATCTTTTTGCCACTGATAATTTCAACAACCCATTGCCCAAACGAGCTTTGATTTCATCATTACTGTTTGATGGTGCCCAAAACTTCATTTGGTGTGGTGACTCAAGTGGATATACCAGATCGTTTACATCTTCTAGTGGTTCTATGTATTCTAGTCTACAATTGTATCCCTACACGAAATTTCAATCTAACAACAACCTTCAACCAATAACGCAACTATTATCCCACAAGGATGGTATACTATCCCTACTGACAAATGAATTAAATTTTACTACACGAAGAGGGATTAATAAATTGCATGCTAGCTCCAGGACTTTTAACGATGACTCGTTCAATAATTTAACTACTATGACATTTAATTGCAATTCATACAATGATGTTGTTGTGGGTACAGACTCATCCTTGGCGAAATTTGACTTGTATAAGCCGAATGTGTTATCAACATTTGATCATACTGGAGGAATCTCCAAATTGAATAATTCTGGGAAATTCTTGACTATAGCAAATAGTAATGGATCTTTAGATATTTTTGATCCTGTTTCCAACTCAACTGTCAAGTCATTTTCAGCACACAATGGGTTCATCTCTGATATGGATGTAAAAGGAAATTACATCGCCACTTGTGGATATTCAGTACGTCCCAAAAGATATTATCACAATCAAGCTCCAGAGTATATGGTGGATCCATTGGTGAATATTTACGATACAAGGATCATGAGAGCAATTGCGCCTATACCTTTTCCTACTGGTGCTACAGCAGTGAGATTCCATCCGAAATTACCCAATATTATTATTATTGCTTCTGCAGTGGGACAATTACAATTTGTGGATATATTTGATCAAACAAATGTAAATGTATATCAAACAAATTTGACCCAACCACCTGTTCTTGGTTCCGCATTGAACAATGGGTCGAAAACACCGAAAATGGCAAACTTGGACATTAGTAGCAGTGGGGATTTTTTGATGTTTAATGATGATAGTGACAGCATCCACTTATGGTCTATCAATTCATCAAGTAAAGATTTTGTAAACTTCCCACCTCCTGTAGAACAACCAGATATCATTGAACAGAATGTTGAATTTATTGGGGTTGATGATAACGTACCGTTATCGATTGTTGGTATGCCATACTATAAAGATTTATTATTGTCTAATTTCCCTAATGATTTGAGGTTTGTTAAGGAAACCACAAAGTTACCAGAGACCATAGATATGGAATTGATTTTGGAGAGCCAAAAGCACTCAGGATCATTCATACATTATGATAAGTTGAAGTATGGACCAGGGAACATTTACAAGTCTTACCAATCACTTAAAGAGTATAAAGAAATAACTATTCCAAAGTTTATAAGTGAAAGAAAGGATGGTGATGACGATGGGTCTTCTGCAGATGTGACTGAGATAGTTGCTGACGAAAGTATATTCCAATATAAGTACAAATCTACCGGAAATTCAAACAACTGCAAGGTTCCGAATTGCTACTCACGTTTGCAAATTCAGTATTCTAAATTTGGGGTCAAGGATTTTGATTTCAGCTATTATAATAAAACCAAAGAGTATTGTGGGTTGGAAAATCATACTGACAATTCTTATATCAATTCGCTTTTGCAATTATATCGTTTCCAATCCACAATTTATAACCAAGCAGTTAGTGCCTTATCACAAGAGTGGTTACCGGTGGACAAATCAGTCCTTGAAACCAATCCTGAAGGTTCATCAGTGTTGAATGAGTTGGGTTATTTGCTTGATATGATGTACAAAGCCAAGTCAACTAATGTTAATATTTACAACTTGAGCCAGGTATTGAACCACAACCCCGAGGCAGCTGCGTTGTTGAACAATAATGAATTGCTTACTTTGAATTCTCAAGAAGTTCGTGATTTGATTATATCATTTAATAATTTTTTGTTGACGAGTTTGAACGACGATCTTAATTCACAGTTCCATAGCCGGTTTGAAACAACCGAATTGAAATATGAAATCGAAATTAAAGGAAATGGGACATCGTGTCCAATCTTTGATAAACATCAGGGCAATATGTTATCACTCGAATTAATCACACCACCAGCCAACATGTTAAATAAGATGAGTATTTTAATTAACCCTGATTATCAATCCACTAGCAATAGTCTCAATAATATCAGGAAAAATCTCAACATTTTAACCTATTTAGACTACTCGATGAATCAGTTCAAGACTATACCATGTCAACAGCATCAACATTCACATCCACATACTTTGGAGATACGTACAAGTATAGTTGAATTAGCATCAGTATTATCCATCAATGTCAACTTGACCAATGAAGAGTTTAAGATTATCAATACTTTTAAGAAATGGTTAGTTCCTGAATTTTATGCTTTCAGGTCACCAAATAATAGTGGATTCAATTTCAGAAGTATTGATATTGAAGGACACGGGGAAAAGTACGAATTGTTGGGATATGTGTGTGAAATTAACCATCAATCAGATACCGTAAATGGGGCCCACAATTTAGTGACGTTTGTCAAAGTGAAAGATCAATGGTATTTGTTTAATGATTTTCTTGCCATGCCAATACCAGAAGACGAAGTATTTGATTTGCACTATTCCTGGAAGAAACCCGTTGTTATACTATATCAGAAATCAAACCAACCAGAATTTAATTATTGGAATTCCTTTCAAGGAAATGATGCGATATTATATCGAGACCATTTTGCAGGTGGTATTAGAAAATCTCATGAAGTTGATTATAAATTATTAACACAGGAAGAAGCGCCAAAACCAGGGACATTAGTTGCCATAGATGCTGAATTCGTAATGTTAAAACCTGAACATCTAGAGATTCATTATGATGGGTATAAGAAATTAATCAAACCTAAACAATTATCATTAGCGAGAATTTCAGTGTTGAGAGAAAACGGTGTACCATTTATTGATGATTATATTGTTCATACATCCGATATATATGATTATTTGACGAATTTTAGTGGTATTGAAGAAAATGATTTAGATTTGAAGTTAAGTACGAAAAATTTGGTCACTTTGCAAACAGCATACAGAAAGTTATGGTTGTTGTTGAATTTGGGAGTTGTTTTTGTTGGTCATGGTTTATATAATGATTTTAGAACTATCAATTTGCAAGTTCCTCAAACTCAAATTAGGGATACAGCTGCTATTTACTATAAGTCTGATTTTAAGAGACAATTGAGTTTAAAGTTTCTTGCGTATGTTACGTTAAAGGAGAAGGTTCAAATGGGAAATCACAATTCCATCGAAGATGCGCTTGCAGCATTGTTATTATTCAAAGAATATGAAAGATTGATTAAAATTCCATCTGGATTTGAAGATGTATTAGATAGAATTTATTCTGAAGGTAAAAGATTACGGTTTAAAGTACCTGAATAGGCAGAACAATAAACGATCTGTTTTTTTTTTTTTTTAATACAATAAAATTTCCTTTTGAATTCCAATAATTATATAAATATAAATATAACTATAACCATTTAAACCTATAAAAATAATATATCAATCTGTTTTATACCAAAGTAGCATTTTGTATAAATGACAAATTAACTATTAAATATAATAAAAAAGAAACGAAACAAAATAATAAATCTCAAACCAGAACAAATAATTAAAAACCAAATCTAGGAAAAGGGTATGGTCGATGTTAGGGGTATCTCTCCAAAGGTATAACCTGCAAAATAAATTGGAACATTTGACCACTTTCAAAGGATAAATAATAACCAATCAAATAAAAATAAATAAAAAAATAAATCAAGTTTATACCATCAACATCGTCCTAGTTGGTTTTTTTTTCTATAATAATAATAAAGTTGTTAGTCTATTGTAGTGTATTAAACTTACAATAAGACAGCGGCCAAACCAGCAACAGCAGCAAAACCAACAGCCATGTTGTTAGCGTTAGCGGCACCTTCGTAGGTAGAAACGTTAGCAATGGTAGAAGCGTTAGAAGCGTAAGAAGTGAACAAAGTAGATTGAGCGTAAACAGTCTCTTCAACTCCAACAGTAGATGAAACAACTGGGGTGGTGGTAATATCAATATAAGAAACACCTTCTTCACTAGATGAGGTGACAGCTTCAGCTTCTTTGGTGGTTGCTTCAGTCAATGGACAAACAGTAGTGTAGATGGTTTCAACACCAGCAACAGTGGTAGTGACAACAGTTTCAGTCAAAGATTGAACAACAGATTCAGCAGCAAGAGAGGAAGCTTTAGAGGCTTCAGAAGCTTCAGCAGCAGTAAGTGGACAGTAAGTGGTGTATTCAGTGACAATACCTTCAATAGTAACAGTAGCAACCGATGGAATAGCTGGAGTGACAGTAGTAGCACATTTGTTTTCAGAACAAGAAGTAATGGTGACCAAGGTGGTTTCGTAATCAGTAACAGTTTGGTTAGCGGAAGCGTAGACAGAAGAAGCTAAAGCACTGGCGATGACTAATAAAGATTGGAATTGCATTGTTGGTATTATTTTTGTAATAGTTATAAAAGAATGTAGTAGTTGGGTATTAAGCTCGAGTTAATTAAAGAAAAATGACTGAAGAATAAAAGAAGAATAAATCAAAAATTATAAAATTGAAAGGGAGAATTAATAGATATTTATACCCATTTTAGATGTAAAATATTCACACTTTGTTTCGAAAGGGGGGCATCATAGATGCATGGCTAATGAGTGTCCAAATGAGAGAAGATTTTCATTAAGTTTATTTTTTTTTTCTTCTTCTTTTTGACGGTATAAACATAATGCAAAACAAAGCCTAGTAAAATGACAAATAAATAATACAGCTTATTTCAAGCCTTGCGATACATTTTCTTTAACAAAATGAGAGAATTGACTATTACAAAAATAAAAAAAAAAAAGAAAAACAATTCGTGATTGACACAATAAGTTAAATTGCTTAGTTAGCTAGTAATGTAGTTGTACCTGTAACTAATTAAAATTAATATGTGAGGTATTAATGTTCCATAATGTATACGCTTAAATTCAATTTTATTAATTTTTTCCTTTTTTTTTCAGTTTAGTGATTTGTTTTTGTTTTGAAAAATGAATTTTGCAATGTTTTGATTTCTTCGCGTGTGTTTATTTTTTTTTTTTTTTCATGGCTTTTTTTTTTCTAAGCGCTTCGTGTGCAACACAATTTGATGGTAATAGCGAATCTAGGCAATGATCATTGGGCATGAAAGTTCAAGCCTTGACGATGAATGCCTTGTTTATTTGATTTCAACTACACGATGTATCAGATATTTAAATTGTCAGCCCTTTCAAAGTTGGAAATAGTAACAACAAAACTTGATTCCCACTTGTCTCGAATAAGAATCTAGTAATGGGTGGGCAAATGGAAAATTCACTTTCAAGTGAGAATGATGATCATTATGTCGAACTGACGCGTACGCGAAGCGACGCCACGCCAAAAGGCAAAATTTGAAAAAAAAAAAAAAAAAAAAAAAAAAATTAGTCGCGTATGATCGACATGTCAAAGGGGGAAGAAGAAGTTGAACTCTTTAATTATCAAAACAAACAAAAATTAAAAAATAATAACAAAGATTTAATTGTCTATCTAAAACACGTAATAATTTTTTGATGAACGCGTCCATTGGTTGTACAAGGCGTTTGATGGTCTGATAGCAAGGCGTGAAATGAGTAAGTCCCCCCCCCAAAGTGATATTCATTGAATAATTATTTTTAATTTTGCTTTACTCCCAGGGTCGAGGTATCACGTGTACCCTAGTGAGTTACCAACAATAAATGAGATTTCTCTTGGTATTAGCTTGTAAGAAGTCTTTTTCTTATTATTCTTATTCTGACTCAGTCATTTGAATTCGGATAATTTGAGCTTGAATGATATGATCGATAAAATTGTTGTAATTACGTTTCAGGGATAATTATCAATAAGCTACAGTACAAGTAAGTTAATCTGATGGGTTGCTAAGTTGTATTACAAAACACAGATTTATTGTATCTAAATATTATTCTACACAACCCTTAATCCAACATCAAGTTCATTTCCCAATCATGAATAACGCTAATCCAGTCATCATTCTTTTCATTCATTCTCTTTCTTCTCCACACTTCCAACATAATTTGTCTGGCACCCCAATAACTACCTAAATATTGAGCAATATCAGCTCCCCATTTTTTAAACTCTAATTGCAATTCTGGGGAAAGAGCCTCACAACCAGCTATGAAACCTTGCCAAAACAATGGAATTATATTTGCCTCATTTTTACTAATTAACTTTTGGATAGAATTCAAATGATCTAACGTCTTGCGTACTTTATCTTGTAATTCTCTTGGAGGTACATCACGAATTAATCGATTGAAATAAATTACCAAAGCATGATAAAATGAAAGTATGTGATGATATGTTGCTTGATGCATTGGAGAATAGAATTTCTTTGACGAATAATCATCTATATTACCCACGGGAGTTGACTCCTTTTCAAATAATTCCCAATCCAATTTCCAATTCAATAAATCTTGTTCTAATGTTTCAACACGACTATCAAAATTTTCAGGATACGTCTTCTTCATTCCTTTATAATAAATTTTTGATCTTAATAACTCAACCGTTTCGCTAAACAACAAAATCAAAGAATTAGGTAACCCATATAATGCATCCGTGGCAAAGTTTTCATCATTTTTCATCGTATTGATCAATTTCTTATTAACAAACGATGGTGAAGTGGTAGCGGGTTTTCCCGAAGATGTTAAACTTCTTCTAGTACTTGAAAAAGTATTGTTTACAATGAAATCAATTCTAGCCTTTCCGTCACTTTCTTTATCTTCCTCCAGTTGTTGCAGTTGTTTTCTATTGTTGCCAAACTTATCTCCATTGACATCATAACCACAATTAGCAATATCAGTATCAAAATCTTCGGTAATACTTTCCAAATCCAAACAAGTTGAATCTTGAATCAATTTTAAACTCAGAAAGATTCTATGCAATATCCTAGCTTTAGATGATAGCTTTGTTTTATTTTTCATTTTCGCAACAATTACTTTACCACACCAGGAAATATAAACCCCTGTATCCTGCATTGTTCCCCAAACTAAATCAACACTAATCATACTCATGACAGCACACAACACATCTTTGTATTTCTCATGGGTGATACAATACTCAATTCCATTTTTGCTATTCTTATTATGCAATAATTGTTTAATGAATAAACTTGCCTGATTCCTTAAAGCAATTCCTAAATTTAAATAAAATTTCATAGCTTCTGAATTCTTGGGGAATTTACTTTGTAAATTGAAAGCCAGTACCGCTAGTAATGCATTTAACAAAGCATTTTTGGCCGTAGACGTCTTACCTAATGCCAGTAATTCACCAATTGCCATTAATGCCCGTGGGAAATAAATTGCCTTCCATGGGTTTTCTGTTAAGGGGATCACTGTCATCAAATCGGCAACTTCTGTGATATAATAATTCAACAAATATCTCGTTAATGGCTGAACCTGTAATGAATTAATCGGGATTCTAATCTGGGTATCTCTATTTGGTAAAGACAAATCAAACGATACCTTGATGGGATTTTTAATAATAGACATGATGAATTCCAAAAACGTTTTATCTTTCTTTTGGTCTCCATCAACATAATCATTATCTGTTCCGTTGGCATGTAATTGAATCTCTAAATTATCATTTGACTGATACGGATTATTGTAGAAAAAATTTGAAAAATTAGAATAATATGCTTGATCCATTATTGTAGTGGTATTCGTTGATCCTCCTTGGTTGAGAAGATTCGTCATCGACATATTGTTACTATTATTGTTGTTATTCGAATGAGTGGATTGAGGGGTGTCAGCACCAACTGTCAGTTCAGGGTACTGATGTCTATGAAATAACAAATTTAAAAAATCCGGATTATTGAAATCATCAATTGAAGAATGATTGGCATTGTTATTATTACTTGGGGTAGGCACATTACTGTTAAAGTTATACATCATATCCAAAAATTGTGTATCCAATGCTGCTGCAGTAACCAATGCCGCATCCTTTAATTCATTGGATAACCAAAAATGATCATGTGGAGCAACATTTGCTGGTTGATTTGACTTACTTACTGGGGAAGCATTGTTTCCAGGAGAATTATTAACAATGGAAGGTGGGGTCGAATTATTATTACTATAACTACCACTTCTTTGAAAACTTTGATTATGATTATTCAACCTTTGCTTCTTCTTTTTTGGTTGTCCTTGCCCTCGTCCTCGTTCCTGTCCCTTTCCAGATTGGTCAGTTCTTTTCTCTATAATCTGACCATCACCTCTAAACACTCCGAAGGGCCCTTTCATTTTTGTACCACCTTGGTGTTTGACTATTGGATCATCTCCCAGTCCATGCAAAGTCGCTAGGTCTTGATCCATATCTTCATAAGTCTCATAAGGCTCATCCCAAGTGACAAATCCAACTAGTCGTCTTTGGAAAAACTCCAGTGTATTACCAGAACCTTCTGTATCTTCTTTATCATTGAATTTAATTGGTTCACTTTTGACATTACCTGTTTTAGTAGGTTTGTAATTTATTGGAAACGACCATCTTAGTTTGATATCGTATCCAGCACATATCAATCCTGCCTTGACACATTTTTCACAGTGGGGTCTAGTTAAGTCACACTTTATCTTTCTCGACCTACAAGTGAAACAACCCGTAAACGTTTTAGATCGCTTTACTTTATTTACTGATGATGATGATGATGATGATGATGTTGTTGACAGTAGTGGTGCTGGTGATGGTGGACTAGGTTTATTTGGTGATGTGGTTGTCATTGTTGACGTTGACGTTGGTGATGATGACGATGACGATGACGATGACGATGACATGGTCTGTCTCTAATGTTCAATTAAGACCGATGCTTACCCACGCAAATAATTTTTTTCTTTGAAGCATTTATTCGCTGATGAGTTCTGTTTTAGGAACGTCAATGCTGGCAGAAAAAAATTAAAAAAGAAAAAAAAAAAAGAGTTCTCCGAGCTACCATGTAATGTTAATTATTTAGTATGCTACACTATCTAAATGATTTTCATCAAGATCTTGTTTGATGCTTTCAGCATCATTTCCTTTATCACGAAGTTCCCAAATTTGATTAATTCTTTTCAATGTAATCTCAGCACTAACTGAACCCAATTCAATACAAATATCAAAAAACTTAGTTATTACAGGTCGTTGACTAACATCGGTACAATTAATTCCAGCAACAGTAACTGGCCAATGAATCATCAGAAATCCATAGGGAAATTTCATGGATAGATAATTTTGAGTCTCTTCTACGAAACTTATCACTGATACTAATTTGGAATTTAAATCTTGAATATGTGGTAAATCCGGTGGATCTAGCAATATAGAAGTAAAAACAGTTATCAACCCTGCTAAGGCATATACTTGTTGAGATATATCCATCCAACTTATGTATATCGTTGTTCCATTCACGGTGGACACTGTATCAACAAGATTATACAATTCGGTAATAGGAGTTGAAATTGGACCATTCAACACACATTTTCTATCAATATACACTTTCTCGTATTGCTGGAAAAATCCTGAGATTAATCGGACGTACTCTAACGAATCATTTGGAATAAAATTCTCTCCTGCCTCACGTTTTCTACTCAATAATTTAGATAAGTCACGGAATAAGTAAGTCATTTGAATATTATATCCGCTCATTATATTAAAATTACCTGCTTGCATCAATCCAAGCTGTTCCAAAACAGACTTCACATATTCATCCTCAAAATTTATCACTGAATCTAAATCAGAATCAGTTTTAATTGTACCTCCTAGTCGACTACTTGTACCTGCCAATATTTCAAAATCAGCAAACCAGATCTTACACAAGATTAATGTTTTTGACAGTCGGATTTTACTATTGGTAGCCTTGATGATTATATCTTTGGCTCCTTTTAGATGTGGTCTCCAGCTTAACTTTTCTGTCATGGCATTAGATGAAGTTAACAATAAAACTGTTATAAGTATGCATTCAATGTTTGATGTTAAGTCATCTCTAACCAGCTTATCACGATTTTTACTTAATGCAGGCCCAAGTAGTTTCAAACATGTAGATAAATATGTGACATAATTATCATAATCCGAATTTTTGCCACTTTTCTGAAATGACATCTTGGCACCTTGGGATAGTATCGCGGATAATAAAAATGGTTCTTTCGATGAATACACTAATATGACATCTCGTACAGGATTGAAATATGTCCCTGTATTTTTATCAAGTGCTTTGAATGGAAGAATTTGAGAGGCAAATTCATGATAAAATTCTTCAAGATATCGTCTTTCATCATCCGTTTTTAGTTTTATGTACTCTAAAGGAATATGTCTTGGAAAATCATTAGAATCAGTAATCGGGGTGTAATAATCAAAGGGACTAAAGTAATGGTCATCTAAAGGAACTTCATTGTTATTGCTATTGTTGTTCAGGGCTTTTGCAGTAAACATGATATCATTCACAATACTATTTAAATCACTTGCTAATAAATTCACATCATCTTGGCTATAGAAATCACCAAGAAGTGAATTCCTAGGACTTCCATTTGTATTACTTATAATTTCGTGGGAAGAGGATTGTTGCATTAAATGGGAGTTCAATTGTTCAATTGGATCATGATTAATTATGTCAAGAACTGTACTTGCTGTGGTTGGTAAGGATACTACACTTTTCTCATTCTTTACTTCAACTTTTTCTTTCTCCTGACTCACTATTACATTATTGTTTGTCTTTTTGGTTTCATTTTCGGAATTAAAATCATTTGTCAAATAATCATCATCAAGTTTCAATCTTCTTTTCCGTTGTTTACTTCCGAAATCTTCAACCAGGTACATTTGAATAGTCAATGGTTTGGGAGTTATTTTCTTTACTTTGACATTATTGCCAGTTAATTCCAGTGTATTTGGTTTGGGTGATGATTGGATATCTGACAAAGTTTTTTTGGAAACACGTAATACTTTCTCCCCAGGCAATGGATAGGAACATTCTTTTCCTAATCGGAGACAAGTTGAACAAGAAGGTTTATTTTCTGGACATCGGATTTTCCTTCTTTTACATTCTTTGCAACCTCCCCTGCTATATGACCTCTTCTGGTTCATTGTCGCTGGCAGTAGATTTTGCTGTCTCTGACCCATAATACTTGTTGTTGGAAATATCATTCGTAAACCTTTAGATAATGATATCAAAAAGTAAATAAAATATAAATGCGAGTGGAAACAAAACCGTTGGAAGACAAAAAAAAAAAAAAGAACACATCCAAAATTATCCGAATCGGGAAATTTGAGCCGGAAATGAAAGCGCATCTCTCAATTGGGATGAACTATGATGGTTACTTCTTAATAACTGATATCATGAAGCAGAGAAGACCAAACAAAGGATATGGTATGATATAATATGATAAATATAAATGGCTTAGACTATCAATTGCTATTCGTGTTTTTCAATTTTTATTACTTTGAGAAAATTTTGTTGAAATTTTTTTTCAAAATTTGAACGAAATCATTCAACTCATTTCCAAAAAAAATGTAAATTCTATTAATATTTCAACTACTGAACGATAGAAATAATTTGCTACAACTTCAAGCAACTTTAAATCATCCCGGGTGTTCCAACAATTTTGATTAATGCAATCTTGTTCATAATTCTTTGTGAGTATTGTAATAGAATTTGTTGAATCACCTTACGTTAGGTGCACTATGACGTCTATGCCGATTACATAAGCAAATTTGCAAGGGAATTAAATTTCTTGCTGTTGCACTGTTTTGTGTATTGTATTGACAAAGCAAAAAAAGGAAGAAAAAAAAAAAAAAAATCCAAGAATTCTTTCCGTATAAAAACAGAATCACACCTCCCCACTCCAACTCGCTAATACCAATTACACCTCTTTTTTTGGTTTATTCTAATACTCAATTGATAAACTTTAACTATGACATTAGCTAAGCATTGGAATTATAACAAAGACGAAGACATCGTTGTCACTCAATTAAGAGGCTTAGTTGCTTCCAACCCTTATATCAATTTAATTCCAAGTGAAAAAGTCGTATACAACCCTCATTCAGATACTTCAAAGAAAATTGCCATTATTAGTGGTGGAGGTGCTGGACATGAACCATTACATGGAGGATTTGTTGGAGAGAATCTTCTTGATGCTGCAGTAAGTGGAGCAATCTTTGCTAGTCCTTCGACTAAGCAAATCATGGCTGCGATTAAGACCAAATCAAATAAAGAAAAAGGAACAATTATTGTGGTTAAAAACTATACTGGTGATGTATTGCATTTTGGATTGGTTGCTGAAAGAGCCAAGAGTGAAGGATATGATGTTGAATTAGTTGTTGTTAGTGATGATGTTGCCGTGGGAAGAGAACAAAATAAGATGGTGGGTAGAAGAGGATTGGCTGGTACCGCCGTGATTCATAAGATTTTGGGAGCTGCCACTAACAATAGAAAGGATGAAAGTTTGAAAATTTTGTGTCAATTGGGTAATTCTGTAAATAAAAATTTGGTTACTTTAGGTGCTAGTTTAGATCGTACTTCTGTTCCTGGTGGTTCAGAAGATGGGGATGAAGTTGAATTCACCGGAAATAATGAAGCTGAATTGGGATTAGGTATTCATAATGAACCAGGTGTCAAAATGAGTCCAATTCCAAATATAGATGAATTGGTGAAGAAAATGTTTCATCAATTGTTATCACCAGACGATAAGGATCGTCATTATGTTGACTTTGATTTGGAAAATGACGATTATGTTTTGTTGATTAACAATATTGGTGGTACATCTTCATTTGAATTATTTGCGATTACACAACATGTTTTGGAAAATTTACCACTAAAGAAAAAACCAAAGAGAGTTTATGTCAGTGATTTTGTTACTTCATTCAATGCCCCTGGATTCTCCATCACGTTGTTGAATTTGAGTAATCTTGAAAAAGAAGATATTCCATTTGGTGAAAAAGATATCTTGGAATTCTTAGACACTCCAACTAATGCTCCTGGTTGGAAACCTAAAGTATTTGATGAAAAATATTGGGATCAACTGGTTAGTAATAGAGAAATTGAATCACCAATGAAACATGCTTCAATTACCAAATCTGATCTTAAACTTGATGGTTCTAAATTTGAATCTGATTTAGTGAATGCATTAAAACTATTGTTACTGGAAGAACCTAAAATCACACATTATGATACCATTGTTGGTGATGGTGATTGTGGAACCACATTAGCAAATGGTGCCAATTCCATCTTGAAAGCATTAAAAGAAAATAAAGATTTCCAATCTAATTTATCCGATCCAGTTGCTACCCTTGCTTATATCACCGAATTAGTGGAAGATAGTATGGGTGGTACATCTGGTGGACTTTATTCAATCTTTTTAACTGCTTTGGTCAAACAATTAAAGGAATTGAAAGAAATAAATACCAAAACTGTTGGTGATGCATTATATGATGCATTGCATGATGGATTATTCAAATATACTAGAGCAAGAGTTGGAGGAAGAACATTGGTTGATACATTACAACCATTTGTGGATACTTTACATGAAACTCAAGGTGATTTATTAAAAGCTATTGAAGCTGCTACTCAAGGTTGTGAAAAAACCAAGAATTTGCATGCTTCGTTTGGTAGAGCAAGTTATGTCAATGAAGATGAATTTAAAGTTGAAGGTGGTATTCCTGATCCGGGTGCCGTGGGTGTTTTGGCCTTGATTAAAGGATTTACGGAAAAACTATAGGAAAGGTATGTACAGTACATAATTAATGAATATATTTATGGTTTGTTTCATCGTATGAGTTTGCAGAGTTATAGTGGTTATGTTATATCTCCGGATATACACATATTTAGGTTATAGTGGTTATCCAGTATGGACAAATAAAATTTCTGGGGTTCGCGTTTTCTATGGCTCTTTTTTTTTTTTTTTTGCAATCGACGAATTATGCAACCTATTTAAACTGATGAATTTTCTCCATCACAGAATTTTGAATTAATCTTCTAAACATAACTATACAACAATGAACTTAGATCCAATTCAAATTCCTCAAGATAATTTTTTTGAAGTTATTGTTATTGGGGGTGGAACATGTGGCTTATCAATTTCAGCAAGATTATTAGAATCTCATCCAGGTTCATTATTTACTGAAGATGAACATCAGCGATTTCATTGGTTAAAACAACGAGGTAATAAGGTAAATTTAATTAATTCTAAACATAATAATTATAAATTCAATAAAAAATTTGAAAATAAAGATTTATTAATTCTTGATTCAATGGGTGATAAATTTATGACGGGTTGGAATTCACAATTTAAAGCTTGTCAAATTCCATATTTACGATCACCTATGTTTTTTCATGTTGATCCGGTTAATATTGATGGAATGGTTAGTTTTGCTCATTTAAATAATAGAAATGATGAATTAATGGAAATCACAAATGTTGTTGGTAAGGAATATTCCAAACATCAACAAAAAAGAATCATGGAAAAGAAAAAGAAAAAAAGAAAAAGCCATGAATTAGATAAGAATGGTAATCATGATTCTGCAGGAATTGTTGAAATAAATATGAGAGATTATAGAGATTATTATCGTCCTTCAACTAAATTATTTCATGATTATTGTCAGGAAGTAATTCAAAGATATGATCTTGCATCAAGAATCAAACATGACGAAGTTGTATCAATCGATTATAAATTAATTCAACTGGGTGATGATATTGGTAAAGGATTGGTAATAACCACCAAAAATGGTCATATATATGGGTGTAAAATTGGAATTCTTGCTAGTGGACACCGTGGAGAAATTAATTTCCCTATTAAACCATTTAATAATGATTCTCATTATCCAGAATCAAGTTGTCATACTACTCATTTATTCAGCAAACAAGTTTCATTTTTAGAAGATTCTTATTTTAAAAATCCTAAACAAAAGAAAATAGTTATTGTTGGTGGTGGATTGACTTCGGCACAATTAGCCTATGTTGCGGCTCAAGATCCAAATGTTAGTTCAATTACATTGATATTTCGATCAGGTATTAAAATTAAACATTTTGATTTTCATTTGGATTGGGTTACCAAATATAGAAATGTTAAAAAATCAGCATTCTATATTCTTGATACTGATGAAGAAAAACATCAAATGATCAATGATGCTAGAGAAGGAGGTTCAATTAATCCTGAATATTATAAGAAATTAATGAAATTATCTAAATCAAATCGAATTAAATGGCATACTAATACAAAAATAACTGAACAACATTGGAATGAAGAAAATAAATCATGGAATTTAAAACTCAATAACAATGAAACTAATGAAATGTATGAATTAAATGAAATCGATTATATTTATTTTGCAACGGGTATAAAAGCCAATATCGAATCTTTAGAATTTTTGAAACCAATGATTAATGAAAATCCAATTGATATAGTTGGTGGATTTCCATGTTTAACAGATAATTTACAATGGAATAATCACGTACCTTTATTTATGTTGGGGAAAAATGCTGCATTAAGAATGGGTCCAACTTCTGCAAATTTAGATGGTGCTAGATTAGGAGCAGAAAGAATTGGTTGGTATTTACAAGATTTAAAACAACGAGGTGAATTTGATTGGGGTCCCATTAAAACAATTGTTGATAATGATGACGCTAAGTTGCACGAAGATGATGGTTATTATTTGAATAATGGTAGCTCGAGTTATGAAACTAGATTAAAACTTGCAAGTGGTCAATTGAATTGGTTTACATTACTCGAATCTTCATAATAAATAAATAAATATAAATAAATATATATATATACTATTAGTACACCTGTAAAGACATACTGTGCATGATTTTCTTTTTAATATGCTACAAGATCTTCTGAATCATTTTCATCATCTGTTGGTTCATTATTTTCTCTCTTTTTCCATATTTTACGAATTCGTTTTAATGAGATGGTAGCACCACCAGAACCAACTTGAGACAGGATTTGGAAAAATCTAGTAATTGGAACATGATATTCTTCATCGGGTAGGTTATCAGCAGCAACATATATTGGCCATTGTAACATCATTAATGCATTTTTGACGGTATAATTTGGAACAAGATCATTAGGATAATCTTTTAAATAACTAATAAATTTAAAAATTGTTTTACTCATTAATTGAATTTGAGGACTAGAATAATTTTCACCAAAACATCTCTTTAAAATTATTATCATTGCTGCTAAATTATAACCTTGATGACATATATCCATCCATGAAATCGATTTACCGTCAATTTGTTCCATTAATTTTCCATCAATACTAATACCATTTGGAATAACTCCTCGAATATCAATGAATTCAAGTTCAGTTTGTCGTTGGAAATCAGCAAATAATTTAATATATTCAAATGAATCTTGAGAATTCAAATTTCCATCACGACATCGATTTAGAATTTTCATCAATCTTCCAAATAATTCATAACAATCTTGATGATAACCACCTAAAACATTAAACCCATTGTCAAGAACAATACCTAACTCTTTTAATACTTTTACTTCATGTTCATCATTACAACTAATTAATTCATCAATTTCTTGATCTGTTTGTAATGTACCACCTTTAACAGAACTTATATTAGCAAGCATCTCTATTGTGACAAACCAAATCTTGCAAAAAATTAAAATCTTTGAATTTTTTCTTTTTGATACAGAACTTTTCAAAAGAAGTTCTTTAGCACCTTTCAAATGAGGCCGCCAATCTTGTTTTAAATTCGAGGCATTACCAATGGTTAACAATAAAACTGTCAATAAAACACTTTCAATATTAGAAGCCAATTCTGTATCATCAGCTGCTATAGCTGGACCTAATAACTTCAAACACTTTGAAAGATTTAACAAATATGCTTCTTCATCTACTTCATTTTGTGTCTTGGTGAATCTTTGTCTTGCTCCATTGGACAATACTGCAGCAAGAACATATTTATGTTTTGCGGCACTTTCCAAAATAATATCTCTTGCTGGATTAAAGTATGAATTATTTCTGGTATCAATACTTGGAAGTGGAAGAATAATATTGGCAAATTCATTATAGAAAACCTCAAGGTATTGTCTATTGGTCGATTTGGAAATTTTAATATAATTGATAGGTAAATTGCGGTTGCTTAAACCTGTATCACCATTATTACGTATAGTATCACCATTTTTAGATATAATAGAATCAATACTTGATGAATCAAAACTTTTATTACATCCTTCCTCAGTATCAATTTTATATTTGTCTGTGTCATAATTTCTATCAAACATGATTTCGGTAACCATTTTGTTTAAATCAGAAGTTAACAAATCCAAATCAGTTTGATTGTATAATCCATTTAAATCTCCATCATACGATTGAGGACTGTTAGCATAATGTGAATTATTTGTACGGATAGTTTGAGGTGAATTATTTGTATGGGTAGTATGAGGTGTCCGAGGACTATTTGCAGCTATACTGTTTGTATCAGGAGAACCAGAAGGTGCATTTAATTTATTGGAATCATTCAATAAACTTGAAATAGATCCAGAACTTTGAGGTTTCGAAATTGGTACAGTTTGTGGATATGGAACTTTTTTATTTAACAGATCTGGTGATGAATTAACACGATGTTTTGACGTGTAAGGTGGAGGTAATACTATTGCACTTGAAATTCCAGCATTAAGTGACGGGGCCGAAGGAGGCCCGGCTGAAACAGGAACAGATGGAGGAGAAACATATTGTTGAGGTTGCGCTGGTGGTTTCGGTAGATAAGGAGAGCGCAGTACTTGCAGAGCTTGCTGCAGAAGTGGAGTAGAATATGCAACATTTACAGGAGCTGGAGGAACAGGTGACTGATGAGCTGGTTGTTGAACAGAATAGTTTATAGATGGAACAGTTGGTGGTTGTGTGGGTCCTTGTATCATTGGTATCGAGGATGGTATTTGATTAGGTACACTTCCTGGAACTGGCAATGTTTGTGGGAAACCACGGTATTGCTCTTGATACGTTACTACCAGTGGTTGTGAAGGACGAGAAGGAGGAGGAGGAGGTGGAAGTGGTGGTTGTGGTTGTGGAACAAGTTTCGGAGGAACAAAACTATGTGGTGGTTGGTTTGGGTCTCGATAATGTTGAATTTGATCTCGATAAATAATTGGTGGTTGAGGTTGTTTGAATTGCTCCAGTGGTATTCCATAGATGGGCTGTCTATTAAAAGAAGGTATTGATTGTGTTAAGTGGGCATTTCCATTGGTGTTCCCATGAGGACTTGTCTGTGTGGATGAAGTTGCAGATATAGGTTGTTGGCGTGATTGCTGAGATGATGTTGATGACATAGGCGGTAGATGTCCTGGATGAGGAGCTAATTGTGGTGGTGGCGGAGGATGATTATGATGATGGTGTGACAGATTGGGTTGATCATGTAGTAACTGTTGCAGATGATGAAGTTGTTGTTGCAGTTCTTGAGATTCCATTAGTTTTAACATTGTTTGCTTCTTTTTCAGGATTCTTAATACTTTTTCACCTGGTTCAGGGTATACACATTGTTTCCTTAATCGAACACATTGCCAACAGCATGGTTTTCCTTCATCACACTTGATTTTTCTTCTTTTACATTCTTTGCACCCATACTTTGAATAAACTCGTTTTGAGTTTGGGTTTTGGGAATTATAATCCAGCATATTTGTCATCATAACATCAACAAAACGAAATGACTATAAATATTTGATGGCAATGGATGAAAAATGAGAAGTACTTTTTAGTTGGTTGGTTTGTTGAAGTTGGTATTGTTGTTGAAATTCCAGATTGCTGTTGGATCAGGGTTAACAGTATAAATATATATCAACAGGTAAAAAAAGAAAAAAAAAAAGTCTGTATTTGAATGACGAGAAAATCTATTGAGGAAGAAATCAACTAACTGGATTTATAAAAGGTGGTGGTTTCGAGTCTTTTGTGATTGAATTATTGAATCCTGGAATCAATGAAATCAAAAGAAGAAAGAAAGGTATATAAAAACATCTGACTTTAATATTGTTCAAGATATGTAAATCAGTGAACGAAACAAAAAAAAAAAATTGGCCGAAGTTCCAGCGATATTTCGAATTAAAATTATTTTAAATAGCGGTGTTCCTTATTTTTTTATTTTATTTTTGCACTATATATAAAAAGAGAAAAAAATTTTTTTTTCTTTTTTTTTTAAAATAAAAAGAAGATCACAAATTATGGGTTAAGTTTCAACGAAGTTTAGGCTTTTTAAGCCATGCTTTACGAAGAATATAAACCATCACATACAAATCATAAACCACAATGTACATGTAAATCATTACAGGATTACATAATCGGTCTTAGATGCAGGTTGCGTGGTCTAAATTCGGTGTTATCTTTACCCATATTATTGTAAATTACGTCGATTCAAAAGTGTGGGCGAAATTGTATAACATTGCTTTATTATTTTTAAACTCATACGATTCAACGCAAATTTAATGACGTAGGAGAAATAATGGGAATTTTCATCAATTATTAAGAGGAAAGTTGTAATGCAATTTTGACGGTAATGTTTTGTAAAATATCTTACAATTCATTTCAAATGCAAAATGTTGAAAAAAATATAAAATACAGAAAAGAAAATAAAAATAAAGATAAAATTTTTACATGACAATAATATACAACGGTTCCAGTCGAATATTTTAACTCATTAGACATACTGTAATTTAACCAAAGAACAAAAATTTCATTCCAATTAAAATTTGTTTTATTTGTCGTGTTTATGAAATTCTACAATTTGAAAAGACGACCAATGGTCTACCTAAAAAAACGCCTCCTGTCATTTCTCCATCCACACCAAAATAAACTACCAAATTCCTCGGAAATGATGGTATTTTATATATATATATATATATTTTGTGAGTTTATTGAAAGTATTTTTACAAGCCTTAAAAATAAATTAATCTTGTCTAACCGTTGTGTCTGGCATAATCTTTGATACGTTTGGGAGTATGATACGAATAATGGAATTTGATACTTTTTTTTTTGTGAAAGCTAATTCCACAACAATAGTGGTGATGTTTGCTTTGTATCAAGTCACCCAATCATAAGTCGTAAATTAAGCTTATCTAAAATACAAAACGATAAAATTTTTTTTATTTTTAATCCCACCTACTGTTCACATGTACTGTATGTAGAGTATACTCTACAGAGGTCTGACAAAAGTGTCCGGATGAGAGAAAAAAAGTAAACAAAGATTTTGTCAAAATTATGCGATCAGCACCTTGAAGAGAAAAAATCAATTTTCAAAATGTAAACAACAGTAGTGCATTATACAAACGGTAAATCTTTATAGTATTAATTTAATATCGTGTCTAAACCAAAAATTACAATAGAAAAAATTACAAATTGTAGGAAAATTGGTAAATTAAGATTGATTATTCATTAACTGTAGACCAATTGAAGTCTCTAAATTTTACACCAATGTTTGTAGATATTGCTCAATATTACATGCTGGCATTGAAAGAGAAAGATAAAACAACATTTGATTATTTTGAAAGGGAATTTCTAAACTATATCTACAACTATATATGTCATATAATTTTCGGAAAGTAGCTAACTTGAATCCGAAAATAATGTTTGCCGATATAAAAATCTGGTTTGTTTACATTTTGAAAATTGATTTTTTCTCCTGAGTGAGGGAATTAAACATTTCTGCCAAAACCTTTGTTTACTTTTTTTCTCTCATCCGGACACTTTTGTCAGACCTCTGTATGTTAGTTGCTTTTTTTTTTTTGTGAATCTTTTACCCAAATGATTTAAACTCACAAAATGAATAGTATTGTACATATACATATTACTAACCGCATCAATCCGACATTACCAACAATCATCCCCATCATGACGACGACAAATGGAAATGTAAAGTACCTGTAAGAAGGTTGGTCATCTATTTTTTAGTTAAATTAAATACTTAAGATCTTTCTTTCTCATTTTGGTGATATATATTTAAGTATTAATGTTGTATTCAACAACACACATTGTTTTTCCGCGGAATAATCTCTCCCCCCCCTCTTCAAGGAAAAATATTATTTAGACTAATTTTGATTTTTACTTTAAATTGACTAAAACTTGTTTACACTATAATAAAGATAAAGTTACGTGTATTGTTGAAAAGTGCCCAACAAATGTATCAAAAACCTTTTGCCAAGGACAAATAATTGTGTCAATATTCAACAAGAAGCCTTTCAAATACTAACAAATTGTCACAAAGAAACCTTATAGAGAACAAATATCCGTAAAATAAGAAAATTTTGTGAAAGAAGAAAAAGGAGTAGCAATATACGTACAGATGGTATTGGCAGAGGGTTTCCAATTTTCATAGATTTAATACTACTATATCTAGTACAGTAACTTATTAACAATACACAAGGTTAACGTAACTGCAAAACCTCTTGTTTCGATGTGTTGAAATAACCAACATTTATTTCCCCATGGTTTTTCAATATCTCGTCTGATACCTTGTCCAGAACAAAATCACAAATTCAAAATTTTGGCATTTGCCGTTAATTAGTCATGGACGATGTCCCCTCGGTTTTTCTCGCTTTCTCACCATTAAGCCCGCGCGATTTCTTAATATAATAACAATTAAAGAGCAAGACGGTACATAGGGTAAACATTGACAGTTGTCAATGTTAATTTACATGTTGTTAATTCGACTAGTACTGAAAAAGTATACATGTGTACAAAGAGCTTTTCCGGAAATAAAAATAAATCCCGCCCAAATTTTAAGTTGAATAAAAAAATTATATTCCCCGAAGTGCATCCTTATGCATATTGGTGCATGCACGTGCATTTTTTTTTTTTTGTGTGGTGCGCTTTGGAATGCCAGTTACGAACTAATTTTCACTTCATTTTCAACTCCGAACTAGAAATATCCAAATCATTCATTTGTTAATGAACATTCTTCTTGAAACATGTCTAATAAATAAGATAATTATGTGGATTCATTTTCAAGGTTCATTTTGATTCAGAGGAAAATTCATCATGTGGTTATGTAGTAGACTGAAGGATTCAGAACTATTTTAGTCAAAGATCAGAGTTAAACATAAGTATGATTCGTTAATATTTCAGATTCATACCACTAGAACTTTTAAAAATATTCTATCATACCTAACTTAGTTAATTACCTTGGAATTAAATTTGTGATAATTTGAATGTATTTATTAAATTAGTTAAACCCTTTAGAATAAGGGTACCATTTTTTTTTTTTCTAAACAATTCTATTTTTCTTGACGATATTCTAATGAAATCCAACAATTGGTTTCATTTCAAGAACTAATGGTCAATATACTATAATTTTTTATTCTTGGTTAGTGAATTCTTGATGTGTTTGAATTTAAGTAATTGCTTGGTTCAAGTATTGTGACATAAACTGGAATAGTTTTAAAAAACAAGGAATAAACATTGATCATTTTATTATGGATTGTTGTGCAGTTGAGAAAATGGGCATTACTAATGGATAAT
This sequence comes from Candida sanyaensis, assembly GCA_911254575.1. Taxonomy (NCBI): domain Eukaryota; kingdom Fungi; phylum Ascomycota; class Pichiomycetes; order Serinales; family Debaryomycetaceae; genus Candida; species Candida sanyaensis. The sequence goes on from CAJVQF010000005.1 coordinate 1,270,790, forward strand.
ATAAAGATAGACTTGAATTTAATTGTGAGGTTGATAATCCATAAATAAGTTGGGTTTTGTATTAATCATCTTTATGGAAGATTCAGGGATGAAATCAAACAAAACAATTACTGCTTGAATCGATAATCATGTAAGTGGTACCGATACTGATAAAGAATCTCAGTCATGTCAGATTGAAAATACATAAAGTAACTTGGATTTTATGAAATTATCAGAAGACCAAGTTTTACAATTAATTGCCCACGAAGCAATGTCATTAACTGAAAATTTTATTGATAAAATGATTCCATATTATTAATATTGTCATTCAATAATTAAAAATCACCCATTAAATAAAACTCCAATGATGCAGGAGATAAAATTAATCAATTAGATGACATAAAGGGAGAATCAAATTGGAATGATTCAGAATTTAATATTAATATTGAAGATGAGTATGAATCTAAGATTGGGAAATTATGGATTCAAGATAGTGATGATACAATGGATGAAGTTAGCAATAACTATGATATGACAGAACCCACAAATGAAAAGGAAGAAGAAGATAATCATGATGAATCGAGTACACTGATTGATGACCTCCCCAGATCAATATTAACTCCCAAAGAAAAGAATTATTAGAAATAGCCAAAGTTTCATAACATTGAGTTAATGAATTGTTGAAAACAAAGGAATCTGCTGAGACTAAATTAAATGAAGAGATTGAAAATAATGCAAAAGTCAAAGAACTTGAAAAAAAAAAAAAAACATATGCTTTAAATGATAATCAAATTCAAGAAAAGCAATAAATTTTACGACAATTGAACATTCTTGTAGATTTAAATCTTCTGTAATCATACAAACGACAAAAGCGTAGTTGAACTATATCTTTCATAGCATATATGTATTTAAACATATAGAAATTTTCAGAACATAACTCCAAAAACATAAATGTTTTCTGTAGTTGAGTAAGAAAAAAAAGAATCCACGATGTATACGAATACCAGAAAATGATTCAGACACACAAATAAGCAACCAAAAAAAAATATTATTTTCAAGCGACTCATTTCAGATTAAAAGCTGCTCAAATACAAGGAACCATAGGAGAATCGGTTACTACAATTGATGGTCCAATTGAATGATATAACTAATGATATTTATAAATACAAACTTATATATAAGTGAACCAAAAAAAAGAAAAAAAGAAATAACAAAATAAACTATAAATACACATACAGTACATACACCCAAATATTTTATTACCATTTGATTTAAAAATCATTACCTTCATTAAGTTCATGAATGGTTCTTTTTCTATTATTACTGCTGTTGGTAGAATTTGTTATATTTCCATTAGCAGTAGATGAAGAGCCATTCGCATTATTGTTATTATTATTGGTTGAAGGACCAGGTGTAAAAACAGCCAGAGAATTAACCACACTACCAGGTGTAGCTGCTTCTCTTAAAAACTCATTAACATCAAACTCATCATCATCATCTTCATCATCATCATCATTATTATTATTATTATTATTATTGTTGTTGTTGTTGTTGTTTATTTCACCATCATTAGCATGTTGTTCTTGTGCTAACCTTTCAATCCAATTTTGAACTTGTTGAATTGAATTTCCTTGATTTGTCATATGTTTTTCCAATTCATCATAATTCTTTGGAGTACCTGGAAAACTTAAATCTGATGGGAAATTATTATCCAAACGTGGTGATGAAACCAAATTACCATTATCTTGATTATTAATCATTTGTTGATAAATCTTATGAACATTTGAAGAATCAGAATTTTTTCCATTAGAATATGAACGGATAATTTCTTCAATTGATCCTTCTGGAGATGATTTTGTTCTTGACATCGTTGATCTTCTTGAATGTGCTTTATTGGTCAACATTAAACGAGGACGATGTACCGCACGGTTTTCAAACTCATTATAAGTATTATTATTGATATTATTATTGTTATTGATAGTGGTTGAATCTTGATGATTATTGATGGATGAGCTAGTGACCTGCCCTGATTCATGTAATTGTTGATTAAAGTAATCTTCTGGTGGAGGTTGACTTTGTGATCTAGGTATAAATGGTGAAGTGGGTGGCTTATAAGGAGCAACAGAATTATTAGCATTAGCACTAAGATTAACATTTGGAATACCAACATTACCAACTTGTCCATTCAATAATTGATTAGCATTATTACCATAAATAACAGACAAGAATTTCAATATCTTATCCAAAGTACGACCTTGAACTTGATTTCTTTCTCTATTAAGATAATTTTCTTGCCACAACATTTTATTATCTTGTCGTACTCTTCTTAAATCTTCACTAATGGCATACTGATTCATTTTAATGGTTTCCAATTCTTGTAAAATCAAAGATAAATTGGCTGCATTATTAAGATTATTAAATGAAACTCCATTACCATTTATATCATCTTGATTGGAAGTACTCTTGTTTCTAATAATCTTATCTAATAAATCTTCACGATCTTTAATAAAATTAGGATTTTCAAATTGCCAAATTTCATCAGGACCATTCTTATCACAACTTTGATTTAAAGTTCCATTATTTATATCCTGAACTTTATGCCATCCATACATATTCAATTGTCTAACAAAACTTGCAAAATTATTATGTTTGAAATATTTAGGTAATATTATCTTCATGAAATCTTCTCTTTGGAAGACTTGAAATGTTTTCCCATCATCATTCCATCTAATATAATCATAATTTGCTGGATCATTAACCATTGACCAAATTTTCATCACAAATGCTGGGCGGGTCTTGGGACCAGTTTGTTCTTTTCTTTTACGTTGACCATTACTTCCAGAATTTGTTTGATTATTGGATGATTGTTGTTCTTCAGATACTTCTTGTTGGACATCATTGGATTGTCTAGTGGTTAAACTTTGTCTTGGATCATTTGGTAAAATTAATGGTTGAAAACTGATTCCATGCGGTATAACACTTTCAGATAATGGTTGTAAAGGTGGAAGATGTTGTTCAAAATGAGTAGTTGGATTATGAATACTAGTAAATTTATTATTGTTATTATTATTATTATTCATAAGTTGAAAATCTTGAGCAATTAATTGTTGATGTTGAGAATTTGGTGAAATAGGAGTTGGTTGAAAATATTCTGACGCTCCACTATCAGACGTATCACCAAAAATAGAACTTGCCGGATCAATAATTTCTGGTTCAACATTAGATATTTGTTGGCTTTTCCTTTGTTCTTGAGCTTTAGTTTGACTTCTAGTGCTTCTTTTCTTTCTTGGTGGAGATAAAACCTCTGGCTCTTGTTGTTGTTGACCTATTGGGGAAACAGGATTAATTTCAAGTTGATGATCAAAATCAAATCCATGGTTAGATGATCCATTAGTGGTATATAACTGTTGTTGTTGTTGGTTTAACAAAGGAGTCAAAGGAGGTTGATTGAATGAAACGTGATCATTATTCGTATTGGCACTACTATTATTTCTATCAATGGTCTGAATGTCATCATGAAGTGGTAAAGTAGATGGAGCATTAGGATCCGAGTTCAACAAATCAATTAAAGGATCTCTATAATCACTAGTCATATTCATAACTTGAAAATTGAATAAATGATAATATTTAACCTAGAAATAAATGAAATGGATAAAGCGGGAAAATAAAAATTAAAGACTCAAAATAAATATACACCTTCAAATGCCTGGTCTATAATAATTAAAGAGTCGAATTGAAAAAAAAAAAGAAAAAAAAAAATAAAATTTCTTTGTCTTCCCGTAAGTCGTGTAAAACGTGACTGTTATTTTTTTGTTATAGGATAAAGGGAAGCGGCGTGCAAAATGGACAAATATTAAAGCTTTGTAGAACGGGACTTTAATAACAGGATTGTAATAAATATAAGCAATTGAAACAACTAACGGCTAATTTAATCAAGAATAGTTAAGCACAGTAATGGTAGCAGTAAAATGTTATTGAATATGATAAAAGATAGAAAGAAAAATTATTCAACAAATTTTGGAGGATAATTGTCGATATATTTATATTTTACGAAAATTCTAGAATAGCAAAGAAGGATTTGTATATCAAGGCGTAGAGAAAACAACCTTTTCACCAGCAATAAAGTGACACTAAACTCTTATTGTATTTAAACTTCAATGATAGTCATTAACATATCTTGTTAATCCGCTCCATTATATTCTAATTAGATTTATTTCACAAAATAAAAGGGTAGGATTAAAAAAAAAAAAAAAATCTCCACCCAAAAATGGCTCAAGCAATGATACTTGAATAAGAAAGAAAAAAAAAAGGAAAATGACCCGCAATAGATTACAAGAATTCTTTAATTTTTAATCCGCGCTAGAATTTCTACGTAATGAAAATAAGTCAATTTAATACTGTAGTTTGACTTAATTAATTAAAGATAACCACTTTTTAGCCTCTTTGACTTTAATTGGGCATTGCTGTTAATTCAAAAAATCAAAAAAGTGGAACATTCGGCGAGTAGTGTGCATGAAACAAAAACAATTGAAAATATGCGAGGGATTTTTTTTTTTTTTTGCAGGTTTTTCCATGGGATGCCAGTTCCCCTTTTTTTTTCTCTCTCTCACTCGCAAAGATAAAATTCAAATGTCGCGCTTAATCTAAAAGTGATTGATTAACAATAACTCCTATCATGAACGGCTGTGTATTGAATGTTTCAACATAATGACAGTATAATTGCGTGGCTAGTTATTGCCGGATGACAATTGTATAATTCTCGCGGGATTTGTCACTTATCAAAATCAATCTATCTTAATGAACAGATTTCCGTGATTACTTTTTTTTTATCTTATGATTCGGGATAGTTTATTTGCACCCATGAAGATTTGTTGAAAATCTCCTGTTATTAGATCAAGGAGAAGACGGAGAGGGATGATGGTATGAAAAAGTGATACTAATCATTATCACAAAACCAAGACCAACCAGTGAGTTACTTTAATAATAATCGAACTACCGTGGTTTCCATACTGTTGATGTTTCATTATGTACAGTATATACTGTAGGTACTGTAGGTATTAACAAGTTGCTACTGCATGGACTACTAAACAATCATATGTACAGAATATGCATAGACTTTCAATACACAACTCTGTCTAAGGAATCATCACTCTATGTACATGTACCGATGAAAGGTTTGAAACCATAAAAAGAAACAAAGAAGAAATGAAACAAAATAAATTAACTCGGGTCTCGATCTACAGTACATACAGGCTAAGGTTGCTAAATTATCTCAATAATAGTTAGGGGGAGAGAAAAATTTTTCATGCAAAAGAGATATTGTGGCCAATGTGGGGGGATCGTATTCAGATTACTTAAGAAAGTTTTGACGATTCTACTTGGTGAATAAATAAGGTTATCTTGATGTGGAGAAAGATAATAGTTTAGAAATCAAATAATATTATGTGTGCATTCATAATTGCTACATAAATGTTAAATTCATATTACTGTATGTAATCATTGAGCAAAATAACAAGTATTAACATAAAAAGAAAAATAACTGGGGAAGGGGGAATTTGAATTCTATGTTACTAGAAGCAGCATCATGGTAGTCAGAATTAAAATTATTTAATCATACTTGACTTAAAGAAACAAGTCCTTTCTTGGCCAACCTTTAGGTCTAACAACATCCAAACCATAATTTGGTTGAGGATTTGGATCATCTTTAATTTCTAAAGCAAATGGATTTCTATCTTTCCAAGTTTCTAAATTAGCTAAAGTATGATTGACTTCTCTATGTTTTGATTCATCAGCTCTAATAATTTCAATTAAATCTTTAAAACTTGATTCTTCACTTAAACTTGGCCAATAATCAACGGCAATGGTTGGAATTTGTAATTTTTGAAAATCTGGTAATCTTCCTGGGGTATTTAACTCATCTAATAAATGGGTATAAGTTCTAACTGCTTCTTCTTCTAAATAACCAACGAATCTATGACAGTATCTTGGATTCACTAAATATAAGAAGAAGAAAATATTGGTGAATATACCTTGACCAACATAAATTATAGTTCTGGTGAACCAACTTGGTTTACCAATTTTGATAAAAGTTAATAAATGCATTCTTTCATTATATGCTTCATCTTGTAATGTTTGTATCCAAGCTTTATCTCTTGTCAACATTCTTAATGAATGTAAATGACGAAGGAAACCAGCAACTGACCCAGGAACACCAGCAACAGATTCTAAGAAAATGACTCTTGTCATCCATTTACCTTCAGTCATTTCCCATCTTGTACCAAGATACATATCTGGTTTATCAGGTGGTGGACATGCATAACCAGTAACAAAATCAAAACATTTTCTAGCAATCATAGTACCATAATATGAAATTTTGTCACCGACAGTAACTGCAGGACGATGACTAAAACCAACTCTTTCCACACCAGCTTCAGTATATTGAATATGTGGATATAATGGTTTAGTTAAAAATTTATCATCATCTTGAGCTTCAATACCAGGATTATTATAAACTTTAGTTTCAATACCAAATGGTGCTTTTTTATGTTTAATAAAACCTGGAGTTTCCCATTCATCTTTATTAGTTGGAAGATTTGAATCAGAACCATCGGAATTGTTTAAAGAATTAGAAGATGATTTGGTTGTAGCTGTGGTAGTGGTGGTGGTGGTGGTGGTAGTTGCAAAACGAATAAACTTTAAAGAATTTATAGCATTGGTGGTTGCAATTAACCTTGGAATAGTTTTATAAGTTGAAGCAGCAATCATAATCTGTTAATTGTCGGGGTTAAGCAAGTTGTTATTCAATATGGAATATACAAAAAAAAAGTCGTGGATTTATATGTTTGCTATTATAAACAAGACTTTTCAATAGCAAATATATACAATGAGTACAGATGTAATAAAGAAATCAAAAAGGGTAATAGTAGAAAAGAGGATAATTCTAGGCATATATATAGTATAAAGAAGTTTCTCCATTTTAGAAATTCAAAATATTCTATAGAATTCTAAGTCGCAATTGTTATGAAGAAATTAGACAAATAAGATACAAAAAACCCCTAAAACAAAAGAAATAAAATCATTCAATATTAAATAATGGTTTTGTTATTTTGTTGAACTACTGTTCTATTTGATTCTTTGGAAAGAATTATGGTTAGAAATTGGTTTCCATAGTTCTTTTTTTTTTTTTGCATCCGTTTCTCCTTTATTTCTATTTTGTTGTAATTAATTCATATACAAATTGTCGTCCACCCTTGTCTCCGTAATCCGAGCCAAATTGAGCGATTTTTCTCATCAATTTTGTAACCACTCCCAAAACGGGGAAGGTTGAGATGAGATTTTTTTTCCCCCCCCCCCCGTTTTGATTTCTGTTTTTCGCACTACCAAGTGTAAGTTTTCCGAGTGAATTAAAATAAACATGCAAATTAGATATATTTCATTAATGTTAAAACAAATTAAAAAACAAGAGGTCATCTATAGAATCATATAATAAATAAATAAGTCAATTAATAATAAGAATGGTGATGATAAGTACCATTGTCCTTTCCATCTTACAAATGTAAATCTTTTCTTTCCCAACCAGTAGGGGTCATTACTTTTAATCCATGATTTGGTTGAGGTTCAGCTAAATTATCAATTTTTAAAGCAAATGGATTTCTATCAGATTTTTGTTCTAAATTAGCAAAAGTATGATTAACTTCTCTATGTTTAGCTTCATCAGCTCTAATTCTTAAAATCAAATCTTTGAAACTTGAATCTTTATTTAATTCTGGCCAATAATCAACGGCAATGGTTGGAATTTTCATATTTTCAAAATTTGGTAATTTACCTGGAACTTTTAAATCTTTTAATAAATGAGTATAAGTTCTAACTGCTTCTTCTTCTAAATAACCAACGAATCTATGACAGTATCTTGGATTTAATAAATATAAGAAGAAGAAAATATTGGTAAAAACACCTTGACCAACGTAAATAATTGATCTTGTAAACCAACTTGGTTTACCAATTTTAATAAATGTTAATAAATGCATTCTTTCATTAAATGCTTCATCATGTAAAGTTTCAATCCAATCTCTATCTCTTTTTAACATTCTCAATGAATGTAAATGACGAATAAATCCAGCAACTGACCCAGGAACACCAGCAACAGATTCTAAAAATATACAACGAGTCATCCATTTACCTTCAGTCATTTCCCATCTTGTTCCAATATATTGATTTGGATTAGTTGGACTTGGATCAGCATAACCAGTAACTAAATCAAAAAGTCTACGAACATAATTGATACCTTTAAAAGAAATTTTATCACCCATTGTTTGAGGTTCTCTATGAGTAACAGTAACACTTTCACATTCTTCAGTTGGGAAAACAGGGTGTGGATATGTTGGTTTTGTTAAGTATGTAGGATCATCATTTTTAACAATACCATCTTGAGAATAAATTCTTGTTGAAATATCAAATATTGAACTTTTTGGTTTTGTAAATGGATCATCATTAACGTTAGATGATGGGTTTGGAATGGCTTCCGATTTTGTGACAGTTGATGTTGATGATTGAGAAGGAGGAGCAGCTAATGTGGATGATAATCTAATTAATTGATAACATGCAGTTGATGAAACAACTGGTAATTTTTTATAAACAGTAGCTGAAAGCATTGCTATTAAGACGAGTGTATGTGTTTTGATATATGTAATACTAGTGGTAGTAGTTATAAAACTGAATATATAAACAAATATAAAATTATACCAGATGAAAAAAAAAAGTGATTTATAAGTTGTATTTATATATAAACATGATTGTAAATCTAGGATTGATAATTTTTGTTAATTATTAATTCTAGCTAGATAATCCCCGATGAAATACATTAACAACATTGTTTCTAAAAGAACTTAGGTAGTTATATTCATATTCATATTCATATTCCGTAAATACGTGATTTCTAAATTCCCACTCATTAAAATCAATATAATATATGGGTGCGTGGGTGTAAAAACTGTGTATAAATTTAAGAATTCAACGGTCATGGGAATTAACTAGTATGAAGAAAAAAGAAAAAAAAAAATAAAAAGGGCTTTGTATTAAGATTCAATTAAAATATAATAAATTTGCAACATTATCTAGTATGTAATACGGTGAATAATTTCAATGCCCGCCTATTCAAAATTACTTTTCTTTTTTTTTTTGTAATTTTGAATAAGTTATTCCGTACGGCCAATAATAAAACATGAGAAATAATCATAATAAGAGCAATTTTTTTTTTCTTTTTTGGAAATATTGTTAAACTTCACACAATTCTTCTACAACTGCTCCAGATAAGCGATGAGATGAGATTAGAGATGAGATTTTCCAGGGGTTTACCTATTCCCCCTCCTCTTGTCGTCTCTACTGTTAATCAATTGTGTACTTGTAGTTTCCACACCCCGCCAATTTTTCATATCTGGATGAATATAGTAACACACCAAAATTTGAGATGACCGTGTATGTTAATGAAGAGAAGCTAAAAGAGATGACCTATACATTTACCAAAGACCGTGCATTGCTCTTACCTTGTAAGAGGATATTCATATTCAAGGAATTAGAATTGGCATAAAAAAAAAAGGAATTACTTGCTAATGTATGTAATTGTGGATATGTATGCGGAATTAAGGACTTTGTATGTACGGGAATAAGGGATAATGTCGGAACAACAAAACCGGAATATTCTCGATGAGGTTGCAGAAATTGGTTAATGTGATTGCTTTTCGTTATTTTCCTTTCAATGGCAGACTACGGACATTAAAGTGCGGGAACTGCTTTTTTTCAAGCTTTAATTTTTAGTTTTCTTTTTTTTTTTTGACTTGAGTCATGAATAAACGGAGTTTTGACTTTGACATATAGGAATAAATAGGAAATGGAATGGGGTCATCCGGATGCTTATCTGTTTGTTATACATGTAGGAGACTGAAAAACAGTTTCCCCGATGTGAAATTAATTTGATACTACGCATGGCCAATGATTTGTGATAATCATTAAGAATTTAATGTAGAAAAATTTACTGTATAATGTGAACGAATCGCATCAACAACCTTGAGGCAGTTTATTACGTCGTCGTGAGTCTTTATTTTTTTTCCTTTTTTTTTTGTTGTTGACTTTCTGTACAGTCCAATATTTTATTGTATTGTAAAATCAGACCTGAATCGTCACGAGGCATCAATAAAATGAAGTAATGGATTGAATCAAATTCGAGATGATGATTCTAGACCCTCGTCTCCTTTTTGCGTTTTATTTTGTTTTTTTTTGTAGAAGAAGACTTTAAAAAAAAAGATTCTTCATCCTAAAAGGGGGAAAAAAAATAATAGATACAGGTACATTCCAAATTATTACACTAATTAATGTTTCAGGTTTCATCGCGATTTGACTTGCTAATCTAACACAAACTCTCTTTCTCTCTCTCTCTCTCTCTCTCTCTCTCTCTCTCTCTCTCTCTCTCTCTCTGTCTTTGTCTTTGTTTAACTCAACAAAACTCTTACAAACTAAATAATCCACACCTAAAGGATGCAAAGGATTACGAGTTGAAGATATTTCAATCAATGGATGATTTTCAATACGATGCGATTTTTACGTTTGTTTGCAGAGAAATGTAACTTATACTATGGTTTAAGGACAATATAATTCTGAATTAAACCATCATGGGTTCCTAATTTATCTAATTTATTATCATAATTTTGTCATTACAGTAACAAGTTTGTAGATCCAAAACAAATGGACTGTACCTGTAAAGACAGATATGGCGTATTATATTTTATTTTATTTTTTTTTTATTATTTTCCCATACTGTCTCTGATGACATTAATACACACTACTTGTACAATATTTTATAACATTCTTTTAAACAAGAATAATTTTTGTACGTGTCTTTTTTCTTATTTATTTATTTTAGGTTCAATTTAATCCTGAATCGGATATTGAGCATTTATACACGACATAATTGAACCAAACTCAACTTTGACTTGAATAAAGAAGAATATAATAAAACACGTAAACAATTTAATGATATATCCTAACTAGTATCATATACTGTATATTTGTTGTTAAGATATTACTTCTTTCTATATATATACAACACCTGACATTTCCATTCAAATTGTTAAATTTTTTTTTATACATAAAATTCCCTTGATGGGTTTAACGCCCTTACAAGCAGAGAGGCTAACGTTTTATAAGAATGAATTACGCCAAAACCAAAAAAAAGTTAATTACACAAAACGTACCATTTTAAGTAAAAATAAAAAAAAAAAAAAAATTTTGTACGCCATTTTTAATCAAACAACAAAATACAAAAAAATTTTTTCCTTGTATTTTATTACATTCCCCTTTCAACAAAACTTTCTTTATTTACATCATCATCATCATCACTAACAACAACAACCAACATTCAACCGACCTATCAACCACAACTCATACTTTCTTTCTTTCTTTCTCATAGTTGTTAGTTTAGTTTTTTTTATTTCTTGAATTTTTTTAAAAAGAAATCGAATCATTTCAATATTGGTGAATCCCCCACAGCCTTAACATCAGTTTATTAAAGAGAAACTACCCTTGCTTCTTTTTTATTTTTTTTTTATACATACATATTTAGTTTTGTTTGTTCGTCACCCACAAAATATTGATATTGTTCATTCCACTCCTTTAACTATCATATCTAATTATATTAAATCAATTATAACCATCAAATAATGGGTTTCTCACTTTCTAATTTCACTGGTGATCCATTTGCCATAACTACTATATCTTTTGGAATAATATCTTGGATAGTCGCACTTGCCGGGGCAGCTTCCTCTGATCAATCTAGTTTCCCTCATTTCAGTTGGTGGGGAGTAGCTTATCAAATAGTTATCATTCTTATAATATTTGTGTTATATGCCAATAATAATATTGAATTATATAAATTCACTTTGGTTGGGCTAGTATCAATAGCATTTATTTATACAACAAATACCACCAATAATTTGATTTATAATTCAGATTCTTCAGGTAATCTTTGTTGTGCAGCTGGTTGTATCTTATTAAGTATCTTGAATTTAATTTGGATCTTATATTTTGGTGGTCATCCAGAATCTCCAACCAATCAATTTATTGACTCATTTAGTATTAAAAATCATGGTCATGAACATTTAGGTAATACCAACCCGGTTAGTAAATCAGAAGTTCAAGCTTATGATGATATGGGTGGCAGTAATCAAGATTATCGTAGATATATTTCCCCAGTTAATATTCCAGATGCTCCGCAAGGTCCATTAAGAGTTGGAAGTCATAATGGAACACCATCTGGTAATCATACCCAAACTTTGCAACCTACAACCATTCCAGGTTCAGCAATTCATACCCCACATGGAAATGCCACTAACAATAATAATAATAATACCAACAACAGTAATAGCAACAATACTAATACTTATATATCATCTTCCCATTTGGCAGGCTTGGAAAATTTCAGTTCTCAAGAAGTTCCAGGAAGTAATGCTACGGGTAGAGATTTAACAAACAATAGTGCAAATAACAAACGTACCACCATATATACAGACTCAGAAACTGGTACTGGTATAACATTTAGATATAAAGCCAAGGCATTATATAGTTATGATGCTAATCCAGAAGATATGAATGAAATTTCTTTTGTTAAAGATGAAATTTTGGAAGTTGATGATATAGATGGTAAATGGTGGCAAGCTAGACGAGCCAATGGACAAGTTGGTATTTGTCCTTCCAATTACGTTAAATTGTTAGATACATGAGTAAAGATGAGAATAATCTTCACTTCTGAATAACATTCATTGTTTCTATTTTAGTTTATTATATTCTATTTTATTCTTCATTTTTGTTTATTTTGTATTTGTGTTTAGTTTTATTTGAAGATAGGGGTCTTCTTTTCATGTTCTTTTTATTATCTACTATATATGTATATATATATAAAACTGCGTTTTAGATTTTTAATAATAAACCTTTGAGCATCCCTGTACGTAATCATCTTTTAAATCTACTTCAATATAGTAGTATGGATATGGCCAACCCACTTATTCATCACTATGAAAAACTGTCAATGGAGACCAATCTGGATTAATGAATCTCTTAACCCCAATGGTTTTGTGTAAATCATCAATAATCTTACCATCTTCATCATTCAATTTAACAACTTTAAAATTAGATTCAATACGACTTGGAGTAATTGATTTTGGTAATACAACAACCCCTCTCCAAATTGACCAAGAGATTAAAATAGTAGCACTTGAAACACCATATTTTTCACCAATTTGAATCAATTGTTCATTTTTTAATAATGGTGAATTGGTTGAACCCAATGGACTATAAGCTTCTAATTGAATTCCTTTTGATTTACTATATTCTAATAATTTATGTTGAGGTAAGTTAGGATGTAATTCAACTTGATTAACAGCTGGGATTATAGTTGTTGTTTTAGAATTCAAAAGTTTTTCTAAATTAACAATATCAAAATTTGAAACCCCAATTGATTTAACTCCATTACCAACTAAATCTTGAACTTTTTCCCAAGTTTGAGTAAAATCCCAATCAAGTATAATATCTCTTTTACCATTTGGTAAAGTTGGAAATTTTGGATCATTTCCATTTGGATTTAACATAACTGGCCAATGAATCAAATATAAATCAATATAATCAACACCTAATTTTTTTAAACTTTCCTCTAATCCCTTTTTAGGATCTTTATGAAATGTACTCCATAATTTAGTAGTCAAATAAATTTCTTCCCTTGGAATTCTACTATCTTTAATTGCTTTCCCAATACTTTCTTCATTTCCATAAGCTGCTGCTGTATCTATATGACGATATCCTATTTTTAAAGCTTCAAGCACTGCAGTATAAACTTCTTCTGGTGATGATTGCCATGTGCCTAAACCTAAAGCAGGAATTGAATTTCCATCATTTAATTTGAAACTTGGGATTGACATGATTTGATTATTACTTTGACACCTTAATTTAAACTTTACTATAAAGTAATTGAATTAGATATTCAAGAAAAAAAGAATTGGCTGGTGGTTATTTATGGATTAAGAATCATTTATTTAAATATAGGGGTTTCTCATTCATTTTTCATTCTACAGTACATATTGTGGCTCAAAATTTGGGGGATCCCAATGCGGGAGCAAGAACAAAGTACGCGGGGGTGGAGGTGGGAAGACGATGAACAATGTTCCAAACGAGGCTTTTATTTTCTCTTTATAATCTTTCCTTCTCGGAATAATGTATCACTGTAATGCAATCCCAATAGACGGAATAATATAATATGAATATGTATAAATGAAATCCATAAGGCAATTCGATTATACATGTATTATTCTGTAACAAAAGAGTTAAAAATAGCAATCTTAAGGTATGAATTATATTCCGGTTGATTTGGTTTATTCAAATGATGTAAAGTAGTATTACGTAGATAGTTGTAGAGAAAAAGTCATCTTGGTATAAATCCTATCATTGAATAACTTAACAAAGCATTTGCTTTATAATGTAAAGATTTTTATTTATTCTATACTTTATTTAATTAATATTAATACCTGAAACAAATATAGATGTTAGTTAAATCTTTATTTAGTATTATTTGTTTTAATATATCATTAGAGTAAAATTTAACCAATTCGTATCACCAATTATGCTAGAATATATAATATCTCCATGGTAGTTAATTCACAATTGTGTAAAAATTAACCAAAAGGTACATATGTCAAGATGAACAACCCAAGAGGACTTGTATTTAAAAATAAAGTATGTGAGGTCAATGGTTTTTGGCTAACCTATTGCACTAAGAAGCCACAAAGTTATAGAACAGTGTGCAAGATTAGATGTTGAAGTTATGTGATTGGCTAGTCATCTCGAGCCAGGGAGAGCCAGTGATCCAGAACTAGTGTTACTATTTCAGAAAAGGAATTTCCAGGAGACTTGAATGAAACATAGGGAAAAAACCAACAAATAAAATCGAGATACAATATGTTGAAAATCACTGGCTCATACGCTTTTCAGATGAAACATTGTGTATACGGAGCCAATAATTTAAAAATAAATAAAAAATAAAAAAATCATGGGGAACCCCAGATTTATAGTAATGCAATTTATTTTTGATTCTCCATCAGACATCAGAATAGAAGTATATTACAATATTCTGCAACATCGCTGCAAAAGGTAATAACTACATGCAATCTATGGCTGACTCTATTTTTGCTTGTTATTGTTAATCCATGAAGGAACCAAATGTCATGCATACATTAAAGTATTATACAAAATGTGATATATCCATAATATCAATAACAACACGATAATGCTTGGCTTGTGATTTTATACGATGCCACAATTTCTGTCACATCCAGCCGAGATAACCACAGAAACTTTAAATCTACTAAGAGGTTACTTATCAAAGTTTGGTGATTAAAGTATTTCTAACCCTTAGGACATAATATAAATAGGGTATCAGCTTTTTTTTTTTATGATAAATGAAAATCCTCCTTGAAGTACTTTATCAATCAATTTTCTCTCGCTATGACAGTAACTCATAAACGTCAGAAGGTTTCGAACACAAAACCAAAACATCTCATTCTCAATGCATTTGACATGCTGTGTCCATCACTCCAAAATCCAGGCATATGGCAACATCCAGAGGATAGAGCAAGCGATTATAATACTATTGAATATTGGACTAATTTAGCTAAACTTTTAGAGAAGGGAAAGTTTAATGCATTGTTTATTGCTGATGTATTAGGAGGTTATGATGTTTATAATGGTCCCAGAAATATAGCTGCTGCTGCTAGAAGTGCTGCCCAATGGCCCGTAAATGATCCTCATGCTATTATTCCTGCCATGGCTGCTGTGACTAAGAACTTGAGTTTTGTAGTTACTTCAAGTACTATTAGTGAAGCTCCATATCATTTTGCAAGAAGATTAGCTACTTTAGATCAATTAACTAATGGGAGAATTGGATGGAATGTTGTAAGTTCTAGTTTGGATTCAGCAGCAAGAAACTTACTAAATGGAGCTGATTTAACTCCCCATGCTGAGAGGTATGATAGAGCCCAAGAATATTTGGAAATTGTGTATCAATTGTTTTTATCATCATGGGCTGACGATGCGGTTGAATTAAAAAATGGTGTATACAGCAACCCAGATAAAATTAGAGAGATTAATTATGAAGGTAAGTATTTCAAGGTTCCAGGTCCATCAATTACTGAACCCACACCACAAAGATTGCCAGTTATCTTACAAGCCGGAGCTTCCAAGAGAGGTATAGAATACGCTGCTAAAAATGCAGAAGTTGTATTTGCGGCTGCACTTACACCCCTGAGTTTGAAGGAAACAGTTGATAAATTGAAAGCAAAAGTTAAAGAATTTGGAAGAGACCCAGAAGATGTTAAAATTGTCCAACCGATAAATGTGATAGTAGCTCCAACCCATGAAGAAGCTGTGGCTAAGTATAATAACTATAGACAATACATAGATAAAGAAGGTACCCAAGCATTATTTGGTGGTTGGACTGGTATTGATTTAAGTAAATTTGGTTGGGACGAAGATTTTGAGAACATCAATAGCAATTCTTCAAAAAGTATTGCTGAACAATGGACCACTACCAAGCCAGGAGATCCACCAACTTTACGTAAAACTAGGGCGTCAGTAATTGAACAATATGAATTGGGTGCTGGGAGTTTGATTGTTGGTAATCCTGAAGAAGTAGTTGATGAATTAATCCGTTGGCATGAGATATCCGGTGTTGATGGGTTTAACTTCATGTATACTATCAAACCTGGTAGTTTTGAAGATTTGGTTGAATATGTGATTCCCGTGCTTCAAGAAAGAGGGTATGCTCAAAAGGAGTATCCAAAACAAGGATTGACGTTTAGAGAAAATGTTTTTGGAGTTGGAAATACATTTTTAAAACCTAATCACCCTGCTTATGGATTAAGATGGAGAGCAGGTGAATCGAAAGAGGAATTTGAAGAAAGAGTAAAAGTGGTTATAGATGAAAACTTTAACAAAGAAAACCAATAAGTAAAACTAATTGAAATACAAGTAGAATACATAAGTTTCGTGCGGTCATTAGATAATTCAAGATATATGTATGGTTCCAAAAGGAATTACCTTTGATATCTGGCTACAGAAGATTCCATTACAAACTTGAAAATACAAAGTTTACTACAAGTCTATTTAAGGATTCCTATTTGTGAGGGGGCGGGGTTTATAAATCATAATCTCAGCGTGGATGTAAAACTTTGTTTAATGTTTAAGTCTACAGTAAATAAAAAAAAAGACATCTTTACTCTTTGAACATTTACTTAGGGTAAATAACAAGGTACAGACAATATTATCGAAGGTTCTTTAAATACCTCAGAAAATATAAACTGTATATTTTATTCTAATACATTCTAACATTGTACGTCAAAACAAAACATTTCATGACTATTGTAAATAAAAGATCTTTAGTACCAGGAAAATATAACTTCTGTACAAATTCTTGTATGAATATCCTAGGGTCCATCAAATAATCAGTACCATTAGTGTATCTTTAGACTCTTGGTAATTATTGTGTTACAGTGATGTATGTCCAATTTTTTGAACTGAATTCTACAGTATACGGTGTGTATATATTTTTAGTTTACACCTGGAATACATATATACTCTCACTCATCTCCCGTAAAGTAAAGATATAGCTAAATCATATTGACAACAATCGTACTCCGTTTAGTTTAATTCTGAAATGATTTTAATCGTTTTCATAACTTACATTTTAGGTCACGTACTGTATGTACTAAAAATATAAATGATAATTAACAATACTACATTCAATCGTATTACCATCTCTTCTTAATTTACTTTCTAACTGGACTATTCTGGAATGCATAACTGTAGGAATGAAATATCTGCATAAGACATGTTAATATTTGTTTCAAGTCGGGATTGAATTTCATTTGTGGTACCAAAACAGTAGAAGTATTGACGCGAGAAAAAGAAGCAAAAAATCAGCCAAACAGTACCCCATACAAATTTCGGTAGCCCCCCCCCCTCCCCCTGCAAGTTCTGGAACTACGAGTTACCATCACAACAAGGAAAAAGAAAAAAAAAAGAATTGGATTATGAAATTCTCAAAAGTGGCTGTTTCATGTGTTCCTTTGCCTTAATACAAGGGGATGTAAAGTGGCACAGTGCTTTGGCTATTCGATTCTATAAAAAGCTATGGAAATTCTCTTTCTCCTTAATTTTTTATTTTCAAGAAATATGTATTTCGATTTTGTTCTGTTTTAATTTTTTTTTTTTTTTGGTTCTAACTACAATTTGAATTACTAAAGTCAAAAAAAAATGGGTTTAGCAGATAAATTAAAGAGTTTAAAAAAGGAAGATTACGACAAGGCCAATGCTCAGGCTGGGGCTTATTTGAGTGGAAAAGAGGGTCAAACCGGTACGGATTTTGCCCAAGAGACTTATAAACAATATCAAGCTACTAAATCAGCTACTAGCGCTACCACTGCTGCTACTGATGTTGATGCTGCCATTGATAAGAATTATTCTTCACAATATGATAGTTCAACAAATCATCCAAATACAAATAAGTTTAATTCCGAACACAATGGGCCAACTCCAACTGCTGGATATGATGGTCAACCAACTGGGGAAAATTATTCTAGCAATACTCATGGACCAAGTGGCACTGTTGCATCTGGTTATGGATCGTCCACTATATCATCTAGTGGAGATAATAATTTATCATCTCATATCAAGAAACATGTGGAATCTGTGAATTATCCAGGACTTCTTGCTAGATATGAAACCGGTGTGTCTTATTTAGATGCTAAACTTGCTAAATTACCAGAAAATTTACAAAAAGAAGCCCACAAGGAATTCCAAAGAGGTTATAATGATGCTAAAAAAGCATTCAAACATCAGTAAAAAAAAAAGAGATTTAGTAATGATAGAAAAATGATTGATTCACGTTATTTTTATATGGGTCTCTCTTTTGTAATATTTTTACTATTAAATAATATGTTATCTATCATGAGAATATATATTGTGGCATACGATTATGGATAGTACGATTAAATAGTGTAATAAACTACTACATAACTCTTTGATATTATTTATCAACAGCATATGTAGTAATAAGTTAAATCAGTATGTTTCATTTTCATTACTACTGTAGAATGTATTTACAGTAGTAATTTTCATTAAAAATTGGTTGCGAAATTAGTATAAAGTCATTTATTTTATTCAATATTATGTTACCAAACTTGCCTAACCTCTACTATTCATACTATTTATCACACTACAAAAATATATACTATCTTCAAATAATTCAAATCTACCAGATCTCTCTTTGAATGTATAATATACTCTAGTTCCACACCACACATTACCCTGATGTTGAATGGATATCATTTGTACATTCAATAATAAACCAAAAATAACATAAAAGAAATATCAAATATAAACATCATTTCAAAAAAATACACTTAAGATACTATGTGAGTATTCATCTGTGGTAACACACAGTATATTCAAATCAATATGATGGCTTGTTTGGTTGCTTCATTACAGTACCAAAAGTAAAACCACCAGGATTCTGATGTGTAAGATTTGTCCACACCTTTTTGTTTTCGCGTAGTTCGTTTTTGTGAGCACTTCATTCGCGATCCCGGTTTAGACATATAGCTCAAAATCTAAGTGATAATTAACAATACGAACATTAATAAACGGGGTAAAAGATAACTTCTTTGGTATCCAGAAACTAATCAGATACAGTATACTGTACATGTATATTTATGATCATTTTCTTTTATAAATTACAATACCAACAAATAGCCGTACAAAAAAAGACATCGCATCACATGAGTTACAAAGCGGAATGTACTGCATAGTATAAGATGAAATTCCATCTAATCGTTCCAGCAATCAAAATAAAATTAGGGAAAAAAAAAAAAAATAATAAAATGCAAACAATTTCGTACCCTTTGCTAAATTCCACATCTCCCTTTATTAGCTATTCTCTTGAGTGTGAATATTAGAACAACTCAATTAGACAGGTCAATTGTTTATTCTTTATATATATCAATACCATGTCTTCTGCTACTAATGGTGTCGCTGTGGCAGTAAACGTATGTTTATTTCATTATTTTTTTTTCTTTTTTGGTTTGCAATACCTTGCTCTTTCCTTGCAAGGAATGATGTCTTACCTTTACCATTCAAAGTTAATCAAAAATCAATCAATTGAATTATATTAGATACTAATATCAATTTTAGCCATCAGATACGATTGAGCCACCGAAACAAGTTGAAATTAAGAATCAAGGACCTGGCCCTGAAGGTGCTCCACTGTCAAACGAAGCAACCACCACTGAAGAGATTAGTGGTCTGAAAACTTCACCATCAAAACCTGCTACTACATTATCGTCTTTACATTCCAGAAACAGTAGTACTGCATCACTTATTACCCCAAGCGAAGACTTTGATACTTCTAATGTTAAAACAAAACCACCACCAAGACAACCAGTTGATCCTACTTTCATGGGTTGGAAAGAAATTGGTGGGTTCTGCGAAGAAGATCTCTTGACTGCTGCGGATGAAACCGTTGATTTATTAACAAAAGGATCTCTTTTTGATCAATACTTACCAGCTGCCATATATGGTGATTGGTATCATAATGCCGGCTATTTAATTGTTGCGGGGTTGATATCTTGGATCATTGGATGGTTCAGATTCTCAGTTGCTCCATTGTTTTTTGTCATGGCAGTGTTTTCCCTTTTATATCGTGCATCTGTAAAGAAATACAGAGGTGTTTTGAGAGAAGAAGCCCAACGTGAGTTTTCTGTCAAATCAATTGAATCTGACTATGAAACCATGGATTGGTGTAATTATTTTTTGGAACAATTTTGGTACTTTTTAGAACCTTCTATTTCCCAAATTGCTTGTGATCAAGTCAATCCAATTTTAGCAAGTTCTCCAGCTCCAGCCTTTGTCAAATCCTTATGGCTTGACAGTTTCACCTTGGGTACTAAACCACCACGTATTGATGCTGTTAAGACATTGACCGGTACTGCTGCCGATGTTGTTGTTATGGATTGGGCTTTTTCATTCACACCAAACGCTTTGGTTGATGCTAATGCAAAACAATTGAAGAATCGTGTCAATGAAAGAATTGTACTTAAGGCTAATGTTTTTGGTGTGACTATCCCAGTTGCTGTTGATGATGTTTCCTTCAAAGGTTTGGCTAGAGTTAGAATGAGATTAATGACATCCTTCCCACACATTGAAACCATCAATGTTTCAATGTTGGAACCTCCTGTTTTCGACTTTAACTCTAAGGTCTTGGGTGAATCCTCATGGTGGACTGAAGTCTTGGCCATTCCTGGATTATACCCTTTTATCAATGAAATGGTCAAGAAATATGTTGGTCCCCTTCTTTTCTCACCTATTTCTTTCCAATTGAATGTTCAACAATTGTTAGCTGGTAACGCCTTGGACTCTGCTATTGGTGTTTTGACCATTACTGCTGATTCAGCAAGAGGTTTAAAAGGTTTCAAGACTATCGGTAACACCTTGGATCCATATCTTACTTTTGGTTTCCAAAACAAGGTTTTGGGTAAGACCAAAGTCATTGATGATACCAGTTCTCCACTGTGGAAGGAAACCATTAGTATTCCTGTTTCTTCATTGTCGGAGCCATTTACTATTTCTTGTATCGATTTCAACGATTTTAGAAAGGATAGACAAGTTGGTGTTATCCAGTTTGACTTGGAATCTTTGATTGATGAACCTAAACAATCCAATCTTACCGCTGCATTTTTGAGAAACAACAAGCCAGTTGGTGAATTATCTTTTGGTCTTCATTTCATGCCTACTATTGAACCTGTGACTCAAGCTGATGGTGCCGTTACTCCACCACCTGATTTGAATACCGGTATTGCCAGAATCCAAGTTGTTGAAGCCAGAAACTTGAAAGGAGGTGAAAAGGGTGCTTCTACATATGCAGAAATTCTTTTCAATGGTGACCAAGTTTTGCAAACTCCAGTTCAAAAGAATACCAACAATCCAGGTTGGGGAGCCACCACTGAACAAATTGTTTACAATCGTGCAAAGGCCAAGGTTAAAATTCAAATTAGGGATAAATCCGGTAAACTTCAAGAGCAACTCACCCATAGTTTGAATGAATTAATTGATGCAACACAAGTTGAACAAACATGGTTCCCATTATCACGTGGTGGTGAAGTTAGAATTACTACTACTTGGAAACCAGTTGAATTAGAAGGTGCCAGTGGTGCTGGTGGTTACACTCCACCAATCGGTGCTGTTAGAGTTGGTGTCTTACACGCTGAAGATTTGCGTAACTTGGAAACCATTGGCAAAGTTGATCCATATGCCAGATTATTGGTAAATGGATTTGAAAGAGCTCGAACCAACTATTACGACTCCACTTTGACTCCTACTTGGAATGAAGTTCACTATGTTACAGTCAGTTCACCTAATCAAAAATTAACTATTGAAGTTATGGATGTTGAAAAAAATTCACCAGATCGTACCTTGGGATCATTTGATGTCAAATTATCTGAGTTGATTCAAAAGGACGAAAGTGGAAACTATATTGAACATATTGATCTGAAATTAAGAACTGGAAAATTAATTCACAAAAAGGGACCAAAGGGTACTGTCACTTACACATTATCATTTTACCCTACTTTGCCTGTCATGTCACCTCAGGACTATAAAGATGAAGAAGAAGAGAAGAAAAAAATCGAAGAAGAAAAACAGAGATTAGCTAAAGAACAAAAAGAATCAGGGAATACTGAAGATGCAAAGGAAGAAAAAGAAGAGGCAGAAGTTGAAGAGGATGAAGAAATTGAAGATGATTCCTTCAGCCATAAATTGAGATTATCGTTAGATCAATTGATCGAATATCAATCCGGTGTTTTGGTGTACTCGTTAGAGAAAGCTAATATCAAGAAAGATGGATACTATTTGCAAGTGTTTACTGGTAACCACGGATACCCGGATTTTTCTACAAACAAAATTGGAGTTACTGGTGATTCTGTAATTACTGAATTAGAGTACGCTCAAACACAATTTAGATTGGTTAAGAAAGGTTCCGAAAACAGACTTGGTAAAGCTATTGCAGAAACCACAATTCCAACTTTGCAATTAGTTAAGAATGGTTACAAAAAACCAATGAACCTTGAACTTTCAGGTGCTAGTTCTTCTACAGTTAGTATCCAATTTAGTTGGATCCCATTGGTCTACAGTTCTGGAATTCCAAAACAAGATTCCATCAACAATACAGGTGTTTTAACTGTGAATGTTCTTAGAGCTGAGGGATTACCATCTGCTGATAGCAATGGTAAGTCCGATCCATTTATGGAAGTGTACTTAAACACTGACAAGGAACCATTCATTAAGACCAAAACTATTAAGAGAACTCTTGATCCAGTATGGAATTACGAAGATTCTTCTGAAGTTACTAATCTTGTTGATTCTACATTAAAATTTGTTTGTTATGATTGGGATATGGCAAACAAAAATGATCTTCTTGGAATAGGTAATGTTAAAATTAGTGATTACAATTTTGACGAGAAACCAGAAATCCCCGTTAATTTGGAAACTGATGAAGGTGATCCCGCAGGTATTGCTTACATCACCATGAGTTTTAAACCTGAGTTTGTTTTGAACCTCACCATTGGTTCATCCGCCACCGGTATTGGTAAAGTTGGTGCTAAAGGTGTTGGCGCCGTTGGTGCTGTTGGTAAGGGAGTAGGTACTGTTGGAAAAGGACTCGGTAAAGGATTAGAAAAAGGTATTGGTGGAGGTATTAAAGGAATCAGAAAAGGTTTACATTTTGGTAAATCAGATTAAATAAGTACGTGAATTAGTTGTATGAATGAATATATGTTTGTTTTAGTTTTTTCTTTCCTAGTTTTTATTGTTTGTTTGTTTGTTTGTTTGTTTGTTTGTTTGTTGTTACAATTGGCAGCGCGGATCATACTTTGAATTTTTTGTAATTTTTTTTTTTTTTTTTTTTTTTTTTTCAGTTGAGGATGAGATGAGATTGGTAATTATCAACTCTCCTAAAGTAATAAAGAACTGAAGGGAAAAAAAAAAAAAAAATAAAAAAATTTTTCTCTTCAATTAGACTCTTATTTTATTCCCTTTTTTTAATATAATCAGCATTCAATAATCATCACACACTATGGATATTTCGAAACCAGTTGGTTCAGAAATCACATCTGTTGATTTTGGTGTGTTATCTGATGACGAAATCAGAAAATTATCAGCAAAACAAATCACCAATCCCATAGTGTTTGACAACTTGGGTCATCCGATAAATGGAGGGTTATATGATTTATCCCTTGGGGCATTTTTAAGAAATGTTTGTACTACTTGTGGTTTAGATGAAAAATTTTGTCCTGGTCATATGGGTCATATTGAATTACCTGTTCCTGTTTACAATCCTATGTTTTTCAATCAATTGTACATATTTTTGAGAAGTGCTTGTTTATATTGTCACAATTTCAAACTTAATCAAGTTGAAGTTCATAAATTTCAATGTAAATTGAATTTGATTCAATATGGTTTGTTGTTGGAATGTGTGGAATTGGATAACATATTCTTGGACTCATCCAAAAAATCCCCAGAAGATGAAGTCGATGAAGACGACGATGATGAAGATGAATATACCCAAGGCAAATCAATTAATAGTAAATCTAAAAAGGAACTCATGGAACGCCGTGAATTGTTTGTTAAAAAATCTATTGAAAAGGCATTACAAGAAGGTAGATCAAGTCACAGAGGTATCATAACTGCTTCTGTCGCTGAAGAAAGAAAAGCTGTTATTCATGAATTTTACAAAGCATTGTTGAGTAGACCAAAATGTCATAATTGTGGAATGTACTCTCCTGGATTTAGAAAGGATGGATTTACCAAGATTTTTGAAAACTCTTTGACTGAAAAGCAAATCACAAACAACCGTGTCAAGGGTTTACAACGTCCTTCTATGCTTAAGAAGTCTAATGGTAAGTCATCATCAGAAGTTAGTGATTTGCCTAATATCAAGCACAAAGGTGGTTCCAAATATGTTTTGTCTACTGAAATCAGAAACATTTTGAGATCATTATTCAATAAAGAACAAGCTGTCTTGCAAAAAGTATTCCATTCCAGACCTTACCAACATGAACATGTCAGTGGTGATATTTTCTTCAAGCAATCTGTTTTGGTTCCTCCAACCAGATTCAGATTACCTTCTAAATTAGGAGATGAAATTCACGAAAATGCACAAAATGAATTATTATCCAACATCATTAAGACATCTGTTCTTATAAGAACTTTGAACGATCAGATTTCCAACATGTACAAAGACAAATTGGGTGGTGAAGATAAGAAAATTCTTTTCAACAGATTGATGAATGCCTTTGTGACTTTGCAAAATGATGTTAACGCTTTCATTGATTCTACTAAAAATCAAAACGCCCCAGCTGGTAAAGTTCCAAATCCAGGTATCAAGCAAGCATTGGAAAAGAAAGAAGGTTTGTTTAGAAAGCATATGATGGGTAAGAGAGTTAACTATGCTGCTCGTTCGGTTATTTCCCCAGATCCAAACTTAGAAACCAATGAGATTGGTGTACCACCAGTGTTTGCTACCAAGTTGACATACCCAGAACCTGTTACTTCATACAATGCTGCAGAATTGAGACAAGCTGTTATTAACGGTCCTGATACTTGGCCGGGTGCTATCCAAATTCAAAATGAAGATGGTTCTTTGGTTTCTTTGGTTGGTATGACTTTAGAACAACGTAAAGCTCTTGCTAATCAATTGTTGACTCCAAGTAATGGTAACTCTGTTGTCGGCAAGAAGGTTTATAGACATATTAAAAACAATGATGTTGTCATTATGAATCGTCAACCAACCTTGCATAAAGCTTCCATGATGGGTCATAAAGTGAGGGTTTTACCAGGTGAAAAGACTTTAAGGTTGCATTATGCCAATACCGGTGCTTATAATGCCGATTTTGATGGGGATGAAATGAATATGCATTTCCCACAAAATGAAAACGCTAGAGCTGAAGCTTTGAACTTGGCAAATACTGATAGTCAATATTTGACACCAACTTCCGGTTCTCCATTGAGAGGTTTGATTCAAGATCACATATCTGCTGGTGTTTGGTTGACTAGTAAGGATTCTTTCTTCACTAGAGAGACTTACCAACAATTGATATATGGTTGTATTAGACCTGAAGATGGTCACACAACCAGAAACAGAATCATAACTGTTCCACCAGCTGTTTACAAGCCAGAAATGTTATGGACTGGTAAACAGGTCATCACCACTATTTTGTTGAACATTAAGCCGGATAATGTCCCAGGTGTTAATTTGATTTCCAAGAACAAAATCAAGAGTGACTACTGGAGTAAAGGAAGTACTGAAAATGATGTCATTTTCAAGAATGGTGAATTATTATGTGGTATTTTAGATAAATCTCAATATGGTGCGTCTCAATTCGGTATAATCCATTCTTTGCATGAAGTTTATGGTCCAGCTGTTGCTGGTAAAGCATTGAGTATCTTGGGTAGATTATTCACTAACTATATCATGATGACTGCATTCACTTGTGGTATGGATGATTTGAGATTGACTGATGAAGGTAATACCTGGAGAAAAGATATCTTGAAACAATCTGTTGATATTGGTAGAGTTGCTGCAACTGAAGTTACCAACTTAGATGAAGACACCAAGAATAACAACAAGGAATTGTTAAGAAGATTGGAAGAAATTTTGAGAGATGACAATAAATTGGGTATTTTAGATGCAATTACACAATCTAAAGTCAATGCCATCACTTCTCAAGTTGTTTCCAAGTGTGTTCCAGATGGTACTATGAAGAGATTTCCATATAATTCTATGCAAGCTATGGCCTTGTCTGGTGCCAAGGGTTCTAATGTTAATGTTTCTCAAATTATGTGTCTTTTAGGACAACAAGCGTTAGAAGGTAGAAGAGTTCCAGTGATGGTTTCAGGTAAAACATTGCCATCATTCAAGCCATATGAAACTGATGCTAGAGCCGGTGGTTATATTAAACAACGTTTCTACTCTGGTATAAGACCGCAAGAATATTACTTCCATTGTATGGCTGGTAGAGAAGGTTTGATTGATACTGCCGTTAAAACATCCAGATCTGGTTACTTGCAACGTTGTTTGACTAAACAATTGGAAGGTGTTCATGTCAGTTACGATAACTCTGTCAGAGATGCTGATGGTACTTTGATCCAATTCCTTTATGGTGGTGATGCCATTGATACCACCAAACAATCCCATATGAACCAATTCAAGTTCTGTGCTGACAACTATGATGCCTTGTTGACCAAATACAATCCAGGTGATATGATTGAAAATATTGATACCGATGCTGCATTATCATACTCGAAGAAAGTACGTAAGTCATTGAAGAAACAAAAGGATGTTCCACACTATGAACAAGTTGTTAAATATGACCCAGTGTTGAATGTTTATAATCCAGCTAAATACTTGGGTTCCGTTTCTGAAAAATTCCAAGAAAAACTTGATGAATTTGCTGCTAAAAACCCAACTGTTTTTGCTCAATCCAAAGAGGAAGCTAAAGCTACTGGTAAGTTAACCGAAAAGAAATTTAGAGCATTGATGCAATTGAAATATATGAGATCATTGATTAATCCTGGTGAAGCCGTTGGTATTATTGCTTCTCAATCTATTGGTGAACCGTCTACTCAAATGACGTTAAACACTTTCCATTTCGCTGGTCATGGTGCTGCTAACGTTACCTTGGGTATCCCACGTATGAGAGAAATTATTATGACTGCCTCTGCCAGTATCAAGACTCCACAAATGACATTGCCTATTTTAGATGATGTCAATGATGCTGAAGCTGATACATTCTGTAAATCCGTTGCTAGAGTTGTATTGTCAGAATTTGTTGATAAAGTCATTGTTACAGAAACTACATCACAAGATGAAGATGGTTCTAACAGTAGGTCTTATGTTATCAACTTGCAATTCTACACCAAAGAAGAATATGAGAGTGAATATGATATTTCTCAAGCACAATTGGAAGATGTCATCACCACTAACTTCTTGCGTCAATTGGAATCTCAAATTGTTAAAGAAGTTAAAAAACAAAAGAGACCTGATCACTTACCAACTGTTGGTAAATCTGCTGGTAAGACTGATATGGAAACTGTTTCTGGTAAGATTCAAGAAGTTCGTGATGAACATGATGATGAAGAAGAAATTGATGAAGATCATGATGAAGAACAAGCTAAACAGAATGTTAAGCAACAAGTTTCCTACGAAGGTCCAGATGATGATGAAATTGAAACTATGAAGAGAGCTGAAGAAACTAGTGATGAAGAAATGGGTGATGCTAACGATAGTTCTTCTGATTCCGACTCCGATTCTGATTCTGATTCTGATTCTGATAATGAAGACGTAGATGATGATGTTGACATGGATAAATCTACTTCCACACCAGCTGAATTATCACGTTCTGCTAAAGACCGTCAAATGGAAGTAATTGCCAGTCATAACATGGTTACTAAATTTAATTTTGACGACGACAATGGTGAATGGTGTGAATTTAAATTAGAATTGAATGGTGACGAAACCCAAAAGTTGTTGATGGTTAACATTGTTGAAGATATCTTACGTACGGTTGTTGTTCGTGAAATTCCACGTATTGGAAGATGTGTTCATCCAGAACCAGATGCAAAGACTGGTCAAAGAATATTGACTACTGAAGGTGTCAACTTTAGAGCCATGTGGGATCAAGAAGATTTCATTGACGTCAATGGAATCACATCGAATGATATTTACGCAGTCTTGAAGACTTATGGTGTTGAAGCTGCTAGAAACACTATTGTCAATGAAATCTACAGAGTTTTCAATACTTATGGTATTAGTGTTTCCTCACGTCATTTGGATTTGATTGCCGATATGATGACAAGGGAAGGTACTTATTTGGCATTCAATAGACAAGGTATTGACAGTAGTACTTCAGCTTTCATGAAGATGTCTTATGAAACTACTTGTCAATTCTTAACTAAAGCAGTTTTGGATGGTGATCGTGAAGAATTGGAATCTCCTTCATCTAAGATTGTTATGGGTAAATTAGCCAGCGTTGGTACTGGTTCATTCGACGTTTTTGCTCAAATGCCTAAACTTCATTAAATTGGAGAAGATGTGCAAAATAAAAAAGTTCAGAAATTGTTGATAGAATCAGCATACTTGTGTAATATAGTTTAAATAGATGGTGTTTTTTGTTTAGTTTCATTAAAAAAAAGTAATAGTTACAAATTAAAAAAAATAGTACAGTACTTGCTAAAAATTCTGTGTAAATTTCGAATCGATTTCCAACAAATTTTTAACAAAAATTGATAAAGAAACATATATAAATTTACTTCTTCCGACAGTTATGTAATCATTACTTGAGACAATTGATGATTTCCCCAAAAAAAAACTATTAATACATATATTTAAAAAAATTAAAATTAAAAAAAAAAAAAACAAAACAACAGTAAAATGATGATGGGCTAAACTAAATTTACAATAGATATATATATGTGTGTGCGTGTGTGTGTGCGTGTGTGTTTGTTTGTTTATATAAAACGATGAGTGTTATAATATTATGGATTCATTAAACTCATCAATTTTTACGAAATTCATTCAACACCGGATAAATCAGTTCAAATGCATCGTAAATTTCTTCCCTTTTTTTGGCACCCGTTAAAACAATTTTCCCCGAAACAAAAATAAGTAAAACAATCTTTGGTTTCACCATTCTATAAATTAACCCTGGAAATAATTCTGGTTCATATGACGAGAAAGTACCATGCGCAAATGCCAAACCTTCTAATCTAATAGCAAATTTAACATCTGTTGAACCAACAATATTCTGAATTTTAAAGTCACAGAACTTAGCATTGAATCCCAATTTCTGAATAATTCTAGCATACTTTCTAGATGCCAATTTGGAGTCATCCTCCGACTTGGCCCCAGTGACAACCATCTTACCGGAAGCAAAGATTAAAGCTGTAGTCTTTGGGTCTCTAATTCTCATGATAACAGCTGCAAATCTCTTGGGGTTGTATTCAGCATTTCTAGCATGCAATGCAATTGTTTTCAAGTCTAAACGACAATCCAAATTTACAGTGGCAACAATATTTTGCAAGGTAGGAACAATACCCGATGTTGCACCATCATCATCCTCTTGTTTTGGTTCAATTACATCGGAAGCTTCCTTCTTGACTTTGACGTCACCCTCTGTTTGCAGCAGCAGACCACCAGCAGTCTGTTGCAGTTTTGACTCTTCTCCATCATCTCTTTCTCCATCAATACCTTTTGGGAATATTAATGAATCTGGACCAGTAAATACCTTAGCTTGAGCAGCAGTGGTGGGTAATTTTAATGAATCCATTGTATGTAGAAAATGAATAAATGAATGAAGTGGAATCAAATAACGGAAAGGAAATAGATTTGAAAAGCAAATAAAAGATTTCGATTAATGCTTCCTTCCTACAATGAACTTTCTTTTTGTTTGATCTGTATTTATTATTTTTTTTTTTTCCTTTGGTTTGTGAAATATGGAGTAACCAAACAAGTACAAATCAAAAAAAAAAAATGCGAAAAAAAAAAAAAAAAAAAAAATTATTAAAATTAATTAATGCGTGTGTAAAGTGCAAAAAAATGGGTGTGTGCGAACCAACAATAAAATATTGTCCAAAAAAAAAATTTTTTTCCTTGGGGAATTTCGCAAACTATTTATACTCCTGATCTTTGTCCGGGTAACTGCAGTTTTTAACATTTCTTTTTCATTTTATTGTAACGCGAAGAGATGACCTATGACAGGTTTTAAAAAAAAAAGTTTCAACTAATTGTTGATACTTAGGGATGTATAAAACTCAGTTGTAGTATCCATATACTGTATCAGTATTGTATAATACGCGTCATATATCAAATTGTAAAGATATAAGTTTATTTTCTTTCATTATTCTCAGAGTTCATTCTTCATTATTAGAACATTTGCTTTTTTCTTTTGTCGTTGGTCTAAAAGATTCATTTTTTTTTATTTTATTATCTCTCTTTTTTTTTTTGTTTTTTTTATTCAATCTATTGCTGTCACATTATACACGACCTGTATTGTGTCTAGGCAAGAAAAAACAAAATACATTTAGTTACAAATGTTATTCTTTCTATTGGTTTGAAAAGTCTTGTAAGGAATAAACAATACATGGACAAGGATATATTAACGCAGGAGCCGTTCACTAAAATCACAGCCAAGTCTAAAGGTAATGATACCATCCGTTATGTTACGTTTAATGTGAATGGGATCAAAACAATCTTCAACTATCATCCATGGAATAAGTTTAACCAAGACTACAACGCGTTATTTAATCTGTTACATGCAGATATAATTACTTTACAGGAGTTGAAGTTATCCGAGTCAACTATTCAACAAGCCAAAAACATTGCCCATTTATCAGATTTCAAATCATTCATAAGTCTACCCACTACGAAGAAAGGGTATAGTGGAGTGGGGTTATTTATTCGAATCCCAAAAGAAGGAAAGGATGCAAAAAAACATTTGACTGTAATCAAAGCAGAGGAGGGTATAACAGGTTGGTTGAATTCAAGGAATGGAAATAAAATACCGTATCGAGAACTGAGTGATAATATTGGTGGATATACAGATTTTGATCAACAACTGGGTCAATTTTTGGATAGTGAAGGCCGATGTGTTGTTGTAGAATTGGCAGATAACACTGTTGTGTTTGGTGTATATTGCCCAGCAAATTCCCAGAAAACATATGAAGGTGAACTATTTAGACTAACATTTATGAAGTTATTGCTTGAGAGATGTCGAAATTTGCAAAGAATGGGTAAAAAAGTAGTTGTTATGGGAGATATAAATATCAATCTTGATCTTATAGATAATGCGGAAGGAATTGAACTAGGGGTTAAGGATAATTCCATTAGAAGGTCACTGCTGGGTCATGCATTTGAATGCATGAATTACGAGGAATGCGTTAAGTTTAAGAGTTCACTGGATGCCCGGATTTTGCTAAACAAATATGTTTATCGGACAATGTGGCAAGATTTAAGTATTGATGGAAAGGAAGAAAATAATGATGATGAAAGAAAACAATTTTTGTATGATACAACTAGGTTTGTTCAAGGTAGACGAATGAAGATGTATACAGTGTGGAATACTTTAACAAACTCGCGTGAAATAAACTACGGCTCCAGAATTGATTTGATTTTATTCAGTGACGTATCGATGGTGAGAAATGTTTCTCAAGCGGACATTTGGCCATTTATACTAGGATCAGATCATTGTCCTGTGTTTACGGATTATGATATTGATGAAGAACCTCATGCAGATGATGTTATTGAAGTTCCTGTCAAATTAGACCTAGAAGCAAAGTATCATTTTAAATTAGAAAAATCCAGGGACATAACAAGTTTATTTGGTTCCCGAAAGACAAAAGCAAAGACCACTGTCAATAACAGTACCAATACCGGGACAGGTTCTGGTGCTGGTGTGGATGAGAGTAACAGCGACACATCATCTGCAAGTTCAACTCCAAAACCTGAAACTAGCTCGCAAGAAAGCAACCTGAAATCCAAATATGTTTATAAAAGCAGGAAGGTAGAGAAACCTGAGAAAAAGAAGCAGAATAAATCAATTAATCATTACTTTAAATAGAGTTGACTTGTACAGGCAATAAATAAGGTTTCTATATAGTTTATAAATAGTAACAGTGAATTACACTGATTAGATACTGTAGCTTGTTAGCGTAGTTAACGAGCTTCTTTAGAGTCAGATGCTTCAGATGGATCACTTGATTCAGAAGATTTTTTGGAATGTTTCCTTCTGTCTCTCAACTGCCCATATGCAAATCGAGTAGAGATAGCCAAACCTAATCCAGCAAGACCAATTCCCATGTAAAATGCATGTCTAATCCCTTTAAGATCCGACTCGAATTGATTATCAGCAGCACTAGTATAATATTCAACAGCTGCAGCAAATCCTAATCCAATTGCAATTGAATAATTGACAACAGTAGATATTAATGACCCCGCAATACCTTGCTGTCTTCTGGGTAAGAAAGAACTTAATAAAATACATCCAGCGGGAAACGACATATCCATACCAATTGGCTGAATCATTAAACTAACAAATTTCTGAGCCCAATAAATTTGTCCAACTGGTCGAAGTCCCATCAAAAGAATCCCAATTAAAAACGCTAAATTGGCCAACCACATAACAATCCCGGATGGGACTTTGGTCAATAAAATTGCACCAGTAATTGCTGCAACAACACCCATTGGTGCACAAGGGATAGTCGTTACCGCTGCCATGATTGCATTATTTCCATCAATGATTAAAGCCCATCTAAACATATAATATAACCATACACCAAAACAAGACCATCCAGCAGCAATACACCCAAGAATAAATGCAATATCTCCTTTTAATACGGAACTGGGAACCAATGGATCTTCAACTCTCTTTTCAACTAAAAAGAACACTACCATGGCAATAACACCCACAATAAGTAAAGCATAAACATACGGAGTCTTCCATCCAACATTTGGACCTTGATTAAGAGCAAAATTAATCAAGACCAAACCAGAGACACCAAACAAGCTACCCCAATAATCAAATTTCCCACTTGATTTTAACCCAATCTTTTTCGGAATGATGAATATGGAAACAATTCCAAAGAAAATACTAAGTATGCCACAAGTCCAAAACGTCCATTGCCAGGTATGTACAACAGCAAACAATCCACTGAACAAAGCACCAACAAGAAAACCAGACGGGGCAACGGCACCAAATAATGCTAAACATATATTTTTCTTGTGTGATTCTGGATAATATGATCCAATTAATGCTTGAGTATTTGGCATCATGATGGCAGGTCCCATACCTTGTAAACCTCTCATTGTGGTAAAGAAAATTGTTGATTTTGTCAACCCAGCAAACCCACACAACAACGAAAATACCCCAAACCATAAATATCCAATTACATAAAGAAGTTTATACCCATACATATCACCTAATCTTCCAGATATCAAAATGAATGTACCAACAATCATGGAAAAACTTGCGGCAAACCAAGACATTTCTCCAGGATTATCTTCAACCCCAAAGGTTTTAGCAATATGAAATTGGGTATTCATAGTTTGTGCCACAGCAGCCTGTGTCAATAATTGAGATAGACACATGAATGACATAAATAAAATTTCTCTCACCACTGAAATATTTTCATGATTGGGTTCTGGGAGTAAAGAAATAGTAATTATTGATGAAGTTGTTTCATGTTTTTGAAGATCTAAATTCTCTTGTTGTGTATCTTCATTGATGTTGAAACCAGTGACTGTGTTTGAATTCAACGATTCTGTCATTGTTTTGATTAGTATGAATTGCTCACAATCAGTCGATAGGATGCTAATTAAGTTTTGATAAACATTTTAAGTATAATATTTTTTTTTTCTTTTTTTTTAGCCAAGATGTTTGCATGATTATATAAATGGATATATCCCGGAAAAAGATTCGGAAATGGAGAAATTTTTTTTGCTTTTTTTTTCTTTCTTTTACTTACTTTTTGTGTCATGTTCTATCTCATCATCTCGGACCGCCGACTGAGAGGTTTAAAAAATCTTTTCGAACCGATTGGGAGATTGCTAAGCTGACTAATTATGTAAGCAATTAACGCGTTGCTACAATCTACAGCTGTCATTTCTTATCACAGGTTAGAGATGGAATTGCTGCAACCCAGGTTAGATAAAATAATTTTAAGGGGTAACATAAATTAATGTGTTCCATGATTCATGGTTATGAGATGTCAAAGTTTGTTTCAATACTAGCCGTTTTCATTTTATCCTTTTTCCTTTTACCTTTTGTCTTAAGCTTTTTAATTTGTTTCAATACGGCGTTCTCGTAGAAAATAAATAAATAAAAAAAAAAAAGAACTGAACTGCAACACTGATATAAAACCTAGTTTTTCTTAGAAATACTTTATTAATTTATGCTGTATATAAATAATCTTTAATTTATTCTATGAAATTTCTGTTGGTATTTTAGCTGTCTCTTTCAACCATTTCAAATGGGGAATAAAAACATCCTTACATCTCTTAATGTTATTTTCTTCTTCATCCTTCACATATAATAAATGATTGCCCATGTAATTGTCTTTAAAGTTGATATTAGGAACATTTTCAATAGGTTTGCCTGAATCGTCATCATAATAGTTTGGACACAATCCTTCTGTAAAAAATTGTAATACACGCAAATCAAAATCATAACCAACATTCTCATTAATGGATCCGTACATTCGAATATGTTCATCTGAGTCAGCATATACAAGATCATGGTTATCAACCAACCAGTTTGGATAGAACTTTGGATAGGAAAGATGCATGAAAATTATATCAACCTTGTTATTCGACAAATCCTGTGCTTGAACTGGGTCAAAATGGGCCAATGCTTTCGAAACAAATTTCTTTGACGATTTAGATTCGTATCCGGTCCATTTGAATTGTTTGGCACATTGATACCAAGATTCTTTCATGGCACTTGCGGCGGCGATAAATGTCTCTTTATCCCCTTCACCCGCAGATCCTTGTGTCATTAGTGGATAATAGTAATCTGGACCAAAAACATTGTAGTATAAACAAAGCAATAAGGTCTTTAAATGACTTGACTTGTTAATCATTAACATACCGGTTTCTGAAGTTGGATCTGGTAGAGCACCTTCAAAATCATGATACCAAGAGTCTTTGAAAGTGTACTCGGATAATGGTTTTAATTTATCTTTACCACCAGCTTGTTTTTCGTCGTATCTAGAATATCTTAACTTATTTTCTTTAACTTCAAGATTGGCAATATCATAGTATTTGGGATTGGTAGTTCTTGCCCAAGCATCTGGCCATAAAAGTAAATTATTTTCTTTGTACAAATCACTGCTAAACAAGTAATCAACATTCTTGGTTGGGAAATTATCAGAATCCAAGTATAAGACATTTTCAAATCTAGAACTCAAGATGGCCAACATTTTATATTGATAACCACCGAGATTGAAACGTTTACTCAAGTCCTTTGATAACTCGTAATCAAAAACATTACATCTGGCATTGTATTTAGGTACGATTTCATCACAGAAATGCTCTTCGT
This sequence comes from Candida sanyaensis, assembly GCA_911254575.1. NCBI lineage: Eukaryota > Fungi > Ascomycota > Pichiomycetes > Serinales > Debaryomycetaceae > Candida > Candida sanyaensis. Next base: position 1,306,996 of record CAJVQF010000005.1, read on the forward strand.
AATCGGATTCAGTGGCAATGAATAACTCAATAGGTAACTTAGACCCATTTGCTCTAATTTGTTTAATGACCAAGAAGGATAACCAGGTGAATCTTCCACCACCAACAAGAACATAACCTGATGAACCCTGGTATGATTCCCATTCTTTATCAGAGGGTAACAAATTCCCAAAAGTTTTAACTTCTTTAAGCAACTCAGGTATGTGTTTATTGACGTATCTTTGATGACTATCCTTTAACTCTTCATATGTCTCATGTGGAATATCTAATACATTTTCCAAGTATTCTTTGCTAAATAAAAATGAATCATGAGTAGAAAATAATTCTTTAGCATGTTCGGTTTTATATTTCTTTTTAATGGATGGCAGTTTCATGGCGAATTTTTCCAAGTTGTCAAAGAAAATTCTATAGTTTTTAATATTTTCATTCTTTGGCTTCATGGCTTCCGCTTTTACTGGTTTCTCGTTATCTTCAGTGTCATCTTCAACTTGTTGTTCAAGAACAGGAATTGCCTGTTCTACCGAACCCCCAAACTTCTCATTAGCAGCCGGTTTAGCATCATCAACGTCGTCAGCAGGACTTATCTCCACCACAGCAGGATTCTTACCACTAGAACTATCCTTTTCTTTGTCATTGTCGTTATTCTGTGGATTGGACTTAGTAATTTCTTCATCTGGTGGGTTGTCAAGTCTATTATTGCTAATTTTTGGTATAGAATCCTGAACTTTTGAACCAGAGGATGCCGAGTTAAAATCAAGTACATTTTGTATGTCTTGTCTTTTGACATTGGATGTAACAACTAGATGATATGTGATAATTATCACCATGATACCCAAAAGTAACCTCAATTTTTGTTTAGAAATCATGATTCTATGGGATGTATTTGGAAATGAATATAGTTAATGGAATGATGTTGTTATGCTATATCTAATCAATGAAAATGCTTCTTTCTAATTTACCTTATCCTTGTTCAGTGTTTCGACAATCTCTGATATCTATCAATAACTTGAAAATCCTCAGGTTCGTGTGATCGGACGTGGATTTCCAATATGGTGATTGCCAATATTGTGGATCAAAAAATTTTTTTTCATTATTGTTATTTTTATTTATTTTTTTTTTTGTCCTTAAGGCAAGCATATGGCCGACGCACGTAAATATTCATTTTATTGGTGCCAAGTGATATACAGGATTTTATTATTTACTTGATTTGGTCAATTATCTCATCAATATTGTTTATTCAACAATTGAATAAACTTTGGTTAATGGGATATGGATATTTTGGTTATTTGTTTGTAGATCACACGCGATATAAAGAAGAAGAATAAAAGAGGAGGCATAAAATCGATGAGTGCAGTTATTGTTTCTTCTGTGCATTTTCTCTCTAAACAATGTTTGGACTCTCTTATATTGTAAGTCAAGATTACATTTGTATAATACATCATTACATACGAGTAAGAACGTGTATGTTTTTTTCCATTGCAATTTTTTTTTTTTTTCTTCTAATTTTTTATTGCACTTACGCGGTGTATGGGAATTCGTTTTCTCCGCGTTAATGTAATTAATAATCAATTCTTAAATTGCTTTCCTTTAGAATACTTTTTTCTTCTTTCTTTCTTCTTCTTCTTCTTCTTTAACCTTCAACTATTATGTTAAGATCACAAATACGGATAATAAAAAGAATGACCCATACTTCAAAACTTATTAACCTTCCAAAGACTTCATCATTCACTAAATTTATCAGTCCTGATAAAAGAGTGCCTGATGTGGAGACAGCTTTAGCCAATGAGAATAATATTACCGATACCCCAAGAAATTTAATAGGTGGTGGGTTTACATGGGTTCTTCCAACTGTCAGAAATGAATACGAATTTCTTATTGCTAATCCAACTGCATTGAAAGATTTGGGATTAAGTGAAGATGAAGCAGATAACCCTGTTTTTCAACTGATTGTAAGTGGTGAATTTTATAACGATAAAGCTACATTCCTTGGAGAAAAATTTCCCATGCCTTATGCACAAGCTTATGCTGGGTGGCAATTTGGTCAATTTGCTGGTCAATTGGGAGATGGAAGAGTAGTTAATTTGTTTGAAGTTCCGAAGGTTTCACCCGATGGAAAGAATCGAGCTGTTTATGAAATTCAATTAAAAGGAGCGGGACTAACTCCTTATTCTCGATTTGCTGATGGGAAAGCAGTTTTAAGATCAAGTATCAGGGAATACATCATATCAGAACATTTACATGCAATTGGAATTCCTACTACCAGGGCACTTTCCTTGACATATTTGCCAAGTACAATTGCTCAAAGACATGGAGCTGAACGATGCGCCGTTGTAGCAAGATTTGCAGAGAGTTGGGTTAGATTGGGTTCCTTTGATTTGTATAGGTGGAGAGGGGATCGCCGTGGAGTTAAGGAATTGTCAGATTATGTAATCAACGAATTATTTACAATCAACGGAGTTAAGTTCCAGAATTTTGATAGGATAATCAACAACAAGTCTGATTTCTTCAAGGAAGGTAATCTTAAGTTTGAAGACTTGACTGATTATAACAAAATGTATTATGAAACCATTATAAGGAATGCTGAGACTACAGCTATTTGCCAAGCATATGGGTTCTTGAATGGTGTTTTGAATACGGATAATACTTCTATTTTGGGTTTGGCAATGGACTTTGGCCCGTTCGGAATTATGGATAAATTTAATCCTAATTACACACCAAACTCAGAAGATCACGACGCTAGATATGGCTATACAAACATCCCCTCAGCGGTATGGTGGAACTTGACTAGATTAGGCGAAGATTTGGCTGAATTGATAGGTGCTGGTAATGAACTTCTTTCTAAACCTGAATTTGCTGAAGCTGTCAAGGAGGAATGGGAAGATGCGATTATCAAACGTGCCACTAAGGTGATTGAGATTGGAGGAGATATTTATCAGTACGCTTACACTAAAAAATATGTGGAGACATTCTTCAATAGACTTGGTTTGTCTCATGAATTGATTGATGTCCAGAATCCTGATTTACAAATCAATAATATCATTCAACCAATGTTAGATGTGTTGTTTAAGATTCAAACTGATTTCAATCTATTCTTCTTGCAATTACAGAATATAGATTTCGACTCCACAACTCCAAATTATGTTAAAATTGCAGAAAAAGAGTTTTTGGCCAACTATGATTTCAACACATTTAGACATCATAAAGATGATTTATTGAAAGCTATAAGCGAATGGCTTATCATATACCATGAATCACTCGAGAAAACCAAACAATACAAATCTACTACCCCAAACTCAGTGGATTATAACCCAAAATTTTTACCAAGAAATTGGATTTTGGATCAGGTCATAAATCAAGCACTGGAATCAAGAGGTGCTGAGACAAGCTATCTTGAAAAATTACAAAAAATGAGTTCTCACCCATTTGATGAATCAAAATGGGGAGACGAATTAAAGGAGATGGAACAATCTTGGTTGGTTCAAGGAAATAAAGGCGACGAATATACCATGTTACAATGTGGATGTTCCAGTTAGAAACAAGCTTTATCTAATATAAACGTATAGTTACTACATCAAGTAATAAAAACAAGAAATCTAAGATTTGAATGCCTTTTTAGCATCATTGTAACCTCTTTCAAACTCCTTATGAGCTTCTTTTTGCAATTCTTCTGGTAACTTTGCAATTTTAGAATCTAAATGTTCCACACCAGTTTCAAATTTGGAAGCAAGACCTGGATGTTTGGAAGATTCTCCACTACGTTGGCCAGCAGTAGCAGAATAGTTTGAATCTCCATATCCCGAAGAACTTCCATGGTGATTACCACTACTTCCGGAATGGTGATGGTGAGAACTATCGTGATGACCAGTTGAGCCAATTCCTGAATGTTGACCAGTGTTAGATTGACCATATCCAGTAGTACCAGAGGTAGTTGAACCATAAGCACCTGATCCAGATCTATCAGAATATCCTTGTTGACCTGCAGTATCAGTACCTACACCAGCACCAGATTCGTAGCCAGTTGTGCCAGTAGAATGAGTGTTACCAGTACCGGTACCAACACCATATCCAGCAGCTGCAGAAGCAAGATTAGAGGTAGTGTTAGAACTACCGTAGGTACCACCAGTTGTAGAAGAACCATAGCCACCAGTAGTAGATTTATCACCATATCCAGTAGTACCAGTACCACTGTGTTGTCCTTGGTTGGTTTGACCATAACCAGAAGTAGTAGTTGATCCATAAGCTCCAGAATCAAGTGAACCAGTTTGACCAGTACCATAACCTCCAGCTTGTTTTGAACTAATTTGACCAGTACCATATCCTGATTGAGCTGAACCGGTTTGACCAGATCCATACCCAGCTTCAGTTGTTCCGGTTTTGCCTGAACCATATCCTGATTGATTATTATCATAACCAGTACCACCTTGACCAGAACCATATCCGGTTCCAGTAGAACGTGAATCAGTGGTTTCTGCAGTACCAGAAGCAGCACCAGTTCCTCCACTTGTTTTATTAGCTTGATGCTGTCTATATTTTTCTTGCGCTAAATCAGTACCAGTTTGGCCTTCCTTACCACCTAAGTAAGTACCTGCTTGAGTATTGGCATTGTCGTAATCGTCTTTTTTAAGTCCTTTTAATTTATCTGTTAAACCCATGATGTAATATTTGAATAATTTGATGGAGAGAGAAACAAAAAAAGAAACTGTGATTGAATAACCCAATTGGAAAAGGAAACTATTCCCTTTTTATATCTCAGTGAGACATCATGGTATAAAGAGGATGGAAGTGAGTTTCAATCAAGTCAGGAGAAACAATTTAAGTTTGCTATTCTGGTTGTGGGTGAAGTTACACATACTACAGTGTACCACCAAGTATTTATTTTTTATTTTTTTCAGATAGTTGCACTTTTTGTCAATTTGTTGTAACCCACAGCTGCTGCAAATTTCACACACCCACAATTCGAGGGGGAGCAATACACTGTTTGGTCATTCTATATCAGGAATAACTATTAATTGCTCTTGCTGCTCACCTGAATTTCTAAACAACAATAAACTAAGACTAACAGTATAAGTCAATTTAGCAATAAATGATTCGCCTGAAGACTCAAACAGTATATCTTATTAATATTGTGACAGTCTAAATTAATTAATTTCTAAATATAAACTATATATAACTAATAGATAATTACACCATATTACTTGTGTCATTAATTTATTGAACTAGTATCCCAAGCAAAACAAAAAAAAAAAAAAAAACACGCGTTACAATGTAAATTTATCATGTATTTAAATCATTCTGAATTTATACTGTCTGAGTTTGTAATTCAAGAAACAAGATAAAACAAATAAGCGAAATTTACCCCTTAAAAAATTCATTAAGTAAAATATTGAAAGATTTAGCATAGCTGAAATTGAAAGCTTTGAAACTTTATTCATTGATTAAGAAATTTCACAGTTGTATACCAAATACAACAATACATATCACTAAAATATGTTCGAAACAAAAAGCTTAATACGCAATTGTCACTGTCTTGGATATTGCGGTTCTATCGGCGAACTTTGAGTATGATTTTATTCGATTCATTAAAGCTCGAGAGTTAATCAAGGTTGACTCTAAATGCAAGCGAGGAAGGCCAAGTACCCAAATGAATTTTATTCGTTTTCTGGCCAGAATACGGTTGTCTGAGTCACTGTATTACCTGGAATATTAGGACTTATCCTATGTTTTTTGTTGATTTTTGGGTCAAAGTTGAGTACAAAAATCATCGAAGAAAAAAAAAAGAGTTCATTTTTGTCATAGCGTTAGTCAACAGAGTGATATTAACCAGCAAATATTATCAAAGGAAAAGAGAAAAAATAAAACATAAGTACTGTATTTATATATCACTTTTCTATAGTATAGAAGTTTAAGAGTAATTAGCATAGTATAAGACTTACGTGACTCATACTTAATCTGAATGTTGGTTCATATTGAGAACTCACTGTAGATAATAGACCTTCCCATTATTAAGTTAATTCTCTTCATTTATTACCCTAAGACCATAGTATAAAGTCTAGTGACTTACTTTATATTAAATAGTTGCGTTGTTAGCTATTCTTGGTTTGCTTAGCAGTTTTGCGGTGAACTGTGTGACAGCTACACAGTAGTCACCTTGAATTGATAATGGTAGCATTCAGAGACGGTCGTGTGAAATCGCACAAGCCAGATCTATTACTTTGCAGCAAATGAAAAAAAAAAAAAAAAAAACATGTTTACAAATAGAGAACTATAAATACCCCAATTTGGTTTTCTATCAAAATTTTTTCTTTTTACAACACTTTTTTTTTCTTTCTTTCCGTTTATTTTTTTTTGTTTACTCATTATCAACAACAAGTATACCTCATTCTTTGAATGAATGCATCAAATAACTATAGCGGTAAGTACCCATCATAGTAATAATGTCAAATTCTTGCTCCTTTACTAACTTCAAGTAATTTAAATGATAATTATTGGTTGTCTCAAGAATAATATAATTAAAAACAAAGATCACAAAAGGTTATACAAGAATCCATAATTTATTTATATTGTCCGATCATTACAAATGATTAATGCCCCATATTATTCTTGACAACCATTGGGAGATAAATGATAGAGAAGTATGACAGAGAAGATACATAAAACTACAAGAGGATACCAGCCATTGATATTGTTCTTAATATACAAGCATTGAAGAAGAACCTTCCAAAGAGGATAGTGATTTGGGCAGATCATTATCTTGAACCTATCAAGGGGATCCACACAAAAGCTAAAAAAGGACAATGTGGATTAGCGAAGGTTCTTCAATAGGAGGTAACAATTGGTCACAAGTTACCTTCTATACTATCGGGATGCAATAAAGTAGTCCCGATGGTAAAATTGTAGACCAGAGGACCGGGTATTGGGAGGCTTTGTGACCAGCCCTCTTATAGTACCTGGATCCTCCCCCCTTGGGCCAGGGGGTTACGCGGTCCCCTCCAAAGAAGGGAGGGAGCTGCGCTGTAGGGCTGGGCCAGCCCCCCCAAAACATGGGGGCCCAGCTGCTCCCCGCCCGATTGGGGTGGGTGTGGGGAGCAAGTCCCCGAGGAAGGGGACAGGGGGGCCGGGCGAGCCCAGATACGGCCCGGTCGCTCCCCCTCACCGCCCAGATGGGTGCGGGAGTGGGACAAACAGTGTTACAGCCTAACCACCCGTCATGTCCATCTTATTTGCAGACACGAGTCCTTGTTAGTAGTTTGTAGCTGTATATAATGTTGAAAACCTTGCGGTTGAATCTGATGAGTAATACTAGTTTTTCTAGGGCAGCGCAGGAGGTTGTGCAGTGTTCTGTTGATCATCTCTAGTATCAGACATAGTAATTAGTATTGTTGACGGATATTCAATTCATTTAAATCTTAAAGGCCCATCTCCTTTTACTTATAATTTTGACAATCAACACAACAAATCAGTTAAACTTGGAACGTTATTCTAAGAATGCTTCAACAACTGGATAGGTGTGCCATCCGTATAATTTTCACGTGCATTACTGACACGTGCTGGATAATCACTACCGAATTTCCATGGTTAAATTGGTAACCCGCAAATAAGATTGGAACAGTCACACGACTATATAACCAAGTCCACCAACTGACTTGAGCATACATTAATGCATTATTATGTGAAATATATTTCTATATAGAATTATACATTTTTTGGACACAACATATATACTGACATTGATAACAAGAAGACACTATTCGAGCGGTTCTCTTTTATCTGCACAGATAAACACACTGAATCAGTCAACCACAATCTAAATAGAGTATCTAAAAGCAGGATTCTCCTTGTCGGTCAAGTCAGTGAATTCAAAGTTTTCAATGTGACTCATATCAACCACTGGTCTGGATTCTCTCTTCTTGTTCTCAATCAAATAAGAAATATAAATAACAACCAATGTTCCCAAACTGATAGCACTAGTAATGACAATAGCAATTTTTGCTCCAGCATAGTTGGGTGCCTGGGTACTTATAAATGTTTGTGGACCAATTAAGTTTCCAACACAGTATGCAATTAAAAACACTGCATTAGTAGTGACCTTCTTTGTGTGACCAGCAACATTCGAAGCAATACAAGACAAGATACAGATAAACCCAACAGGCCCCAATAGATTGATATATAACCCAGCTAATCTTGTCCCTTTCAGTGAACCAAATGCTAGCAAGCATTGAGACATAAATGCAATAGCAGTGGCAAATATACCCATCAACAAACGAGAGGAAATGAATCTTGATAAATATGCCAACGCGACGCATCCCACAACTTCAATAGCTCCCTGAGGCATTTGCATAAGCAAAGACTGCCCCAGAGAATAACCTAAGTCCTCATGAAAAAGGATCGTTCCAAAACTTGTAAGACCACCGTTTGGAATATTACCAGCCAAAGCAAACAAAAAAAACAACCATGTTCTATAATCAGTCAAGGCTTCAATGAATTGTGATTTTTGAAATGGGGATTACCAAAACCTTGTTGATTGGTTCTAATTCTTTCAACTACCAAAACTTTTTCATGGTCACTCAAAAACCAAGCACCAGCAGGAGTATCCGGAATGTGGAAAAAGATGACAAAACCCAAGAACACGGTCAAGCAACCAGTAACAACAAACACAAGTTTCCAGGCTGGTAACGAGTATCCTCCATCATGAATATGCAAACCATAAGCAACAGCCAGTCCAAGGATTGTACCAACACCATTGCTAGCAAACCACCACGCGGTTCTAAGAAATTGTTCATCCTTCTTATACCATTGTGCCGTGATTATGGTAAAAGCTGGGGTGACACTACTTTCCAAAGCACCCAATATCGTTCTCAAGGCCACAAATCCAGCATAATTAGGAACGGAGTGCAAAGCCAAAATCATTCCCCACAAGATAATAAACACACTGACGGTCTTAGCAACGGGGAATCTTTGTAACAACATGGAAGCAGGAAATTCAAAAGCCAAGTAGCCCAAATAAAATGCACTTGCCGTCCATGAATATTGATCACCGACCATGTGCAATTCGGTTCTCAAACCCAAAACAGATGCGTAACTGGTGGTCAACTTATCCATGAACTGAAAGCAGTACAACAAACACATAACGGGCAACAAAAATAAGTCAATTTTCCGTAAAAGCTTTTTGTCGGTTTTCTCATTCAATTCAACTTCTTCCCCCTTGTGTTCAAGTGCGAACTTCATGGCCTGATCCACATCGTTGGTGATTTTGATTTCTTTACCACCAGGTGATATTATAGTAGTTAAAACATGTGGGGTTTTCTCTTCAAAATCGTGTGTTGTAAAAGAAACAATTGGTTCGATTGAGACACCTTTTTCGGTGTCCTTGGTGAAACTATCCTTTTCACTAGACATTATCAGTAGTGCTTTGGTTTGCTGAAAATTTTATTAATCTTGTTCTCGTGAAAATCATAACAGAGAAATGTGATACTTTTATACGATCTAGCTGCATAATGGTTGCTTTTTATTGCAACGATCATCTAACAATAGTACCCAAAAAGAACAAAGCGTGGCTTGATAGCATCCGTCATAGAGTAACCACGGCAATATATGGGTTCTTTAATTTAATTTGTGCCAGTGATCCGATACTTTAAAGCTTAGTTTAGTTTGCAGCCACAGAAATTAGCTGTGACACAGGAAATTCGCAATTAATCAAACTGTGGTTCCTTGTGTTTTTGACTACAAAATAAGGTACGATTCAAATTAACATATTAGTAAGTATAAAGTTATCTGACTAATTGTTCGTACAATGTAGCTATATAGAAAATTTTAAAATACATATATGCTGCTAGGAGACAACGCTGAATGCCAAAAATAAAAGCTAAACACAAATTTTGCATAAACTGTTGTCGCGAGTGCTGAAATGAATAAATGTGGTTGTGACAAAGCTATGAACTGTGTGACAAACTCAGCTGACTTGTTATTACTATCGTAACAATGACACACCACAGGATTTATTCCAAATTCTTGAGATTTGTGATTTTAGTATATAAATGTCGGGCAGATGCGATTACAGCAAAATGCATTGTGTTACGCTGGAGTATGGTCGTTGATTAATTAATGGACAAGTTTGCACGACCATCCAATAAATGCACTTCAATACACTGTCAGCATATTTTCGTGTATATAGCACTATTTCAAAGTAACAAAGAGAAGCATAATTTACAGAATAGATCGTCTGAGGATTTACTTTTAAGGGGAGTGTCTTAAATGTCTACGTTCACATCTATTTTGAATCGATGTCTGGCATTAGTTGTCGAACCCTTTACTAGTAATAGAATTGAGCCACGCCTAACTTTGTGTTCGCTCTTACACTGGAGCTACATTACAATAGGAGACATTCAAAAGAAAGCGCTAAGTGAATAGCTCGATATGGCATTTACCCCGGGTTTGATTTTCGGTTTGCCTATTGGTCACGTGTTGTTATTTTTGTGTCATTTTTGACTAAGCTTTTATTTAGTTATGCTCATACATTAGTTTTTTGATATGGGGTAGTGTTATTTTTTGCTATGATCGGTTCAATATTTTCCTGCTATGCTCGGGTAAATAGTTTTCTTGATATTCCCGGTCGAATATTTTATGTTATGCCGTGATTCACTTTTTTGTTATGGTTGATGGACCCTTTATGTGATATTCGGAGATAGAATTTGCTTTCTGTAGTACCTACTCTACACCCTCTACCCTGCGTACAGACTACTATGCCGAATACTTTGTGCTCTAAACCGGAAGTGGCCATTGCCCTGAAGCCCTTTCCCTCCTCCCAGGTATTGCACTTTTCATTACTTCTTCTAATAAGAATGGTGATTCTAATTAGTATGCTTGTGTATAGCACCTGATTCTCAGTTAGTTTTAAGGTTCGCTGGGCTATAGCTGTGGCTGCATTGTTGTTAATCATAGCTTTATACATGTCATAAATTGCTACTTCAATTGGCAGCATCTGTTCCTGTCGGTGTGTAATTAAGGTGAATCAGTTACACAATTATTGTATGTCTATATTTCACTACTTGGTTAGGTTTGTAGACCATGTTTATGTATCAGCTGTTTGTAAAACGTCATTCTTCTTAGTAGTGCTCAAAACACACCTCCCTCTTCTTTCTGATCCAACACCTCTTTCAATCATTTGAATCACTAGTATTCCTATTTTTACAGTATTTTTTTTACCTCTTTCAGTACACATGGTGATTCAGTATATGTTGTAGTGTAGCCTTTATTGAACAGATTTAAAGGCGAAATGTCGTTTGCAACATTAATTCCGTGTCATTGAAAAAGCCGACATGATAAAAATTAACTACATGCGACAAAAAAGTTTTCTGCGACATGGCCAATGTCGTTTGTTGCTAGGGTTTTTATGCGACATCAAAGAGTTTGGCAACATGTGTCATTTGGGAAAAAGATACAGTAATACGACATTACAAAATCCGTGGCACCTCTTCGGACAAAGGACTTTGTAAAAGTCGTCGGCTCTAAATTTTTCTACCCATGTTAACGACATTAAAACTCACCATAGATTTTAGCTTTTGCAAAAGGATTCTTTAAGAATTTGTCTTCAAATTGGAAGATCCTTAATTGAACTACACTAAATCGCTAATTACTCTACATATCCATTGACAAATTATCCTGAATCCAATTTTTACATTTACTCTAGTAGTATCAAACTCAATAACAAGTTATATGATTATGGTAAAGCTATTTACACTTTTATACACCATACGACATCTTTTGTATGGAATCTCTCACGACTTTCGACTGCCTTTGAAAAACTTCAAATTCTTTGTATCGTGAGATGAGACAGCAATGTCGGAGGTGAACATCATAATGTCTGAAATTCACAGCAACTCTGTCTTCGTTTTAGGAACTCAAAGATACACCTTTAAATTGGCATATGTGGCACATAGAATAATATTACTACCATACTTTGAGTTTCTCAGGCTACTGAGTTACTAACTTTACTATTACCAGTTGTAGCAAGGCATATCAAAGAAAGCTTTATCACGTACAATAGTTGTTATGCTTGGTTCTTTGATATGCTAACAATTTGATATGGACTTTAGTTGATATGCTAACATTTTGCTATGCTTGTTTATTAGCTATGCTGTTAATTAGTTATGTCCAAAGTTTGTCATGCTAGCTTATTTGTTATGCAACTTTTCTGTAATGCAACTATTTTGATATGCAACTATTTTGATATGCTAATAATTTGATATGCTGACTTATTTGATATGCTGACTTATTTGATATGCTGACTTATTTGATATGCTATTTTCATGTTATGCCAACTTTTCTGCTATGCTGTTTGTTTGTTATGCTGGTATGTTTTCTGTTATGCTAATATTTTTTTGTTATGCAGTAGAATTTATTTTGTTATGCCACAAGTTGACGTGTTTTTTGGTATGCTTTTGCTTTTTTGATATGCCAGCACTTTGTACCATTTTGCTTTGCTTGAATATCAAATAAGTCCCTTCAGAGGTCTGTTTTAGAATAATGTTTTATATATATATCTTGTGCACTAGTATCCATATTCTTAGAGTTGTGTATTATTTTAAGTATTCCATTACGTATTTCATATAAAATTAGCAGCAAATCTAGACTAAATATTCACAACAAATACACTAATTTAATGCACGCTATTTGTATTACAATACACACTTTTTAATAAGTAATATTAGATAAACTAAATGTAAAGCAGCATGTTCTAACCATAATTGTACAACATTGGGACCATTTAATAGTGGCTATTATGTGCTGTAGCACTAAATGTCAAATGTACACCGTGCACGACTTCTGCGACAATGAAATTAGTTGCGCAAACAAGAATTCACGTACTACAATGGGGATCTCAACGCCCCAGTTAAACATTCTAAATAGCAAATGCCTTTCAAATAGCGACAATTATATAGTAATATTGTGGTACTACATATTGTATACAAGAAAACTAGGTAACTTACACTAGGGCAAGGGACTTAAATTCGGTATGACAAGTTAACAAGTCAGATCGCAGACCCATATTTTGAACAATTTACACTGATTTGCTCATAATGGTATCACACTACTATCTGTTTGACTCTGTATTGTAGAGATACATAATATATTGACCGAATGGAATTTCAGGTATCGCAGCACCCCTTTTCAAAAGACGTCAATTATAATTACATTAACCTTCTCAATGTTGGCCTCTTTTGGCCAACAATTCTCATCTTCTAGTCGTTTTTTCTTGTGTTAATACATAATTGGAACCATAAATTACCAGTGATTCAAGCGTTAAAGTCTTTCGGATGATGAATTTGAATCTAATGGTGAAGAATTTCCCCACTGTTCATTAGTTTTGGCTGCAGGACTCTAGTAGAGCCTCCATATTCGTAAGTTCAAGAATATCTGAAGTACGAATCTAGACACAAATGGTAATTTATCATTGGAACAACTGATTTAGGGAAGTGCTTGGATGAAATGAGAATGGTAGACCATTTTCCCGCAGCTAGGGACCATTTTATACCTAACTTTACTGGAACTTTAGCAAATCACCCCAAAAAAAGACGCAATTGGGTATTATCAACTCAAATGAGCTTATTTAGCATATTATAATGGTTATATATTATGGAATTGGTGGTAATTTGGCAAAATAAAATCTACTTGTAAGAAAAACAAGCGGATAAAGATACCTTTTAGGGTTTACCTTAAACCAAAAATATAAATGTCGCATTTCTCTTTTCGTCAGAGCCTCAAAGTTTGAACCAAATCAAAAAAACTCGCATTTTTGGCCATACTTTTTTTCCCTATTGTATAGGTACCAAAAATTCCATGACTACACTAGCCCATTTTGAGCTGCACTAGAACCACCGCTGCATTACAAAGAACTATAAGAGACCCTCTGTACAGCATAATTGGCCAAAACACGACTTAAAAGTCATCATATTTCCAACTATTTCGTCTATATTTTGGGCACTTTCTGGTATGCTACAATCACATTATTTGCAATCTATAGGGTTATTTTTCGTCTTACAAGACAGATTTTGCTAACCATTTTCCCGCATAATTTAGCATGCCAAAGTCACATTTCTAACGTTAATTATCACTCCTATGATTCTTTTTGAGGTAATTGCCAAGAGTACAACAGGACTGCTCAAGAAGTTTCTTATATAATCCTTCTGCTTAATGAATTCTTCCAGAACTTACGTTATACAATAGACCTGCAGTAGTAGTACTTGATATTTAGAATGTTTAGTTACATGTAAAGTCATCTTTATTAACTCAATAACAAAATTTTTGGAACGAACAAGGTCCAAGGGATAGAAATTCATGCGCTAACATAAAGTTATTTAAATCAGTTTAAAGCAGAAGTACAATACTACAATCTAAAACAGCCATGGTTACATTTATAGGTGGTGCTTCATTAGTTACAGAGTGGCAAGTTCTTGGAAAACGTTAATAAAAATTTAGACTAAAACTATCAATTCTCAATACATGACTTTAAACAAATTCATTGTACAGCCAAATGAAACTCTTCTCATAAATATAAAATAGGAGGTGCTAGTATTCAAGTAGTCAAATCTTATTGAAGTAATTTCGATTTAACGGCAAGGACTAATGTGGTAGATGATTCATAGGTGACCCAGTTAGTGATGGTTGAGAAGTTAAGTCCACCAACCACAAGAGATAAAGATTCATATTAACACTAACGATGATTAGCCTTCAACTGCTGTTGAAATTTAGAATGCAACTACTCTCATATTAAATGTTTTCTGCAGTGACTAGAATTATCCGACATGCGAATTTCGGTGTATCAAGTACTTAAAATGTCAAATAAGTATCTTAACAAGTATTCTCGGAATTCGCGTGACACCAAATAAAACCCAATTTAATTAGTATGATGAGCATTAAGATATGCATCAATCAATTTTAATTAAGTGTTGCAGTTTAATTATCAAATTTGTATTGCTATTTCGTATTACCTTTTGCAACTACAATGGAAACGTTTTTTAGAGCAGTTCAATATATGAAAGTAACTAACACTACTTCTGTCGAATAAACTTTTCTTACATTGCTTAATTTGTTTTTCATACTTCACGTAATAGGTTAAATCTACTTGTATGTCCGTAGTAAGTAAGTAAGCAAACAGTTATTAAATGAATATCATCCCAGAAACAAACTGAAAGCAATGAAGGACTTGGTTAACTAATTGAGTAGCAAATGTATTCATGGTTAGTTCAGTTTACAATAGTCTATTGTCGTCCCATTCCTAACTTTTGATTAGCATAAAACATTAGTTAAGTATCGTTTATCTTAGACCATCCATAAAGAGAGTATCACTTTACCTGATAAATCTGGCTCCGTGTATTATTGTCGCATAACATCCCTTAAGACGTTTAATATGTCAAACAGGACAAGTTAGGTTTGTGATACGTAGGGCAGTAAAATTTAAACATTGAGAATGCCTATTGAAATAACAATGTTGTCATGTATGTAGTTACAGATACTTTGTACTTTCAGATGTTGCCAGGAACTGGCAGACTATAAAAATACTTTCCTTGGTTCTCATGTTGTTTTAGAAGTATTCTTCAATCTTGAATATACAAAGCTAACTAGAAATCACAGTAGTGATGTAAATTACTCAGTTTCATATATTTGGCATGATTTGCTTGACTATCCTTTAAGGTGTTATAATAATTTGACTCTAACCAACAGGGGCCAAAACATCTTTATAATTGCTAGAAGTAATATATATAATTAATTAATTGGTTAAAATCATGAATGCGGAAGCAAATTTGAGCTTTGTAGCATAAGATAATTAATTAGTTGAGTTAATAAGATCAGTGGGAAAAAGCTGAATCATATTGGCGAACTGCACCCATGCGTTTAGGAGTTAATATCGTCCAGATTGTATCTGCAATAACTACGCGTACAGCATGAAGATATTTCAGATAACACCACTAATCTTTAGGATAGCAAGAGTTGCTAAATTGAATATAATAATAACTATATTAAATCAATGAACATGGGAGATAATACTAAAGTCATTTCATATATGTTACTAATTACTAACCCCTGGGGCGTAAATGCCAACCTAGCGGTGATGCTATATACCAGTTGCACCTAACTTTTTCTTACGGCAACATTTACAAAATATTGAATGGAACCTAAAATATCACCATCGTAGTCAAATGAATTACCTCAAAAAGAATCATAGGAGTGATAATTAACGTTAGAAATGTGACTTTGGCATGCTAAATTATGCGGGAAAATGGTTAGCAAAATCTGTCTTGTAAGACGAAAAATAACCCTATAGATTGCAAATAATGTGATTGTAGCATACCAGAAAGTGCCCAAAATATAGACGAAATAGTTGGAAATATGATGACTTTTAAGTCGTGTTTTGGCCAATTATGCTGTACAGAGGGTCTCTTATAGTTCTTTGTAATGCAGCGGTGGTTCTAGTGCAGCTCAAAATGGGCTAGTGTAGTCATGGAATTTTTGGTACCTATACAATAGGGAAAAAAAGTATGGCCAAAAATGCGAGTTTTTTTGATTTGGTTCAAACTTTGAGGCTCTGACGAAAAGAGAAATGCGACATTTATATTTTTGGTTTAAGGTAAACCCTAAAAGGTATCTTTATCCGCTTGTTTTTCTTACAAGTAGATTTTATTTTGCCAAATTACCACCAATTCCATAATATATAACCATTATAATATGCTAAATAAGCTCATTTGAGTTGATAATACCCAATTGCGTCTTTTTTTGGGGTGATTTGCTAAAGTTCCAGTAAAGTTAGGTATAAAATGGTCCCTAGCTGCGGGAAAATGGTCTACCATTCTCATTTCATCCAAGCACTTCCCTAAATCAGTTGTTCCAATGATAAATTACCATTTGTGTCTAGATTCGTACTTCAGATATTCTTGAACTTACGAATATGGAGGCTCTACTAGAGTCCTGCAGCCAAAACTAATGAACAGTGGGGAAATTCTTCACCATTAGATTCAAATTCATCATCCGAAAGACTTTAACGCTTGAATCACTGGTAATTTATGGTTCCAATTATGTATTAACACAAGAAAAAACGACTAGAAGATGAGAATTGTTGGCCAAAAGAGGCCAACATTGAGAAGGTTAATGTAATTATAATTGACGTCTTTTGAAAAGGGGTGCTGCGATACCTGAAATTCCATTCGGTCAATATATTATGTATCTCTACAATACAGAGTCAAACAGATAGTAGTGTGATACCATTATGAGCAAATCAGTGTAAATTGTTCAAAATATGGGTCTGCGATCTGACTTGTTAACTTGTCATACCGAATTTAAGTCCCTTGCCCTAGTGTAAGTTACCTAGTTTTCTTGTATACAATATGTAGTACCACAATATTACTATATAATTGTCGCTATTTGAAAGGCATTTGCTATTTAGAATGTTTAACTGGGGCGTTGAGATCCCCCATTGTAGTACGTGAATTCTTGTTTGCGCAACTAATTTCATTGTCGCAGAAGTCGTGCACGGTGTACATTTTGACATTTAGTGCTACAGCACATAATAGCCACTATTAAATGGTCCCAATGTTGTACAATTATGGTTAGAACATGCTGCTTTACATTTAGTTTATCTAATATTACTTATTAAAAAGTGTGTATTGTAATACAAATAGCGTGCATTAAATTAGTGTATTTGTTGTGAATATTTAGTCTAGATTTGCTGCTAATTTTATATGAAATACGTAATGGAATACTTAAAATAATACACAACTCTAAGAATATGGATACTAGTGCACAAGATATATATATAAAACATTATTCTAAAACAGACCTCTGAAGGGACTTATTTGATATTCAAGCAAAGCAAAATGGTACAAAGTGCTGGCATATCAAAAAAGCAAAAGCATACCAAAAAACACGTCAACTTGTGGCATAACAAAATAAATTCTACTGCATAACAAAAAAAAATATTAGCATAACAGAAAACATACCAGCATAACAAACAAACAGCATAGCAGAAAAGTTGGCATAACATGAAAATAGCATATCAAATAAGTCAGCATATCAAATAAGTCAGCATATCAAATAAGTCAGCATATCAAATTATTAGCATATCAAAATAGTTGCATATCAAAATAGTTGCATTACAGAAAAGTTGCATAACAAATAAGCTAGCATGACAAACTTTGGACATAACTAATTA
Organism: Candida sanyaensis; assembly: GCA_911254575.1. Lineage (NCBI taxonomy): Eukaryota > Fungi > Ascomycota > Pichiomycetes > Serinales > Debaryomycetaceae > Candida > Candida sanyaensis. The sequence continues at coordinate 1,325,197 of CAJVQF010000005.1, forward strand.
ACAGCATAGCTAATAAACAAGCATAGCAAAATGTTAGCATATCAACTAAAGTCCATATCAAATTGTTAGCATATCAAAGAACCAAGCATAACAACTATTGTACGTGATAAAGCTTTCTTTGATATGCCTTGCTACAATTGGTAATAGTAAAGTTAGTAACTCAGTAGCCTGAGAAACTCAAAGTATGGTAGTAATATTATTCTATGTGCCACATATGCCAATTTAAAGGTGTATATTTGAGTTCCTAAAACGAAGACAGAGTTGCAGTGAATTTCAGACATTATGATGTTCACCTCCGACATTGCTGTCTCATCTCACGATACAAAGAATTTGAAGTTTTTCAAAGGCAGTCGAAAGTCGTGAGAGATTCCATACAAAAGATGTCGTATGGTGTATAAAAGTGTAAATAGCTTTACCATAATCATATAACTTGTTATTGAGTTTGATACTACTAGAGTAAATGTAAAAATTGGATTCAGGATAATTTGTCAATGGATATGTAGAGTAATTAGCGATTTAGTGTAGTTCAATTAAGGATCTTCCAATTTGAAGACAAATTCTTAAAGAATCCTTTTGCAAAAGCTAAAATCTATGGTGAGTTTTAATGTCGTTAACATGGGTAGAAAAATTTAGAGCCGACGACTTTTACAAAGTCCTTTGTCCGAAGAGGTGGCACGGATTTTGTAATGTCGTATTACTGTATCTTTTTTCCCAAATGACACATGTTGCCAAACTCTTTGATGTCGCATAAAAAACCCTAGCAACAAACGACATTGGCCATGTCGCAGAAGACTTTTTTTTGTCGCATGTAGTTAATTTTTATCATGTCGGCTTTTTCAATGACACGGAATTAATGTTGCAAACGACATTTCGCCTTTAAATCTGTTCAATAAAGGCTACACTACAACATATACTGAATCACCATGTGTACTGAAATAGGTAAACAAAATACTGTAAAAATAGGAATACTAGTGATTCAAATGATTGAAAGAGGTGTTGGATCAGAAAGAAGAGGGAGGTGTGTTTTGAGCACTACTAAGAAGAATGACGTTTTACAAACAGCTGATACATGAACATGGTCTACAAACCTAACCAAGTAGTGAAATATAGACATACAATAATTGTGTAACTGATTCACCTTAATTACACACCGACAGGAACAGATGCTGCCAATTGAAGTAGCAATTTATGACATGTATAAAGCTATGATTAACAACAATGCAGCCACAGCTATAGCCCAGCGAACCTTAAAACTAACTGAGATTCAGGTGCTATACACAAGCATACTAATTAGAATCACCATTCTTATTAGAAGAAGTAATGAAAAGTGCAATACCTGGGAGGAGGGAAAGGGCTTCAGGGCAATGGCCACTTCCGGTTTAGAGCACAAAGTATTCGGCATAGTAGTCTGTACGCAGGGTAGAGGGTGTAGAGTAGGTACTACAGAAAGCAAATTCTATCTCCGAATATCACATAAAGGGTCCATCAACCATAACAAAAAAGTGAATCACGGCATAACATAAAATATTCGACCGGGAATATCAAGAAAACTATTTACCCGAGCATAGCAGGAAAATATTGAACCGATCATAGCAAAAAATAACACTACCCCATATCAAAAAACTAATGTATGAGCATAACTAAATAAAAGCTTAGTCAAAAATGACACAAAAATAACAACACGTGACCCAATAGGCAAACCGAAAATCAAACCCGGGGTAAATGCCATATCGAGCTATTCACTTAGCGCTTTCTTTTGAATGTCTCCTATTGTAATGTAGCTCCAGTGTAAGAGCGAACACAAAGTTAGACGTGGCTCAATTCTATTACTTGTAAAGGTTTCGACAACTAATGCCAGACATCGATTCAAAATAGATGTGAACGTAGACATTTAAGACACTCCCCTTAAAAGTAAATCCTCAGATGATCTATTCTGTAAATTATGCTTCTCTTTGTTACTTTGAAATAGTGCTATATACACGAAAATATGCTGACAGTGTATTGAAGTGCATTTATTGGATGGTCGTGCAAACTTGTCCATTAATTAATCAACGATCATACTCCAGCGTAACACAATGCATTTTGCTGTAATCGCATCTGCCCGACATTTATATACTAAAATCACAAATCTCAAGAATTTGGAATAAATCCCGTGGTGTGTCATTGTTACGATAGTAATAACAAGTCGGCTGAGTTTGTCACACAGTTTATAGCTTTGTCACAACCACATTTATTCATTTCAGCACTCGCGACAACAGTTTATGCAAAATTTGTGTTTAGCTTTTATTTTTGGCATTCAGCGTTGTCTCCTAGCAGCATATATGTATTTTAAAATTTTCTATATAGCTACATTGTACGAACAATTAGTCAGATAACTTTATACTTACTAATATGTTAATTTGAATCGTACCTTATTTTGTAGTCAAAAACACAAGGAACCACAGTTTGATTAATTGCGAATTTCCTGTGTCACAGCTAATTTCTGTGGCTGCAAACTAAACTAAGCTTTAAAGTATCGGATCACTGGCACAAATTAAATTAAAGAACCCATATAATTGCCGTGGTTACTCTATGACGGATGCTATCAAGCCACGCTTTGTTCTTTTTTGGGTACTATTGTTAGATGATCGTTGCAATAAAAAGCAACCATTATGCAGCTAGATCGTATAAAAGTATCACATTTCTCTGTATATAATTTTCACGAGAACAAGATTAATAAAATTTGCGGCAATCCAAAGCACTACTGATAATGTCTAGTGAAAAGGATAGTTTCACCAAGGACACCGAAAAAGGTGTCTCAATCGAACCAATTGTTTCTTTTACAACACACGATTTTGAAGAGAAAACCCCACATGTTTTAACTACTATAATATCACCTGGTGGTAAAGAAATCAAAATCACCAACGATGTGGATCAGGCCATGAAGTTCGCACTTGAACACAAGGGGGAAGAAGTTGAATTGAATGAGAAAACCGACAAAAAGCTTTTACGGAAAATTGACTTATTTTTGTTGCCCGTTATGTGTTTGTTGTACTGCTTTCAGTTCATGGATAAGTTGACCACCAGTTACGCATCTGTTTTGGGTTTGAGAACCGAATTGCACATGGTCGGTGATCAATATTCATGGACGGCAAGTGCATTTTATTTGGGCTACTTGGCTTTTGAATTTCCTGCTTCCATGTTGTTACAAAGATTCCCCGTTGCTAAGACCGTCAGTGTGTTTATTATCTTGTGGGGAATGATTTTGGCTTTGCACTCCGTTCCTAATTATGCTGGATTTGTGGCCTTGAGAACGATATTGGGTGCTTTGGAAAGTAGTGTCACCCCAGCTTTTACCATAATCACGGCACAATGGTATAAGAAGGATGAACAATTTCTTAGAACCGCGTGGTGGTTTGCTAGCAATGGTGTTGGTACAATCCTTGGACTGGCTGTTGCTTATGGTTTGCATATTCATGATGGAGGATACTCGTTACCAGCCTGGAAACTTGTGTTTGTTGTTACTGGTTGCTTGACCGTGTTCTTGGGTTTTGTCATCTTTTTCCACATCCCGGATACTCCTGCTGGTGCTTGGTTTTTGAGTGACCATGAAAAAGTTTTGGTAGTTGAAAGAATTAGAACCAATCAACAAGGTTTTGGTAATCCCCATTTCAAAAAATCACAATTCATTGAAGCCTTGACTGATTATAGAACATGGTTGTTTTTTTTGTTTGCTTTGGCTGGTAATATTCCAAACGGTGGTCTTACAAGTTTTGGAACGATCCTTTTTCATGAGGACTTAGGTTATTCTCTGGGGCAGTCTTTGCTTATGCAAATGCCTCAGGGAGCTATTGAAGTTGTGGGATGCGTCGCGTTGGCATATTTATCAAGATTCATTTCCTCTCGTTTGTTGATGGGTATATTTGCCACTGCTATTGCATTTATGTCTCAATGCTTGCTAGCATTTGGTTCACTGAAAGGGACAAGATTAGCTGGGTTATATATCAATCTATTGGGGCCTGTTGGGTTTATCTGTATCTTGTCTTGTATTGCTTCGAATGTTGCTGGTCACACAAAGAAGGTCACTACTAATGCAGTGTTTTTAATTGCATACTGTGTTGGAAACTTAATTGGTCCACAAACATTTATAAGTACCCAGGCACCCAACTATGCTGGAGCAAAAATTGCTATTGTCATTACTAGTGCTATCAGTTTGGGAACATTGGTTGTTATTTATATTTCTTATTTGATTGAGAACAAGAAGAGAGAATCCAGACCAGTGGTTGATATGAGTCACATTGAAAACTTTGAATTCACTGACTTGACCGACAAGGAGAATCCTGCTTTTAGATACTCTACTTAGATTGTGGTTGACTGATTCAGTGTGTTTATCTGTGCAGATAAAAGAGAACCGCTCGAATAGTGTCTTCTTGTTATCAATGTCAGTATATATGTTGTGTCCAAAAAATGTATAATTCTATATAGAAATATATTTCACATAATAATGCATTAATGTATGCTCAAGTCAGTTGGTGGACTTGGTTATATAGTCGTGTGACTGTTCCAATCTTATTTGCGGGTTACCAATTTAACCATGGAAATTCGGTAGTAATTATCCGTAGCACGTGTCAGTAATGCACGTGAAAATTACACGGATGGCACACCTATCCAGTTGTTGAAGCATTCTTAGAATAACGTTCCAAGTTTAACTGATTTGTTGTGTTAATTGTCAAAATTATAAGTAAAAGGAGATGGGCCTTTAAGATTTAAATGAATTGAATATCCGTCAACAATACTAATTACTATGTCTGATACTAGAGATGATCAACAGAACACTGCACAACCTCCTGCGCTGCCCTAGAAAAACTAGTATTACTCATCAGATTCAACCGCAAGGTTTTCAACATTATATACAGCTACAAACTACTAACAAGGACTCGTGTCTGCAAATAAGATGGACATGACGGGTGGTTAGGCTGTAACACTGTTTGTCCCACTCCCGCACCCATCTGGGCGGTGAGGGGGAGCGACCGGGCCGTATCTGGGCTCGCCCGGCCCCCCTGTCCTCTTCCTCGGGGACCTGCTTTCCACACCCACCCCTATCGGGCTGGAGGAGAGGCTGGACCCCCATTTTTTTTGGGGGGCTGGCCCAGCCCTACAACGCAGGTCCCCCCATATTTGGAGGGGACCGCATAACCCCCTGGACCAAGGGGGGAGGTACCGGGTATTATAAGAAGGCTGGTCACAAAGCCCCCCAATACCCGGTCCTCTAGTCTACAATTTTACCATCGGGACAGCTTTATGGCGTCCGGATAGTGTAGAAGGTAACTTGTGACCAATTGTTACCTCCTACTGAAGAACCTTCGCTAATCCACATTGTCCTTTTTTAGTTTTTGTGTGGATCCCTTGATAGGTTCAAGATAATGATCTGCCCAAATCACTATCTTCTTTGGAAGGTTCTTCTTCAATGCTTGTATACTAAGAACATCAACAGGTTTACCGTCTTGAAGTTATGTGTGTCATCTTCGTAATAAACCTCTGTCATTCCGATCCTGATGGTTGTCAAGAACAATATGGGGCATTAATCATATGGAATGATCGGACAATATAAATAAGTCATAGATTCTTGTATAATCTTTTGTAATCTTTGGATTTAATTATATTATTCTTGGGACAACCAATAATTATTATTTAAGTTATTTCAAGTTAGTCAATGAACAAGAATTTGATGTTATTAGCATGATTGATACTTACAGTTATAGCTATTTGGTGGATTCATTCAAGGAATGATGGTAACTTATTGTTGATAATGAGTAAACAAAAAAAAATAAAAGGAAAAAAAAAGTGTTGTAAAAAGGAAATATTTTGATAGAAAACCAAATTGGGGTATTTATAGTTCTCTATTTGTAAACATGTTTTTTTTTTTTTTTTTGATTTGCTGCAAAGTAATAGATCTGGTTTGTGCGATTTCACACGACCGTCTCTGAATGCTACCATTATCAATTCAAGGTGACTACTGTGTAGCTGTCACACAGTTTACCGCAAAACTGCTAAGCAAACCAAGCATAGCTAACAACTCAACTATTTAATATAAAGTAAGTCACTAGACTTTATACTATGGTCTTAGGGTAATAAATGAAGAAAATTAACTTAATAATGGGAAGGTATATTATCTGCAGTGAGTTCCCAATATGAACCAATATTTAGATTAAGTATAAGCCACGTAAGTCTTATACTATGCTAATTACTCTTAAACTTCTATACTATAGAAAAGTGATATATAAATACAGTACTTATGTTTTATTTTTTCTCTTTTCCTTTGATAATATTTGCTGGTTAATATCACTCTGTTGACTAACGCTATGACAAAAATGAACTCTTTTTTTTTTCTTCGATGATTTTTGTACTCAACTTTGACCCAAAAATCAACAAAAAACATAGGATAAGTCCTAATATTCCAGGTAATACAGTGACTCAGACAACCGTATTCTGGCCAGAAAACGAATAAAATTCATTTGGGTACTTGGCCTTCCTCGCTTGCATTTAGAGTCAACCTTGATTAACTCTCGAGCTTTAATGAATCGAATAAAATCATACTCAAAGTTCGCCGATAGAACCGCAATATCCAAGACAGTGACAATTGCGTATTAAGCTTTTTGTTTCGAACATATTTTAGTGATATGTATTGTTGTATTTGGTATACAACTGTGAAATTTCTTAATCAATGAATAAAGTTTCAAAGCTTTCAATTTCAGCTATGCTAAATCTTTCAATATTTTACTTAATGAATTTTTTAAGGGGTAAATTTCGCTTATTTGTTTTATCTTGTTTCTTGAATTACAAACTCAGACAGTATAAATTCAGAATGATTTAAATACATGATAAATTTACATTGTAACGCGTGTTTTTTTTTTTTTTTTGTTTTGGGATATGTCACACAGTTTACTCAAATCTGTTAAGTGAACCAAGAATCGCTAATAACTTAATACCTTAATATAGCGGAAATTACTAGACTTTAAAATATAATCTTTATATAATAAATAAAGCAAATGATAGTAATAACGGGAATGAATCTTCTCTTAAGTGAATCCGTTACATGAGCTCACACTTAAAATAAGTGTAAATCAGGTAAATCTAATAATATGATATTTACTCTTAAACGTCGATACTCTATAAAAGTACTATGTAAATATATGTTCTTTCTCTCTTCTTGAAATACTATTTGTTGGTTAATGCTCCTATATATAACCAAATTACTCATTTTATTAAAATTAATTATTGATCTCAAGTGAGGATAATCTATAATATGAACTTTCTAGCATGCTTTTTCTTAAATAGAGCATTTTCAATCTAGTCACAGTACAACATCATAACTATTAATTAATAATATAATAGATTAAGTGCTGCTACTCTGTGAAAACATTCGTATTTCTGTTGAACATTGAGAGCAAAACCTATAATTTATATGGCAGATTTATTTGATCATCATACACTGTTAAATTTTAACGTCTTGTTCGAATTCGCAAAACGGTGTGTTCGGATATGTGATATTAGTGAAACGGTAGTTAATATTCTAAAGCAGATTCATTTTGAAATCATTTCTTAAAGAATGACTAATAAAGCTGAGATAATGTGAGAAGGTGAGGTCAGTGCAATAAAAAGCTTCAGCAATTTGAGTTTCAATTGGATTGAAGAATACTAATGAAATTTAAACCTGTTATCATGAGATTCTGCACTGAAATTGTGGAATCTTTGTTTATCCGCTTTATATAAAACATTGTTTCAGATTATATCCACTAAAATCCGTAGCAAGGATACAAAGTGAGTCTAAGTTTGAATAAATAATACAAACATTCAAATTCAAGAGTCTTCACATAACCGATAATTGATCTGAATCTCCGTAGAATATAATATATTACCGGTTTAGATTCACTGTATTGTTAAAAAGTGTACAAATTGTGGGTCCCCCATGAAACTATCAATTGTTTCGGAGAAGTGATTGAAATCTTTCATAATTACGAACCCCGCTAGTTTTGCCAATCCAAAAATATAGTTTTTTTTTTTTTTGAATCTTATACAAAAAGTTTTTGGTTTCTTAAAAGGAAGGTCAAAAATTCTGGGGGCCGGAAGTATACACAGCGAACATTAACATAGAGTAAATACTTAGAGATGAGCCACATCAGATGATGGACGCCTCAAAATCCGGAATCCCGAGATTTCTACTATATACAGTATGGAGTTCACCATCCAGCCTTGTTCACATTTTGGTAACACTCCACAGCAGCATCAAATTCTTCTCTGATTGAAGCACCCAAGACGATAGCTGAGATATAATTCCAAAAACTACTCTCTAATGGAAAACCTTATAGCTGATTCTTTCAACTCTAAAGCTCTCTCAATAGAGGTAGTATAGAGGTAGGATTAGACAGTTTCATAATTTAGAGCCCATATGCATCGGTCAAAGTTGGATAGTTGAGGGAATATAAATTTATAAAAGCTACACAACCATAGTCTTGCTAAGATAAATCCAGTACCTCAATTGAAGAAAATTGTTTGGCGGGGTGAATTTGAGCCACTACGCATTTCGGTGAGAAATTTAATTTTATTGCACATTTAGGAAGAAGAAGACCATTTATCATTGGACACAATCGCATAGACTGTGGGGATATAAACAGTTAAAGCCTCTTGATTTCTATTTACCAGTTAAAAGTTTTAAAAAAGGAGAACAGAAACCTGGGATTATTCAAAAAAGTGTTTTCTAATATGAATAATATACTTCTTTTTGTATTTTATGGACGAAAAAGACCAGAAATTTGAATATTCCGTTCCTTGTCAATACCAACACAAGTTAATGGGAGGTGAGAAAACTTGGGGAAATATTTATGGTATTTTTTTTTTACAGGTATAACTTGAACAATCAACTATATCTTAAATAAACAAAGGGTTAATATTTATCCATTCGGAAAAAATCAACACAATACCGAAAATTAACATTGTTGTGGGGAAGAGTGGTGGAGAAAATAAATTCAGCCACCAGCCATGCGCGGTAGAAGCCGCCCCTGCGTGTTGCATATTATCGGCATACTAATTTGGATACCTATAGCAATATCAAACAAAGGCAGAATGCTGAGTAATAGCCTAATGTTAAGCAGTAGTCTAATGTTATACAATAACTTAATAGGTATGTAATTGTTGGATTATGGAAACTTCAGCTTTATGCATCCTGGTGGTATGATGAAGAATCAAGATTTTGGGATATGAACAGGACTAATAATAAATTTATTAGCCAGAGATAAAAAAATAAAAAAATTGTTTTATAAGCCAACAATTGGAGGGGTAGAGAAATATCTCCACTTTTTGTTTTTGATACTAATAAAGAATATGATAATAGGAAACAGTGGTTTTGGTACTTACGTTTTGATTATGTTTCGAGTAACTTTATCACCAATGTTGGCTGAGGTTTAAGACCAAAACGGAGGTCTATAAATAGGAGCATTATTTTTGTTCTAATTACATGATTTTTCTTCTTTTTTTTTTTTCAATCCTCAAACAAACAAATATTTTAACAAAACAACTATACTATGTCAGACATTACTAGAAAAGGTGGTTCAGTTGATCATATTGAAGACTTGGATCTGACCGAAAACATTTTAGCTGAAGAATCCATTGATGATTACTTATATTTGGATAAGCCATTCTATAAGTACAAATTTTTAAACGTATTACATTGGTATATCTTCTTGAATACAATTAGTTCTACGGTTACTGGATATGATGGTAGTATGTTGAATGGGTTGCAAATTATTTCCAGTTGGACTGAAAAAATGGGACACCCAAGTGGTTTTATTTTGGGTGCTTTATCTAATGGTGGTGTCTTTGGTGGTTTTATTGCTGTGGGTTTTGCTTCTTGGTTATGTGACAATTATGGAAGAAAGCCAACTGTCATTATTGGATTAATAGTTACTATTATTGGAGCCATTTTGCAAGGTGCATCAACCAACTATGGATTTTTTCTTGTTGCCAGAATGGTAATTGGTGCTGGGTCTTGTTTGAGTAGTGTTGCATCTCCATGTTTAATTTCAGAAATATCATATCCAAAATATAGAGATACTTGTACTTCCTTTTACAACACATTTTGGTACTTTGGTGCTTCAATTGCTGCATGGGTAACTTTTGGAACACATACAATAGACAACAGTTATGCATGGAGAATTCCATCTTATTTACAAGGGTTCTTGCCATTAGTACAAATCATTTTGTTTTACTGGGTTCCTGAATCTCCTAGATTCTTGATCTCCAAGGGAAAGATTGATAAAGCAAGTCTGATCTTAAGAAAGTATCATACTGGTGATGATTACTCTGAGAGGGCAACAAGATTGGTTGATTTTGAAGTAAAGGAAATTTCAGCTGCTATTGAAATGGAAAAATTGCACTCTTCAACTAAATATTCTGATTTTATTACTATTCCAACTTACAGAAAGAGATTGTTCTTGGTTATCTTTGTTGCATTCTATATGCAATTAGCAGGTAATGGTTTGGTTTCTTACTATTTAAATAAAGTTTTGGATACTATTGGAATCACCGAAGCTTCAAAACAATTGCAAATCAATGGTGAGTTGATGATTTATAACTTGGGGGTGTCGTGGTTGCTTACATTGACGGTTCGATTCTTTAAAAGAAGAACATTATTTTTGGCATCTTGCCTGGGAATGTTGATTTGTTATATATTCTGGACTCTTCTCTCAGCTAAATTTGCCATGAGTGATTTTACCGATACTAAGTTGGCCAATGGTGTGTTGGCATTTATTTTCTTGTACTATTTTGCTTATAATTCTGGTGCTAATGTTTTGCCTATCCTTTACCTTTCTGAAGTTTTGCCTTATTCACATCGTGCAAAAGGATTTAACATTTTACAAGCATTCATTTTTTTATTCGTCCTTTATAATGGTTTTGTCAATCCAGTGGCAATGGATGCTATTGAGTGGAAATATTACATTGTTTACAGTTGTATCCTTGCTGTCGATGTGGTAGTTATTTACTTCTTCTTTGTTGAAACTTCAGGATATACCTTGGAAGAAGTTGCAGTTGTGTTTGGTGAGGAGCCAACTAACACGAAAGCAAATTTGGCTGCCACTAGTGAAAAATCCTTGTCTTTACAAAAAGAAAGTGTTTAAATATTGTCACAGAATATAAACACTTTGGAATTGGTGAGACTGTTTAGCAGTTATTATGTTGTACTGTGAGTAATTTAAAATTATTGAACACCAATTTGGTTGAACTTGAGGAATTGTACTATTTTCCATAGATTGTGTAATAGTTTGTTGATTATCTTCAAGATCAGAAATAATGATTGTTATTATTAATTAATATACAATTTATATAAAATTTAAAGATCATTCTCTCGTTATATGTAGTCTTTGTAATTAGCATAACTTCAAGATTCCATCAGCATAAAACTCCTATTAAATTTGGTGTACTTTCACAACAATAGTTAGAAGCATTCATGTCTGGTAAAAAAACGGACGTGGATGGGGGACTCAGTTGGTCCCACTTGGGGATCTTCTCACCGTCCCACCTGGGTGATGAGCGACCGGGCCGTATCTGGGCTCACCCGGCCCCTGTCCCCTTCCTCGGGGACTTGCTCCCCACACCCACCCCTATCGGGCGGGGAGCGGCTGGGCCCTATTTTTTGGGGGGGCTGGCCCAGCCCTACTACGCAGGTCCCCCATCTTTGGAGGGGTACCGCGTTACCCCCTTGGCCCAAGGGGGGAGGATCCGGGTATTATAAGAGGGCTGGTCACATAGCCCCCAATACCCGGTCCTATAGTCTACAATTTTACCATCGGGACAGCTTTATGGCGTCCGGATGGTGTAGAAGGTAACTTGTGACCGATTGTTACCTCCTATTGAAGAACCTTCACTAATCCACATTGTCCTTTTTTAGTTTTTGTGTGGATCCCTTGATAGGTTCAAGATAATGATCTGCCCAAATCACTATCTTCTTTGGAAGGTTCTTCTTCAATGCTTGTATATTAAGAACAATATCAATGGCTGGCATCCTCTTGTAGTTTCATGTATCTTCTCTGTCATACTTCTCTATCACTTATCTCCCAATGGTTGTCAAGAATAATATGAGGCATTAATCATGTGTAATGATCGGACAATATAAATAAATTATGAATTCTTGTATAACCTTTTGTGATCTTTGTTTTCAATTATACTATTCTTGAGACAACCAATAATTATCATTTAAATTACTTGAAGTTAGTAAATGAACAAGAATTTGATGTTATTAGTATGATTGATACCTACAGTTATAGCTATTTGGTGGATTCATTCAAGGAATGATGGTAACTTATTGTTGATAATGAGTAAACAAACAAAAGAAAGAAAAAAAAAGTGTTGTAAAAAGACAATATTTTGATAGAAAACCAAATTGGGGTATTTATAGTTCTCTATTTGTAAACATGTTTTTTTTTTTTTTTGATTTGCTGCAAAGTAATAGATCTGGCTTGTGCGATTTCACACGACCGTCTCTGAATGCTACCATTATCAATTCAAGGTGACTACTGTGTAGCTGTCACACAGTTCACCGCAAAACTGCTAAGCAAACCAAGAATAGCTAACAACGCAACTATTTAATATAAAGTAAGTCACTAGACTTTATACTATGGTCTTAGGGTAATAAATGAAGAGAATTAACTTAATAATGGGAAGGTATATTATCTACAGTGAGTTCTCAATATGAACCAACATTCAGATTAAGTATGAGTCACGTAAGTCTTATACTATGCTAATTACTCTTAAACTTCTATACTATATAAAAGTGATATATAAATACAGTACATATGTTTTTTTTTTTCTCTCTTTTCCTTTGATAATATTTGCTGGTTAATATCATTCTGTTGACTAACGCTATGAAATGTAAACAACCAAATTGTTGAACGGGGGATTATTTATTACATGAGCATTATAATATCCCTTTTATTGAACAGGGTGCTTATATTCCAGTCATAGTACAGCATAATATCTACTAATTAGTCTCAATATAACTAAGGTGTTGTTGCTCTGTGACAGCCACTCTCAAGTTTGAAAGTTGATATCAATTTGAATGTATGACTAGCAGGTTAATTCCACTACCACTTTGCTAAAGAATCTATTTCGATAATAGTATTGAATAAAAATTTATAATAGTACGCATTGTAGTTCTTACTTATACTGTAGGAAGTTTACAAAAATAAAAAACCCAGTGGTTCCGCAAACTGAATAATAACTTAATCAAAAACCATGCATTTTATTTAATAGTTATTTGAAGTATAAGTATTTGACTTCTAGATCAGTATATCTGTTGAACATGAAAAACCAAAGCCTGCAACTCAGACCGGAGATGTTAATCGATTATCATATACTGTTGAAGTTTAGCGTCTTGTTTAGCTTTTGAAATTAACGACCTTTGACATGTAATACTAATGAAAATGTAATTACTATTCCAAAAAACAATATTTACTTTGAAATTATTTTTCAGATGAGGGATAAATAACTCTAGGATGGTGTGAATTTTTTTTTTTTTGAAATCTAAGTGACAGAAAATTTGAGGATTTTGAATTTCTGGTTTGTTTAACTATAACAATGAGATTCAAACCTATTATCGTGCAATTCCGTATTATTATTTTTTTTTTTTTTGGGATTATTGTTTATCCGCAATATATTAAAAATTTTATTCGGTTATATGCATCAAAGTCCGTTACCAGCAATATCAAGTTTTTTTAAGTTTGATTAAATAATAGAAACGTTCGGATACAAGATTTTTCATCTAAATTGTGATTAATCTGTATTTCCGTATGATAAAATACATATCACGAATTCAAATTCATTTTTTATTAACAACAACAGCATAAATTTCAGAGTCACAATGATACTATCAATTGTTTTTGGTGGAGTGATCAAAATTTTTGTACTTGTATAATTAAAAACCCTCTTATGTATCACAAAGTAAGAAAATTGATTTGGTAGTTTTTTTTTTTTTTATACCAAGAATTTTTTTTTTTCATTTTTAAATCAAAAATAATGTGGAGGAATTTATTCCATTGTGCATTTCCCTGGGCAAATCACAACTTTGCAGCGCAATGGGAAGGTCGATAATGAATCATCAGGTCTGGTATAAAATGTGGGGATACCAACAACTATAGCATTTTGGTCTTGATTCATCAGTATACAATACAATACAATGCAAAAGAAAAGAAAAGAAAAAAACAGAGAACAGCCACAAAGACTAGTAATCACTAATTGTAAAAAAAAAAAAAAAATTCTCGTAATGTATCTACATAGTATATAATACATAATACTATTCATATTTTATGGGAGAAAAAGGTCGGGAAAATTATGAAGATTTCCATCATTTCCTCTATAAAAGTTAAACACTTGGAGTTGCGAAAGCTTGGCAAGATACCTGCTTTGTCTTTCCCCCGCAGTTTTACATGTAACGATCAATTGTACATATATTTGAAATTAACAATGCATTAACATTTATCCATTCGATATGAAAAAAAAAAAAAAAAGAAAACCCAATTCCGAGAATTCAGCTTTCTATGGAAGAGTGGAAAGAAACCCAAAAATAAGCCACCAGATTGTTTACGACAAGAACCACCCGCGCGACAAACCAGGTACATATCGATATTCTGGTTTGGACCAAGGGGTATTATATAAGAAAAGAAAAAAAAAAATAAAAACTTTAATATTAAGTAACCAATTTTTACTCATGTATTGAATAAAATAGAGAAACTACAGTCTTATTGATCCTGGTTACGTTAAGGAAGGTAGAACCTTGGATACTAACCAGACTAAAACTAAATGTAATTGCACGAACTAAAGAGGAAAATTAATATGTAATTTCTCTTAAGCCAAGAAATTGAAAGAGATGTGGAGGGGGGAGGCTGATAAAAAAAAAAAAATATTCCCCACTATCGGCTTTCGCTAGTATAAAAACAAATATATCAATATGCAAAACTGATTTTAGTTACTAGTGTTTTGCATTATATGTTTGGTAACTTTGTCACCAGTTTTAGTTAGAATTTAGATTCAAAGTGGGAAGTCTATAAATAGGAAGATAAATTTCCTTCAAAACTGGAATTTATTTTTTTTTTTTTCAATATCTATACCAACACAAATATCTTAGAAAAAAACGACTTTAACACTATTTAACTATGTCAGATATTACTGAAAAAGGTGGTGCTACTGATAAAATTGAAAATCTTAACCTGTCTCAATCCCAAGTTAATGATGAAGCTGAAAACATTTTAGCTGAAGAATCTATTGATGATTACTTGTATTTGGATAAACCATTCTATAAGTACAAATTTTTGAATGTTTTGCATTGGTATATCTTCTTGAATACAATTAGTTCTACTAGTACTGGGTATGATGGTAGTATGTTAAATGGGTTGCAAATTATTGAAGATTGGAGGGATAAAATGGGACATCCAGCTGGTGCTATTTTGGGTGCTTTATCCAATGGTGTTCTTTTTGGTGCTTTTCTTTCTAATGTTTTTGCTTCTTGGTTATGTGACCGTTTTGGAAGAAAGCCAACTGTTATTATTGGACTGTCAATTACTATTGTTGGGGCTATTTTACAAGGTTTATCAACCAACTATGCTTTCTTTCTTGTTTCAAGAATGGTGATTGGGTTTGGTGCCGGTTTGACTAGTGTTGCATCTCCATGTTTAATTTCCGAATTATCATATCCAAAATATAGAGATACTTGTACTTCCTTTTACAATACTTGTTGGTATCTTGGTGCTACAATTGCTGCCTGGGTAACCTATGGATCACATACATTAGATGACAGTTATGCATGGAGAATTCCATCTTATTTACAAGGGCTCATGCCATTGTTACAAATTCTTGGATTTTATTGGGTTCCAGAATCTCCTCGTTTCTTGGTTTCCAGAGGAAAGATAGATCAAGCAAGTCAAGTATTAAGAAAATATCATACTGGTGATGATTATTCTGAACAAGCAACAAGATTGGTTGAATTTGAAATTAAAGAAATCTCAGCTGCTATTGAAATGGAGAAATTACATTCTGCAACTAAATATTCTGATTTCATTACTATTCCAACTTACAGAAAGAGATTGTTTTTGGTTGTCTATACTGCATTCTTTATGCAATTAGCAGGTAATGGTTTGGTTTCTTACTATTTAAACAAAGTTTTGGATACTATTGGAATCACTGAAGCTTCAAGACAATTGCAAATCAATGGTGGATTGATGATTTATAACTTGGGAGTTGCATGGATACTTACACTGATAGTTAGATTCTTTAAAAGAAGAACATTATTTTTGGCATCTGCTGGTGGTATGTTGCTCTGTTATGTATTGTGGACTATTCTTTCTGCTAGATTTGCCATGACTAATTTTAATGACACCAGTTTGGCCAATGGTGTGTTGGCATTTATTTTCTTGTATTATTTTGCTTATAATGCCGGTGCTAATGTTTTGCCTATCCTTTACCTTTCTGAAGTTTTACCATATTCACATCGTGCAAAAGGATTTAATATTTTACAAGCAGCCATTAACGTCACCCTTATTTTTAATGGTTTTGTCAATCCAGTGGCTATGGATGCTATCCAATGGAAATATTACATTGTCTATTGTTGTGTCCTTGCTGTTGATGTGGTGGTTATTTACTTTTTCTATGTTGAAACTTCCGGATATACTTTGGAAGAAGTTGCTGTTGTATTTGGAGATGATCCAATTAATACCAAAGCACATTTGACTTCCACTAGTGAAAAACCTTCTTCTATACAAAAAGAATATGCTTAAGATATTGTCACATATTTCCTTCTTCCTTCCCTCCCCTCGCTAAACTTGCCAAGTGAACCAAAACCAAAAAGAAAAAATAGCTAGAAACCCAATTCTTTTGTATAAGGTAAGTTTATAGGACTTTATTAAATAGTCATAGGGTAAATAAATGAAGAAAATGATAACTATAACCGGATGAAATGATCTCCTAAGTGACTTCCATAGAAATCAACAACTTCGGATTAAGTATAAATCAAGTAAATTCTATAATATGATAATTACTCTGAAACATCGGCACTATGTAAATTTACTTTCTTTTTCTTGTTTTTTTGATGATATTTACTGATTAATATCATGTTGTTAACTAACACTATGATATGAAAATAACTGATTCGTTGAAAGCGGGATGATTTACTACATGAGATTTATAAAATCATTCTTAGTAAAAAAAAAAAAGATGCTTATAATCTAGTCAATATCATACCTACTAATTGCTTTTATTCTTACTAAAAAATGTATAGTAAAACATCAAGAAAATTACTTTCCATCCAATAATACCACCATGAAAAAATCGGCCGATTCAAAAAATCAATCTATACTTGGTACAATAAGAATCATGTGTATACTATTTGTATATGATTTAATTCAACTTACTGGTTTTCTATTTGTTAAAGTTTTCTTCCCTGGCCAGTTTGACTCTTTCTTCACCTGCTTTCCAAATAAAAATTATATTTAACTATTTACACTGATGGTTCTCTCATGTGTGTAATAAAATCCAGTTGTTTGAATAAGAAGAATTTTTATTAATGGTTATAATTCTTCATTTAAATGTAAAATGTTACCATAGCTAACCCTAGACAATAATACTGGATTAAAAAAACATAAACGTTGATAGCCAAGATGCTCTAGCTAATTGTAAACTATTAAAACAAACTATTTAGTGAATCACATTTAACTCTTATAAAATGTATCTATATAAGAAACAACCTTGTATACTTGGATTATTAATCAAAGTTGTTAATTACCACCCCCCAAACAAACAAACAGAATCCAAAGAAATGCAATACAAAACACCGTGATTATGTTCGACCAAACCATTTTAAACTAATCTTCACAAATACCAAAGATACAATGTCAATACCCTCTTAACCTTGAGATTTGTCATTTAATTCTCAACTTCATGATTTTTATCCAATATACTACACATACTTCAATTCAGAAATAAAACAAATTTTAAATTATTTGCAAATGACTGTATTTATATATATACTAATAATAATAAACAAGCTTATAAATAATATGAATAATAATAATAATAATAGAATGACATTCAGTAATTTCCAAATTGTACTTATGGCTTGTTAACTGATTTTTTAAAAACGTCACTTGAAGCATCAACACTTCCACGGCGTCCATTAGAACCACCTGGAAGAATACCTTCAGCACTCAATGCACTTTCAATTGAAGATCTTGTTGTTGAGGTTGAACTTCTTCTTCTTTGATTTCTGGCGGCAAGTGGATCGGTTTTACTTCCTTTTGAAGTGGCAAATAAACCCAAAATATCAGTCAATGTAACTACACCAACTAATTTACCAGATCCACCATGATACAATTGTTCTGGTTGGGTTGGACAATTGGTAGATACCGCTGAAGAAGCAGCAGCTGCAGCTGCTGCTATAGTAGCAGGAGTTGGAGTAATTGGTTGTTGAACCGCAGAAGCATCAATGTTTCTTTCCAGGATTTCCGCCTTATCTGCTATGTTTGCATCAGCAGGATTGGCATAACCAACATTAACACCATTTGTAGTGCCACTTCCACTTCCACTTGCACTACTAACTGAACTTGGTTGACGAGAAGAATCAACAATCCATAATCTATGTGATTGAGTAGCAACCAATTTGGCAATGACTCTACCCAAGGAAGTTTGATAATTAACATGGAAAATTGGAAATTGATCTTGACCTTCTTCAATACCTTTTTGTGATAAATTGTAACTGATAAAATTCAATACTGATTTAAATAATAAATGTGAATTTTTAGAACTGGTGACATTTTTAACATCAACAATGGAAATATTTCCAATTAATGTTCTTGATCTATCAATAACAGCCAATGAAGATACTCTTTCAGTAAACATTTTGTGTAAAGAATCAATTAATAATTGATCTTCATAAATGGTAATTGGATTAGTAGAACCAATTTTCAATTCATGTAAAGTTGAAGTTAAATAAAAATCCAATGAAGGGAATCTTCTAGCATTTTCCCACATATATCTAATTAATCTTCTCTGAGATAATATACCAGTGATTTTATTTCCTGTTTCATTAGCAATAGCAATTCTATGAACACCATTTCCTAAAGTTTCCATAACTGAGAATAAAGTATCAGTTTCATTAAATTTAATAAATGGATTTTTTGGATGTAATTTAATAATAAATTCAACAGGAACTTCTTCACCACGTTTAGCTTTATTAATATTTTGAATAACAATATCATGTTTTTCTTGAGCACTTGTTTTAGAATCACCAATTTCTTCAACATTTAAATCAGCATAATTAATTTTATTCATAATTAATAAAAGATAAGTGTTTAAATCACTATAATCAAAAGTTAAACAATTGGTTAAATCAGTTGGATCATCTTTGGATATAGATACAGGAACACTGGTTAAATTATTATCAAGTAAAGTTTCAAAAGCAGATTGTACCGAATGAGAACTATGAATACTAATCAATTTATTTGATTCAGTCAATTCAATTAATGGGATTTCACTCCAATCTAAACCAACAATTGAAGATGAACCACCAATACCGGAACTAAGTTGAGGTGGCGATATAACATTTGATCCTGATTGAGTAAAAGATTTATTTGAACTAGTAGAAGCATGTCTTGATAAACTAAAATTATGAATTGAATCCATAGGATCAGTTGGTAAAGGTGGAGGAGAACTCAACATTTCAACAATTGAAGGTTTACGAGAAGGATGTTGATTATGCTGATGATGGGAATGAGCATGAGGATGACCATGACCATGAGAATGAGGATAACCAGAAGATGGAGATGAAGTAGGACCTCCTGAACCACTATTAATATTTCCTCCACTAGTACCTGATACATTTGGAATTGTAGATGTGGAATTAGAACCAGAAATATTGGATGCATTTGAAGATTGATGATGCAATTGAGGATGAGTTGTGCGCGGGGATCCTAACGGAACAGGAATTGGACCTGACGCTGTTGTAATACGAGGAGATTGAGGAATCTGTCTTGGTTGAGGTGGGTTTACCATAATGATAAAATAATAATAATAATAATAAGACTAATAAAGAAAGATAAAAATTGAAAATTGAAAAAATTGATTTAATTGGAAAGATTATCTTTTAATCAAATAAAACTTTATGTTGTCTGGTTGGATTTTTTTTTTTTTTTTTCTTTGGTTGAATTTTATTTTTTGCCTTGTGGAAGAAAAATGACTTTTTTTTTTTTTTTTCTATACAATAATTATTATGGCAAAGCAAATAGCAAAGTAAAGAAATAGGAGGGAGAGAAGAACAGATGAGAGAGCAAAAAAAAAAAATATTATTTATTTGTATTTATTTACTGTAAATAAAATAATATTGTAGAATTCAGAAAATTATTACAGTATTAAATTACTATATTTATCAACATGTTTTATATGACATTAATTAATATAGAAATACAAATAAATGACTATTTATATATACACTGTATATTTAAATGAATTGTAAAACAAATGAGATTACAGGTTGATTTGATTTGATTTAATTAAAACTCGTCTATTCTCCCTCCCCATTGTATTGGGCTAGGGTTTTGGGGTACCTTTTTCTTAGGTTAGCTAATTCTTTTTTTTTTTTACTTTTAGTTCAAATCTTATATACACTATTGCATTTCCATTTGATTAATATATAAATTTGATCATTTGTTTTTTTAGTTTTGTTTAACAATATTAGCTGTAGAATTTCATAAATTGATCATTTATCAGATAAATTAATTTGTAATTGACAGAATTTACAGTATATACCATAAGTTACCAAACTTCATTTCATTTCATATGATATCATATCATAATTAGCTGAATTAGACAAGGGAGAGAGAGAGTAAGAGAGCAACCTTGTGATATTATCAACTTTATAGTATACATGTGTATGTACACTAATTTCGTAGCGAATTTTGTGGGGGAGGGAAAAATAAGTCGATTTTTTTTTTTCAATCTTGGGGGAAGGGGGGAGGAAAAAACGCAAATTACGTCGAGTTCAATTATATAATCTTTAAAACATATACTGTACTATGATTTATCTGTATACAGTAATTATTGAATTGTATTGTATTGTATTAATCATATGAGGATGCATGATGTGAAATGTTCAAACTATAATTTACAATTAGGATCATCATCCAGTATACTTTTTTTAGAGCTATTCAAAGGGAAAGGGAGAGGGAGGAAAGGATGACAGAGTTGAAAAATTGAATTTATTAACACACAAATATCCCTCGGTCATTAGTGCAATTAAAAATGAAAGCCGTTTAAATTGAACAATACAGAATGAAAAAAAAAAAAAAAAAAAACATCTGATTTAAGAGAAATTTTTTTTTATTTACTTAAGAAAAAAATTAAATGAAAAAAAATATACAAATCACGAATAGTATTCAATAGTTGTTGCATGTATACTGTACTGTACACTGTGTAAGACCCAAATTTTTTACTGTATGTGTACAATACAATGCATTTTTTTTTGGTCATTTAATTGATTCATACAATTGTAAATTTTGAAGGGCGAGGATTTTTTTACAAATGATGATTGTATGGTAATATAAATTTACGATTCCAAAATTTGATTTTATTATATAACTAATGTTTTAGTTAATACTGTTCCAGACAAGTGACATTTGATTCTTTTCTTTTTTTTTCTTTTTTTTCTTTTTTCATTTTTTTGACATTTTTATTGCACTATTCCAGTGGCTTTTATAATTAATTTGATGTTATAGATAAATTAATACTATACTGTGTATGTCATTTATTTATTTATGTAAGATTAATCATGTTCCATCGTTACTAAATAAGTGAATAATAATTACAAATGTATTTAATTTGAACATCATCATCATATACCAAGGTTAACAGTAAATACAGTATATATATATATAAAAAAAATAAGGAGTGTTTTAATTTTCATTAATCTTTCTTCTCCTGTGTTAGTAAAATAATTTGTACAGATTTAAAACAGAATTGGTAAAATTTTTAAAGTAAAAAAAAAAAAAAAAATCCATCAAGTTTATTTATAAATTACACAATTGACATTTATCAGATTTAAATGACTTTTATGATACAGTAAAGTATTCAATTATTACTACGCCTCACCCATGTATCTACAATCTACAAAATACATTTGATCAAAACCAGAACTGGGTTTTTTTACGAATCTATTAAAGTGTATTTGTACAAAATTAATAAACTTTAAAATGAACATAACCATATGTAAAAGAAATTCTACTCATTAAATCAATTGAACAAAAGTCTGGTGGAGGAGGCGGGTTTCTTAGTCTTAGCGGATATTGACAAATTTAGAGTTGATTTAATCGGGTAAAAAAAAAAAAAAAAAGAGCATTACGCGAGAATTCAAATCAAAATTCAAATTCAAATTCTTGTCGACTCCCCATGGTCCATTAAATTTGTATTTAATTTACATACAAACTAATGATACATTAGAACTGCAAAATCTAAAAGTTTAAAAAGTTAAAAATCATCAAAGAGAGAAATATTTTGTGTGTAACAACAAGAAAATTCGCCTTAAACAATAAAGATTAGGCGGGGCGGTAACGCGGAGACAAAAGAGAGAGACTAAAGAGAGAGAGAGAGAGAGAAAAAAAAATTTTTTTTTTTTCTTTAAAGCTTCTTTGTTTAATTTTGACCAAAAAAGATTTTTGTGATATTCACGAAATTTACCCAAATTAAGGTAAAAATGAATTTTGCAATTTTTTTTGGATTGTTTTCAATCACTAAAAATTGAACAACTTATTTGAAATTAAAAAAGAATGTAAAGTGTAAGTGTAAGTGTACAAATCAATCGAGTAAATGTACAGCTACTCACAATAAGTATGAACGATTTTTTCTTGAGCGGGGGTAGTAGTGTACTGAATAAAATAAGAAGCTTACATAAGAATTTTTTTATTCGTGTGTAGCCCAATTATGACCATTAAAAAAATGAAGATGAACATTACCACCATCCCACTTGATTACATCTCGTGGATAATGAAAGGGATGGCCATAGTGGTACCTGTAAATAAAATAGAAATCATATTAATAACTGAACAGGACCTTTAGCTCTAAAAAGTTTATCTTTTTATACAAGGTTGGGAAAATTTAGTGGAAAATTTCAACAAATATGTTTCAAAAAAAAAAAAAAAAGAAGTGTTAAGAGATACAACAAGTAGAATAAGAATGATGATGCTATGATTAATTATTAGTTTCGATAGTCGTTGTAGTGTTTGTTTGTTTTGTATATTAAAATTAATAATTGAGTTTTCTGATTACGGAACGTCAAACAACGGAAAAATGGACTTTCGTTGTTGACTGAAGTTTGCGTTGTTTTTGTGCTCAGGAAAAAAAAAAATCGTTCAATCTTATTGTGAGTAGCTGTACAAAAGAGCGAAATAAGGCGTACTAGTATATGTACAGTGTATACTTTTTTCATTACTCTCAATTTAGAAATAAATCATTTTTACAGTAACATTATCAATTTAAACGGTTTTTACTGTACATCAAATATTTTTCCTCGTATTACATTGTATTCTTGCTGTTTCAATAATAAAAAAAAAAAAAAAACAAAGACGAATACAATTCACGAATTCCAATAATAATTATAAAATTTGATAACCAAATAAATAAATGAATAAAAATCAAATCAAAGTTGAATGTATATTATATATTACAGTTATGAAAATTTTTGGATCTTAAAATAAAGTTTATATCTAACAGTTATACGATTTATAAAACCCTTGTACATGTAAAAGCAGAAAAGTTTGTGAATATTAAAGATAAACAAAAAAAAAAAAAAAATATGTACAACCATGCAAGTTTTTACCTCGGTGTGTTGTGTTATGCTTTGTATGTACTTGTCACCTCAGATTAACAACAAAAAAATGTAACCAACAGAAAAATGTAATTCGTCAAAAATCAAAGTATTTTGATAATATTGAAAATTTTTAATTGCTTAATCAGGGGGGGGGGAGGGGGTGATATATGCAATAAAAAAAAGAAGAAGAAATCTATGAAAAAATGAAACCCAAATGTTTATAAGGTATTAAGATCTACTCATGATCAAGAATAAATAAATAAAATCAGATGTATCTTTATTTCTTATACATTTATATTTTTGATGATAGTCTACCTACAGTAAGTATACAGTAACAAGGGTGGGTCTAGACTTATGCAACAAAAAAAAAAAATCCTTAAAGAATTCGTGTAATATCCAAAATAGGAAAATCATTAAAAACAGAATTTTGAAGGGTCGTGTATATCAGTACAATATGTTTTTTTTTTTTTTTATTTAATTTTGTTAACTAAGAAAAAAAAAAAAAATTTTGTATTTTTGCTTCATTATTGTCACACAAAAAAAAAAAGAAAAAGAAAGAATTTTATGTGATTACTGTATGGGTAAATTATTTTATTAATAGAAATTTTGTATTTTTTTTTTTTTTTTTTTTCATTTTACGCACCAACACCAATACTAAAATCAAATCAAATATTTACAGTATAAAGAAAAAGTTACCCACATCCATACACACACAAATATAAATATAAATATAAATATAAATATAAATATAAATGAATTTTATCCCGCCTTGATTAAAGAAATTTTTTTTTTTTTTTGATTGATTCATTAATTAAAGAAACTACCCCCCCAAAAAGGTTTATTCATTATCTTAATTGTTTTGATTCATTCATTTATCCCATTCACCTCCACCTCCACCTCTCCCAGTTTATTGGTTGATTTATAAAATTACTACATATCCAGAGCCAAACTCAAACTCAAAGCCAAACCCTTACCCTTAACCTTTACCCAAAGCCACTTACACAAAGGATTAATATTTATATATTAACGGGTGTATTAAACACACATATAAATTATTATTATTATTATCATCATCCATATTTTTTTAGATAATGAGGAATAAACTAAATGGATCATTTATTTCATTAAGTTTAAATAATTTAAAAATGATTAATAAACATTATACAAAATTAATTATATTTATTATTTCATGTTTTACAATTACAATAATTTTTCAATTATTAACACCAAATGATCCAATATCTCCTGATTTATCATTATTTAAAACTCAACAATTACAAAATTCAATTAATAATCATAATCATGAACAATCATCATCATCATCATTATCAAATCGAATAATTACTGATTTTAATATTATAAAATGTAATATTTATACAAAATGTAATATTCCAAAAAGTTATATTCAATTATTTCCAAATTTAAATTATTATCATAATTCAAAAATTAAAAATGATTATTATTTAATTGTTAAATATCAATCATTAAATGAAGCAACTAGAATAATTACTGATATTTCAACAATTAAAATTGATGATAATTATGAAGAAATTAAAATTGATAATCAATTAAGTTTATTTAAAAAAACTATTATTTCAAATACTCAACAACAAATTGGTGATAATTTACCAATACTACGATCAATTGATATATTATTTGGTAATAATGATTTAATTGATTCTCGTCCTTATCATAATACTTTACATTTATCTAAAAAAGATTCAATTCATACAATTTTATCATTAAATATGATGACTATTAATCAAGAAAAACATTTAAATGAAAATAATCAAATTTTAAATAATGTTAAAAATTCTCAATTAATTGAAATTATTAATCCAAGATATAAAATTATGCAATTATCTGATTTACATTTTGGTCAAGATTTAGGTAGATGTGAAACAATAATTAATCATCAACAAAAACAAGATGATAATTCAGTTATTGATGAAGAAAAATGTACATCAGATTTAAAAACTTTAAAATTTATTGAAGATTCAATTAATCAAGAAAATCCTGATTTAATTATAATTACTGGAGATTTAATTGATATTCATCGTTCAATTGATTATAAATCAATATTATTAAAATCTTTACAACCTATATTGGCAAATAATATTAAATTTATTTATACATTTGGTGATGAAATTAATGATTTAGAAACTAAAATTTCAATAATTTCATTTTTATCATATTTACCAAATTGTTTAAATACATTACCTGAAGATGATGATTATAATTCATTATTACATGGTTTAACAAATTATAATTTTCAAATTAAACGAGATAAACAATCTTCAAGTATAACAATTTTAGATTCTCAAGATCATTATTTAGATGATTCACAAATTAATTTCTTATATCGTATAAATAAAGAATTAAATAATGATTATAAATTATTATTTTTTCATTATCCAATTCCTCAATTTAGACCAAAAGGAAAATTTAAAATTGTTGGTTCATATAATGAAAAACATAAATTAGATACTAAAACAAATATTAAATTTCATGATGATATAATAAATTGTGGTTATAATGTAATTGGTGTTGGTCATGAACATGAAAATGATGCATGTTTATTAAGTGAATTAAAAAAAAAAAAAAAGAAACCCAATAACAACAACGAAGAACAAGAACAAGAAGGAAATTCAATTTGGTTATGTTATAATAGTATAACTGGTGATTCAGGAATTACTAGATTAGATACTAATTATATTCGAAAATTAAGAATTTTTGAAATTGATTTTATAGAAAATCGAATATTAAGTTGGAAACGTAAAGAAATTGATAAAACTACATTTGATTATCAATTAATTTATCAAAAAAAAAAATCAACTTAATTAATGAAATATATATATATATATTATATACTACAATTATATATTTTTATGATTTTATATTTATGAAATTGTACTATTATATTTTTTTTTTTTTTTTTTAACTTTGGCAACATTTTCGTGTATCTTGGACCAAAAAGATTATTATAGTTGTATTTGGAAATTGACCCCCCCCGTAGCGCGCGAGAGAAATTATATGGTGGAAAACCACTTCAAAAGATTTAAATCTCTTGAAACACATACCGGGAGTCTTTGGAAGAAACAAAGATTGAATATATATAATTTTAATTTATAAGGGATCTAAAGGGGACCATGAATTTTTGCCTATATTATTTATTTTTGATAATAAAAAGTTGGTCACCAAAACGGAGGGGGGAAGGTGGGGGGGGGGTCGATTATTTTTCTTATTTCAAGTCTAGGGCGGCGTATCTTTAAATTTGGCGCGCACGATAATTTCAATGTATCAAATTTTTTTTTTTTTTTAAACTGGCAAAGAGGGAAAAAAAATTTATTCAAACCTCATCTCATAAAACACACCATAAATTTCATTCTTTTATTAATCTAATCCTGTAATTTATTTATAAAATCAATATCATGGGTAAAGCAAAGAAAACAAGAAAGTTTGCTGCTGTCAAACGTGTTATAAATACAAAAAAAGATCAACGTCTACTTACACAATCCTCCTCATCCACTAACAACAAGAATAATAATAAAGATGATCCAGAATTAACAAGATCAGTACCACAAGTATCATCAGCATTATTTTTTAAATATAATGAAGCTATAAAACCACCATATCAAGTATTAATAGATACAAATTTTATAAATTTTTCAATTCAAAAAAAAATCGATATAATTAGAGGATTAATGGATTGTTTAATGGCAAAATGTATACCAATTATAACTGATTGTGTTATTGCTGAATTAGAAAAATTAGGAAGTAGATATAGAATAGCTTTAAAATTAGCTAAAGATCCAAGAATTCAAAGATTAAGTTGTAGTCATAAAGGTACATATGCTGATGATTGTTTAGTTCATAGAGTAATGCAACATAAATGTTATATTGTTGCAACAAATGATGCTGATTTAAAAAGAAGAATTAGAAAAATTCCTGGAATTCCAATATTAAGTGTTGGTGGACATTCTTATGTTATTGAACGATTACCTGATGTATTTTAGAAAACAAAAAGAAAAAGACCCACACAGAGAGATAGTGATATATATATGTGTATTTATTATTTTGTTATGATTTTGTTTTAATATAAGATAATCAACTAGGAACTAAGGAAGAAAAAGAAAAAAAAAAATTAATTAGCGAGTATATGATATGGATTTTGGTTTATTAGGAAGAAGAAGAAGAAAAGAAGATATAAACAGATGTTTAAAGAATATTCTAAATTTCATACATGTGAAGATATAAATGAATATAATACAGATCAAGAAGAACTAGAACAACAACAACAAGAAGATAAAGAATTAGATGATGATAATGATGATAATTGTCAAGGATTTATTAATAATTCAAGTTTAATAATTTCAAAATTATTAAAATTATTAAATTTATTAGAATTTGATAATTTATCAATAATTAAAAAAATATCAAATATACCATCAATATCATTTAAAAATTTTAATAATCCTCAAGAATTTTATAAATTATTAGTTAATTATAATCAACTTGTTGAAATGATTATTGAAAAAAATAATGAATTAATATTAATTAAATTTAAATGTCATGAAATTATAAATAATTTAATTCATCATATTAATCAACCATTATCATCAAACAGTTATTATTATTATCATCATCAGCAACAACAACCAATCATAAATGATGTAAAATCATCAACTGATGAAATATGTAAAAAATTACAAGATATCTTTAATCCTAAAGAAGAATTTGATTCTACATTATGATAAATATAAAAATTTGAATTAAAATAAAAAAAAATATTAATATTAAAATTATAATCTATATAACTAAATTTTGGTAAATTAAATTTCTTAAAAAACCCTTTAAAACTGTATGTGCAATTTCTCTTCTTCATATCTTTCCATTTTTAATTAATTTGGAAAGATTAAATAAGGAAAAATTACTTTATTAAACTGTATAATACAAAAATCAAAAATCAAAAAAAAACATCCTTTTAAATTAAATTAAAATTCTTCTTTCTCTTTTATTTCTCTTTCTTTCCATGTTGTTGTTAATGTTCTTAAATTATCTAGTATAATAAAGCAGCACCAACAGCGGCCAAAGCAGCCAAACCGGTAACAGAGTTCAAAGAAGCACCAGAACCAGCAGTGGTGGTGGTACCGTTAGAACCGTTAGTGGAAGTACCGTTAGTGACAGTAGTACCGTTAGTGGTAGTGTTGGCAAATTTAGCGTTGATAGAAGCAACTAAGGCTAATGAAGCGATAACTTTGGTGAATTGCATTGTAAATGGATTTTATAAGAATATTTGAAAGTTAATGTTCTATAATAATTAAAATTATCCTTAAAGAAAAAGAAGAAGAAGAAAAAAAAAAGAAAAACAGAAAAAAATTTTGACTTGGGAATCCTTAACCCTTTTTATATTTTTTTAATGGCGTTGGTTGTAAAAAAAAAAAAAAAAAAAAAAAATTTTTTTTTTTTTTTTTTGGCCGTCTAAAGAAAAAATTTTTTTTTTTTCTTTATTTTTTCACCTTTTAGTAATCCGGATGTACTGCATTCAAGACACAAAAAAAATTTCTTTTTTAATCTTAACTACAATAGTGTTTATCTCTCGTCATGGGTTGAAAAAAAAAAAAAAATTAGTCATAAATGCACGCCCCGTTTTTCCGCCCCCTGAACAACAAGCACCACAGTTTATATGCAGGCTTAAATTAACCTAATTAGGTTAAAACTGTTACCTAATTAAGCACATTTACAAACATCACATCAATTTTCATAAAAAAGAAAAAGAAAAAAAGCAATTTAATTCAAAAGACACAAAAACCTAAAAATATAAAAAAATTTAATGGATTTCACCCCCATTTGGTTCTGTATATACTAGGATTACGGGTAAAATATCGTGCCTTTTACAGTACTTTGATCGCCACCACCATAAAGCCATTACGGCTTCTACCACTGGCACCTTCTATCTAATCCATCCATCCATTCATAAAAAGTGAAACATTGTAGTATTAATTAAACACATGGGCTTAACTCATGTAACAATTATTACATTTCCATCAAGAGAATTGTGCTGAATTGAACTGAAATGAATTGAAATCCTAACAACACGAGGGAGGGAAATTACATTTGAATTTAATTTTGATATTTTGTGATGTTTTCGAGAAACTTCGCCCTTTTTTTTTTTTTGCGGTTATTACACGACATACTTATTTAATTAAATTAAGAATAAAAACAAAAAAAAAAATAATTGTTCCGCCTTTAAACAAAAGTTAAATTAAGAAAAAATAAGTGTTACAAAAATAAAAATTGTTTCACACGAGATGTCGAGCGGGGGGGGGAAGAACAGTGGTGGTGGTGGTGGTGGGGGAGTAGTTCCACGATGAAAATACAGTACACTAAAAGGGGGGAGGGGCCACACACACGTTGTACTTGTTTGTTTGTTTGTTTGTTGCTACCAAAACTTGCACACGATTTTACATACCATGACATGGAAATAAACAAAAAAAAAATTATATTACTGATTGTATACTAATCGTCTAAATATACTTGTCTTGTTTACTATAAACATCGTGTAGTGCAACATTCTTTAATTTGGTAGAATGATGCCATACTTGATAATACTACAGTATACGGAAAATGAACCCGATTACTTTAATTTTCGTAAAAATAAAGGAGAAAATGAATACCCAAGAGAATAATTATTATTGCCTTTGGATATACAAAATAGTATTCATGTTTCTTTTTTTTTTTGTAAGAGCCCTACGGTATAGGAGAAAGAATATTTGTGTGTGTGTGTGTATCTGGAATTATACTCAAGGAAAATAATAAAATAAAAAAAAAAGAAACGGCGATATTGTATTTTAGCAATCTTATTAAATTTTTTAAGGGGGAGAGAAAGAAGATGAGTTCGTTGAAACATGATTACTTTTTAGGGTAAATTAATGAATAAAAAGACCATGGGTTTGTGTGTAAGAGTATATGTGTAGTTACATTGTTATCAATTATTTGCGTTTCTGTGGTATAAAGTCATCGAGCTAAAAGGCTGAAAAAAAAAAGCGCGTTTGAGTTACATTTGTGGTAGTAGTAAGAGGACGAGCGAGGGGGGGGGGGAAAAAGGAGGAGGGGGGTTCGAGTTTTACGTGGTAGGGCGCGTCGGACTTCTTTGTCAGTGACATAGGGTAAAAAAAAAAAAAAAGAAAAAAAAAATTTTCATTTGGTTATAAATCTGAAATATACAGATAGAGAAAGAGAGAGAGATGAGATCGAGGGAGAGACAAAATAAAAAAAAAAAGAAACTCGACAAAATGAAACGGGATTTCATTTTTTTGATCTAAGCCTATTCATCACATCGTTGTAAGTAAGTGTTAATATAGTTACACACGCAATCATCGTAATCATTACCATCAATTGAGGAAATAAAAATAAAATGACAAAGTTATGACATCAGAGGGAAGGGCTAGATCTTTCTATTAATATATTTGAAACTTATTGTACAATTATCGCCTTTCCATACATTATCAAATGACTCAGTTCGTTTTCTCTCTCTCTCTCTCTCTCCTTCTTAGTGGTAAAATTTGTAAAGAAATCTTTTTTTTGTACTGTAATTTGTCTTATCTTAAGTTACTAAAAATAACTTGCTTTTTAAAGATTATTTTTTTTTTTTTATTTTATTGTGTTTCAATTAAGAATTGAATTTTTTATAATCGATGAGGATGAGGATGAGGATGAGGATGAGGTCTCTCTCTTGCTTTTTTTTTTTTTGAATTCAATGAGACAAGAAAGAGAAAGTATTATTCAATGTTGAATATACAACTGAAACCTTTTGATGTGTAAATTAAAAAAAAAATGAAAAATTTAATTAACATGTGTCTGACTAAAAAGAAAATTTTTTTTTTTAGTATGTACCAAGAGAAAAATAAATTAACATACTCTATGGTATATATTTCTTGGATATTGGTGGTGGTGGTGGTGGTGGTGGTGGTAGTGGGCCCCAAATTTCAAGTATTGTATTTGATGATAATTATGCTCATTTGTCAGAATTCCATTAGGGGCTCTATATCTCGTCTCTCTCTCTCTCTCTTGTCCCGCCTGAGAAATTCACCTACAGTACACATCAATTATAATATATTAAGAAAAAAAAAAAAAATATTTTTTTAGACAAAATCTTAATTCTTCTACCACGTTTCTACAACGGCAATGATACGAGTCCCTCACCTAGGTCGATAAAGAGAAAACTCCGCGTTAGTTTCTTTGGTTATCTGACCATCCATCAAACTTTCTTTCTCTTTCTCTCATTCTGTCTGTGTCCCCTTTTCCTATCTCCACATAAATATATCTTTAATTGTTCGAGTTGCCTCCCCCATGGAGTTTTAAAAATAGTTTTTTTTTTTTTTTTTCTACAATTCATCTTATTCTTTCCTTTATAACTTTTTGTTTTCTTTTCATTCTCAGTACTAGTTAAACATTAATGCACATAGTTAAAGAGGAAGAAGAAAAAAAAAAGGTAGTGTCTATTTGTTCATATGTACTAAAACTTAAAAAATTATGCAATAATAGGGGGTGTAAGAACGTGCATAAGGCGGATCTTTCATTATAAATGTACACAAAGTTAGAATTTAAAGTAACAAAACACAGCCAACAAACACTTTGGAATTTTTTTTTTTTCTCTTCGGCACGGAAAATTTTTTTTTGTATTTGAATATTACACAAAAATCACGATATAAAAATCGTGTTTTCTGACTTAAAACCAGCACGAGAGAAAGAAAGTATGATTATTAAGAGTATATGTGAAGGGGGAAATCAAATCAAACGCGTCCATGGTTCAATAGATTTAGTTTTATACATCATTTTGAAACTTTTTTGACGTTTCTAGAATTACATTAAAACTTCAAATTTATTGTCTCTTATCATTTTATTTCAATTCATGTATTGCGCGTCATGAATGACTTCTACTTGATGATTATGTAAAGAGTCATGTGCATGGGTAAACTTCACAGGAATCACACGACTTTCGCAATATGAGTACATTACACTTTTTATAGAGAGAGGAGAGAGAGATTAGATAATCAACTATTATGTTTCTTCTGGGGAGAATCATCATTTTATCATACAGTACATCACTTGTTGTTGGTTGTTGTTATGAAGTCGAGTTATTTCTTCAATGGGAGGTGATGCTTGTAGTCAATTATGGGAAAAGGAACATTCGGATTTGGATTAATCTCAATCTATGCTGATTATCATCATGATCCATTTATGGAACAATAAGCCTCGTTTTTAGAACAACTGCCCAAAAATAAAAAAAAAAAAGAACTACTCGTGAGGTTATATTGTGTTTATACTGTATGGATGGATGGGACGATACGGAACTGTCCTGTATTTACATATTCATGAAATTCAGGTTCTGGAAGTTTCATGTTGTTGCTGCTGCCGAAGGTTCCGACATATCTTATAAATGATACAAAATTGTAAAAGAAAATTTCGGTTATGGAATTTCCGACAACCCTGCTTCCGGTTTTGCCACACACTGAAACACACACACACACACCAACCACCCATGCTTTTTGTTTGTTTGACATATCGAATATTTTTTTTTTTTTTTTTTGGTTGCAAAAATTAAATTTTTTCACAGATCTTCACTTTCAAATGGGACGAGGGAAGAGACGAGTTTTATTAGCATATCAAAATAAACAAATGATTTTTCTCAGTCTTAAATCAAATCTTCTTCTATGTAATTATTTCCATCTTTGAATGGGTTTTGTTTATTTTTAATTCATCAGCATAACTAAAATCCCACATATATTGAATTTAATCTCAAACTCTTTCCTTAAAACTTATACTATAGTAAGCCTTAAAAAAAAAAAAAAAACTACAGTCTTTTATTTTGATGGTTGTTTATGATTCATTCATTATTTTTCAAAAGAATGTATTATTCCATCGTTGTCTTTTCTTTAACTTGAATTTTGTTAGAATCAATAAAAAGTAATATATACACATATACAAATACACATATACATACAAATACACATACACATACACATACATATATACATATACATATATGCCTAAAGTAAATAAAATTCTACAGAGATTGATTAATCAAGAACGAATACAACTGAATGAATATATAGATTCTAATCCATCAACATCAACATCAACTTCACCATCACCATCACCATCATCGACAATATCTTCAAATCCATATATTCAACGACAAAAATCAATCATTTCATCTAAATCACAACCTTATATTTCAGAAACTTCACAAATTTCATTGATTCCACAATTTAAACATAATTTAAATTTACAACCTTCAACAATAACTACAAATACAAATTCAACAACAGCAACTGCATCTTCATGTTCTTTTAATTCATCATCTTCAGCAATATTATTTCCTGGAAATAAAGATAAAGATAAAGAAATAGTTAATGATAATGATGATGAATTATTTTCATTTATAAATTTTAATGAATTTGAATTTTCAAATCGTGGAAGTCTTTTAAATACTCAAACAAGAAGTTCAAAAAAATTAAATAATCCAAATATTAGTATTAATAATAATAATCAATATAATAATTTTCATTATCATCAAAATTTTAATTATCAACAAAATCCTAATCTTTGTCATTATTATAATAATAGTATACCCAATCAATCAAATTTCAATAATAATGCAAATATAAATACAAATACAAATACAAACACAAACACAAACACAAATACAATTAGTTCAACATCAAGTACATTTATTCAAAGAACAAATGATAATTTATCAATAGTATCTTCAAATATAAATATAGAAGATAATGTTTATTTAAATATAATTTCCGATGATGCTTCATTTCAACCACCATATATAATTAATTCAATATTTGGGAAAAATAAAATTAATGTTGGTGTTGGAATTGGTTTTGGTGTTGGTATTGGAGATGGAGATGGAGATGGAGATGGAGATGGAGATGGTGATACAAATGGTACCATGATTAATCCAAATGGTTCAATTAGGACTGCATCAAGTACAAAAGATACAACTGAACGTAAAGTAATTCAAAAATTATATTCTTCTTTGGATTGTAGTAGTGATCATGTACTGATTGAAGATGAAGATGATGATTTTGAAGATTATCATGAAGAAAAAGAAGAAGGTGATGATGATCAAGAACAACAACAACAAGAAGAAGAAAATCAAATACATCAAAAAATTCGTCAAAGTTTAGAACGACAAATGGTATTGGAAGGTTCATTATATAATGATTGGTCCAAAAAAAAGATATCTCATATCAATAACAATAACAATAATAATAGGAAAGATACCAATGGTGAGAATGTCAATGAGGATCACGACGATGACGATGATGGTGATGTTACAATTCAAGAATTGATTAGTTTAAGTTCTCGAGTTTTTAATCAAGAAATACCAATTGATAATTCATTACAAACATCTCAACTACTATCATCATTAGAAGTTCAACCACCATTTTCTACAATCACCATACTTCCTCCTTCATCTTCATCATATCGAACCAATCTTGCCAGTACATGTGTCTCTTCAGCCGGTGCAGGTGCAGGTGCAGATACAGGTACAGGTATGGGCACAACTACAGATACATCAAAACCCA
This sequence comes from Candida sanyaensis, assembly GCA_911254575.1. NCBI lineage: Eukaryota > Fungi > Ascomycota > Pichiomycetes > Serinales > Debaryomycetaceae > Candida > Candida sanyaensis. The sequence goes on from CAJVQF010000005.1 coordinate 1,360,678, forward strand.
CATCATCAAGTACAAGACTTTGTTTAAATTCAGTATTTAAATTTGTAAAGAAGAAGGTTAAAAATGCATGTACTTATTGGCATGTTAAATCAGATAAAGTTCAGAAATCTACCACCAATCCCAACACCACCACTACTACTATTTCCACCCAAGTTAATGATACCAATAGATTTAATGTTTCATATCCTCAACGTCCTCTTCAACGTCCTCCTCCACCTCCACCTCCTCCACTACCAGCTCAACTTCCTTCTATGCCACTACAATATTTATCAGATTTAACATCATCAAATAATAATATTAATGATACTATAGTACAAACCATATATACTCATGAAAATTCAAATTTAATTAATTCTTCAAAAAAAAGATTTGAATTAAATGAAAAATTTAAATTTGAATTGAATAATAATGAAAATGGATTAATTTCAAATTCAACATTACGTATTCATCAACTTCAAAATCCACTGTATCAACATTTACAAATATATCATTCTCATGATGATAATAATAGTACTTTGGATGATGTATTTGTTAAAGATGATCAAGTTGCTGGGGCATTACTTTATATAATTAGTGAATACCCCGAGAATAATAATAATAACAATAATAGTAATAGTGGTATTTCCAGTGGTGGTGGTGGTGGTGGTAATGGAATTGATTGCAAAAATTTAATTAGAAAAGATTCATATTATTCAAATTCAAATAGAAATGGTTATTTGAATACTACAACATCCAATCCGATTTATTTAAAGCATAATATTTATAATTATAATTATAATCAAGAAAATAATTTAATTGGAGATAATACGAATAGTAATAATACTGATAGTACTATTGATTTAGATAAAATTGAAGAGAGTTCAAATGATGGAGATGATGAACAAAGTGATTGGAACCTACACAAGGATGATGAAGAAGAAGAAGAAGATGGTGAAGAAGAAGAAGATGGTGAAGAAGAAGAAGATGGTGAAGAAGAAGAAGATGGTGAAGAAGAAGAAGATGGTGAAGAGAATAATTATCAAAATGGTGTTAACAATATGAATTATAGGTCTAATATCAATGATCTATTTGTATATCATAGATAAATGCTGAATTGGAGGAGAGAGAGAGAGAGAATGTACAATACATGAATTGGGGATAATGATTACATAATAACCTATATAAATATATATATATAAATATATACAGTACAATATAAGTATACACACAACAGAAGTTATGATTAATTCTTTTCTATTTTTTCTTGTCTATAGTCTTTTTATTTTTTTTATTTTTTTTTTTTAATTTTAGGTTTGAAGGTTTATCTCTTATCTTTTAATAAATGAAGATTGTTAATTGTAATTTAATTGGTTGGTGATTATGCCGCCAGTATGTATGCCTAGAAATTTTTTTTTTTTTTTTTTTTCATTTTATCTTGTCCCACCAATGGTGGTACAATTTTGATTAAATTGGAAATATCGCACCAGAAAAAAAAAAATACCAAAATTTGTATGCCGCGGCTGCCACCCTCCTACTGCTACCACCACCACCACCACTGCCGTAGCTTCAACCGCAACAAGCTGAAATTACCACAACTGCGACTGCTGCTGGTTGTAAAAATTTTTTTTTATTGCTCTCAAACTGATAAGCAAATGATGTTTGATTTCGTAATCTCAAACTGATTGTGGAATTTTAAACCTATAATTAACAAAGAAAATAATTAAATCGTTATCGAAGAAACACCAGATAATTAAATAAAAAAAAAAAACTAAAACCAAATTTTTTTTGATCTGAATAATATATAAAACCCCATGGATATCGCCGTGGCTTTTTCTTTAACTGTAGTTGTTAGAATTTTCTTGTTGATCTTGTTGTTCTTATTAATTGATATATTTAATTGATTCCGTTCGCCCTATTTATTTTTCTTCCCCCAACCGTCTGGCAATTTTCATCACTTGCATCGCTAGTGTACTTCCGCACAGAATTTAGAACAGAAGAAGAAAAAAAAAAAAAAAGAAAAAAGTCATTTGTTTTTTTCCCGCCTAATTAAATCAATTTCAGTGTCCCACAGTTTTTTTTTTTTCTTATTATTTAGTTTGTTGGGATTCCTTGTTTTTTTTTTTTATATATATATATTTACTTTTCCATTTTTCTTTCAATTATTGATTGATATTTATTAAATTATTCATAACTCATCTTTTATTTTAAATCATAAATAAAAAAACCATGACATATGCAACAGGTAGAGGAGGTGCTGGGAACATCCACTCCAATAAAAACAAAACTTCGGAGAATAACGTTATACAACCAACAAAATCGAGAAATTCTCCAACCCCACATCAACTAGAGGAAAATAATAATGGTCTTCATAAAGTAACATCACAAAATAAAAGAGTATATTATTCAACAGGTAGAGGAGGTGCTGGTAATATGCAAACATCTGATCAATTACCATCTCCTACATTAGCACCCCAAGGTTCAAATACCCCATATTTACATACAGCCAAGATTTCCACCGGTAGAGGTGGTTATGGTAATATGGTTAATAATGATGATCCAGAATTAACAAGAAAATTACAAGATGTAGATGGTACTCCATCTTCTCCAAAAGATGATCTTTATGCCGTAGCGTCAAATAGATCATTTAGTGTTGGAAGAGGTGGTTTTGGAAATATGATATCTAGAAGTAGATCAACAGAACTGGGTAATGAAGATGTTCCTAATTTATATACAGTAAGTTCACAACCTGATAAAAAACCTAAAAAGAAAGGATTTTTAGGTAAAATCAAAGAAGTATTTACCTAGAATTTGTTACATACAATAAATTTTTTGGTTACATACAGTGAAATTTTTTTTTTTTTCCAATATATATTAATATTATTATTACATTTTATAATGAAAAAAAAAATCTATTGAGATAATAAGAAATCTCTAACTTTATCTAAAGCTCTAAATCTATGACTAATGGTATTTTTAACACTTTTATCCATTTCAGCATAAGTTTGTTCAAATCCAATAGGTTCAAATACTGAATCCCATCCAAAATTAGTTGGTCCTCTACTTGAAACAATTTTACCTTCAGTTATACCTTGAAAAATTTGAACTTCTTTTCCTGGTCCTTCACAATATCCAAATGTACAAATTGCTCTAGCTGATTTATCTTCAAATCCTTCCAACATTTTAACTAATCCATCTAATCCAACAGCTTGAACAAACCATTTAATATAAGGTCCTGGTAAATAATTATATGCTTTAAATCCAAGACATGTATCTTCAACTAAAACAGGTCCATTAATTGCTTCGGCTGCAGATTTGGCTTTATGAATAGTAACTTCTTCAATAGTACCTTGTACTTCATCAAGATCAATTGATTTATTATTAATTATGAATTTTCCAACAGTATTATTGGAATCATTTGATGAAGTTGAACTTTGAGAATTATTGGATAAAATTTGAATAACTTCTTTTAATTTATTGGCATTACCAGTAACGAATGTAATTGTAGACATGGTTGAAACTGAGGAATATACAGAAAGAAAGAGATGTGATGGGGAATAGTTTAGTTGATTTTCACTGATTTTTTTTTTTTTTTTTTTTTTTTTTTTTTCTTACGATATTCAAATTGGCACGGCCCATAGATGCCAATATGGAATTAGTCATAGAGAAAATCCCTCTATACTAATCATATTACATTAAGGAATACTTATCTACAATGAACAAAAATTGTTTATAAATACTTTAAAAATTCATGTCATTCAAATTATCAACAAAACTAATGACAATTTCTACTCAAAAACAAAAATATGTACATGTACAGAATTGGAATAACCACATTCCAAAAAAATATATAATCTTAAGCATAAGAATACACCTCCTCACAACTCATCCTACTTATTTACCTAATCTTTTTCTTAAAGCTCTTTGAGCCTTTCTTCTCTTCTTATATTTATGTTTCTTCATCTTTAATCTTCTTTTTCTTAAAACAGATAATGCATGTAAAGTATGACTATCTTCATCACCTTCTTCAGCAACAACAACATCCAAATTAAGCAGCGTTGGTTGTTGTATAGATTGGAAATTCACAAGTTTATTCATATTTAATTGTTGAATTATTGGTGATCTAATGTTACTTATTATTGATGGTCTTGAAAATAATAAACTGTTTGAAAATGTAGATGTGGTGGATGATGATGATGATGCAAATCTGGATAATATTAAAGCACCACTATTACCCAACCTAGGGGTAAACTTGAACAATGATCCAAACATAGGTACTGAAGTCCTTTTTTTTTTGTTAGATATACTTGACTTGTATATATCTCTTTTATAATTTAACTTTGGAATTGAAACATTTTTTTTTTCACTTTTTTTTTTTCTCTTTCGTTTCGTTTCTTCATTTGTTTGGTCGAAAAATGCAAAAATTTTTTTTTTTTTTCTTCCTTTCTCACTACAATACAGATTGGCCCTGGACTACACGACAGTACACTACAGTTTGGCCCTGGGCTGGCCTATATTATATAATACATCTAAAAGGTTAGCCTTAGGCTACGCTTACCAATACTATGATTGCAAAAAAAAAAAAAAAAATAAAAAAATGATCTGTATTTATACTTTCACAATTCTATTTAGTTATTTCAATGTTCATTAATATATCTTCAGAACATTCAACTATGAATCCATTTTCCCCACTTATGCTATTACTTGAACTTACATTACCTAACATTTGTGTTGTCCATTCTCTAACATCATATTTTAATCCAAATGTATTTAACACCACAGATGAATTACCTAAAGGTATAAGACCACAACTTGGAATTCCTGATTTACAAAATAATGATCTTGTTTCATAAGTAATGTAATTTATACCTTTTTTTAATAAAAATATAACATCATTTATCGTTATAAAAAATAACGTTAAATTTGGATATGATTTATTCAATATATACATTTGATTTATTGATTGTATAGATTGATCAAATCTTCCACCAATTGCCCCAAGAACATATAATGTTATTTCTTCGCCTTCTTCTTTATGATCATAACCATGTGAAATAGATTCCCATAATTCAGCTAATCCATTAACAGTATCTATCATTTCATACCAAGTTGAATCATTTTTTAATTGATAATGTAATTGAATACAATAAATACATTTCATGAAATCATTACTATATTGAGTAGATTGTGGAATTATAATGGTTCCTTTAGATGAATAATACGATTGAACATCAATACGAAGTGAATCAAAATCACCAACTATATAATTTGGAAGATATTTAATTCTTGTTTCTTCATTATTTTGAAAATAATCATATAATTGATTTGCTCCACCATCAGCACAAACAATAATTTCACATTGTTCACAAAGTGATATTAAATCATTGGATATTTTTTGATTTAATATAAGTAATACATTATTTTTAACATAAGGTTTTTTATTTTTTAAATGTGAAAATGGTTGAATTTGATGATATTTTGAATCAGTTGATGGTGGACAAATAGTTATATTATCTGGTTGTTCAATCACTTTCTCTTTCAAATCGTTAACTTTTGACATTATTGATTATATTTATATAAAAAAAAAGGTCAAACCATGTTGATTTTTTTTTTTAAATATTAATGCATTTGTATCATCATCACCACCTCCTGTTGTAGGGTTTGGCCGGAAGTTAATTTGCTTGCACGACTAAAAAAAAAAAGAAAAACTTCCAAAAAAAAAAAAAAAAAAATAATGCGTTTAAAAGTCTGGGTTCAATTCAACGAACGGCATTGAATAAATCAAAAAACAGCATCAATCATCATGAGTGTTGAAATATCAGATAATAATACAACACTGATAAGTGGTGGACAGAAAAGTGAAACACCGAAACCATCTACTGCAACCACAGTAACACCATCCACCACAGCCAATAATAACAATAGCAACAACAATAGCAACAACACCACCACTTCTACTACTTCCAATAATCAAACACTGGCAACAACATCCAATCAACTTTCACAGGAAAAGAAAGAAAAGATTATTCCAAGAGATGTTAGACTTCTTCATTTAATATTTGCTACACATGCTGTTCATAATTATCAAGATCATGTACCGTTACAATTGATGGATTTTGCTCATAGATATACTAAATCAGTATTGAAGGATGCTTTGGTATATAATGATCATTCAAAACCTGTTAATACCAATACAAATTTGAATACTAATACCAATAGTACAGTAAATACTGATGATATAAGGTTGGCAATTGCCGCTAGAAGTAATTATCAATTTAAACCTGTTCCTCCAAAAGAATTATTATTAGAATTGGCACAAGAAAGAAATAGTAAACCATTACCTCCTGTTATACCTAGATGGGGTTTAAATTTACCACCTGAAAAATATTGTTTAACTGCTAAAGATTGGGATACTATTTATGATGAACCTGATGAAGATGATCCAGAACAACAACAATCAAAACAAAAGAATAAAAAATTAAAAACCAAGTAATCCTCACCCCAAAAAAGAAAGAAAACAAAAATAGAATATGTATTGTATATTAGTTGTATCTGTTATTATTGAAGTTTTGTTCATTATTTACGTGTATTTATAACACTATATATTTTATTTGTAAGTTTTGATCACCGTCATCAATGTGTGTACTTGAACTTAGCCTCTTAACGCTGGACACACCAATGTACTGTGCCTGCAACAGACTGTGCCCCTTGGACAAAAAAAAAAAAATCGAGAACCAAATTAAGAACCAGAAAAAAAAAAAAAAAAAAACGAAACAACAAATCAACAAAAATTTCGTTCCTTCCTTTGTTCGTTTGTTCGTTCAGTATTCTTTAACGTTTTATTATTATTGAGTTTGATTTTGATATACAATGCTACCTCCAACATTGGCTTCGATTCCAGAAGTTAAAGAAGAATATCCTGGATCTTGTTTAATAGAAAGAACTGCCAGATTACCACAATTTATAGAATTGGGTCCTCCAGATTTATGTAATATTCATAAACATTCAGTTAATGCTAAACGTGAAAATGAAATTGGAACATTTTTATATTTCACTGGTGTTGATACTTCTAATACTGCATCAATTGCAGCACATCTACAAAATATTGCTAATTTAATGAGTAATAAATCACAATATTGGTTTGGTGAAAAGAAACATTGGAAAGTTCCCGAATTAACATATTGTACATTTAATGCTTTTTCAAAAGTTGATATGCGTGTAACTGTTCATATTCCTGGTAAATTTGATGTACAAGTAATTAATCAAGAAGGTAAATTAATTCATGAAAAATTAAATGTTGAAGAATTGGAAAAATTATGGATGGAAACTTTTCTTACTTCAATTGTTCGTTCTGTTTTAGAAAGTGAAGATGGCGATGATGTTAATAAAGTTGGTGGTTTGGTAGAAGTTAGAAAAATTAATCCATTTAATAATGGTATTACTTCAAAAGAATTATTGAATAATTTTTTTAATTGTTTTGAATTGTTATTTTTTGATGGTGGGAAATTAGGTTGTAGTGTTGAAATTCCTCAACCTACTACAATTAATAATTATTTAATTGATGGTTTTATTAAAGTTATTCAATTAACTCAAAGTTATGATCGTGGTATTGATATTTTACAAAGGTTATACAAGGTTGAAACTGGGGTAATTTCATTAATTGCAAAGTTACAATTATTGAAACAAGATGAAATTGGAGCTGTTAAAACCATGAATCAAGGTATTAAAGAAAATAAAAGAGATTCTGATTTATTGGTTTTACAATCTGAATTTTGTTTGGATAAAAAGAAACCAGAACTTGCTCTTGAAATTGCAAAACAAGCAGTAAAATCATCACCTTCAGATTTTAAAACCTGGGCCATTTTAGTAAAAGTATATACTAAATTGGGTGATTTTGAAAATGCCTTGTTAACATTGAATTCTTGTCCAATGAATTCCCATAAAGAAAAATATTATTTAAAAAGAGTTGTTCCAATCAGATCAAATGATGATTTACATTTACCTTCACCAATGGATGTTACTTTGGATGAAGTATCAAATGTACAAAGTAATGAAGTTGGTTATGAACAAAGAAACTTGGATCATTCACTTGCTAATTTACCAGCTGCTAACTTGAAGTCAACATTTGCAAAAGCTTATGATTTATTGACTGAAATTGTTGTCAAGACTGGTTGGGAAGCATTGTTGAAATATCGTGCCAAAGTTTTTGTCATGGAAGAAGAATATCGTAAAGATAGACAATCATCATCTAATGGATTTCATTCAAGAAAGGGATCTGTTACATCGAGTGTTATTGCAAATGGTACTGATGCCATTGTAGAAAATGATGCTTCCTCAACCGTAGGAATAAAATCTCCTGGAAATGGAAGTAGTCCTACTGATTTATCTTCTTTAGATGATGAGTTTAGAAAGAAGAGATTATGTGAGAGATGGTTAGATAATTTATTTATGTTATTATATGAAGATTTACGTGTTTACACCATGTGGCAAGCCGAATCTTTACATTTCCAAGCTCAACAAATGGAATATAAAAAAACAACATTAGAATGGGAAATATTGGGTTCAATTGCTTTCAGATTGAAGCATTTTAAAGAAGGTTCTGTCGCATTTGCCAATGCTTTAAGTGGTAGATTTTCGGCTAAATCACAATTGGAATTATTAAAGTATTATGTCATGGAAAGATCTAAATTATTAACAAAGAATTCCACGAATCAAAGTTCTGCTTTTATCCACAGTTATACTAAGATGATGAATCAGTTAAATGAGAAAATTTTAGAAAGTATAATTAAGTTATTAGTATGGAATCATAGATGGTATTCTGATTTTTCATCCTTTTTATTATTAACACTCAGTGATCTTGTTGCATGGGAAGGTTCAGTTAAGATCACATCGTCTGTTACTGCACTCTATAGTGAAATCAAACCAGTTTCTAGTAGCAGCACCAATACGGATAATGTAGGTACCCGTGGTGTTATTGAAATGATGAAAGATTTAGACGATGATTACATTAAATTGTATAATCTTCATAATGCCGATGAATAGGTTATGAAATGATATAAATACCATCAGGAAAAAAAAAAAAAAGAAACCCTTAATATGTTCGACGATATATATTTATATATATATCAATAATACATTTTCTATGTACAATAGTAGATAATTACATGAGCGATTGTAATATACAGTAATTCTTAGTTATACTTTGCTAGGGTGATTATTTGTTAACACAACTTTCTACAGTATATTATATACAAATCAAATGATTCGATTCTTACGCATTAGGGGATTCTGCAACAAATGCAAAATGCAAAAAGAAAAAACAGAAAAAAATAATAATAATAATTTAATAATCATCATTTCCAAGATCACGTGCTCTGATACAATCAGATGAGGATGAAATATTATAGAATACACAAAGTATAATGATTAGTTTCAAATTCAACATCGTTTTCTTTCTTTTTGTCCTGGTAGATAACGATCAAGAAGATTATTCAAACTAAGGGGGATTTGACCCTGATTTTTATATACATATCCAGTTACATATTCATTAGATAAATAAAATAAAATAAAATAAAATAAAATAAAATAAAATAAAATAAAATAAAATAAAAATGCCAGCTATCGAACGACTTGCCATGATTCAAAGTCAGATCGAACTAGATCAGAGACGTTATATTCCTTCATTTCCATATATGTCAAGAGAAGAACGGGCTAAGTATGATCCAGAAAAGTTTTATAAACGTACATTCAATAAACTTCCTCCATCACCATTATTAGTACACGGTGGTTTACCATATCAAAATCAAAATCAAACTCAAATGTCATTACATCAAACATCTGGTAGAAGATCTCCTTCTCCTAGTTATACATCTTCTTCTCCTTCAAGTCCAAGAATATATTCCCCATCTCCCATAATTTCACGAACCACTTCTCCCGATTCAACCCAAGAAGATCAAAATTTAAACTTAGACGGGTTTGTTAAAAGTCTCAATAAAGAAAAAATCTTGTGTATAAATAAGAATCTGGAAAGAATAGAAATAAATGAAGATATAACAATTTTACAAGAAAATATAAATGAAATTTCTGAAGAAAAAATTGCTGATGATTATGATTTAATCATATTGAATGAATTAGGTCAAAGAGCCAATGAACAATTGAGTGTATATTTGAAATCTATCCATGATAATGTCATCGTTATAATAAGAGATGATAAAAAACCAGATCTGAATGATGAAAACACTTGTCAATATGATTACTATATTGATCTCAATAATATGGTTTCTGATGCCCCACAAAACGACAAATTGGATGTTTGATAGTCATAAAAAAATTATTTTTTGTTCTTCATTTTTTAATTTACGTGTAGATATTTATAATTTATAGCTTAATATTATATTGTTTGATTGAATTAATCATACTATTTACACATGCAATAAAATACAGGGTGCATGGAAACTGTTATTGCCCTTTTGAATCAATTCTTGTCTTGACCCTTTTCTTCTCCTTCTTCTTGGAAACCTTGTCTAGCCAATTCACGTAATTCTTTTTTACTATCTTCTAATCTTTGCTTTCTTGCCTGTATAATGGCATCTCTTCTTTCAAGTTCTTCAATCCATAATTTCTCTCTTTGTTTAGCCTTTTCTCTTAATTTGTCCTCACGTGATTGTTTATACTCTTTGGTTTCAGTTCCATAATACATCCCTCCAAAAACCAATGCTACCAATGTTGCTAATTGGAAACCTATACGATAACGAAAATAAATTTGGGTCTTGACTTTTTCACCACGCTTCATGGATCTGGCTGCTAAAAAGACCGCTCCAGCCGTCAACAATGAACCTATTGGAACAAATGGTTGTTGTTTGGATTTCTCCCACATCTTATCAAGAAGATCCGGTTCCCTATATGATGTGAATACGTTAGTATTATGTGCTAATCAATGATTAAAGTATAACTGAGACGATATTCAAACCCCGCGATAAATATAATCAAACGTAGGAATAGGAATCAAAGTAAATCATCCTCCTCCTCTTGTTGTGGATACTTATGGGACAATACAAATTAACACATACTCTTCTTCTCCAAATGCTACTGATGATGGAAGTCCTGACATTGTTAATTAATTATAGTGGGAATATTTATGATTGTATAAATGAGATCGAAAGAAAAGAAAATCTGATATTAGAAATTGTGGAATTTTTTTTTTTTTTTTTTTTCCTATATATTTTTTTTTACATTCTTTTAAAGTCAAAGTCAAAGTGAGAAGTTTTTGAGTTTCCCGATATTGGTGGTTCCGATTTCGCGGAATAACACGTCTTGTTATTTATGCACATGTAGTCAATAACATTTCTCCATACAGGTACTACAATATCACCAGATCCATATCCTTGTGATAATTCTCTAACTTGCATTATTTATAAAAATTCATCAATGTCTAAATTTCTAGATATAGATTTCTATAATACTCAAACTATTCTTGTTCAAGAATAAACTTCTTGAATTCAATATAAGCCTTTTCCAAATCGTCATTCACAATAATATGATCATGAGCTCCACTTTCGGCGTATTCCATTTCTGCAGCAGCAGCAGCAATTCTTTTTTCCAAACTTTCGTCAGTTTCAGTACCTCTTCCAGTCAATCTAACTCTCAATTCTTCAATAGAAGGTGGGCTGACAAAAAGATATCTTGCATTCAAGTCAGTTTTCTTGACAGATTTAACACCTTGCATATCAATGTCCAATAAACAGACTCTGCCTTGTTCAGCAACATCCTTAACAGCTTTGATGGTAGTACCATAATAATTACCTGAAAATTGGGCCCATTCAATGAATTTTTCTTCATCAATTAATTGTTTGAAATCGTCAACGGTACTAAAGTTGTAATCTTTACCATCAACTTCACCTGGTCTTGGTTTTCTGGTGGTGTTGGAGACAGAGAAACCAAATTTGCCAGGGTATTCAGCAAATAATTTTTTTAGTAATGTGGATTTACCAGTACCTGATGGACCAGAAATAACGATTGGTCTGCTGGATGATGAAGTTGACATTTTGGCAAGTTGTGGTCTAAATGAACGTCTTAAAGTTGTACCTATCCTTACTGTAAATGTGTTAAACATCTGAAATTTTTTTGGAAAACAAAACAAAACTTAAAAAACAAAAAAATTTTTCCCTTAGCCCTACGTGGTTTGTGTATCACGAAATGAGTGAAATAAAAAAACAAAGAAAAAAAGAAATTCATACCATACGTGTTCCTCCACTGTTCTCATAAACACACTGGCTGGTATTTATCTGATTATAAATATCATATTTTATTAAACATGACATGGGATCTATGGAAACAAGTGCATCAATACATGATCTGACCATATATGTCTCTTCGGAGTTTTATTGTGTAACCACATACGCCATTTGTTTCTAGAGATAATCCTATAACCTTAGACACTGAATCAAACATGTTTTTTACTGTGACACACTAAATGTTTCACTATAGATTTGGTACAAACGTAACTAGAATAATTATTCGGGTTTACTGTGTGTATATCTTCCTGGGTCAGGGTCATCTCAACACGTGATTTGCGCACCTTATAGGTTGTGATTATATTGCACTACCTTGAAGTGGTTTTTTTTTCCTTAATTATGTGTGTTCAAAGTCCATTGATATATTTAGGGGAAAAAAAAATGTAGAAAGAAAAAAAAAATAAAAATCGAATGTCTTGACCTATCAGTTTTGCTACATCAAATCATAATGGGTAAAGTCATAGGAGCACCGTATGTAAAAAAGAAAAAATAGAAGCACTTCTTTTTGGGACCTTAGTTTATTTTTGATTGGTTTACTAACTTGTTTTATCTAGAAAAGGACATGATCGTTATAGAGATCCAAGAACACATCAAATTACACCTGCTTTGTACAGAGTGAGAGCTCCATTCTTCTGGAGAAATACTATTGGTTTATTTGTTGTTGGTTCTATACCCCTTGCAGTTTACTGGTATGCATTTACTAAAATCGGAGAAGATGATTTCAGTGATATTCCAATTCCACCTATTAGTGATGAAGAATTGAAAAAATTAAAATTGGAATATGAAAACAAAAAGTAAAGCAAATGATGAACAATTAGTGTTTGCCTGTGGTGAGTCATTAATCTACCACGACACTTCGTCCAATTTGGGAAAGAAATATTGTGGGCTATTTGCTATAGTTGTTTTTTTTTAATTCGTACATTCTTGTAAATAGTCAATATACATTGAAGATCAACCTAGTTTTTGTCTATATGTATGTAAATGCCAACCATTACTCCCAGGGCATCATTCTCAAATGCAATAATAGCCCCCAGAAACTCTAGTAGAATTAAATTCTTGTGGTTTGCATTGCTTACATTATATACATTATTGTTAATTTAGAATTCCGATAAACTCATGCTAATCAACTTGCAACAGATTCATCTTTTTCCTCATTCTCCTTTTCAGGAATGATATTCCAGCCCAATTTCTTGTTCAATTTTTCATAGCGTACACGATCTCTATCGCTAACACTTGGTCTAATTGATGAAAGGGCATGATCGAAATCTTCTGCAGTAATGAAAATCTTGTCTTCTTCAGATGATTCTTCGTAGAACCCTGATTTGTCTAAATCTTGAATTTTTTGATTGCTAAAAAACTTCTTTTTCAAAGCAAATACACCAGCTTCTTTCACCAATGATGACAAATCAGCCCCCGAAAAGTTTCTACATCTAGGATCCTCAGATACAGAGAGAAGCAGTACATCTGAATCCAAAGGACTGTTGTTTGACCTCACTATGGTTTTCAATATTTCCAATCTTTCTTCTGGTGAGGGTAATTCAATGTACAAGGTTTTATCCAATCTTCCTGGTCTTAACATTGCTGGATCAATCATATCAGGCCTGTTAGTAGCACCAATAACAAAGACGCCCTTTCTATCATTTAAACCATCTAATTCTGTCAACAATGTGTTCACAACTCTGGAACTTGACTCCGACATGGAGCTGTCTCTACGTGGTACTAAAGCATCCAATTCATCAAAAAATATAATACATGGTGTTGATGCTCTGGCTCTTTGGAATACTTGTCGTACTGCTTTTTCCGATTCACCAACATATTTGTTCAAGAGCTCAGGTCCTTTAATGGAAATAAAGTTTGCCCTTGACTCATTAGCAACTGCTTTGGCAAGCAATGTTTTACCACAACCAGGAGGACCCCACATTAAGACACCAGCAGGTGCAGCAATACCAACTTTCAAATATAACTCCGGCTTCTTAATTGGTTGAACAATACACATATGCAATTCCATTCGGATACTTGAAAGGGCCCCCACATTTTGCCATGTGACATCAGGGACAGTTGCAAAACCTTCTCTTTTGGCACTAGGTTGTACTGTTGGAAGTGCATTAATGAAATCCTCATATTCAATAGACAATGGATCCAACTGTTGTTGATTCAATGGATCAGGATGTTTCTTTAAAAACTTTTTGATGGTGGACAATTTTTCAACCTCAGATTTTTTGTCAAAATTTTGTAGTATGAGTTCTTTAGTTGTCTCGGAATGTGTTCCATCTATATCCATGGAATCATCTTTCTCAGCAACAGATTCCACTTGTGCTTCACTCATAGTTTCAAATATTCTCTTAATAGCGGTTATCCCGGCAGCAGTCACCAAACTTTTAAGGTCTGCTCCAACATATCCAGGAGTTAACTTGGATAATTCTCGGTAGTCAAACTGATCTCCATTCTTGAGTTTAATACCCTTGGTCATGGCTTTAAGAATGGATATTCTTTGTTCTTCATTGGGAACATTCAAACATATTTCTCTATCAAATCTTCCGGCACGTCGAAGTGCTGAGTCCAAGGAGTCTGGTCTGTTTGTAGCTCCAATAACAACAACAGGTTTACCACCAGTTTTTTCCAATGTCAATTCGTCCATAAGCGTTAATAATTGTGCCACAATTCTTCTCTCCATTTCTCTTTGCGCACCGCCATCTCTTTTTGGTGTGATTGCATCAATCTCATCCATGAATATAAGACAAGGAGCAACTGATTTTGCTTCTTCGAATAACTCACGTAATTTTTTCTCGGATTCCCCAGACATTCCTGACACAATAGATGGTGCAGAAATGTTGAAGAATGGAACCTTCAATTCACCGGCTAATGCATTGGCAAGTGTGGTTTTACCACATCCAGGTGGACCATACAAAAGCACACCCCTTGGTGGCTCGACACCAGTACTAGTATAAATCTCTGGATGAAGTATAGGTAATCCAATAATCTCGAGTAACTGGGTGGTAATTGTTTCAACTCCACCAAGGGAGGAAAGATCACTGGTAGGTGGAGTATGGTCAATTTTCCTTTTCTGCTTCTTCAACTGAGATTTAGAATTCTCTTTGACTTTTCTTTTAGTACCGATACTGGACTCTTGATCATCCCCTTCCTTTGCTTCTGCTGCCAGATTATCTTCCAAGTTCCATAATGATACAACTGACTTATTCAACTCATTCAGATCCTTGACATCCATAAGACGGGCATCATCTTCATCATTATCATCCTCCTCATCGTCGTTTTCGATATTCAAACTATCATCATTAACAACGTCTAATTTACCAAGCTCTTCTGCCTCATCTTGACGTATTAGTCTCAAACTACTGGCAATTGACTTCTCAAGATTGTTTCTCTTCATTCTTTTCAATTGAAAGTCCTTCATCTGCACATAGGTCAACACTTGAGAAATGGTAAGATCATTTGACGAAGCTATGTATGAAAAGGGATCACTATTTTCTGGATCATCTAATGCATTCTTATTTTCTTCAGTTTGCTCTTCAAGTAAATCATGAATCAAGTTATAGATTTTCTGATCCACAGATCCCGTAATTATTTTCTTCTTTGACATTCGTGATTAGTGAAATAAAGTCGTTCAAAACAGTGCAGATTTGATTTCTTCTGCCGTGTAGTCTGGTTTGTTGAATTTTTTATTCTTTATTTTTTTATTTTTTTTTTTTTTTTTTTTCAGAGTCCATCTCATTTTTTGATGAATATAAGGGGACTAATCTTAAACATTTTGTGTCACAAAAATACCACGTCGTCATAGACCAAGCCTTACAAAATGAACAAGAGGAAAATAAGTAATAAGATAAAGTTTTTGATGTTTTGGTAATACAATTATGTAGTAGGAATACTAATTGGACATCAAGTAATAAAGAGAAAAGTAAGTAAAAAGTTGTTTGATATACTCAGCATGGAAAAATATTTAAACTATTTAATATCACTATCTACTCTACAAGAAACAATACCGGTATATTCCATATCATCAGTATTCTTCCACATTATTATCTGTATCAGTGACTTTACAACCAGTTATATTGATGATTATCAAAGCATTTTCATCGTCCTCGATATAATTTTTGACCTGATTGTGATCGATTTTTTGATTATTCAAGTGTAAAGACTTGTAGAAATTAAAATCGCCACTATCTTTGGATTCGTCAAGAATTCTTGCTTGACCGTCGAGCATCACAGATACTCTGCTCAATTCATTTTTATTGAAATTAGCAAGTAACTCAAAGAGTGAATTACTTCTGCGACGGGACAATGATTCATCTTGCAGCACATCAGAATTACCTTTGACTGAAATCCAATCATGTATCAAAATAGACACATTTGGATTGGAAACCATATTTTGGTATTTGGTTGTCTTTCTTGGAGTGGAGATGATTATGATGTTGTCGTCCCCTTTATGGAAGAAAGTGTAGTTCATCAAAGATACGTGTGGTTTATTGTTCAAACATGTTGCCAAGTGGATAAATCTGCTCGAATTAAGTAAGTTAAGAACTGATTCAGGTAAGTTTTCTTGAGTAGACATAACGCAATTACAAGTTTGGGGTTGGGTGATAATTGAAATTGTAACACTTGAGGTTGAAAAAAAAAAAAAAAAATGAATCGACAAAAAATACTGTAGATCTGAACTTAGATTTGTAATTGATTCTCACTTACGATTCTCTTGTAAATCGGATATAACCTTTACTCCGGAAATACCAAAAAATCTATAACATTGGACGCAATATATATACATGACAAGATTGTTACTATATCCGTATATATATATATATATTTTTTTTACAATCTAACAAACTTCTTGAAATTATGCTTATCGTCAATGAAACTACTCAATTCATCAAGGGTGATATCGAGTAAGAGCATTTGGTTTTCTTCGATAATCAAATTCTTGTTTATATTGTAACTGTATGCCTTGTTTCTGTTTTCAGCTGCATCGTTTCTGGGATCCAAAAGTACACCTACCTTGTACAACGAACCCCAACTGTTGAGTAATACTTTTTGAGACCACACTTTTTGATTGACTCTAATATTACTTGTTGTCCGGTTCTCCAGCGAAACTGATGCCTGGCCAACATTGTATTCTTTGACCATACCCTGATACTCCTTATAAGCCAAATTGAAATTGATGGTCTGCATTTCAAACTTGTCGATCCATCTAGCAGCAGCAATTACCAAAAGTAATTCCAAGTCTGATAATGATTCAATTTGATTTTGAATTTCTTCGTGGCTAATGCTATTGATTTTGAAATTCCCCTCTACCAAAAAGGGTTGATCCTCAGACAACATCGATACCGGGAACTTACAGGCATTGTTAAACTCCTTATAGTCTTTTATTGTGTGAAAGTTTCTTATGAGTAACTTCTTGAGCTGGCTGTGTTCCTTCGAATATAACTGCTCTACGTGAGAATTCCATTGTTTTCCAAAAGACGGGTCTTGCAAACTCTTAACTATAGAGTCATTTAATAGAAGACCCATTTTTGCATTCTTCCAGAAACCATCAAACGTGGTTTCCTGAAGTATGCTGATCACTCGTTGGGAAAACCGACTGTTTACTCTCTTTTCCAATGACTCCTTCGTTGTAACCTTTGTAGTGATACCAATCACACAGATAGGGGTATCACTGCTTTGGGACAAGTCCAACAAATTGTACAAAAGTGTCTGCCTGGTATTAGCAGTAAATTTCTCGAATTCATCAATGACAAATATTAAAGGCATCTTAGTGGTTTCTTCTCCTTCATGTTTACTACTCAATACGCTCAAAATATTGGCAAATGTTTCGTTGATCGACCTCTTCTCAAAACGTGCAAAGTTACTCTCTTCTACAGCCACATCTTCTGGTACTGCTGATCCATTATCGTTGTCGTCATCATCGTCTTCATCATCCTCATCCTTTACTCTAATATCCAATTGTCTTGCAATCTCTCGTAAGGCAGAACTATCATCAGTGTATACTGATGAATTCAAATAAATCGCAATGAATTCGTTTTTAAATTTAATGCTTAACTTGCTTAATGCTCCTTTAACAATTGTGGTTTTCCCCGTAGACCTTGGGCCAACTAATATTACAGAATGACTCTCTTTGTCTCTGATTGTTCTTTCAAATAAAGTGTAAATTTCATTATACTTTTCCAGCAACGAATTCGTTTTCGGTAGGTCGGCAAAGCATCCATTTAATTGTTTGAGTATTTCCTGTTTGACAACATCTATGTCATATCTGGAAGGTTTATGCAGTGAATCGACATTGGTTATAAACTTGGAGGAACTTTCAGCCAGGTCTATGTTCGCTTCCTTCAATGATTCTTGTTGTGGTAAGTCAGTATGTTTTTCAGATAAGTCATTTGAATGCAATTTTCTTCTTTTTGTTGATACTTGATCTTCTGAGTCTGAAGATGTTGGTTGTGGCATTGTTTCACAATCCGTGAATACTTATAACCAGTCTACTGAAAAGACGATTTTGATGAAATAGGTAAACTTGACTAGAAGGAAAGAAAAAAAGTAAAATATTGTTGAATAAATGTGCACTTTTGAGCCTTGCACGATTATGCCATTAATGCGAAATTGAGTGTTGTTGATGAAAATATAGCTATCAAATCCAAAATACATAAACCACGTATCAACATAATACTAGCCTTCATATTTACATAGACCTGGAATTATTATCTGGTTATTTTATATTATTTCTTCTAATATAAACAATAAATACGACATCTAAACGATGATCATTTTCCACAACTTTAATTTAAATTCATCCTGAATATCAACAATCGAGAAAAACTAGTGTAGTTACCGGGTGGTAGCCATCTTTTTTTCATCAAGACTAATTATTGTTCTCATGCAGCAGATACAACCTATTAGGAAGTGTTTGACCTTTGAGACAAGATAAGCTCAGTTCTCTGACAATGTTCTGTGTCCTATTTTTCTGTCTTGTTTACTTTCATTGCAGAATTGCAACACTAGGAATAATTGAAAAGTCAAAAAAAAAAAATAATACTTTGTTTCATGCGGTATTTCCATTTTTGACGATTTGAAACGTTTTTTAACATGCTTTTTTTTTTGCCCAACAACAGACAATAATGAAACAAACAAAGATAGCAAACAGGAAATGCAAAATACAATAGTTAATTTCTCCTACTGTTATAAAATAGATTCCATGGTACCATGTTTATTGTAGCTTCATTTTTTTTTTTGTTTTTACTTTTTCGTTCCCAAGCTTATTCATCTTATAGACCTTTTCTTCCTTGGTCCAGCTTTTGTAATATCAGTCAAAATACATATGTCTAGTATCACAATTGAAAACAAAACAATAACTGAAACTGATTTCGGTAATAATGGATTTTCAGCTGAAGAGCAGATGGGTTACGTTGCAACAACATCTTTGACTACCAGGTCGTCAGAATCATCTTCAGATAAGCTTGAGTCAATTACTTCATCCCATATTTTGCACGAAGCAACTAATCATAAATTCAACAGAACCAAAAGTGGTAGGATATTTGAGAAAGATCTCAAAGATATTTTCTCCTTGCTTATCATTTCATTAGATTTGAAACGAGATGGCACCCCCTCTGCTTCCCATGCTTCTTCATTAATGAAGTTCAATAGCCTTTTGACAAAGAAGTACCCATATATGTTTGGTTTGGAAGCTGCAATTGAATCAATGAAAGATTTAAAATTGACTATTGAACTGACTAGCATAATTACTAGAATTTCTTATAGCTTTAAACAAGAAATAAGTTTATCGTTGATAGCACAGTTTTACAGGGCTAAATTTTTGCATTCACCAGCTGACCGAACCCGAAGTGAGCCCAAAAGCAATGTAAGTCTACAACCCACCCCCAAGGGACTTGCAATAGTTCAGGAATTTTGTGAAAGGGTAGGAATGGGCAGTGATGATTTTCCTGAAATTTTGAAAGCAAAGGATTTTAATACAATGTCATTATTCCAATTTGAAAGGGACTTATCAACCGACAAGATCTTATATTCAGAGTATTTGATTCACCTTTTATTTAATTTGTTCATGGGACCAAAGCCAAATGTATGGACAGCTTCAAATAAACCCGATCCACTTCCAGAAGCAGACCTGATTGGTAAGGAAAACTACCAGAGTTTCAATAAGAATATTTCCGAACATATGGGCCACAACCAAACACGGGGGTTTAGTTTTACTAACTTTCAGAGTTCATCATCAAGTAAGCATACGGAAGTAGATATCGGTTTCTTGAATGACAAATCCACCAAAGATACATCTCCATTCTACCATAGATATTTTACTAATCCAGAATCTGAAGCTCACATGCAATACTATGTGTCTTCCGTTGGTGTTCGTCTTTTGAGAGATAAGGATTTTACAACTGAAACAGGAAAGTCAATTGCTGTTGATTATTGTATTAGTGGAAAAGCAATTTGTCAGTGGATGATGGACTGCACCGACATCCTAAACCCCAAACATGCATTTGAAATTGCAAGTTTATTCTTAAAATCCGGGTTGATCCGTGAAGTTTCGGATTGTGCTGATGAGACACTTTCAAGGGTAAAATACTACAGATTAACCAGGTTGGGTCATTCTATATCTCAATGGGACAAATCAGTATCGGGAATTATTCATAAAAACTTACCGGGAAGATTGGTTGAAGCAGAGAAGAAAAAAGGTAAAGTAGGTTCAACCATATTAAATTTAGAGAATGTTCTTAATGACCCAGGAATGAGATTCCAATTTAGAAAACATTTAAATAAAGAATACTGTATTGAAAACTTGGAAGCTTATACTCACTTGATGCAGTTTGAAAAGAAGTATTGTTTTTGGAAGAAATTGAATGGTTTAGTTGATAATCCTAAACAAGGTCAAGTTCTTATCAATCACTCCAGTATCGAGAACCATATAAGTAACTTAGTCGCTACTTGTATTTCCATTGCGTATCAAATTTTCAATACCTATTTGAGTGATGATGCTCCACTTATTGTCAATATTGACTTCAAACTTAGGTCTAGAATCACCAAGTTGATGGTTCTTAATGATGACGACAAGGGTGCGAAAAGAGACAATGAATCCATAAAATATATGGTAACCCCAACTGACGATAGTTATTCCGTAGTCACAACGCCCCTCAGCAGCAACAGCCCTAAAGAGAAAGAGAATGATGATTCCGCTGAAGATGTGCACCAACTCTCAGTAATTCATCTTGAAGAAATAGCTGAATTATTGTCCCAAGTTCGTCTGCAAGTTTATCGCCTAATGGAAGTGGATTCTGTCCCTAAGTTCTTAGAGACCTTATCGGATAAAAGCTTTGTAATATCTCATCCATAACCTACTATACTTTAGAGAACAAAAATCGGTCTCCTGCGTGTAATTGTATAATTGTATCTTGTAAAATTTATGCAAGTCACTACGTACTTATACATATATATATACATGTATATATAATGATAAATATTGGTACAGATAGTAAAAGCAATCCTATTATGTTACATGTTTGTCTGTGTACTTTGCACATACTTGCTGGTTGGTTTCGTTGATTTTAACTCTTACATTTATTTTCTAGCTCTATTTGAAAACAAAGAAACTAGGCAACTGGTTCCAATGCGGTACCCTTTTTAATGGTGGCCCAACCAATCAAACGCCAATGTTTATCAATACGTCTTGATAAAGCAATCTTTTCGTTAATCTCTGTACATGCTGGGGTGGTCAATTGTAAACGAGCCATATCTGCCTTGACAGCAACAACTCTAGCACCAGTAGCAGTGGAACCAATATTGACCATCAAAACTTCTGATTGTTCCAATTTACGAACCTTGGCACCTTGTTTTTGACCTTCAGTCTTAACACCTAATAATCGTCTCAAAAGGAAATAGTTTATTTCAATATCGGTGTAAATAGATGGCAAATTACCCTTGGCACCAACAACTTGACCAACCAATCTATCAGCCCTACATAAGGTTGGATCAACTTTTGTACCAACACCAATCAAACCACCTGGAACTGCAAATTTCAAATCATTGTGTTCAGCAAATAAGGATACAACATTGGAGAAAATTGGTTTACATTGAATTTTACCTTGATCATCTTTGGTGACAATACCTGGTCTTATTTCAATTTCATCACCAATTCTGAAAACACCATTCAAAATAGAACCACCGGCAACACCCCTTTCAACTCTTCGACATCGGACCCAGGTTTGTTAACATCAAAAGATCTAATAACGATCAATCTTGGTGAAGCAGAAAAATCTCTCAATGGAACTGGAATATAATTAACAATAAATTGGTTGACAGCATCGATATTGTATTTCAATTGCGCAGAAATTGGAACAATTGGAGCATTATCAGCAATAGTACCTCTGATGAATTGGAGAATAGATTTCTCGTGTTCCAAAGCTGATTCTTCCCTCATCAAATCGACTTTGTTTTGTAAAATAATGACGTGCTTCAATTTCATAATTTCAATAGCAGCTAAATGTTCAGAAGTTTGTGGTTGTGGACAACTTTCGTTACCAGCAATCAATAATAAGGCGGCATCCATGACGGCTGCACCTGACAACATGGTACTCATCAAAATATCGTGCCCTGGACAATCAACGAATGAAACATGTCTCAATAATTGGTAACGACCAGTACATCCTGGACGTTGACATTTAGGTCTAATTTCTTTATCTGATTTGAAGGATCTGTAACAGTCTGGTTCAGGACAATCTGGGCTGTCACACTTGTAGATCTTGGCGTTGGCATAACCTAACTTGATGGTAATGTTTCTTTCCAATTCATCTTTGAAACGAACGGTTTGAACTCCAGAAATGGCTCTAACCACGGTGGATTTACCGTGAGCAACATGACCAATTGTACCAATATTGATAGTGGCTTGTCTATTAATAATTTCTGGAGACAATGGGGTCATTTGACTGAAGTCTGGGTTATCTGGTTGTTCTGGTAAACCACCACCTTCTTCAAATTCCTTTCTGGCAATTTCTTCTGCATTTTCTTCGTCTTCATCTAATCCAGCAAATGCAACGGTCTTTTTGCCCTTCGTAGTTTGGTCTTCTTCGTGAGATGGTTCTTCGTAGTCTTGTTCATGTAATTCAAGATCACTTTCTCCTTGATATTCTTCTTCTTCTGGCTCTTCTATGGTACTCCCAATGACAATATCAGGAACTGCATTTTCTATATCGTCGTATGACATGTTATCTAATGATGTAGTATATCAGCTACTGTGTATTTGATGATTCACAGAAAAAAAAAAAATTATAAAAAAAAAATTTTTCACTAAAAAGAGAATGAGAAAAAAAAAAAAAAATAAAAAAAAAAGAAAATTTAATACATTTATTACCTATTCACACGACCTATACTACATATTATTTCATTTCACAAATACAAGATATTAACTAAAATGCATGGAACCCAAAGTCATTCATGAGATCACCAACGTCTTTCCAAAGCACTTCATTGTCAAGATTTTCGATATCCAAGTTTTCTAGACCAATTTGAATAGGTGAATCATTGAAAATGATGTTTGGTTGCTGTTGTTGTTGTCGTTGTTGTTGCTGTTCGATATATGTGTCTGCAGCATTATGATTCATTGAAGATAAAGTTGATACTCTTTGTACGGCTTGCTCTTTTCCAACCCCATAAGCAAGTTTCTGCAATTGTATCTCTTGTGATTGAGATGATGGTGGTGCAGTCATTGGGTGCATTGTTGACAAACTCGACTTGTCTCCTATTGGTGCGGCAATGATACTGCCCATAGAACCAGTTGAAGCCTCTCTGGGGGAAGAATCGGCTGAGGAGTTGACCACCTTAAATATCGAGCTTCTCTTAGAACTGCCAATGGAAATAGGCTCTGGATCTAATGGAATTGTTCTGATTATTCTTCTGGCCTTAGATTCAGCATCCGCGTTATTTGACAAGGATCTCGCTTTGCGAACTTTACTAGAATAAGTACTTCCTGGTGTCGTTTTCAGGCTCATATTGCTGGATTCTGCATCATCTCCACCGTTTAAAGAATTACCTTTTTCTTTTTCTGCTGGACTCTCATCTATAACCTGCTCATCAATGGCAATATCATCAATATGTTCTTCTTCTTCACCGTCGTCTTCCTCATCCTCCTCCTCATCATCGTCGTCGTCGTGTTCACCGACTTCTGCAGTAATACTCTGATCCGTCTTCATACTTAATTTAGTAATGCCCACTTGGTCCCGTAATAAGTTTAAACAATCAAAGAACACAGATGCAGACATTCTGTTTCTAATCTCTATACTTAACGGATTCTGCTTCTTAGAATCAAGTGTTCGGAATAACTGCCACATGTTTCTTGTAATTCCACTTGATCTATAAGCCATGTCATGTTTAAGTATTGATGCCTCAAATGTGAGTTTTATAACCGATTCGTAGCTCTGTTTACCAGAGCCAACATCAATGTACTTCTTCAAGCTGGAATGAATCAATTTTCCGATAATACATCCTGCTTGCCAAAGATTTAACAAGTAAACACCCGGTAAATACTTAATAAATTTTTTGTCCCTTACTTGACAGCCACTTGTATGATCAACTAAAGCAATAGCGGAATTGTACAATTTTATCAATCCCATTTGTAACTCAAACGGAGCAATTCGTGATGAGTCCATAAAAAAATAACTAAGCAAATGCACCCGTGTTGATAATAGTTCAAAAATTCTGAAATCTCTATCACTGTCACCAATCATTTCACTTTTCATCTTCATTTCCAACGAATCTAACCTTTTACCCAATAATTTCAAAAGTGGGAGCCTCTCACTTGCATCAATTAAGCCACAGGGATCTGATGGGTTTGCATTCAAAGACCTTGACATCTGGTCTTCAAAATGAGCAATTTCCATCATAAATAACAAGTTACGAGGAATGCACACATTACTTCCAGGTTGACTGTAAAACCAAATAGACGAATCAAACTGTGTGCATGCTGGGAACCCAAATGCGGTAGCAATTGTTTGGGAAGCAATATTGCAGACGATCCAAGTTTTAACTTGCTCTTGAATCATAGCCAACTGCTGCGGACTTTTCTGGTCTGGACCTCTAGTATTACTCAAGCCTGTAGTGGTTGGTGAGTGCAAACCGATTCTGATCGCTTGGAAAAACGCAGTGGCCACAGTATTGTAGGAGGAGTCTGCACTTAATGAGGACGTGATTGGCGGCCAATACGAGTACAATAAAAACGCCTGGGCTGAATACACAGAACTTACATTCAATATTGGTTCATCTTCCTCTGTTGGGTTGTATCTTGTGATGGGTGATATCATGATTTCCGCCAATATTCCTTTCACGATTGGAGATAGTTCAAGAAGTAATGCCTTTGATGAGCCCGCTTCAAATCGTCTCAACGAAACAAACATAATCACCCAGAATAAGGGTGGACACAATTTAAAGACACGCTCTGGTCCTTTTGTAACATCCACTACTGGCATTATTGGGTGGTATCTTTCCACATATTCCAAGTAGAGACCACGAATTGTGTCTGGAGAAAGTGTCACACTATCTATTGATTTTTCTTCACAGATCAAGGCTTGCTCCAGTAGAATTACTTTGGTTCTGTAAGTCTGGTGTTCGCCAATGCTGTTGTGCATATACACTGGTTTTACAATCGAGGGTGTGTTTGGGAGGGATGGATTTGTTTCCGAAGAATTATACGAAAATGTCTGGTACGGTGATAGGTGAGCAGTTGTAGCGTGGTATCTCGACAGCTGAAGTGGTAGTGCTGGTTGTTGTTGTTGTTGTTGTTGCTGTGTTGCTGTTGTTGCTGTTGCTGCTGTTGCTGTTGGTGCTGCTGTTGCTGTTGGTGCTGCTGTTGCTGTTGGTGCTGCTGTTGGTGCTTGCTTGTTATAGATATCACGATTACTATTTTCCCCAGTGGCTTCTGAAGCTTGAAAATGACTTGTGGAAGGTGCATTCCGGGATGTATCTAGATTGTTGTTACTCGAATTTTCAAACTCCCTTTCAACTTTTAATTCTGTTGTGGTTGAGGAATCCACTGATTCGGCATTTGAAGAAGTTAAGGATGGAAACTTGGTTAACAACTCGGCTGCTTGGGTATTCGTTAGACTCTTTTTCAATTCTTGAAATTCCTTCTCAATCTGGGCAATACGGGCTCTTTTATAAGTTCTTTTATAGTCAGATTTAATGTCACATTTTAATCCCTTTTTGGCACACCTACTACATGGATTTGGTTGTTTCTCATACGCATCACATCGTGATTTCTGTTGCCTGCATTCCACACATGCCATTCGTTTCACTTTTGTAGATTTCAGTATTGCTGTTGGGGTTCCAGACGAAAATGCTGGTGTAGTTGGAGAGCTTGAGTCTGAGAATTGACGTTGGTTCAGTGGAGCTGGAGATGGTGACTGATTCTGTAATTGGATACTTTGATTGAAATCATGGGACATGTTGCTTGCAATATGAACAAGATTATCTAGTGGGCTTTTCCCTCTGTTTATGGGATTACTCTGATCAATATTGTTGTTGCTCATCTAATATATTATGTACAATAGTGATAAAACCCTTATGTAATGAAATGTTTTCTTTGGTTTAAACAGGAGATGGCTTTTTTTTTTTTTTTTTTTTTTTTTAAACAAAAAAAAACTTTTATTTATTTTTTTTTCAAACTGTCAATTGTGTCTTGGGACTTGTTGTTGCGAAGAATATTTGTCAGGGTGAATATGGCACAGTCAATGCAACTTATGAACGAAATTCAATCGAGTTTATCTGTAAATATAGTAGAACATTTAAGATTTATAAAACTAAAGTTCAAATCAAAAAGAAGTTGTACCTAGAAGGCAATTTCATTTGATACCTAACTACACTCCATTATAAGAACAATACATGATGATATATGAATAAATAATGATAATATTCTAACTACATACAATTCTGCAAGGTAGCGAAAGAAACATGAAAACCATTGGATGAACCCAATTACCCGATATTGCCAAATGTCAATATACTTTCCCTTTCTAGTTATTTAGTTCCGAGTAAATTTAAAAAACGAATTCAGCACCACCGCTGGTAACTTGTTCGATTTCTTGTTCTTTTATAGGCTTGTATCTGAATCTGGCAGACAACTCGCTTCTCGAGAAAGATTCACCATTTTGAGGTTCCACTGGATTACTGTTATGAAATGCGGTGTTTGAAGTGCTTCCGCTAGGTCTCAAACCGTTCGGTGCCATAGGATGTGGCCCGGCACTATGTGATTCTAATGGGAATATGATATGTTAGTACCATTGTGTTACTTCTTCCTACACTAATTCTATGTGTAAAAATCAAAACATACTTGGAACTGGATGTGGTCCTCCAACGAATTTGATTGACTGTACGTATTTTAATAATCTGGTTGCTGACTTCATGGTTGTTTGGATTCTAGTTGATATGATTGGAAGTTTTTCCCTCACCCTCTTTTTTTTTTTTTTTTTTTTTTTTTTTTGGTTTTCTCCTTCACTCTCAAATCTTGTCTACGGTAGACCCCGGGATGATTGCCTTTTTTTTTATTATTATTTTGAGGTTCTTAATTTTCCGGTTCCACTTTTTCGCTTATTCGCAGATTTTGAACCTGTCTTTGTGCGAGATTATCATTTCTAGAAATATCTATGTGTATATTCATACTTTGGATCACCAGAATATGATGCTAATTTCTAAATATCATATATCTAGAGGAACAAATAAAAATATACTGCTCAAGTTAAAGAGTTGTTTATTTTTATTTTTTTGGTTTCTCGCTAATTTAAAGTTCATTCTACAGTGATTTTTTTGATTTGTCTTTTTCGACCAGTTTTTTTTATTTTGCTTATTATCTGCTTTGCAACCTGAATTTTTTCTGTTTTTATTTTTTCGTATTTAATTTTTTTTTTTTGCAATTTTTTGTTTATTATGCGTCTGACAATTTTTAATGGAAAAAGCGTTGACAACCATGAACGAATCAATTTATACAAAGTCTCAACTAGAACCTGTTTCTATTTTAATATTGCCATTTCCTTTAATGGCAAGAGCATTGTACGAAACCTACAAGTTGAGCCACTTTGAGCTACGACTGATTCTACCAATGTTATGCACGTGCAAATACATCTACTATAATTACAATTTTATGCTATTTACCTTACATCCTTTGAGTCTAAATTTTGCAAGTATCAAGAAAAGTCCTTTAGCCATACCAAAATCAACTATTCCGTACTTATTTCTGAATGAAGCTATTTGTCGCAAAGTACAAATGATGTATATAACAATCATTCCAACCTTGTTGAATAGAAGATTAATTAACGATTCTTTGCGAAAGTTAAGTCAGTTCAACAATTTAAGTCATCTAACTATTAAAGTCAAATCAATTAATTGTTTAATCCAATATATTAAGCACTTTCCAATTACTTTGACATATTTGAAAGTTGCTGTGATTAAAAATGTCCAATTCTATCTGGTTTTAAAGAATATGGAAATTCCTAAATTCCACTTGAAAGCATTGAAATTTCAGTCTTTAGCCCATTCAAAAATGAGCTTAAGTGTAGCTAGATCGTTAGTTTTGTCTAGTTTTCCATTGGCATTGAAATTAAATCAGTCAGAGGTCCTTGTTTATCAAGTGGTATGTCAGTTACTTTGTCATAGTCGCAAGTCAATTGAATATTTAGAATTGGAAATGTTAAGTTTAAACCAATTATTCGTGATGCTAAATACTAGTTACTATTTCAGTGGGTCCGGCTATTTCCCAAATTTAAAACTAATTAAAGTAGACCAAACTACAACTTACCCCATGTTCCAAATTTCCACTTGGTTGAATAATTGCAAAACAATAATATACATAAACAACTATTTATCAAAATTCGTGATTATTAAAAATAATGAGGACAATCAAGGAATTGGAGAATGGAAATTCGATATGGGTTTGTTTCAATATAAATTTACAAAGATTAAGAAGCAGCTAAACTTATACAACAAAATATAGAACTACAAAACTAAACTACTTGTATTACTCTTGCTAAATTTGTGTTTATTTTGAGCCCTATAACTGCCGCAGGTTTGCAGTTTGTTAAGATCGTTCAAGAAACGATAAGAACAGAGTTCAAAGACACGACGATTTTGACCACTGTACATAGGATTGAGGCGATTTTTGGATAATGACGAGATTTTGGTTTTCGACGATGGAAAGGTTATAGATTTCAATTCACCAAGGAGCATTATCCAAGTACAAATACAATGTATTCTGTACTACCTTGAAAAAAAAAAAGTGGCTGCATGAGCAGATAAATAAGTAAATAAATGCCTGGTATAAGTCGCGATCATCAATTTTCCTTTTCTAAATAGTCTTACTTTAGTTCAAATATCCAGAAACTACTACATAATTTCGTTTATCAATGTTGTGAGATCAGCTCGCTGTCTCATTAACTTCTTTTTTCGATCATCATTTAAGGCTCCTTCTTTTAAAAGTTTCTTATTGGAACTTTTGCATAAGCCTTGTCGTCCTAATGTACATACATCACAGTTGGGTGCCCGAGGAACACAAATAACTTGTCCAAATCCAACCAATAAGGGATTTACTTGCCCCCAGTATTCTTTTGGTAGCCATTTCTCAAGCTCTATCCTTGCCTTTTCAGGAGTATTAGCCTGTCGTGATACCCACCCCCACATTTGTGCAAGGCGGTGTAAATGGACATCAACACCAATACCATCGTTGATACCCCATCCATTCTGTAAAAACAAATAACCCATTTTCGGTCCCAAGCCAGGTAACGCGACGAGCTCAGATATGGTTTTAGGCACATCACCTCCATGTTGAGAAAGTAAAATATCACATGTCTTCTTAATATATTGTGACTTCCTATTATGGAATCCAACTTTGTTAATATATGCGTCTATTTCTTGTATACTCAACTTCAGTAAGCTCTCTATGCATAATCCATCTGGGTGAGATTTAAGAAGTCCTTGATGCAATTTCACCATGGCCTCATAGTTGACCTCATCTTTGGTCTGGGACGATAACATCAACGATATAAGTAACTGGAATCGATAAACCCTCGGGTTTCTAGTTTGTACACCCGGGTTTATGGTATTGGGCATTCTTTCACATCCTTGGGAATCAACGGGAGCAAAAAATTTACTTCTCATTGAAACAACTTCGTTGTATATTTGGCCCCAGTGCTGTGGACCATCTACACAGTCACTAAGCTCGACCTTCTGAAAAATATTCGGAGCTAGTTCTTCGCTCGTTATGGTATTCTCAATCTCAACTTTTAGGTGAGGTCTAACTTCAACGGACAAATTTTTGCCCTCTACTTTCACTTTAATCTTCTTTGTGTGACCATGTATGACAGAATTTGATCTTTTCATTGTTGTAGGCTCAACTGGACACCAGCTCCAGCATTGGAGAAAAGAGATTCGCTCCATTTTTTTTTTTTCTTTGATTCTGTCTTTAGATTTTTCTTTTTCTTTATTCTGAAATCTACAGTACACGGTAATTGAAAAAAAAAAAAAAAAAAATTATGATCAGGAAAAAAAAAAGCCTGTATTTGTATGAACATTAGCAACAACGCCAGCACATTCAACATCCAATATCCCGGATTCTATATTGAACATTGGAAATCGTTATGAGTGATAAACTTTCCAAAACCATACAAAGGTTTCAAAGTAAAATTGACAATGGGTCATTTTATGAAGCACACCAAACTTTACGTACCATTACCAATAGATATGTGAAAGCCAAACAGTACAAGGAAGCAAAGGACTTGTTGTACCAGGGAGCAACAATTCTATTGAACAATAAGGAGTATGCATCAGCATCAGATTTGATAAATTATTTAGTCCAGGTATACACCGAAGATGGTGTCCAGATTAATGATACAGATGCAAAAAATAAGCTTATTGATTTGGTTTCCGGCATTCCAGGTAACGACCCAAGTTTGTCCGATTTGTCAAAAGTGTGTATCACATGGTCAAAGCTTTCGCCAGAATGCAGTAAATTTGGGGATGCCGATTTGCATCACTTGTTTGGTTCTAAGTTATTGCTGTGGTTGTTGGAAGATCATGTGAATGATACAGACTCTTTGGAAGGAGCCAATACCAACCAAGCCCAAACAACGGATGATAAACGTAAAGTTTTTGCTGTTGCTGAGATGCATTTAGTTTTGGGAACTTTTCGTAGTGTGCCGTTGTACGTGGACTATTTAGTTCTCTGTGCTAAGGCTAACCACGAATTAGACCCGGGCGTATTTTTAGCCCGTGCTATTATCAACTATGCCTATTTGCAGAACATTAAGTTTGTCCAGGAATCACAGCAGCTTTTTACGTCCCAGCTTTCTAACACATCTGTGCCCCAATTGGATTTCCACTATTACGAAACGAACCCATTGATGAATTTTTTGCAATTGTTGGTTCTTACCTTGGAGAAAGATCATGCCACAAATGCGCAAAAGTTCCGTAAACTATACGAGCAATATCATGCTATTTTAAAGAAACATGAACTCCTTGTGCCTGTTGAATACTTAGGAAAATTGTATTTTGGTCTTAATATTGGCAATTCTCAAGGAAATAATATGCTTGCAAATATAATGAGTGGGTTATTCAAATAACCAATATAGTCACATTCCAATATGCACTCATTTATTTGTTTCCTCTTTTCAACTATATAGTACGCATATAGAGATAAATAAAAAAAAAAAAACTTCTTCTAAGATTCTGACAATATGATGTAGTATACCTGAAATTGTGATCAGTGGTGAAGACAGTCTCAATTAGACAAATTTCATTTTAGTTTAAAGAACATGTTGTTTTCAAGTTCTAAGACTAAATTAATTGTTGTAAATCACACTCTTTTTCCAAAAGCAACATTTTTAATTGAATTACTAGCATCTAGATCTCTTTTTCTGTCTAGATATTCCATTACATGCTGCTGTTTTTGGGTCTTTTTTGACTGGAATTTTATGTTCATATTTCAATGGGTTAGTTGGAAAAGATATAGTACTTTTTTATAAGCTATCGAACAACAGTGTACTTCACGGGAACCACAGTTCCAGATCACATTCAAGGAAAGTATGTAGGATCAGGACTTTTGCATTTACGTTGAATCGATGTCTCTCGTTAGTTCTGGTAACCATCTTGAATAACCTTTGTTTTATGGTTTGCACCAGAGTTTTTATTCCAGCAAGAGGTCTTCAAGTGAAAGTGTTAAGTAAAGTTAAGGTAAAATTTCCGCTTACGATTTCCGCATGTTGAGTAGGTTGGATATTGTATTATCAAGGAGGATAATATATATATATATATATTTTTTCAGTAAAAATTATTCAAAATTTGAGTCAAATAAAAGATATAAATAGTGAAGATTCATAAATTCCATTAATCTCCGAAACCAAATATAATTTTTTAGTTTCATTAATTTTATCAATGCCGCTTTGTCTTGCGACAAATCTATAGGTGTTTGCCTTGGTAGTGACGATTGAATCCTTTCAAATCAGTGTACATAGCTCCACAAGCTCTGCATTTTCTTTTTAATCTCTTATCAACTCGTACAGTGGGGGGACAAAGATTCTCACGCGGAAATAAAAAAATAAACAAACGGGAATAAGATTTTCTGCCAAAATTATATGTTTTTCGCACTGAATTCCAGGAGCAACTCTCAAAATGTAAACAAACTGTTGCAAGAGAAAAAAAAAAAATCAGTATTTCGTGTACTCTAGCATAAAACTTCATTCTAATTGAATGAACTTGTAATAGTAATTTCCCTAAAGACATCAAGGCTATAATAAAAGAGCTTCTTTAAGCTGTCAAAAATAGCAATAGATGCTCTAATTAAATATTTGTCAATTTATTCCATTTTTTTACTTGTTTTGTATATTAAATTTTAAAAAATATAAAAAAAGCTGTTTTTCGGATATTCGGCCGGCAAAAGCAGAAATGCTTTTCCGACGCTAAATAAAAAGTTTGTTTACATCCGAAGTTGTAATTTTTTTCTGTTGGTGGTTTGTTTACATTTTGAGATGGTCTTTTGTCAATCAGTGAGAAAAACATATAATTTTGGCAGAAAATCTTATTCCCGTTTGTTTATTTTTTTATTTCCGCGTGAGAATCTTTGTCCCCCCACTGTACATTGACAAATTCGCCCACATATTTTGGCATGTTAGAGTTGTTATAAGCCAAATGAACCTCCACTTCCGCTTCTTCTTCCTCTTCTTCTTCAATAACATCAGATGAACTACTAAAAATGTCAGACTTGTTATTTTCATTACTGAAAGAAATTCTACTTCTAGGTAAAATTGATCTTTCTAGTGCAGTCTTGGAAGTAGGCTTACTACTGGACTTCCGAAATCGGGTCTTATTAGCCGACTTACTAATTGGAATACTTGCCAGTACATTTGAATCAATCAAAGTTCCACTAATTTGGTAATTAACGTATCTAATAACGCATTGTGTTGTTATAAGGGACCATTCTGGGTTCTCAGTGGTGATCGGGTAGTATTGATCAGTTGGTGTGAAGTTTTCGTTGGTTGAAGAGTGGTTTTGAAATGGCTGAAATGGATTTGTAAATTGCAATGTTGATCTTAATTTTTGTCTTCTAAGACTTGGTTTACTATGAAATTACGTTAATACAGTTGAACAAATTGATTATACTGATTAAATGAAGTATTACATACTTTGTTGACATTGAATTATGGTTGCAAGAATTAAACAATAAGAGAAAAAAAAAAGTATGCAAATTTATTGAGAACTCTAGATTCATAGCGTACGGATTTTCTGGCTCTCGATCAGACAACAAACTATGAGAATACTTAAACATTCTCTAATATAGCTGCAAAGACAAACACTAGAAACAGCATATGGTTTTTGCTATTATTATTTGTCGTAGATAACCCATGACGGATCCAAACTTTATTTGGAAAAGCAGGCATTACACAAAATGTTGGATATTCACAACTCGGAACCTCCGTGTTAACGCCTGACGCTCAACTATATATGATGCCACAATTTTTGTTGCAGTCAACCGAGATAACCACAGAAACTTTAAACTTACTAACAAGTTTGTGATCACAGTTTGCTAATTCAAGTGTAACGAACCATTATAATCTACTATAAGTAGGCTATCTTCTTCTTTTCATGTTGAATGAGAATCCTCCTTGAAGTACTTTATCAATCAATTTTCTCTCGCTATGACAGTAACTCATAAACGTCAGAAGGTTTCGAATGCAAAACTGGTTTCAAACACAAAACCAAAACATCTCATTCTCAATGCATTTGACATGCTGTGTCCATCACTCCAAAATCCAGGCATATGGCAACATCCAGAGGATAGAGCAAGTGATTATAATACTATTGAATATTGGACTAATTTAGCTAAACTTTTGGAAAAGGGAAAGTTCAATGCATTGTTTATAGCTGATGTATTAGGAGGTTATGATGTTTATAATGGTCCCAGAAATATAGCTGCTGCAGCTAGAAGTGCTGCCCAATGGCCAGTGAATGATCCTCATGCCATTATTCCTGCCATGGCTGCCGTGACTAAGAACTTGAGCTTTGTAGTTACTTCAAGTACTATTAGTGAAGCTCCATATCATTTTGCAAGAAGATTAGCTACTTTAGATCAATTAACTAATGGAAGAATTGGATGGAATATTGTTAGTTCTTACTTGGACTCAGCAGCAAGAAGCTTACTAAATGGAGCTGATTTAACTCCCCATGCTGAGAGGTATGATAGAGCCCAAGAATATTTGGAGATTGTGTATCAATTGTTTTTATCATCATGGGCTGACGATGCGGTTGAGTTAAAAAATGGTGTATATAGCAATCCAGATAAAATTAGAGAGATTAATTATGAAGGTAAGTATTTCAAGGTTCCAGGTCCGTCAATTACTGAACCCACGCCACAAAGATTGCCAGTTATCTTACAAGCCGGAGCTTCTAAGAGAGGTATAGAATATGCTGCTAAAAATGCAGAAGTTGTATTTGCGCGTGGATTTACTCCCTTGAGTTTGAAGGAAACAGTTGATAAATTGAAAGCAAAAGTTAAAGAGTTTGGAAGAGACCCCGAAGATGTTAAGATTGTTTTTCCCGTAAATGTGATAGTTGCTCCAACCCATGAGGAAGCTGTGGCTAAATATAATGACTATAAACAATACGCAGATAAAGAAGGTACCCAAGCATTATTTGGTGGTTGGACTGGTATTGATTTAAGTAAATATGATTGGGATGAGGAATTCGAAAAAGTTGATAGTAATTCTGTGAAAAGTTCTACTGAACAATGGACTACCCCAAGACCTGGAGATCCACCAAATTTACGTAAAACTAGGACATTAGTAACTGAAAGATATGAATTGGGTACTGGAAGTTTGATTGTTGGTAATCCTGAAGAAGTGGTTGATGAATTAATCCGCTGGCATGAGATAGCCGGTGTTGATGGGTTCAACTTCATGTATACTATCAAACCTGGTAGTTTTGAAGATTTGGTTGAATATGTGATTCCAGTGCTTCAAGAAAGAGGGTATGCTCAAAAGGAGTATCCAAAACAAGGATTGACGTTCAGAGAAAATGTTTTTGGAGTTGGAAATACATTTTTGAAACCTAATCACCCAGCTTATGGATTGAGATGGAGAGCAGGTGAATCAAAAGAGGAATTTGAAAAGAGGGTAAAAGTGGTGATAGATGAAAACTTTAACAAAGAAAACCAGTAAGTAAAACTAATTGTAATACAAGTAGAATACATAAGTTTCATGCTGTCATTAGTAAAGTGCGAAATTCTTTAATGTAGCCCCCATATTAGTATAAATTAACCTGAATGGTCTAAGTCGGTTTTACCTACGGATATATGATATCCAAAAGATATTATATAATATATTAATTATATCATCCTGAGATATGTTTTGAATGATACTAACGAACTAGCTGCTGATTCATCACTTTAACTATTACTAGTCACGTCCAAAACATAATTCACACCAAAACAAAACTTTGGATTTCTCAATTTTTTTTTCGATTTCTCAATCTTTTTCGAATTTCTCAATAATTTTTTTTTTTAATCCATTTCCATAGCGCAATAAATGTAAGTTATTACAATGCCTTCTAAACACTTACTCTAAATGAGATAGTTAATCATCAGAGTCCAAATGTATACGAAATACATTTGACAGTTCAAAGTATTTCATTCGACACGAATAAATATCAGCGTTTAATGCCTAATATAAATAACAATATGTATCACTTAATAATATGAAATAAAATGAAAGATAGAGAACTACAAAGATTAATCTCAATTGAGACGTATTTATACAAAGTTATGATTATATTCTAATTTCAGAATAATTCAATCCCGAGTTCATTCTCTTCTGTTATCCAAATTTTTGCATTTCAATAGAAAATGTTAAGACAAAAACTCAAAAACTCAAAATTCGAAAAAAAAAAAAAAAAAAATCCAAATAGCGAATAGCATAGGGAATGGTAAAAGTGGATTGCAAAAAAAAAAGACAAAAAAAAAAAATTTTGGGATAACAAGGTATATACATAATATGACCCGAGAATAATATGAAAATAGGTCTCAAACATGTCTACGACCAATATTCAGTTGTCAAGAGCCATTATTAACTCGTCCGCGGCCAATTTCATGTCAGCCACGGCCAATTTTAAATCAGCCGCGGCCAATACTAATTCACCCACGGACAGTATTAATTCACCCACGGACAGTATTAAGTCAGCCACGGCCAATATTATGTCGTTCACGGACAGGAATAATAGTTTGCTCCAGCAAGTATTATCATTGTTGAACAGTTTTAAGGAAAATATATAAAAAGTAACTAATAGCTGTGTGATTAAAATGCTGTGCGCTCAAAAAAGAGCTGTGGGTGGGCGCTCAAATAGCTTTGGGTGGGCGCTCAAATAGCTGCGGGTGGGCGCTCAAAAATGATGTGCGCTCAAAAAAAAATGCTGTTCGCTCAAAAAGTTGTGGGCGTGGGATAAAAAAAGCTGTGGGTGTGCGCTCAAAAATGCTGTGGGTGCGCGCTCAAAAAGCTGCGGGTGTGCGCTGAAAAATGATGTGGGCGTGGGCTCAAATAGGGAATTCGAAGCACAAGTGAAAGAAGAACAAATTATCCCTAATCAAGCATGGTAAAACTGTCCACACAAAGGACATATATCATTTGACTATACATTTGATTAATTGGGGGCATCTTTTGGTCTATTATTATTATTATTGAGTATATGTGTGTGATGGTTTTAACTTTATTCAAGTTCATTCGTTTTTTTTATATATATACAGTATATAGGTTATATATTATTGATGTTTTTTTTTTCAATATAATTCTTTATCATTGTGGTTGAAATATATATATAGATATAATTAGTATTTATTCAATCAAAATTTTTCAATAAATTTTAACTGTGTTACAAAGTAAAAGAATGATTATTCTTAAATATATTTAGTTTGGAAAATGAATTTTTTTGAAATAAAGAAAAACTTATACAATTAATTAATTATATTCAATGCAAAGGAGTTATTGTTATATATATATATATACAAGTACATGAAATATCCAAAATAAAATTTAATACGATTATCAAAAATTAACAGTTAAAAAAGAGATAAAAAAGGGGAAATTTCCAGGTTCGAAGAGAGTATAATTTAAATTTAATATTATATTAGAACACCGCTCCACACACACACAACAAAGTTAATTGGTTTTCTATAATCATCAACTACTAATTGTTTGATCAAACTTTTCTTTATTGATTTAAGTAAGGTACTAAATCTTGACATTATCGGATAATACAAAAATAAAACATAAAAAAAATTCGTCAATGAAACTTATGTCTTTATATTTTCTATAGATATGCGAAAACGAAAAAAATGACTGCAAAAAAAAAAAAAGGAATGAATTCCAATGAATATACATACACTACACAATTCTTAATTTAAATTATAAACCTTTAAAAAAAAAAAATTGAATCATAGATCAGTACATATTCATTAAGATAAATATTTATAACTTTCTTTTTTACTTATATTTTATTTTACTAATTGATATCTACATACTAAGTTTGTTTTACACATTTTAGACGTTGTTGTTATTTCTTCATATTGAATGAGACACATCGAACTGTCAATTTTAATAACTGAAACATACCACTACTCTGATGTCTCAATTTCTAATCTACTTTAACATAATTATTTAGAAGGCAATGAAAATGAATTATATTTATTGTTCTATTCAAATTGAGTTCAATTAAACGAATTCAATAATTATTTAAAATAAGTATTATTTAACAGAAACCAGGGTCGTGTACGTTGAACAATTTTATAAGGAAAATTTTATATTAGAAGAAACCCTCAAAACCCCAAAAATCGAAAAAAAAAAAAAAATCCAAATATCCAAGAGCAAAGGCAATGGTCAAGGTGGATTGCAAAAAAAAAAAGACAAAAAAAAAAATTTTGGGATAACAAGGTATATACATAATATGACCCGAGAATAATATGAAAATAGGTCTCAAACATGTCTACGACCAATATTCAGTTGTCAAGAGCCATTATTAACTCGTCCGCGGCCAATTTCATGTCAGCCACGGCCAATATTAAATCAGCCGCGGCCAATACCAATTCAGCCACGGACAATAATAAATCAGCCACGGACGGTATTAAGTCAGCCACGGCCAATATTATGTCGTTCACGGACAGGAATAATAGTTTGCTCCAGCAAGTATTATCATTGTTGAACAGTTTTAAGGAAAATATATAAAAAGTAACTAATAGCTGTGTGATTAAAATGCTGTGCGCTCAAAAAAGAGCTGTGGGTGGGCGCTCAAATAGCTTTGGGTGTGCGCTCAAAAATGCTGCGGGTTTGGGTTTGGGCGTGGGTGTGCGTTCAAAAATGATGTGGGCGTGGGTGTGGGTGTGGGTGTGGGTGTGGGTGGGCGCTCAGAAATTCTTTGGGTGTGCGCTCAAAAATGCTGTGGGTGTGCGGTCAAAAATGATGTGGGTGTGGGTGGGCGCTCAAAAATGATGCCGGTGGGCGCTCAAAAATGATGCAGGTGTGCGCTCAAGAATGATGCCGGTGTGCGCTCCAAAAGATTTGGGTGTGCGCTCAAGAAGCTGTGGGGGTGGGTGTGGGTGGGCGCTCAAAAATGCTGCGGGTTTGGGTTTGGGCGTGGGTGTGCGCTCAAGAATGATGCCGGTGTGCGCTCAAAAATGATGCGGGTGTCGGTGTTGGTATGGGTATGGGTATGGGTATGGGTATGGGTATGGGTATGGGTATGGGTATGGGTATGGGTATGGGTATGGGTATGGGTATGGGTATGGGTATGGGTATGGGTATGGGTATGGGTATGGGTATGGGTATGGGTATGGGTATGGGTATGGGTATGGGTATGGGCATGGGCATGGGCATGGGCATGGGCTTAAAAAGATGTGGGTGTGTGCTTAAGTTTGTTGTAATATAATCTGATTATAATATATCAAGTAGAGGAAGTCTAATTATAATGGAAATTTTATGACCAAAACAAGGGTATACAGATGTAAGTTTATCTATAATCTTCACCTCATGAACATTACTACTTGTATTTCATTATGTAATGGAAAAACCTTTATAATCTATTAACGTGAACACTGATTCTATTTATTATACTTAGAAAGATATAGTTTCTTCGAAATCTTGTTCGGTTATATTTGAACGATGACACATTTGTTGAAATATACTATTTTTCAAGTTGAATAAGTTCCATGGAGTATCAAATTCTTTAATTTCACCTTTATCTAAAACCAAAATTCTATCATAATTAATAATGGTTTTCAAATGATGAGCAATACACAAAATGGTGGAACCTTTAAAGTCACTAATAACCTTATGTTGAATTTTTGCATCAGCTTCATAATCAACACTTGACGTTGCTTCATCAAGAATTAAAATCTTGGAATCTCTTACCAATGCTCTAGCGAATGCAATCAATTGTCTTTCACCAAGGAAAAAATTAGATCATTCAACTTCAACATCTTGATCTAAATTAAAATCAGGCAATACAACATTAGTCAACTTACCATTGCTACCAACTGTAACACCATTATAAGCACTATCATCAGAACGAGCTTGCCATTGAACAATATCCAATTTAGATTCTTCAATTAAACCTGTTCGTCTCAACGAATCCCAAAGCTTATCATCGGGATGGTCATGAAATGAATCTAACTTCCTTCTAATCGAATCATGGAATAATACTGAATCTTGAGAAATAATTAATAATTTTGAACCCAGATCTTTCAATCCGAATGTTGAAATATCGATACCATCAATAACAATTTTGCCAAAATCCAATTCAGCTAATCAATATAAAGCTGAAGTAATTGATAGCTCACCAGCACTTGTTCGACTACAAATACCAATTTTGTTTTCTTCCATAGGACTATCTTCAAAACTAACATCCCAGGGAACTAATGGTGATCTCGTCATAAGCTAATGATGATGCTTCATCTCCTGGTTCAATACATTGAGTCGATTGTCCTTGAATCATTTCATGATCTTCCTTAAGTTCATCTTCTTCCTCTGCCTCCAGAACATCTTCATCATCTTTTTCGTCTTGTTCATTCTCTTGAGATGTGTAACTGGCTAAGTTTTTTTCAAATTTAGCATGGTTGACATATAGGCTATAAAGCGTGTCAACTTCAACTTATCCATCATCATCACGGAAAATAATTCTAACAACAGTATCAATCATTGTTGATTGATGAATTGCAGGAATTCTCCTCTTGTCTTTCAAAATGCTTGCCAGCTCTGGCATCAACACCAGAAATAACATTATCCAAAAGAGTTATTCCACTTTCAGCATGATCAGCATGAGCTAAATTGAATCTAGTATTTTGACAACTACTTTAAGTAATTTCACTGAACCATTAATGTCAAGGGAACCAGCAGTACGTTTTATAAATCTCGAAATTCCACAAACTAACGAAGATTCACCTGAACCAATCAAACCAGTAATAACCATTAATTGAGCTCAGTATATCGCGAAGTCAATATTTCTTAATCCATTGACTACAACAACATCTTCAGAAGTAGTGGTTGTGGTTGAGAAATCATGTTTCTTATATGAACTTTTATCACTACGGTATGCATACGATGGTGACATAGTATGGTGTTCCTTTTTATTATCATGATCATCCACATGAGTATAATTCTTCAAATAAATGCCCTCTTTGTTGTACCCATACTTCTTTTCATTCTCTTGTTCTTCTTCATCAGGAGTAAAGATTTCCCATCTAAAATCAGTATCATCAACTTTGACAGAAAAGCCTTCATTGTCCTTCAATTGTCTCTTTTCAGGACTAAATTCAATAGCAATTTCAGTTTCATCAACTTCACCTTGGGAAATAAATTCACCCACACAAGAAATACCCATGAATGCATCCGCACCACTGGCAAGAGCCGTGGCATGAAAAAAAAAACTTGCTTAGTTAATGTACCATATGATGAAAGGGGTGAACAAATAGTTTCTGTATATCTGCTAAGTCGTGTACTGAAATTTACAACCAATATTTCTTGTCATCGATACAATATAAAGTCATGGATAGGACAATATTTCTTAAACGTTGCATTCTGTAAATGATATTCATTTCATTTCTACCAACCTCTGATATATTTACATGATAAGATAGTTTCCAGGAATAAAGCTTGATAACCTATAAAGGCTAGGCCCAGTATATTAGTTTCCCATTTCAATGTGTTAACGTTGTTAGATTCTGTATTATCAATGTAGATGATAAAGACCAGCTTACCCATTGATGGAGTTATTTTTTTTTTTTTTTTTTTTTTTTCTGATTCGCCAATAGCCGTTACACATCGACCTATGGGACACATTAGTCGTGCAGATGAGCTTGGTTCCACGCCGTATCATTTCAAATGACGGTATCCATTGACAAAGGGTAGAAAGCAATAATGAAATTATAAATTAGTTACAGATCTCACGTAATAGGCAAAAGTAAAAAGTAATTCTTAATCAAATAAACCCCTTATATCAGTTTGATTCATTAAATATAAAAGAAACAAGCAATTTTAAACATAAATCTACAATACTAACAAAATTTATTATCAATATTTCAGTAAATAAAGTAAAATATTTAAGTGAAATAGAGAATCTGAATGGCGAAGATTCACTAATAGTGATAATCACCAAAAATACTTTATATTTTGAAATTACAAATGTGTGCTTTGATAGTGATGACTGAATATGAATTATAAATTTGATCCCAATTCTTGTCGTTTACATCTCGGTTGAATATTAGATTATCTTGATGCAACTGAGCGGATTTAATATATCGATTGAAGGAAGTATTACTTTCTTTTCTGGAATTTATTTATTGATACAAGAATAAAACAATAAAAACCAATATGTTTCTTCTTCTTCTTTACACAAGACTAGTACCAGTTCAAGAAACTGTTCAACAAAATTGTTAAATAAAGTTAGCTTTTTGAAGGATTTGAAAGTTTAGATAGACAAATTACAATACCCAAAAAATAAAGGGCTTAATTCTTTGGGCCAAAAAGTGAGATTTTTTGCCCTAATGTAGTACGTCGAATGGTTTGAGTTCACGTTGGTTTTTATATCAATGGGTCAAAGTTGGCTGCAAAAATCATAGAACCAATCAAAACAAAAATCAAAAAAGCGTAGCACAAGGGTAATACTGGTGAGAATAAACCAAAAGTAGTATGAAAGAAAGATATGCACACATTATGGCAAAACTAGAACTAGCGTTTGCTGCAAGAAGAATTGAAGGTAATCTAAGACTAGTCCACGGACAGAATAAATTCGTCCGCGACCAACATTATCTCATCCACTGACAGTTTTATTTCATCCACGGCCAATTTTCAGTCGTCCACGGACAGTATTATTTTGTCCACGGCTAGTATAAACTCGTCCACGGCCAATATTATTTCGTCCACGGACAGTATTAAATCAGCCACGGCCAATACAAATTCGTCCACGGACAGTTTTATTTTGTCCACGGCCAATAAAAATCCAGCCACGCCTAGGATAAATATGTCCACGGCCAATATTATTTCATCCACGGCCAACTTTTTTTCGTCCACGGCCAATATTATTTCATCCACGGCCAACTTTATTTCAGCCCCGGCCAATATTAATTCAGCCACGGAGAGTATTAATTCAGCCGCGGCCAATACTATGTCGTTCACGGACAGGAATAATAGTGTGCCCCAGCAATTAGTATCATTGTTGAACAGTAGTAAGGAAAATATACAGAATGTAACTAATAGCTGTGTGATTAAAATGCTATGGGTGTGAGCTCAAATAGGGAATGCAAAGCGTAGGTGAGAGAAGAACAAATTATACCCCAATCAATCATGGTAAAATTGTCCACACAAAGGACATATATCATTTGACTATACATTTGATTAATTGTGGAATCTTTGAATTAATATTCTAACTTTAGTAGCTACGTTTTATGCAAAACCAATTGAAATAAACAAGCGGCTCAATATATACATTAGTTATAGGATGTTTCCCCCACGACATAGAAGAATATTACATTGAGTGTGAAAAGTTATGCCTAAATATGAAGCATTGTCCCTTGTTGCATACAAGCTGTATTAATTTTACCAATTAGGACTCGATATTTTGCCTCAGAAAATGATTTCCAATTCTACCATGTGTTTTATTGTGGACAACGAATTGCTAGAAATATAACTGCGAATAAATATAACTTATCATTTGAGGCATCCTAGACCATAGGGGTATCTGAGTTATGAATGTTCATGGGATAATTTAATATCCTCAGATAAAATTGCTATATTAATTAAAATTTGAAATAGTATTTCAAGAAAATTCAGCGAGCAAAACACCAAGTGATACATCCAGTACAAAAACTGAGCCCCAGACATGGTCAATTGATTTATGTAATAGCAATCTATTATACCATGAAAAGTCTATTTTGGTACTTCTTAGTCTTTGAAATTATAATTATACAACATTAAATCTTCCTACAAAGAAACTAACGCAGTTTGCTTGGTGGTTTTATAGGCATCCATATAACTATGGAAAATATTTTCCCAAATTTGATTTCTCATTCACTCCTTGTTTGTTTGTTTGTAGATTTTGACTCTGTTTCTTCTTCTGTATCATTGATATTACTAACTGTATTTAATTTAATTTATTTCTAAGCAAAAGAATAGCTACCTGAAGTAAATAATCTATAAAAGTGAATTGCTCAACGGCAGGCTGCCAATTCTTGAACTCAGTCTTAGTCTCAGTCTCATTTTTATTGCGACTTCTTTACTTGATACTCCATGTATACTTTTGGCTGTGAGGAACTTGAAATGATATGGCAAATGGCAGATGGCAAATTTCCTCTCTACGAATTTGTCCAGGTACTGAGATCTCTGATGAAATTTTAGATGGCGATTGATTTTGTCAACCAGAGATAATTTGGCGCGTCAAACCTTCAAATATCAGTTGTACAAATTCTCAATATGGGTCCAAAAGTTTAAACATTCGGTGCGCAAAAAGTTTCAATA
Source organism: Candida sanyaensis (assembly GCA_911254575.1). Taxonomy (NCBI): domain Eukaryota; kingdom Fungi; phylum Ascomycota; class Pichiomycetes; order Serinales; family Debaryomycetaceae; genus Candida; species Candida sanyaensis. The sequence goes on from CAJVQF010000005.1 coordinate 1,405,469, forward strand.
CACCACAATAGAGATAATTCCTTATAGGAACTACCACTTCCACTAAAGATATCAAGACTTTGAACACGGCGATTGAAACCTTGGTTATGAATGTTCATGTTTCAAACAATAACTAATGTATTAATCTTAAAAATTTTTATTGAACGTATCAATAAATATTTATTCACTTTCTCAATATTTATTGACTTTTTCAATATTTATTGATTTTCTCAATATTTATTGACTTTTTCAATACTTATTCACTTTCTCAATATTTATTCACTTTCTCAATATTTATTCACTTTCTCAATATTTATTGATTTTCTCAATATTTATTGACTTTCTCAATATTTATTGACTTTTTCAATATTTATTCACTTTCTCAATATTTATTGACTTTTTCAATATTTATTGACTTTCTCAATATTTATTCACTTTCTCAATATTTATTGACTTTCTCAATATTTATTCACTTTCTCAATATTTATTGACTTTTTCAATATTTATTGACTTTCTCAATATTTATTCACTTTTTCAATATTTATTGACTTTTCAGTAAGATGTTTTTTTAATCCATTTCTATAGCGCAATAAATGTAAGTTATTACAATGCCTTCTAAACACTTATTCTAAATGAGATATTAAAGCATCAGAGTCTAAATGTATGCGAAATAAATTTGACAGTTCAAAGTGTTTTATTCAACATGAATAAATATCAGCGTTTAATGCGTAATATAAATAACAATATGAATCAGTTAATAAAATAAAATAAGATATAGACAACTACAAAGAATGGTCTCATTTGAGAACTATTTATACAAAGTTATGATTATATTCTAAATTCAGAATAACTCAATCCCGAGTTCATTTTCTTCTGTTATCCAGATTTTTGCATTTCAATAGAAAATGTTGACAAACCCTCGAAAACTCGAGAATCGAAAAAAATTTTTTTCCAAATAGCGAATAACTTAGAGAATGATAAAGGTGGATTGCTCTCACAAAGCAAAGTAATTACTTTTAAATATGCTTGATTGGAAGTAAATATTTTGACAAGGATAACCTAGCTAGTTGGTTATGTTTGTTGGTAATGAAGCTGTTTTGTATCTTTTAGTATGAAACTGTTGGTGTTAAAAAAAGACAGAATTGTTATTATATTAATTTCGGTTGTCTGCTGGTATTTTGGTCGGTTTGCACGATAATACTAGGTACTTGCTGAAAACGAGAAAATTATTATATTAATTTTATTTACTACTTTTATATAGGAACAAGAGTTAAGTGTGATTCAAGGAATACACGATTATTAGAGATTACGTTTAAAAAGAGTTTCTAAGTTCAAGAGGTCAAAAATAGTGTTACATTGGAACCCAGCTTATTGTTCCATAGTCATCACATTCGGGCCAAAATCAACTGCTGATCAACCTCCCTGAAGTAGTACATTTATGTTGTTGTATTATTGGTGTGTGTCATAATTCGTACCCAGTGTAGTGCATTATTTGACAATTGCAAAAAAAAAAAAAAAGACAAAATCTTGCGATAGAAAGGTATACATATGATTCGCAACAAGAATAGTATGAAAATACGTCTCAAATATGTCTACGGACAATATTTAATCGGCTACAGTAAATATTAATTCTGCCACGGCCAATATTATTTCGTCCACGGACAAGGATAATAGATGGTCCCAGCAAGTATTAGCATTGTTGAACAGTTGTAAAGAAAATATATAAAATGCTTCTAATAGCGGTGGGATTAAAAAGCAGTGGTCGTGGAGGGTGTCGGGCATGGTTATGGCAGATAGTTTATGATATTCAATCTAATTCCTTGCTGATGAATCGTGGTAAATTTATATGTAAGAAATAAACTATATAAACTCGAGAAATTGTAGTAGCTTATATGCTGGGAACTCCTGTTGAGTCTCGTGACTATCGGTAAGAATTGTTACTATTATTTGACATAAAATATGTATTGAACTAGAAGAGGAAACGCTCGTTATTTATAAAGTTTACATCTAGCAGAAGTCTACGATAACTGTGGCAAGTATTTTAACCAGTAGTTTTTACTATCAAACGGTTAACTAATACAGAAAGATATGGTAAGTTTTAAAAATTTAACTAAAAAGTTGTTCTTCAGATATTAGCAGAAATTCGTATTTGACATGCTAATTAGGTGAGATTTTTATATGGTACGAATACTTATTTTTTTCATGTTTGGGAAAATTAATATGATTTATTCAAAATAAGGATAAGTTGATTGCAATTCTGGGATTCGGTTACGAAAGAAACAAGGCTGTAAACAAGGAATGAAAGTTTGTCAAGAAAATTTAAGTGAATGGTTGATATACAACACAGAATAAAAGAAAAGGTTAGAAATTATAGTAAATATATAAATCCAATAGTTAAAATTTAAGTATTAATAAGAGGGAAAGATATGAAATCAAGTAAAGAAATATTTTGAAGAAACTATTGTTTAGGTTAAACCAAAGATCTGCCGTAACAACTAAGAAATCTATAGATTGAGTATACTCAAACACAATGGTAGAAACAAGAGTTACATCAATAAGATGAATGATTTATAAAATCAATGCCTCATGCAATATAGTTAAAGAGAGTAATTGACCAGGGTGCAAGAAGGAAAGATGACTTGACTGACAAATGCTTTATAACAAGAGCAACAAGATATTCTTAAAGACTAAATAAAACAATTGAACATGTATTAATTTACAAAAAAGGAAGATAATAGTGGAATAAATTTCCTGAATACATGAGGCAGTGTACTCCCAGAGTAAACAAGCAAAACTGCATTAATAGCAACAACAATAATAGTAAAAGATTCCTATTCATACAGTAACTATTCAGTATTAAAATTACCAGTGTTTGAAGCTCATCATGAAATTTAATGATATATTTGTTGATAAAGAAGATATCAACTAGTATATCAACATGTAGAACCAGGGATTTGATTCATATACAAAAACAAATGAAGTAGCTGTACTCTTGATATTATAAATTACAGGATATGAGTTAACCATTTAATCAAGCAAAATCAAAAAAACAGGATCGTAAATGGGCTTATGAACTTATGAATAATGGAAATATTTGATTAATGCTTCCAAGATTGTAAGCGAAAAGAACTGGTGGAAAAACTTACAAGTATAAAGTATCATCATGGGGGTCTGCAATTAAATATGAATAACCGCTAGGGGAAAAAAAAATAAGGAACAAAACTTAGCAACAGCAAAATATTAACATGTGGAAATAAATGGTACAATTAAGATCATTAAATGGTCAAAGCTGTGTATAGCGATCAAACGAAATGGGGGCCACACTAAGTGAAAACATATGGAAATTCTATGTCATTTGGAAAGTTAACGACTAAACTAAATCTAAGAAATAAGAAAAGATTGTAGGAAATAGTGTAACATCTGTCATATAAGTATAATAAATATAACGAAAATCAAAGCTCAGTAGTTTACATTGATAACGTTTGAGCTCAAAATAAAAACTAATTAATTATCTTCTTTTGGTTTCCATTATATGACAAATTGTTGGAATCTTCTTATTTTCTATGATTGCTTATGTTATTTTAAGTCGGCGATTTGTTGTTGTTAGCCTATGTTTATTCCTCAATTCAAACCTATAGAAATAAATAGATAACTTGTACATCAAGTCGTGAGACATTTTTAGACAATACATCAGGTTTTGATTGTTTTTTAATGATATAGTATTTGATTCATCGGGTTACCATATTGAGGTATTACACAGTTGGCGTCAAAATTGCATTTGTAATCTTTGAAATAGGTCGTGTTACATGGCAAAAATTGGAACACATACTTTGCAACTAAAAAAAAAATGCCCACAAATAGACAACTATAAAAACCCAAATTGTTTTTCTACAAAAATATTTTTATTTTACATCACTTTTTCTTCTTCTTTTTTTTTTTTGTTTACTTATTATCAACAACAAATATCCATTAAATAACAATAGCGGTATGTATCAATCATGATAATAACATTACATTCTTGTTCATTTACTAACTTGAAGTACTTTAAATGATAATTACTGGTTGTCTCAAGAATAATTTGCACCCAATTGATTCCAAAGATTACAAGACTAATTATTTCCCAATTAATTCCAAAGATTACAAGAGTCGTACACTTGCATCCATAACTTAATTATATTGTCCGATCATTGCAAATGATTAATGCCCCATATTATTCTTGACAACCATTGGGAGATAAGTGATAGAGACGTATGACAGAGATGATACATATAACTGCAAGAGGATACTAGCCATTGATATTGTTCTTAATATACAAGCATTGAAGAGGAACCTTCCAAAGAAGATAGTGATTTGGGCAGATCATTATCTTGAACCCATCAAGGGATCCACACAAAAACTAAAAAAGGACAATGTGGATTAGCGAAGGTTCTTCAGTAGGAGGTAACAATCGGTCACAAGTTACCTTCTATACTATCGGGACGCAATAAAGCTGTCCCGATGGTAAAATTGTAGACTAGAGGACCGGGTATTGGGGGCTTTGTGACCAGCCCTCTTATAATACCCGGTACCTCCCCCCTTGGGCCAGGGGGTTACGCGGACCCCCTCCAAATATGGGGGGACCTGCGTTCCAGGGCTGGGCCAGCCCCCCTCAAAATGGGGGCCCAGCCGCTCCCCGCCCGATAGGGGTGGGTGTGGGAGCAAGTCCCCGAGGAAGGGGACAGAGGGCCGGGCGAGCCCAGATACGGCCCCGGCAAAAAAAAAGCTCAGAGATAGTAACACCAGCTCAGCGCGCGCGAGTAAAGCAAAAAGTCGTAAAAAAAAAGCTTTTCTATTGCCTTGAGAATCAATCGTGGTAAACCACTCCCAATATACGATTTTATAATACTGCAATGAATTGTGTAATGGGTTTTCTTTTTTAACTAAATTTAGAAATTTAGGTCTTTTCAAAGTTTCAGCTTCTACAAAAATGCCATATTTTCTTCAAGTTATTGAATGTATTTTAAGTTGTCTTGATAGAAACAAAATTGTGTAAGTTATTAGATGTATAATCTGCCAACTTCTAAGAGGTTACTTTTTTTTTTTTTTGAGAAGAATTTGCAAGAATATTCAACAAAAAATTACAAAATCTAAATTTGCAACATTTTAATAGTTTATCTGAATAATAATAAAGTTGATTTTGGACTTTGAATGGTACGTTCGGTGCATGCACTACCTATTCTATTCTGTATTTGTATTATACTGTAGCTTTTGAAACCAGCATTACACTCTAAATGTTACTAAATCTCTGATGTCAATCGTCGGGAAAAAAAAATAGAATTTGGGTTTGTTTACACATAACAAAATTCTCACTAGACACTTTTGCCTTGTACCATTGTAGAGTACATACAAAAACATTAAATAGAACAAAACGTGTACGTGTACTTACATTTCCAGCATATTTTTTTTTGTGATTCCAAACCACTTTACACGACCCGTAATTTGATTGAAAGAAAAAAAAATTTCTTTTTCATCTAAATCAAAAATTAAGAAAAAGGGGAGAAAAAGAAACAGAATGGAGAGACTAGAAAGGATTGGGAGAGAAACTTGAAATGGAATTGAAACCTGTTGTTCATTTAAACCAATGATAATTGAGTTCATTGCAATACTATGTTTCATCAATTGGTACATTTTGTGATTGGTTGAGCTTGTGGACGAAATTAATTATTGCTGGATGAATTGAATTTGTGATGAGATATATTGGTTGGTGTGAGAAGGAGTGAGTGGCAACAAAAATCAAAAATCAAAAATCAAAAGAAAAAAAGAAAAAAAAAAATGCAAGATGGGGGATGGCAAAACAGAGCATGAAGAGGGGCGGGACAATAATGATAAATTTGAAAAAGTAGAAACATAAAGACCAATACATATATATATTTGTATAATATTAGATCTTTTGATATGTCTTATATAAGGAAACAACCATTAAAGTAAATTGATATTTAGTGGTTATAGCATTGAAAATATTTAAGAGCAAGAAATTGTAAAAGAAAAGTAAAAAAAAAAATCCAAATCAACTTTGAGGAAAGAAAAAAAAAAAATGGTGCCAATAACACAAAACACTAACAGTCGTGTACATAATTCAATTGTTCAATAGTACAGAGTAAAAAAAAAAATTTTTTTTTTTTTTCAATGAGATAGCGCAGTGAAGAGAGAAAATTTTTTTCTTTATTTCTCGTTTGTTAATAGTTAGAAACCCCAAAAAAAAATTCATATATAACTCTCATCAAATGTCCTTTAGAGAAAAATTTTTCTTTTTTTTTTTTTTTTTCTTTTAGAAAGATCTCTTTTTTTTGAAATTATCAAAGATATATATATAATCAATCATGGGTAAAGAAAAAACTCACGTTAACGTCGTTGTTATTGGTCACGTCGATTCTGGTAAATCTACTACCACCGGTCACTTGATTTACAAGTGTGGTGGTATTGACAAGAGAACCATCGAAAAATTCGAAAAAGAAGCCGCTGAATTGGGTAAAGGTTCTTTCAAATACGCTTGGGTCTTGGATAAATTGAAGGCTGAAAGAGAAAGAGGTATCACTATTGATATTGCTTTGTGGAAATTCGAAACTCCAAAATACCACGTTACCGTCATTGATGCTCCAGGTCACAGAGATTTCATCAAGAACATGATTACTGGTACTTCTCAAGCTGATTGTGCTATTTTGATTATTGCTGGTGGTACTGGTGAATTCGAAGCTGGTATTTCTAAAGATGGTCAAACCAGAGAACACGCTTTGTTGGCTTACACCTTGGGTGTTAAACAATTGATTGTTGCTGTCAACAAGATGGACTCTGTTAAATGGGACAAAAACAGATTTGAAGAAATTATCAAGGAAACTTCTAACTTCGTCAAGAAGGTTGGTTACAACCCTAAGGCTGTTCCTTTCGTTCCAATCTCTGGTTGGAATGGTGACAACATGATTGAACCATCTACTAACTGTCCATGGTACAAGGGTTGGGAAAAAGAAACCAAATCTGGTAAATCTACCGGTAAGACTTTGTTGGAAGCCATTGATGCTATTGAACCACCTTCCAGACCAACTGACAAGCCATTGAGATTGCCATTGCAAGATGTTTACAAGATTGGTGGTATTGGTACTGTGCCAGTCGGTAGAGTTGAAACTGGTATCATCAAGGCCGGTATGGTTGTTACTTTCGCCCCAGCTGGTGTTACCACTGAAGTCAAGTCCGTTGAAATGCATCACGAACAATTGGCTGAAGGTGTCCCAGGTGACAATGTTGGTTTCAACGTTAAGAATGTTTCTGTTAAAGAAATTAGAAGAGGTAACGTTTGTGGTGACTCCAAGAACGATCCACCAAAGGGTTGTGACTCTTTCAATGCTCAAGTTATTGTCTTGAACCATCCAGGTCAAATCTCTGCTGGTTACTCTCCAGTCTTGGATTGTCACACTGCTCATATTGCTTGTAAATTCGACACCTTGGTTGAAAAGATTGACAGAAGAACTGGTAAGAAATTGGAAGAAAATCCAAAATTCGTTAAATCCGGTGATGCTGCTATCGTCAAGATGGTCCCAACCAAACCAATGTGTGTTGAAGCTTTCACTGACTACCCACCATTAGGTAGATTCGCTGTCAGAGATATGAGACAAACCGTTGCTGTTGGTGTCATCAAATCTGTTGAAAAATCCGACAAAGCTGGTAAGGTTACCAAAGCTGCCCAAAAAGCTGCTAAAAAATAAGCTAATTAATGAATAATTAATGAGTATTGTTTTTATATAAATATAATATATATATCTTGAAAGTAATAATATTAAATTAAATTAACTTTTCCTTTTGTTTTGGTTGTAGATGACGTAGAAGTAAAGTAAAATGTTATACATTTTTTGTACACTATACAGTATGTGGTGTTTATTATATATATATATATATATATATATTATTATGTATTAAGTTATGTGATTATATCAGTACAGCTTGAAATCCTTTCCCACTAACCACACCCATCCAATCTCCTTGGTTTTCTCTCCAACAAACATTATTAATTTCTAAATCTTCCGTATAAGCTAAAACCGGAGTATCAATTATCATTCCCGAATGACCATTATGTGCATTGTTTGTTCCATTACTATGGCTTGTTGCACCACCACCACTACCACTACTACTAGTTGGTAAATTATTAATATCCCAAACTAATGCTTGACAATCATCACCACCAGTTAACAAATAATTCGAAGTTGGATGCCATTTAATCAGATTAATCAGGGAATGATTTATACCACCTAATGATCCATCAATTGTCACCACTGGTATACCTGGCATTCTCATATCAATAATAATCACTTGATTTGAATTAATTCCCACAGTAGCTAAATGATGTTGATCAATATTGGATGTGGATAATGTTAATAATGCCTTGGAATTAAACGTGGATGAGTTTGGATTTCCAAGGGATGAAGAACCTGAAGAAGAAACTGGAATTGGAGGTGGTTCATAAATAATTGTTGAATGTTCTAATGATCGTAAATCAAAAACTCTCATTGATCCATCATTACCAACAGATGCAAACACATTAGTTGATTTATGCATAAATTTAACATCAAAAACTTCTGAATCATGTGCAATTAATTGTGTCTTGACAGCAGCCGTATCCGTCATATCATCATTATTGTTATTGTTATTATTATTATTATTATTGCTATTACTAGTATTAGTATTATTAGCGCCCGTCGCTGTTACAGATGTTCTTGGATGTGATCGGTGTAAATCCCAAACTGTACAAGTGGTATCTACACTTGAGGTAATCAAAATATTCAGATCAGTTTTATTCCAATCAAATGAAGTAACTGGGGGATAAGTATTGATATATTCTGTAGTAGTTTTACTACTACTTGAATTGGATGAGTTAGTACTATTGGATGATGTAGTCGAAGCAGCTGTATTATTGGCCAAAGTATGTGTTTGTTGTAGAGTAAATGAGTCGCCATTATCCACAACTTTATATAATCTCAAAACTTCACTTGAAGCAGCCAATCTTTCACTGGTTGATGATCCATACTGTAACATTTGAGGATCCCATTGTAAATGAGTTACAGGATAATCTAGATTGACATCACACACTTTTTGAAAATAATATCCGTCACCTGACCCCATGTCATCATCTTCATAATATCCACCACCAATAGAAGTACTGTTACTATACATCAAGGTGGTACTACCACCAGGACTAGCAAGATTATCAATACCATATTCATTCTCGTATTTGTTTCCATGAACAATTTCCAATTTATTCGTAAACCCCTCTTTATACGAGCCCAACGCAATACAATCCAACTGACTATGGTTTAAATAAACCCAATCACTAGCATAAAGTGGGAACTGGCTGAAATAATATGAATTACGTTCCATGGGAGTCGTTGGTACTGTTAATTGTGGGGAACTAGAATGTGAAATTGGACTCAAGTTCCTACCAGGAATTGATTGTCCAGATAAACCAAGGGACGGGGTTTGTTGATTTACAAGTTGTTGTGGTGGCATTTGTTGTTGAGAATGTTGTGACAGTTGTTGATGAATACCTAATTTCTGAGACCCAAATAAGGGTGATTTATAAGTGTTCATTGTGTTGGGATTGTTGGACAAAGATGCTTGTGCGCTGAGATTATTATTGGTCATGATTGTTGCATGAAATGCCGGTGATGGATACGTTGGTTGACCTGTTGATATTGAACTTCGTTTAGAACTGTTTTTATACCAATCCATGAAAAGTATATATATTCTTCTTTTATTATTTTTTTTTATTTCAAATAATCCACCAAATAAATAAATAAAAAAAAAAAAAAAAAATTATAATCAAAATATCTGCTGGAAAAATAAACTGTTGGAAATACAATCTGTAATTGTAAAAGGCAGTTGCCTATTAATACATGATTTTTTTTTTTTTCTATTGAACTTTGTTACTGCACGTAATTTTTCGTTTTCGTTTTTAATTTTTTTGTTCAACAGAGAAAAATTGGGCGGAAGTGGAGGTGGAATTACTGGTCAGGGCAAAAAACACAAGAAAAAAAAAAAAGCAAAGCAAATCGAAGTAAGAGGTGTTTACTTTTGAATTGTGAATGAACTCATGGTGAATGATTGGTGATGCATAAACATAATCTTGGTTGGTTAATCTTTATAAATATATAAACTACAATATCACCAATGAAACCATTTCAATTTCAAAACCATCTTCTCAATTTCTAGATTTAAATTTAAGCTTTTCTTAAATGTTATCCTAAGCCAAGAATCAGATAGAACAAAAGAAATAAAATTAAGAGGAGTTTTTTTTTTTTTCTACGAAGATCGCATTACATAACTGCCACACGATTGATTGCATTATCAACATTATACAACGAAAAAATAAAAAGACAAATCTTTCAACTTCTATTAAACAAAAGAAACGGGGGGGGAAGATAAATACTAATATACAGAGTTCTTTATTGTTTTTTTTTTTTTTTTTTGAAACTTACTATGATTATACATGATCTCAATTTTCAGCAGCAATTTCTTCAACTGATGGACAAGTACAGATCAAATTCAAGTCACCATATGTATCATTCAAACGACTAACAGTTGGCCAGCATTTATTGTGTTTTAAGAATGGTAATGGATAAGCAGCTTGTTCTCTAGTGTATCCTCTAGATTCCCAATCTTCAGAACTAACAACATCTTCCAAAGAATGAGGAGCATTCTTTAAAACTTGACCCAAGGATTCACCATTTTTATAAGCATCAATTTCTTTTCTAATAGAAATTAAAGATTGAATAAATCTATCCAATTCAGCCAAATTTTCTGATTCAGTTGGTTCAATCATCAAAGTACCAGCAACCGGGAATGACATAGTTGGTGCATGGAATCCATAATCTTGTAATCTTTTGGCAACATCAATGGCTTCAATACCGATTTTTTGGAATTCACGTAAATCAAGAATAAATTCATGAGCACAATGTTTGATACCACTTTCAGAAGATGCCTTATGATCAACAAACAAAATACTATAGTATGGTTCCAATTGTGATAAAATATAATTGGCATTCAACATGGCAATAGCAGAAACATATGGTAAAGCTTGAGAACCCAACATTTTGATGTAAGAATAAGAAACTGGAATAACAGAAGCACTTCCATATGGTGCAGAGTTGACAGCTTTAATGGATTCAGCAGTAGAATGTGGAGTCTTGACAAAATGATGCAGTGGTAAGAATGGTTTCAAATGTTCTTTAACACAAACTGGAGCTTGACCTGGACCACCTCCACCATGACTTAAAGCAAATGTTTTGTGAATATTTAAATGACAAACATCAGCACCTAAATCACCTGGAGAGGTTAAACCAACTTGAGCATTCATGTTGGCACCATCAAGATAAACTAAACCACCATGTTCATGAACAATATCGATAGCCTTTTTGACACCTGGTTCAAATAAACCATAAGTTGATGGATAAGTAATCATAATAGAACATAAGTTAGCAGCATGTTTTTCAGCTTTGGCTTGTAAATCGACTAAATCAATAGAACCATTAGATAAACATTTAACTGGAACAACTTTCAAACCAGACATAGCAGCAGAAGCTGGGTTGGTACCATGAGCACTAACTGGGATTAAACAAATGTTTCTTTGGTCATATTCACCACGGGAATTATGATATTGTCTAATTAAAGATAATCCAGTGTATTCACCTTGAGCACCAGAATTTGGCATAGAAGTAGTGGCATCAAATCCAGTAATATCATTTAAATCTTTTTCAAATTCGGCAACTAATTCTTGATAACCTTCAGCTTGATCAATTGGAGCAAATGGATGGATGGAGTTAAAACCTGGCATAGATAAAGTTTGCATTTCAACGGTAGCATTCAATTTCATGGTACATGAACCTAATGGAATCATACTATCAGCCAAGGACAAATCCATTCTTTGTAAAGAATGTAAATATCTCAACATGGAAGTTTCAGAATGATGAGTGTTGAAAACTTCATGTGGTAAAATTTCATCAGTTCTTAATAATTCTTGAGCAATGGTTGGTAATTCTTCTGATGGAGTATAATTTTGTTCACCAGTGAAAACATTAACCAAATTAATCAAATCTTGTTTTTGAGTGGTTTCGTCCAATTGTAAAGAAACAGTAGATTCATCAACTTTAAACAAGTTAATATCATAATCATTCAAAGCCTTGGCCAAGATTTCATCAGCAGAAACACCATTCAATTTAACAGTCAAAGTATCAAACCATTTCTTGTTGGCAACCTCATGTTTCTTGGAAATTTCATTGGCTAACAAAGTAGTTAAACCATAAACTCTATTAGCAATATCTTTCAAACCTTGTGGACCATGATAAACAGCATAATTAGCAGAAATATTAGCCAATAAAGCTTGAGCAGTACAAATGTTAGAAGTAGCCTTTTCTCTCTTGATATGCTGTTCTCTAGTTTGTAAAGCCAAACGTAAAGCTGGTTTACCTAATCTATCTTTAGAAATACCAACAATTCTTCCTGGGATTTTTCTAGCGTATTTTGATGAAGTTGCAAAAAATGCAGCATGAGGACCACCATAACCAAATGGAACACCAAATCTTTGGGAAGTACCCAAAGCAATATCGGCACCAAATGCACTTGGTGGTTTAATAACAGTCAATGCTAATAAATCAGTGGCCATAGCTAAAAGAGCCTTATTGGCATGCAAAATGTTGGCAATTTCAGTATAATCAGTAATTTCACCATTGGTATCTGGATATTGAACCAAAGCACCAGAAACATCAGCAATAATCTTGTTTAATTCTTCAACACCTGCTTTAGTGGATAATGGTAATTCAACAAGTTCAACACCTATGTGATCAGCTCTTGATCTCATAACATCAACGGTTTGTGGATGAAGATTGGAATCAATAACATACTTCTTTTTCTTATTTTTAGTATTGTGGAAAGACAAAGCCATAGCTTCACCAGCAGCAGTACCTTCATCTAACAATGATGCATTGGCCATATCCAAGCCTGTAAGAGAGGTGATTAAAGTTTGATAGTTTAACAAGGAGTTTAATCTACCTTGAGAAATTTCTGGTTGATATGGAGTATATGAAGTGTACCATTCTGGAGATTCAAGAAGATTTCTTTGAATAACAGGTGGTAAAATAGTACCAGCGTAACCTTTACCAATGAATGATTTCTTTATTTTGTTTTTGTTGGCTAATTTATGTAAATGATCCAACATTTCAGATTCAGTAAAACCTTGTTCTGGTTGAACAGATAATTTTCTCTTGATTAAAACATGTTCAGGAACAACATTTGACAAAAATTCATCAATATCTTTATAACCTAAAGCAGATAACATATGTTCAACTTCTTTAGGATTTGGACCAATATGTCTTCTAGCAAAAACATCAAGATTATCCAAGGATACTTTTGGATTAATGACTTTGGCAAAATTTTGTGACGATGTGTTTGCCTTGGTGGCTAATGATCTTATAGCTTGTTTAAGCAAAGATCTCGAAACCATTATTCAAAAAGGAATGTAAAGTTGATTTAAAAAAAATGGAACTAATATTAATAATAATAAGAAAAGGAATAAATCAAAGAGTTTCAAGAAAGAAAGAGAAAGATGAAAAATTTACAGAAGAAGAAATAAGTATGTTTATATAGTTTTTCTAAAATAAAAAAAAAAAAAACAAGAAAAATTATCTAATGATGAATTTACCGATATGACAATAAGTGGTATTTTTGACTTCTCATATGAAAAATAATATCTGGAGATGTGTATCCGATGATTTGCGACGTGCCGTATCACCAACAGATACTGTACTACACAGCAAAAAAAAAAAATAAAAAAAAAAATAAGATGAAAACAAATCGCGCTGGTTCAGAGTCAAATGTACATCATCCCGAGTTCCATCAATCCACTTTTTTTCTCCTTTAACCTCAATTGGCATCCCGAGTCTGACGGAGCAATCCATTTTGATTTGATTCAAAGTTTTTCAGTATAAATACGATTAAGTTTATTCTTTCTTATAGGTTAAGCAAAGCAATGCCGTGAGGGGAAGAAAAAAATATTCACGAGAGATGTGTATTTCTGTGTGGCATAAAACGGTCGGTATATCGTCCCATGGTAGAAAATACGGAGTCAGAAATTCTAGAACCGAGTAAAAAAAAAAAAAGAAAACAAGAAAAAAAAAATAAAAACTCCAGGGCTACTTGTTAGACAAGATTTCGTAAAAACCTTACACCCACAAACTTGAACCCGATTGACTTCTTATGGTTAAATATAATTGGGCTAATTATAACGAACCCCACAATGTTTCATACTGGTAAGAGTATTGAAAAGTTAGGTCGCTGTCATTTGAAACTCACTAATTTATAGGTGAATCACTGTTCTAAAGAATCTCTGAGATATGTTCACATGCTGATTATCGTTTTAAAGATAACAACTAACACTTCATAGCTGGATAGATGAACACTGAGTATCCAAAAGCTTGATATTCCAACTTATCAATTTTATAGATAACGTTTATATTGGATATCGAAGTCCGTCAATCTCGTGATGATTTGATTGTACCTCGGCCGTACCATATGACACGAGGAGTATTACACTAATGAAAGAAAAAAAAAACCCATTGGTATGTATTAACCAGTCAGAACATAACACATATCAATTAAGTGAATACCACTAGGTCTCATAGTGCACCATGTCTCTTACATTATGCTGCAAATTTACAACTTCTTCTTGAGAATCAAAAACATTTCTTTACCATTTGCACACACCCACATTTTGCTGTACACCTCTTCTCATGAAATGAATGAAAAAAAAAAAAAAAAAAAGAATTCATCGCGAAAAGTAAAAAAAAAAAAAAAAAATTGCAAAACTACACTAACTCATCTACTACAATTACCACTAGTACTACCATCATCATTACCATTATTATCACAACATCATGGTGAAGTCATATAATCGTTATGATCAAGAGAAATGTTTTGGTGTAATTACTTCACAATCCAATATTGTTTGGTTACCACCATCTGATTCTCAATCATCTACATCTGTTGGAAGAGCATTAACTTCAGGTCTTGAAGAGATATTAATTTGGGATATTAAAACTGGTGAAATTTTAAATAGAATGAGAGATGGATTAACTCCTGGAGCTTCAAATGCATCAACTACCATTGCTCCATCTCCAGTTAGTTATTTAGCATATCATGAAATTAATAATATTATAGCTGCAGGTTATAATGATGGATCAATTAAAATTTGGGATATTAGTTCAAATTCGGTAATTATTAATTTTGAAGGTCATAAATCTCCAATTACTCAATTAAAATTTGATAAAAGTGGAACTAGATTAGTATCAGGTTCAAATGATACTACTATTATTATGTGGGATTTAGTTGGTGAAGTTGGATTATTTAAATTAAAAGGTCATAAAGGTCCAATTACTGGTCTTGAATTTTTAAGTGAATCAATCAATGAAGATAATGATGAAGAAGAAGAGCAAGAAGAAGATTTAGATGCAATGGATGATTATTTAGTTAGTGTTTCTAAAGATGGATTAATTAAATTATGGGAATTGAAATCTCAACAATGTATTGAAACTCATTTAGCCCATTCTAATGAATGTTGGTCTATGGCAATCAAAAAGACTAAAGATATGTTGATTACAAGTGGTAATAAAGATCAAGTTAAAGTATGGAGTTTAGATCTTTCTCAAGATGATGGTTCTAAAATTCAAGAACGTGGAAGTTTTGAAAAAACAAGTAAATCAAGAAGTAATGAAATTTCATTTAGAAGTTTAAAAACATCAACTGATACAATTCAATTATTTTCTATACAAAATGCTGATAGAACTATTGAAATTTTTAGATTAAGATCAGATGATGAAATTAAACGTGGTATTACTAAAAGAACCAAAAGATTAAAAGAAAAGGGATTAGATGAAGATGAAATTTTACAATCTTTACAAAATTCAGAAATTAATATGTTGGTAACCTCATTTACAACCATTAGAACAATGGCCAAGATTAAATCTGCTTGTTGGACCAATAATACCAAAAAATTGGATATTTTGGTTTCATTAGCTAATAACAGTATTGAATATGATAATATTCCTGTTCCTGAAAATCCTAAAAAGGCACAATCAACGGATTTATATTCTGTCAAGTTACATTCTATTGATCTATTAGGACATAGAACTGATATTAGAGCTATGGATATTTCTCCAGAAGACAATAAACTATTAGCCACTGCATCTAATGGAGAATTGAAAATTTGGAATACAAGGACATATAATGTTATTCGTACTTTTACTTTAGAAGGTGGATATGCTTTATGTTGTAAATTTTTACCTGGTGGTGCATTAATTGCTGTTGGGTTTAAAAATGGGGATTTAGAATTATATGATTTGGCCACTTCTTCATTAGTGGATAAAGTTGAAAAAGCTCATAGTATTGTTGGAAATATGTCTGATGATGATAGTGCTGCTATTTGGTCTCTTGATATAACCCCTGATGGTAATACATTAGTCACTGGTGGTAATGATAAATGTGTGAAATTTTGGAATTTTAAAGTTGAACAAGATATTATTCCTGGTACTAATACAACTATTTCTCAATTAAAATTTGTTCATACTCAAACTTTAGATTTGAATGAAGATGTTCTTTGTGTTAAAATTTCCCCAGATGCTAAATATTTAGCAATTTCATTATTAAACAACAATGTTCAAGTTGTATTTTTGGATAGTTTAAAATTATTCCTTACATTATATGGTCATAAATTACCAGTATTATCCATTGATATTTCATCTGATTCAAAACTTTTAATTACATCATCAGCAGATAAAAACATTAAAATTTGGGGTTTAGATTTTGGTGATTGTCATAAATCATTATTTGCTCATCAAGATTCAATTATGAATGTTAAATTTATTGGTGATAGTCATAATTTTTTCTCAAGTGGTAAAGATGGATTAATTAAATATTGGGATGGGGATAAATTTGAATGTATTCAAAAATTACCTGCTCATCAAAGTGAAGTTTGGTGTATGGCAATCAGTGACAATGGATTATTTATGTGTTCTACATCTCATGATCATTCTATTAGATTATGGCTGGCTACTGATGATCAAGTATTTATAGAAGAAGAAAAAGAAAAAGAATTGGATGAAATGTATGAGAATAAATTATTGGATCAAATTGATGGTACTGAAGATGAAGCAAGAATTTCAAGAAATGAAGATGAAGATGGAGATGATATTGTTGATGAATCCACTAAAGTTAGTAAACAAACCATGGAAACATTAAAATCAGGTGAAAAATTAATGGAAGCCTTGGATATTGGTATTGAAGAAATTGAAGCGGAAAAAGAATATCAATTATTGATTAAACAAGGTAAACAAGCAATTAAACCAACACCAAATTCCGTATTATTGGCGTTTAATATGACTGCCAGTCAATATGTGTTAAGTATATTGACCAAAATCAAAGCATCTCAATTAGATGATGCATTATTGGTGTTACCATTTTCATATTCTTTAAAATTATTACAATTTATTGAAATTTGGACCAATAAGGAAAATATTTCTGGTAATATAGTTAGTATTTCCTTGATTTGTAAAGTATTGTTTTTTGTGATTAGTTCAAATTCCAAAGAATTGATTAGTCAAAAGGATCCACAATTGAAGAATCAATTGATGAAAGTTAAAGAACAATTAAGAAGTGAATTGCTGAATACAACCAAACAATTGGGTATTAATACTCAAGGGTTGAAATTTATAAAACAACAATGGAAATTACAACATGCTAATGAATTCATTGATGAAGAAGAACAACAACAACAAGCTGATGATAAGAAACAAAATAAGAGAAGTCATTCAACCATATAGATAGAATACATACAGTATATAGGATGTACAGTACAGTATAAACAAACTCAACAATAATATTTTAAATACGTAGAAATCCGGATGTGGAAACCCTTTATGATAGCCGATTAAAAAAAAAATTGATTTTGATTTTGTGCACGCTTCATAGTAATTAATTTTTTTTTCTGTATTTGTGTCTCGAGACTTTAACCTAGAAAAAATTTCATTACTATGCGATTGCAGTTTTGTCTTTTTCCGGTAATAATTAAATACAACTAGTTGTGAAACTTCTCTCGTAAAACATCAATGTGTGTTTTAGTTATGTATTGATCAAGTGCAAGGTATACCTCAGAAATATACCATGATTTGGTAGTAGCATAAGAAGAGAGCGGAGGGGAGAATTGAATTTTGGGAGATCAATACAATATCTGTAAAAAAAATGTATACAGGGTTAAATTTCACAGTATCTGCAATGTACTAAGATAATGAAAAAAAAAATAATTTGAACTAATGACTTAAAAAGTTGTGTTGCTGATATTTGGATACGAATAGTGCATATCTCATTGATTAGCGTTACAGAAATATTGATGTATATACTGAGCATAGGTAAATTAACTTGGTGATTAACTTACATTGGTAGTAATTATGATGGTGTGTTTAATTCAAATTTGCTGCAAACGGTATTTGCGGCTGATTCGTAAACAAATTCTAGTTTTTTTTTGTTTTTGTCGCCAAGATTCCTTAATTGCAAACCTGAATAAAATTTAACCTCTGGAACTTTCAACCAAATTGGTTTATTGAAAGGGTTAAAATGTTCAATTCGTGGTCAATACTAAATCTGATAGACACTAATCAACTTTAGACAATTCATCAACCTTGATACATTTGGTCTGAAAGGATATTAAACAAAAGCTACAGAAGAAAAAAAAAAATAAATGGGGAAAGAAACGCACAAAACGACTTGTTATTTTCTTTTTCTTTTTTTTTTATGGCTTGACACATTTGTGATACAGTGCATATAAAATTTTCAATTTCTGATCTACTCATTAGTCAAACCCAATTGAACTTAACCGACATATACTTGAGTAGTAAAGCTATAAGCACTACCTTGATTCCATTACTTTGATTGTACGACTAGCATCCATTGGATTTTTCAACATTTTTTTTTGGTTTTAGTGATGATGAGGAAGAGAAATAGTTGAATTGACAGAAAAAAAAATAAATATAAAATTCCACATTACTACCTGATATAGTCTATCCTTATTAACCTACATGGTCAATTGAATAATTCTGTAATGAGCATCGTATCGGGATCAGATGATTTGTAATGACAAAAAAAAAAATAATGGTTTTAAGGGAAAGCAAGGTAGATTGTTATATAAAACAATTTCCCATGAGGGTATATCATAGGTGATCTGTAGTATCATGCATAATGTACTTGATGTTAAATTTGATAAACTCTAAGTATGAAATTTCCTAATTTTTTCTTTTTTTTTTTTTTTTTTGATTTTTCTTTCTTAAACAAAGTAGCAAAGAAGAGCACACTACAGAACTGTAAAGAATAAACAATATCTACTTGATGATGATATGGATTAAGATTTCTAAAATGAAATGGAATATCATTAAATACAGAAATGTTGATGATTTTTCCTAGGCTACAAGGTATCGTCAATCACTACTAGTCTTATCTAGAATTATTTCAGTTTTGGTAGAGGAGGAGGAGGAGGGGGGGGGGGAGAGAGTTGAGGTGAATTACATCCCCTCTTTTACATTTGAACAACAAATTAAAGTATATCGCTACCCTGGCATGTTACTCGCGTCTCTTTTTTTTTCTCTTTCTTGTTGGTTTAGTCTAAAGTTGGTTTGATCCACTTGCACGAGGATACGCTAAATGCGGCCCTACACCTATGAATCTTAGGTCTAAACTATACCAATTTGTTATTGGCTTAATATAATTTAGTTATACTATAATACCGATGTTTGAAAATTTCGGTTACAATTCTTAAATATTTCATTAATTAGATTTTGTGGTTAGTTTTTACTGTGAGTGAGCAAAAACCAAAAAAACTAAAATAAAAAAAAAAACACACCACATAGATTTTTTTTTTTTCCTCTTTTTATTGTTTCTTTCTTTCCTTCTTTTTTTTTATATAATTATTAATTTCCAACCCTTTGGTTTTCCATTTCATCATTTACAGTTGAGTCTTCTTCTTACTGTTATCCAACTAACACTTGTTAGACAATTCCATCCTTAGATTTAAACAGGGAGAAGCAGTAGTTTTAAATAGAGTAATACATTGAAGAGTTTTTTTTTTTTTTTAGAAATCATTACTGTATTTGATTTTCCGGTATTCCTTAAGTGGTAGTAGAAGAAAAAAAAAAAAAAATACCTGATCAAAAATTCTTTGGTTGCCTACTTTTTTTTTGGTTGTTTAAATTTCACTATACGCACTAAAAATTTATCACTCACAGTCACAGTTACACTAAAAAAAAAAAGTAAAGTGAGGGAAAAAAAAAAATAAAAAAATCTAGTGTGAGAGAAAAAGACAGAAGGGGAAAAGAAAAAAAAAACTACGAGAGAAAATTACTAGTTTTATTAATCAAAAATTTACTTTTTATTAATATATCTTGAGTAAAATACTGTATTAGCTTATTGTTTCATCTTCATTTTACTATCAGGAATTGGATATATTGGCATAATGAATATACCTCCCAATCAAAATCCACTTCAGCAGATGGGTGGGACAACATCATGGCAAGGAATGTATTCTGGTGAAGATCGACAAAAAGTTGTTCAGATTATTATTAATACATTGACTGAACTCAATGGTACCAATCCTAATTTCAATCAACAACGGTTGGCAAAGATGGCCCAGGATTTCGAGAAAATAGTTTATGAGAAATCACCTTCTAAAGAAGATTATTTGCGTGCTATCAAAATGAAAGTACATCAACTCCGACTTCAAAAACAACTGATGGCTACTAATCAAGCTGGTCAACCTATGAATCCACAACAACAACAACAACAACAACAACAACAACAACCTCAACAACTTCAACAACCTCAACAACAACAACAACAAGTACCTAGAGCAAATAATAATATGAATCAGATGAATTCTCAGAATATGCAATTCTTGCAACAACAAGCTCAAGCACGAAGTCAGTCACAAGCTCAAATCCAAGCTCGTCAACAACAGCTTCGTAATATGGTGAATCAACAAGCACAAGTACAACAATCTCAACAGCAACAACCTCAGCAACAGGTTCCGCAATCACAGCCTCATCCACCACCACAACCACAACCACAACAACAACAACAAGCAGCGCCCGTCCAACAAAACATACCATCACAACAGAACCAACAGCAAGGTGGTGGTCAGCCTCCTCAAGCTGCTCAGAATCAATTAGCTCCACATTTGGTAAATTTGATGAGAACATCACCAATTCCGCCACCTTTGCTTAACAAGATGCCGAAATTGCCAAATGGCGTAAATACTTGGAATCAGATTTTTGATTTGATTAGAAAAGAAGTGATACCAAGAGATATGGTTCCTGCAATTAGAGATATTCATGGAATGCATTTACAGTTGTTCATGCGTCAACAACAGCAAAAAATGAACATGCAAAGAAACATGAATGAAGGTCCAGTTAATACTGCGGATAACTCAATGCAGCTGGGAATGAATAGTAACATGATGAATAACATGCCGCCAAACTTTAATAATTTGACTCCCCAGCAGAGGGAACAGATTTTAAGACAGCGAAGACTTCAACAGCAGCAACAGCAACAGATGCAACAACAGAAACAAGCAAATCAAGCTCAAGTTCCTCAGACCCAGCAACCTCAACAACAGCCACCTCAACCACCTCAACCTCAACCTCAACAACAACAGCATCAGCAGCAGCAACCGGGTCCACAACAATTACCACAGTCAATGGTGCAACCAAACCAAAATCCTCAAATGGGACAACTGCTGAATGTTCCACAACAGAATATACCACCCAACCAACAGAAACCTCCAC
Source organism: Candida sanyaensis (assembly GCA_911254575.1). Taxonomy (NCBI): domain Eukaryota; kingdom Fungi; phylum Ascomycota; class Pichiomycetes; order Serinales; family Debaryomycetaceae; genus Candida; species Candida sanyaensis. Next base: position 1,427,341 of record CAJVQF010000005.1, read on the forward strand.
AATTTCAAATCACTGCAGAAGATTATGCAAAATATAATAATGATGCATTGGTGTTTTTATCGAAGTTGCTGCAGCAGAAGCAATGGCCAGGACAAATTGATCAACAAATGAGAGAGACATTTATTAAAAAATTTATTATACATCAAAAGACTCAACAGTGGAAGCAACAACAACAACAAATGCAGCAGCAGAGAACCAATGCTAATAACATTGGTATGAATACAGGGGCATCGGGGCCACCTCAACAGCAGCAACAACAACAACAACAACAACAACAGCCACCACCTCAACAACAGCAACAACAGTCGGTTGGACAAATGTCAATGCAACCACAAGTTAATTTACAGAACCAGCAACAACAGCAGCAAGGTGGACCACAAGCTCAAGTTCAGCAACCTATGCCAGGTATGGTTCAGAGTCTGCCAATTATGAATAATATGGCCACTCCACTTATGAAAGCAAATGCGCAAATGAATACCAATACTGTACCATCACCGTTGATTACTCAGCGAATGAATAATGCAAATACAGCTATTCCACCTACTGGTAACAACAACAACAATAATAATAATAATAATAATAATAATGTCAACAATAATAACAGAGCCAGACCAGTTACTGCGCCAGCAAATATTAGCATGTCATCGATTATTCCACCATTGACAGATGAAGTGAAGTTAAGATTAAGACTGTTGATTGAGGAAGTTTCTAGAAATAATGTTGTTTTGAGAGATGTGACTAATTTGCTTTCACCACAGGACAAGACAACTGTGAGAGAATCAATGAACCAGATCCAAGAACTGTATGGTAATGTTGATAGTGTTATTAGTTACTTTTACTTGCTTACAAAGAATGGTGATGGTACCAAACGTTTGATTCAGATGAAGTACATGACCAAGAATATCTTGGATAATTTACATAGAGGAATTTATTTAGCTGGACCCGATTTGTTAGAAAAGTTCAAGAGTCAGTATGCCAAGTATTTTGATTATGTTAGAGAGCAAATTAACATGAGAAGACAACAAGCTCTTCAGCAAGCAGCTGCTGGTGGATCACAACCACAACAGATCCAACAGCAAGGAATTCCAAGACTGCAACCGCCACAAGGTCAACAGCAACAGCAACAGCAACAACAACCTCCACCACCACAATCACAACAACAACAACAGACAATGATGCAAGGACAGGTCAGAAACCAACAGTTTATGAACCAGAATCCACAGATGGCTATGCAGCAACAGCAACAGCAACAGCAACAGCAGCCAATGATGGGTCAACAAGATCAAATGAATTTGAAGAATTGGAGCCCTGTTCCAGGAGCTGGCCCAGCTGCAAATCAAATGAACATGAATCCGCAACAAGCTCAGCAGCAGCAACAGTTGCGACAAGGAATTAATAGCAGTCCATTAATGCCCCAGCAACCAGTACCAATGCAACAACAACAGCAACTTCCTCCTCAGCACCAAATGCCAGGTCCACCACAGATGCCTATGCAACCGCAACCACAACCGCAACCACAACCACCAATTGTTAAGCCAATGGCTCCGCAGAAGCCACCAGCTAAGACAACCGCCAAAAAGGGTACCCAGGGTAGAAAGAAAAGTAAAGCTAATAACAATATTGGTACTGCACCTACACCCTCAGCTTTGCCTGCTGCTACTCCAGGAACTTTGGCTAATGCAATCAAAACTCCGCATAGCATTCCAACTCCTCAGATTCCACCACAAAGTCATAGTAACAAAAATACACCTTCAGCTCACTCTCCTGCTTATCCTGTGAAGCTGACACCATCGGCTGCAACTCCTGGAACCTCTAGTTTTAATAACACAAACGCAAACAATGTTTATCCTACACCTGAGATTGATGTATTTGCGATGAGTTCAAATGATTCAAAGGTTGCTAAACGTCGTGAATTGTTGAATACTGATCCAGAGAAGTTTTTCTATGCATCTATGGCCAATTTGCTTGATTTGGATGAATCTATAGTTGATAATGTCAAGGTGTCGCCAAGAATGTCGAATGGCAAAGTACTTGCAAATTCGCCATTATCACCAAAGATTGGTGGTGAATGGACTAGTGAGGTTAAACCTTTGGCAATCACAGCATCATTTAGACAAGTTGATGCTATTAAGGATTTGACTAGTGATGATATCATCTCCTCATGTGGAATGTTGGCAATTCAAGAAGTTGAAGAACCTAAGCTGGTTAAGAGAGAACGTGAAAATGGTGATGAATTAGATACATTGTTTAACGACAAAAAAATCAAATTGGATGATGATAATGACTTTGATAAATTTCTTTATCAACCGAATTCATTTGATGAATGGAAAGATTTTGTTGTTTCTTTTATACAATAGACACAGAAAAACAAGATACCTGTTTTAAATTCTTTTAATTTTTATTATTATTAATATTATTATTATTATTATTCTTTTTATTGCTTGTTTTATTTATACCATTTATCAATTTACATTCATAAACATGAAGGATTCAATCTATTGATTTTTTTTTTTTTTTTTGAATCACTTTTTATTATTGTTTTATAATTTATTTGCTTAATTTATTTCTATTTATACTTACATAATACATGTATCGTTAATTTTTGTAATAATTAGAACTCTTGAATTACTAATTATTTATACATTTTCTGTTGTTAACCTTTTAATCAGATCATATTGCAGAGGTCACTCAGGAAATTTTTTCTAGTATTCCTTCTTCTCTTTCCGCCGACTGGAATGGTTGTGAACACGGCGATTCCAAAAAAAAGCAAAGAAAGCAAGAAAAAACTTCAATGGAGAATTATAGCACGGTTCCACAATTTCTGGCTATGACCTAAGTCTAAAACACAAGGGAAAAAGAGAACAAAAAAAAAAAAAAAAAAAAAGAGTTGTAAATCATTAATCAGTTTCAGAACAGCAAACCATAGTTATTATTCCAACCATCAAAAAACACACATACACAACATGGCACCAAAGTTTGATCCAAAAGAAAAACAAATCTCTGTTGCATTTGTATGTTTAGGTAATATGTATGTATTAATGATCTTACAATCATAGAAGAAATGATGATTTTTGTCTTGTTTTTTATTTTGTTTTTTTCATTTACTAACAAAGTTGCATTACCATGAAAAAAAAGATGTCGTTCACCAATGGCAGAAGCTATTTTCAAACATCAAGTTGAATTACAAGGATATTCTAAATTTTTCAAAAGAATAGATTCATTTGGTACTAGTGGATGGCATATTGGAGAAACACCAGATTCAAGATCAGTTAAAACGTGTAGAAAACATAATGTTCCTGTAGATCATTATGCTCAACAAATAACTAGTTCTGATTTTAAAGATTTTGATTATATTATTGGTATGGATGATGCTAATATAAGTAATTTAAGACATATTAAACCAAGAGATTCTAAAGTTAAGGTTGAATTATTTGGATATTGGAAAGATAAAGATAGTGAATTTAAAACTATTGTGGATGATCCTTATTATGGTGGTATTGATGGATTTGAATATAACTATAAACAAATTTGTCATTTTGCTGATGAATTTTTAATTCAAGAAATTGGTAGTTTAGATTAAGGCATTTTTGTATAGTGCTTGAAATTTCAATATTAGAGAAAATATGTAGTTTTTGACATATTATAACATGTACTTGTACTTGTAACTGTAATTGCTAAAAACTGTAAGCTACAATATAGTCGTGTATTTTAGGATAATTTCTGCTTACTTTTTGTTGGTTGGAGGAAATGGGAGGTAAAAAAAAAAAAAAAAAAGGACACTGCTTTTAAAGGAAAAAGAAAAATTTTGCCCTAATCGAAGTTTTTTGATTTTACAACCAAAACAAGTTTAATCTTAACAAGCAATAACAGTAATGAGTGCCAGGAAACTACAACAAGAATTCGATAAATTAAATAAAAAAATCACTGAAGGTCTTCAAGTATTTGATGATATTAAAGAAAAAATCAATGTATGTGAAGTATCTTCTCAACGAGATAAATTGGAAAATGATTTAAAAAAAGAATTGAAGAAATTACAAAGACTGAGAGATCAATTAAAACAATGGTTAGGTGATAGTAGTATTAAATTAGATAAAAATCTGTTACAAGAAAATCGTACTAAGATTGAACATGCCATGGATCAATTTAAAGAATTGGAAAAAGCTCTGAAGATAAAACAATTTTCCAACGAAGGGCTAGAATTACAAACTCAACAAAAACGATCCAGATTTGGTGATGATGCTAAATATCAAGAAGCATGCAGTTATATTAATGATGTTATTGAACAGTTGAATTCGCAGAATGAAGAATTAGATCAAGAGTTGGATTCTTTAAGTAGTCAACTGAAAAGAAAAGGTAGTACTTCAGCACAACTGGCAATTGATGATGTCAAGTATAAAATGGAAAGAAATAATAATCATATAAGTAAATTGGAAGAAATATTAGAGAATTTAGATAATGATAAATTGGATCCGGCTAGAATTGATGATATCAAGGATGATTTGGATTATTATGTTGAAAACAATCAAGATGAAGATTATGTGGAGTATGATGAATTCTATGATCAATTAGATGTGGAAGAGGAAGAAGATGAAGTTGAAGTTGAAGGTTCCTTGGCTCAAATGGCTGCTGAAACTGAAGATGAAAAGAAGAAAGAAGAAGAAAGAAAGAAACAAGAAGAAGAAAGAAAAGAAAGAGAGAAACAACAACAACAACAACAACAACAACAACAACAGCAACAACAACAACAACAACAACAACAACAACAAGCCAAACATACTCCACCTACTAGCAATTACTCGCCAACTGCTCCAGTGAAAGGAATAACAGATCAATCTAATAATAATATCAATAATACACCATCAACAAATTCATCTTCTTCAACTCCAGTTAAGAAATTGAAACCTGCTGTAGCACCAGCACCAGCACCTCCTCCAATAACCACAGCAAATTCCTATTCAAATGTTATCAAAGCAGCACAACAAGCAGCAGTTAGTTCTGGTACATCAAGCACAAGTGGACTAAACAACAACAATAGTAATAATAATAATGACACTTCCAGTAATCGTTCAGTATCGCCATCTACAAGTAATAACAATAGTGGTACTCCTATTTCAGCTAAAGTTTTGCCTCCAGGTTTGAACCATGAAGCATCATTTAATTCAAGCATGAAATCTGCATCTGCTTCACCTTCAATTGTTCATGCTAGATTGGCCAATAGTGATTTACAAACCAATAGTAGTAGATCACAACTGCCAGCGATTATTACTGCTGAAAACAAAATATTCAATGACACCGTTTCCCGTATTGTAAACATCACACAAAGTAGATTGAATGATCCATTACCATTGAGTTCAATAAGCAATTTATTGGAAACTTCATTGTTGAATTGTCCTGATTCTTATGATGCTGAAAAGCCTAGGCAATATAATCCGATTAATGTTCATCCATCCCTGATTGATTATCCACAAGAACCAATGTATGAATTGAATAGTAGTCATTATATGAAAAAATTTGACAATGACACATTATTTTTTTGTTTTTACTATGGTGGAGGTGGTGAAGGTATAGATAATATTGCCAAATATAATGCTGCCAAAGAATTATCCAAAAGAGGTTGGACATTTAATACAGAATTTAATCAATGGTTTATGAAAGATAATCATAAAAAACATAGAACAATGTCTGTTGTTGCCAGAGAAGAAGAGAATGGTACGGCTGAAAATAATGTTTCTGATGAAATTAATGAAGAAAATGCTAATTACAAGTATTTTGATTATGAAAAAACTTGGTTAACTCGTAGAAGAGATAATTATAAATTCGTCAAAGAAAATAGACAAACTTTCTAAATGAAAATTTTTGATTATTTTTTGTATATATATATGTAGGTTTGGTTTTTTTGATTGTTTGATATTGTTGTTGTTTACTTACTTGCTTGATGGTTAAATTGCATATTACATATACTAAATATATATTTGTATTATTATTTCTAATTTTTGATAAATCAAAGAGGGGGAAGTTGATGAGAAATGTATTGTATTGAATTGAATTGAATTGACGATAGCCATGACCATCGACCTTAACGACGATGATAATAATGATGTACTAAAAGTCTTCTGTCACACAAAAATGTCCCCCCCCCCAAAAAAAAAAAATAAAAATATTACGTTTATTGTAAAAGAATTTAAGGGGTCAAATAAAAAAATAATGCTTGTGAATAATACGACAAAAAAAAATAAAAGGACCAAATTTTTGTTGTTTAACCGTGTCCCATAGTACAGTAAAAAGATTTTGAATAAATTTTTTAATTTTTAATTTTTAGTTTAATGTTTCAGAATTGTATTTTAACATATTTTATTGATTAATTTTCGTACAAGTAAATACTGTACTGTACCCTGCAGAATAATGTTAATATTTTATTTAATTGATTGAAATCATTATTGTTTTGTCCAATACTACTTATTTTTTTTGTTTTGTTCTTGTGTAAATGTTTAGTTTCATTTTATAGTTGATTTGATTCACATGGTTTGTAATTTATTGTTAAATCATTCCAAAGATTAAAGATATTATTAAGATTTAGAATTTGAAGAATATAAAAATAGTACAATATTGACCAAAAATTTCATAATTTCATAATTTACCTAGATAAAAAGCCTAAAAAAAAAAAAAGAAAAAAAGGTACAAGTATGTACAGTATGTTGCTAGATACTGTACAGTATAGTATAGTAAATAGTAAATAGTAAATACAAATGTTTCTAGACTTGATCTGTATACAAATTAATTCACTAAAAAAAAGAATGTACAGTACAAGATACTGTAGAGATTAAATGTAGTACAATAAATAAATTATGGGTATTACACGTATAGTACAAATGCGCCTCAGCATAAAATAGGGAAATTTTTTTTTTTTTTTTAGATTCTGTATTCATCGTCTCTGTATTAGTGTGGGAAAAGGAAAAGGGGAAGAAAGTAAAAAAAACAAAAAAATTCAATACTGAATTGATATTAATTTCAATAGACAAGAAATATCAATAATTAATAATAATGATGATCATTATTTATTTAATCTGATAATCAAATATATATCTATGTGTGGGTATGGGTATAGGTCTATAGAATAAAATAGATAATTAATGATTTGGAAGTTGAGTAGTGTAAAATCACGAAAAAAAAAAAACAAATAAAAAGAAACGAAAACAGAAAATTTGAAGGACGTGTATTTTATGACAATACGAAACATGAAATGTTTGAAGTTATTTATAAAGAAAAATTTTTTTTTTCTTTGTTCCCTTTTAGGGGGGAGGACAATAATGTTATATAAAATAAGTCGATAATCTTCATTCTAAATAGAACTCAAAAAAAAAAGAAAAAAATTGGAGAAGAAATCGAATATTTTTCCTTTTTGAAGTATTAGTTATTTTACTTTATTTATATATATATATATATATATCACCTAATTACTTTCACTTTTATTTTAAAGGAAAAGAAATAATCATTTACTTCAAATACTTTCTTTCATTTAAATAACCTTGGGAAGTTACTTATATTTTTTTTTGTTTGTTTCTCCTTATCATTTTTCCATTTCCTGCCCCCTCCCCCCGTTTATTTTTGACATTCATTTTAAATCAAGCCACGAATTTCAAACTCATCCTCATGTTGGTGACAAATTATATACAAACAGATTTTGATAAAGAACTACTAAAACGTGATGATAATGGATGTGTAGAATGTCCAAGTTCTGCAGGTTCATGTCCTACTTGTCCATCTGGTGAACAATGTCAATTATCTTCACCAACTTGTAATTCATGTTCAAAATATTATTGTGCAACCATTGTTAGTAAAAAAACCACTCCAATAGGAGGTATAGTTGGTGGAGTTATTGGTGGATTAGCATTTATTGCATTGATTGTAGGAATAGCTTATTATATTCTTATTTTCAAAAAAAGAAAAATAGAATATTTTGATGAAGAAGATGATGATGAAGAATATTGGGATGAAGAAGATAAAAATGCATTGGATCTGGAATCCCCTGTCATTATTGCATCTCCTATTGGAAGTATGGTGAATACAAGTCAAAATAATACTTTAAATCAGAACCCTTCAGTTGTTAGTCCTTCTCCTGGTGTGAATGGTGTAACTGATGGCGCTTCTCCTGGTAATGGTAATGGTCTGGGTGTAGGTGCTGTTGCAGCGGGAGCTACAGTTGGAGCTACAGCTGCAGTTGTTGGTGGTGGTGGTAGTAGTGGTGGTGTACGTACTTTGGCACCAAGAAGACCAGGGGGTACTAGACGAGTTAGTTCTTATGAATCCTTCACCAGAACTACAAAGACAAAACAACAAAAACAACGACAAATGAGAATGCAAAGACAACAAAGACAATTAAAGATATTACAACAACAGCAGCAACAACAACAACAACATCAACAAGATCAACAAGATCAATTTATACCACCAGGTAATGGAATGTTACAACCATCCAATCGTACTTCAGTTGCCACATCATTTTCAAATGCTTCGAATATTCTTCCTATTGCTTATATTCCTGGCGTAACGGTTGTTCCTAATCCAAGTAATACTCGACTGATTTTTTCATCTGAAATAGATCTGTTGTATACTGATTCTATTTCTATTGTTTCAATAGATCCTGAAATTCAACAATCTGCAACTACAACTGCCATTAGAGCTCAAGCTAGATTGGTTGATGTTAACGTGGATAGAATTGAAGAAGAAGATTCAGAGTTTGATACAGATTCTGATGTTGATTCTGATATTGGTAGAAAAAGTAGTCCCTTTGGGGAATAATAGAATAGTAGTAGATACAAACGTATATAATAATGTATAGAATATGTGAATATAATAATAATTTGAATGAGTCATAATAAAATAAATTTGTCAGATGAAATATAGTAAAAAAAACGGTTAAGTGATACAGAGTCTATTGGTGTAAATATTCAGAAATTTGCAATGAGAAATCTGTAATTTATACTCATTTACATGTACATGTACTGTATCTATCTACAGGGAATTAAAAACTTACATGAACCGGTTTAATGCAAAAAATTAAAATTAAATCAATATAAAACTAAGAGAAAAAAAAATTTTTCTTTTTTCTGTTACTTGTTCACTGAGTCAATGAAAAAAAAAAAATAAACTGCAACATTCTTAATTGGTCGTGCGTAGTGACTAATTACTCTTGATAGAAAAACAAACACCAAATGTAATAAAGGTATGAATTATACATTTGATCTAATGATTAAAATTTTCCAAAAGTTAGAAAAACTAAAAGAATCTGAAGTCTATTATATTTATGATTTTGATTTATTTATCATTATTATTTGATTCTATTAATGTATTGGACCACAAAGCAAAAAAGACAAACTTCCACGGATATCAATCAATTTTGTCAGTTTTTTTGCATTTATACTCCGGGACAAAAGAGAGATTCAGAGAGTTTATTCGACACTACATAATAAATTAAACACCGTTATTCGTTTGACATCAATGAATACGAATGATGTGCTTTGAAATCTAATAATTGTTTTGTCCAGAATAGAAACAAAACAAAACAGAAAAGCCTATAGCCGTACTTGTAGATTTTAACAATAGTTGTATATTTTTAATTTTTTTTTTTTCTACCTCAAAGAGATTTATTCAACGAACGGTTCGGAAATCAAATAAATTGATTAATACAATCCATACCTTAAATGAATATATATACACTCCGGAAATAACAAGTCTACTCTATGATAATCAGCACAATTCGGAACTTCTGGAGGTTTTTCTCTCTTATACTATACACTTTAAAATTATTAAAGGAGAGTAGAGAGTTATACACAGTTAAGGCAATTATATATCTAAATACAAGAAAACATGCATTATTGATTCCATGTTACTAATAGGGGTGGCAAAAAAAAAAAAAAAAATTGTAAGTGTGTAAATATAATCTAGTGACAGCAAAATAAACTTAAGATTATATGTTGAACAATTTTTGTTTTATTTTAGTAATAATGATGTAAGAGGACTTAATAAGGAGTCGAAGAAAAAAAAAAAAAAAAAGAGGGAGCAATCACTACAGAGGTAATGAACCGGTTATATAGTATTCCGAGGGTAGATTTTTACTTTGACAGTATCTATGTAATCATTAAATAAACAGACGACCGTTTATCAAAAGGTTCTCTAACCCATGAATATTTTGTTACAAGAAAAAGTATAATCTTTTCACAATTACAAGAAGACCAATAGAATATTAGACAATAAATTAATTTAATATATTCTGTCAAATCAAAAATTGATCTTCTTTTACAATCGTAAAAGTGGGAAAAAAAAAAAAAGAAAGAAAGAAACCGATCAAAGTGAGATTGCTATAGGGAAGTTGAAAAAAAAAAAAAAAAAAAAAAAAAGAAAACCCATTTCGACCTGCCCTCGAAAGTCGCAAAAAAAAATTAAGCATAAGCATTAACATATAAGGTAAAAAAAGAAAGATAGAAGAAACCCAATACATTGCTAGTAATTTATTAGTAATTCCCATTTTTTTTTTTTTTTTGTTGAGTATTACAATAAATATCACAAAATACAAATTCCGGTCAGTCGAAGTCCAGTTTAATTAGAACGACAGAAAAACTAAAAAAAAAAGAGAGAGAGAATCAAAACCGGTGTGTATTAATATGTGTGAGTACACACACATGTAATATCGGAGAACAAAGAAATCAAAGAAAAATAAAAAATTTCATCAGAGGGGGAGAAGTTAAAAAAATTTATAATTTAAATAGACCTGCTCTTGTCGTTTTCAAAAAAAATTTTCTTTTCTTTCAATTTTATAAAATTTTCCCTTTTTTTTTTTTATTTTCATTTTATCAATTCACTTTTTTCTTTTTAAAATATTCTTAATTGAAATAATTAGTTAATCTATTTATTTAATATTTAAAATTCAATTAGATTTTTTTTACTTTCAAATTATAGAATTTTTTATTTTCCCCCCCCCCAAATTTTCTCTTCTCCCCCACTTTAAAGGATTATTACTTTATAAAAGAAAAAGAAAAATTTCAATATTAATATTAAAAAATGCCATCAATTGACGAATTAGCTATTAGTACTATTAGAGGTTTAGCTGTTGACGCCGTTGCAGCTGCTAACTCTGGTCACCCAGGTGCTCCATTGGGTTTAGCCCCAGCTGCCCACGTTGTTTGGAAAGCCATGAAATTTAACCCAAAGGATCCAAATTGGATCAATAGAGATAGATTTGTTTTGTCTAATGGTCATGCTTGTGCTTTATTGTACTCTTTATTGGTTTTATTTGGTTATGACTTGACTGTTGATGACTTGAAACAATTTAGACAATTGAATTCCAAGACTCCAGGTCATCCAGAAGCTACTGATACTGCTGGTGTTGAAGTTACTACTGGTCCATTGGGTCAAGGTATTGCTAATGCTGTTGGTATTGCTATTGCTCAAAAACAATTTGCTGCTACTTATAACAAGGATGATATTACTATTTCTGACTCTTATGTTTACACTTTTCTCGGTGATGGTTGTTTGATGGAAGGTGTTTCTTCCGAAGCTTCCTCTTTGGCTGGTCATTTACAATTGAACAATTTGATTGCTTTCTGGGATGATAACAGAATTTCCATTGATGGTGATACTGCTGTTGCTTTTACTGAAAATGTTCCAGAAAGATATAGAGCTTATGGTTGGAATGTTCTTGAAGTTGAAAAAGGTGACACTGATCTTGAAGGTATTGCTAAGGCTATTGAAGAAGCTAAGAAATCTACTGATAAACCAACTTTGATTAGATTAAGAACTATTATTGGTTATGGTTCTTTGAAACAAGGTACTCATGATGTTCATGGTTCTCCATTGAAACCAGATGATATTAAACAATTAAAGAAAGGATGGGGTTTCCCAGATGATTCTTCATTCTATATTCCAGAAGAAGTTTCTAAATATTATGCTGAACATGTTGCTGAAAATCAAAAACTTCAAAAAGCCTGGGATGCTAAATTTGCTGAATATAAAGAAAAATATCCAAAAGAAGGTGCTGAACTTCAAAGAAGATTGGATGGTAAATTACCAGAAAATTGGAGACAATATTTACCAACTTATACTCCAGCTGATCCAGCATTGGCTACCAGAAAATTGTCTGAAAATGTCATTAATGCTTTACACAATAAAATTCCTGAATTTATTGGTGGTTCTGCTGATTTAACTGGTTCTAATTTGACTAGAGCTACTGGTTCTGTTGATTTCCAACCACCATCTACTGGTTTAGGTGATTATTCTGGTGTTTATATCAGATATGGTGTTAGAGAACATGGTATGGGTGCCATTATGAATGGTATTGCTGCTTTTGGTGCTAACTATAAGAATTATGGTGGTACTTTTTTGAATTTTGTTTCTTATGCTGCTGGTGCTTTAAGATTATCTGCTTTATCTCATCATCCAGTTATTTGGGTTGCTACTCATGATTCTATTGGTTTGGGTGAAGATGGTCCAACCCATCAACCTATTGAAACTTTGGCTCATTTTAGAGCTATTCCAAATTTATCTGTTTGGAGACCAGCTGATGGTAATGAAGTTTCTGGTGCTTATGCTGCTGCCATTGAATCCACTGATCATCCAGCTGTTATTGCTTTAACTAGACAAAACTTGCCACATTTGGAAGGTTCATCTATTGAAAATGCCTTGAAGGGTGGTTATACTTTGGTTAAACAAGATAAACCAGATATTATTATTGTTTCTTCTGGTTCTGAAGTTTCTATTAGTGTTGCTGCTTCTGAAGTTTTGGCTAAACAAGGTGTTAAAGCTAATGTTGTTTCATTACCAGATTTCTTTACTTTTGATCAACAATCTTATGAATATAGAAAATCTGTTTTACCAGATGGTGTTCCAATTCTTTCTGTTGAAGTTATGACTACTTTTGGTTGGTCTAAATATGCTCATGAACATATGGGTATTAATAGATTTGGTGCTTCTGGTAAAGCTGGTGATTTATATAAATATTTTGGTTTTACTCCAGAAAATATTGCTGAAAATGCTACCAAGACTGTTAAATTTTACAAGGGTAAAGAAGTTTGGTCTCCATTGGATACTGCTTTTTAAGTTTTTTTTTTTTTTATTAATTGTATGATTTCTCTCTAATTATTATATACTCGTTTTTTAATGACATATTTTTGCTTTGATTTAAAGAACTAAGAAACTTGAGTGAGTTTTGAAAGATTAAATTCAGCTATTTTAGGTTTTTTTTTTTCCTTTTGGTGTTAGATTGCATACATTATATTACTTGATTTGACAGTATGAAGAAGTTTCGGCTATAAAGACTTGCAAGAAAATCACCAATTTGTTTAATCATGCAACTGCACGTTGAATGATGAAATTTTTTATTTCGTTAATTTTTTGACGGAAATTATGATGAAATTTTCTTTGGGAAACCAAAATAAAAAAAATTTAATTAATCGATTTGTAGTTGAGATTTAACTACGAATTGAAATGTGGGGGCAGGCGAAGAAACGATGGGTAAAATTTATAATGATTGTAGAGGTAAGAAATCATGATATATGTATATTATTTCATTAATTTGATAAATTTAATAAGTGATAAAAGTTAATCCCCATGAAATAAATCAAAAATTATATTCTTTATACAATGAATTGTACATACAGTACAGTATGTAATGAACCTTTTGGAATTAAAAAATAGAACAAAAATTTATTTGGTTTGGTTTTGGTTTGCGCGTTATGTACTGTATAATAATTTAGTAAAAAACTTCTAAGCGAAACCCCAATTATGAAGTATACAATACAATTTGTACTGGATGGTACTCTAACCATTAACTTGATATTTCATGGATATGTACCCGTATAACAATAATATTATGTTACAAAAATTCTTATAGTTGTAGTTCTTTATCTATTCAAAAGTAAAAAACCTTATTATATATATGTAAGCGAAGTTCAGTACAGTATATATATTCTATACATGCCAAGAATAGTTTATCATCAAGGGGGAAGAAAGAAAGAAGGAAGGAATATATGGTTTGAATAACCACAACTCTTTTTTTTTGGTAAATACTGTAGATTACGAAACTTTTTTATTGTTAAATCTAACCCCTAACCCCCTACCCCCACCGTAAGGCTAAAGAGAGAGAGATGATAAATAAACAGGAGGCGGTGAAAATATTGGAAAAATCTTATGCCCGATAATAAATCTTTAGAAATTAATTAAGAATGATTTGTTTTAAATATGGCTGATATAGGGTTTTTTTAAAAGCCCCCTCGTGGTATTTTTTTTTTTTTTTTAAAGCCTAGATTTTGAGATGTTTTATTACTTGATTATGTATCAGTATCTAAGTTAATGAAGAAAGAAAAAAAAAAAAAAAAGATTCTAGAACTTATAAAAAAAAGAATTTTTAATTCAACTCCACTTTTTCTTCTTGCTATTATCATTGAATAATTGATTTAGTTACGAAAGAATTATATACTGTATATTACAATATACTGTATATTACAGTATATTACAAAATTAAAGCAATTTTAAAAATTTCCCAGTTTAAGATTGGCGTTAAATTATAATAGTGTGTATTGTACATGTTCTTCCCAAAAGCCAGCAACAACAACAACAACAGAAAAAAGAAAAACCATCATCACTTAAATTCTGTGTACCCGTATAAATCTTTTCTGAAATTCTCAAAGGATTAAAAAGAGAAAAAAAAAAAAAAAATAACAACATATTCATATAAATAATTCTTCTTCTTTTTTTTATATACATATATTTATATTATTTATTATCAATTGTCCCCCTCAAGTTTTCTTGATTATTATCTAATAAACATAAAAGAAACTAATTGTTAATTGTTAATTGCATTTGCATATATATATATATCAATTATAAAATAATCATGAGTGACTTACCTCTTTTGGGTGGTTCACGTAACCAAGAGAGTTTTTTTGAAAGATCAACTAAATCATTATCCAAATCAACTATTTTAACACTTAAATCTTCAATTGTTAATTATTTATTAATTTTTGTTCCTTTAGGTATTTTAGCAGGTGAATTAGAATGGAGTGCAACTGCTAGATTTTTATTAAATTTTTTTGCTATTGTTCCATTAGCTTCAGTTTTAGCTTATGCAACTGAAGAAATTAGTGAACATGTTGGACAAACAATTGGTGGATTATTAAATGCAACTTTTGGTAATGCTGTTGAATTAATTGTTTCAATTATTGCATTAAAAGAAAATCAAGTTCGAATTGTTCAAGCTTCAATGTTGGGTAGTATTTTAAGTAATTTATTATTAGTTTTAGGTTGTTGTTTTGTTGCTGGTGGATTTACTAGAGTTCAACAAACTTTTAATCAAACTGTTGCTCAAACAATGTCAAGTTTAATGGCTTTAGCAACTGCTTCTTTATTAATTCCTGCTGCTTTTCATGCTTCATTACCAGCTCCAGAAAAAAAAGATGGTTTCCCAGAACCAGGAAGTTCAGATGAATTAATTTTATCTTTTTCAAGAGGTGTTTCAATTATTTTATTATTTGTTTATATATTATATTTGTTATTTTCTTTAAAAACTCATAAAGCATTATTTGAAGAAGATCTGAGTCGTGGTGAAATTTTAAATGATAATCCTCATCATCATCATCATCATTCATCAGATGATGTATTGACTGGTCCAAAACAAGAAGAAGATGATCATTTAAGTATGAGTGCTGGATTAATTGTTTTATTAATCACAACTATTTTGGTTTCTTTTTGTGCTGATTATTTGGTTGGATCAATTGATGAAATTGTTGAAACTTCAGGATTATCTAAAACTTTTATTGGTTTAATTATTATTCCAATTGTTGGTAATGCAGCAGAACATGTTACTGCTATAGTTGTTGCCATGAAAGATAAAATGGATTTAGCAATTGGTGTTGCTATTGGTTCTTCTTTACAAATTGCTATATTTGTTACTCCATTTATGGTTTTAGTTGGTTGGATTATTGATGTTCCAATGTCATTATATTTCTCCACATTTGAAACTGCCATTTTGTTTGTTAGTGTATTTATCACCAATTTGGTCATTTTAGATGGTGAAAGTAATTGGTTAGAAGGTGCCATGTTGTTAAGTACTTATGTTATCGTTGCATTGGCATTTTTTTACTATCCTGATGTAAATTAATAAACTCATATATATGTGTATATTTCATGTAAAAAAAAAAAAATCTACTGTTTTAGTATTGCTTTTCTATTTAAACAAAATAAACGATAGGTTTACGGTTAACTTGAGTTTTAGAAATATACATGGATCTGAGAGGGCGATAAGGGGGGGAGATTATCCAGGGTTTAGAAGAACAGTTGTTTATACTACTAAACCAAGGGGAGGGGTTATCCAGGATTTAAAACAACAGTTGTTTTTTTATAAACCTATGTAAGCTAGTGTTTTAGATAATTATTATTCGAAACAAGAACAACAAAAATTCTAATATTGATAATCACGTTTGAAACCTATATTCTACAAAACATGTTTCAAAAAAAAAAAAAAAAAACCAGTACAGTGTATAAACTACTACAGTTCATTTATATATCCTTTGCAACATTCCACTACATAAGTTTTGGATTCTAAGTTTCAGAGATTCTTTTTTTGGTTTCTTTGCATGGAACATTTTTTGATGTTGAAACATCTGGGAATGGGTCTATTCATTAATTATCAACAAAACTCATACACGTGTACCTACAGCGTATATGTATGTGCTTTTGTTTAGATTTTCTATTTTTTTCTCTTTTTTGCAATATAACCTAATTGAGTCATATTAAATATAAGAGATTGTATTTATTTACTGTATTTACTGTATGTATGTATACTTTACAATCTTGACTTATACACATACAGTGTATACAGATTGTTAGAGTAAAAAAAAATAAAAATATTCATATTTAACATAATGAGTTGTCAAGTCATTAAAGCAAGGGGGGAAAGGGTGAAATAATACAGAGAAAATTTAATACACACAGTTGAAAGAAAATTAATTAGCTTTTTATCTTTTGGTTTTTATGCACGTAATTAATTTCTTTACTGAATAAAGAAAAGAAAAGAAATAGATAACAGGGGCGGCGGGGCGAGGCGAGGAGAATAATACTAATGATGGTGGTAGAAATTATTGTTTATTGCGGTTTGGTTGGTAGTAAACTAAACGAAATATCGTTGCTCTCCTAAATTAGGTAAAAAAAAAAAAAAAAAAGACTTTGAATTTCTTTCATGGAAATTCTCCCTTGTTTTGTTATCATCAAACGTAAGGTTGCTTTTATCGTAATTTGTATCACATGGGTTGGGTTCGGTTCGGTTACCAATTGACGATACATGTACATTCAATAGAAGGATATTGTAAGTATTTTTACTACGGGTAATACTGTACCAATGTATAAAGGATAAAAAATAAAAAGAAACTTAATGTAAAGTTAATAATTAAAGAATTTTTCGTGGAGAATGGTATGGGTAAACAAAAACACAAATTACACGAATTTAAGAAATTGAAAAAAAAAAAAAAAAAATAAACCTTAACTCATAATGTATACACATTAGTTAATATCGTGTCATAAATGTACTATAACTGTATACCTGTATTGTACTGTACTGTACTGTATTATAAATGTAGATAGAGAAAAATAAAATAAAATCAGGGCATTAATTTATTACGAGGAGTTGTAAAGAATAATAATTTGTAAATACAGTATCAGTTTGTATACAGATTTATACAGCAGAATATGATACAGATACAGTATACATGTATCAATACTGTAAAGGTGAATAAAACAAAAATAAAAATAAATAAATAAAATAAAAAAAAAAAAAAAAAATCGCAAGTCACAAACAATGACACATATTCAGTAGAGACATCTATACCATTGGGAAGAGGGAGAAGGAGAAGGAGAAGGAGGAGGAGGCGAATATGTATTGTATTGTAAACTATAATGAGTTTAGTCGAAAGGGTGTGATAATCATATGTTGATGTACAATACATAGACCTTAGAAACAAAAAGTAAATAGAGATCTTTTGTAAAATAGACATTAGTTACATTTCATTGTAATAATTGTAACTTGTTTTCCTTAATAGAAGATAATATAAGCAAGATGCTGATGATGATGGTGATGACCATGACCATGATGAGAAACGAAATTAAACAAACAAAACAAACAAACAAAACAAAGCTTAGAAATTGAAGAAGCTTACGCGCCTTGTGTTATGTTTCACATCATCTGAGTTAAATAATGCTTGTATTGTATACTGTATGATACCATAACCGTACCCAAAAACAAATGATACATTACAGTGTAATAGTACACACACACACACACACACACACGTCTCCCGTCAAAGATTAAAAATAAAAAACATAAAAAATAAAAAATAAAATATTTACTTGCAAGACACGCCCCCCAATCCTCACACCTCTTGTTTGTATTTTGAAGTTGCTTTTCCCCCCTTTCAAATTTTACTACACGTCAAATTGTTTAGTGTAAATGACAACACGCGAAAAAATTGATAATAAATGTTAAGGGGTAACACAAATAAAACTGAGCCATGCACGCTCAAAAAAAAAAAATAAGAATTTTCCTAATTTGGAATTGTAACTTTTTGGAGTAATTTTTTTTATCTATTTTGGCTTGTAATGTTTTAAAGGGTATATTTAAAATTGAAAATTATTTTGCACCATTTTTAAAAAAATTTTTACATTAAATTAAATACTTGTGAAAATTTATATAAATATATTCTTGTTTTCTGTGAATTCTATGAATTTTATATATATTATATTTAATTTATCACAAACACCATACTTTCATTTTAATACATTCAGTTTGTTTTTCTTTGTTTTTAAACACATCCATATATATATATATATATATATCTAAACTAATTTGGAGTTGACTTTGAATTTTGAATTTTGAAATTTTGAAATTTTGGGTTTTTCTTTATTTTTGTTCATATCATCTTTTTCAATTATTATCAACTTTTGATTCATATTCCTTAATATATTAAATTATCATCATTGATATATATATATATATATATATATATATATCTATACATTTTAAGAAATAACAATCACTATGTCAGATAAAGAAGCTTTAAGAATTTTTTCAAGACAACCAGTTTCTCAGGATATGATTAATTTTTTGGTAGCTACTACTAATTCAATTATACAAGTTAAATCATTAAAGAAACAAAATTTTAATAAATATAATTTATCATCACGTATATTATCAATTAATCCAACTATTTCATTAACTAATTTTATTAAAAATTTAATTACTTATTCAAATGTTCAAACTCCTACATTAATGGCAACTTTAGTATATTTAAATAAATTACGTAATTTATTACCTGCAAATGCAATTGGTATGGAAACAACAAGACATCGAATTTTTTAAGTGCATTAATTGTTGCTGCAAAATCACTTAATGATAGTTCACCATTAAATAAACATTGGACTAAATATACTGATGGTTTATTAAATCTTGAAGAAGTTAATTTAGCAGAACGTGAATTAATTAATATTTTAAATTGGAATATAACTATTAAACATGAAGAATTAATAATTACTTTACAACCATTTTTAATTGGTATTAAATCAAAATTATTACAACAACAAGAATATGAATCATTACAAAGAATTAATTATTATAGATTACTGCAAAAAGCAACTGAATCAAATTATTCAATTGGTTCTTCTTCAAATTATTCTTCAGGTTCTTCAAGTTCAATTAGTTCTAATTTATCATTATCTCATTCAAATTCAACTGATTCTTTAATATTTGAAAATTTAAATGATGAAACTACGATCAATAATAATAATAATAATAAATCAATTAGTGGTAATAATACTAATAAAAGAATCCCATTAGCTAATAAATCAAATTCTATATTGATAAATAATTCAGGAATTAAGAAAAAAAGATCAATAATGAGTTTTATTGGATCTTCTTCTTCTTCTTCTTCTTCATCTGTTACAGATAGAATAACTGCTTAAAAGAAAAATTAACCTTAGAGTAGTTGTTAAATTTTGGGATTTTTTTTAGGTGGGCATTCTTTATTTCAATTCTAATTTGCATTTTCTTTATTATTATTATCTATTTATTGTTTAATTCTTTGGTTTTTATTTCTTTCTTCATTTCCTTCAATTTATGGTGTTGTTGTTTATAGGTTATATATTATATAATACATTATTTTAATTATTTCTTTTAGATAAAAGTATTATACTGTACATTATATTATCCAATGATTAATTTTTCTTAGTATCTATATATATCTCCATCCCTTTCCTTTTCTTACTGTTACCCTACCCTCTATTAAATTCACAAATTTAAAAGATAATAATAAAACCTTTATAAAAGGGAAATTATCGAAATGTATTTCTATTAAAAAAATTACCTAAACAAATCAAGAAAGAAAGAAGGAAAATAATAATAATAACGAAAAAAAAATATATATATATACTAAACTAAACTACCTTTAACATGAACATGACAGCACTACTTCTTCTCCTTCTTTTTTCGTTTTTTCCTTTTTCTTTAATAATATTATCATTACTAATTTATACTATTTTAATGATCATGAGGATCTTCTTTTGGTGGTTCTGGATGTACTTCAATAATGGTATCAATTCTTAAAATAGAAACACAAGCTTCTAATGCTGATTTTAATGATTTAATCTTTGAAATAGTTGGTTCTAAAACACCATTGGTAGCTTCATTAACAATTTTACCATTAATTAAATCTAATCCATAATTCTTATATTTCTTACGTTTTTCATCATCAACTTTTGCAATTTGTGCAGCAGCATGATATGTTCTTAATTTAGCAACTAAATCACTGGCATCTTTAGCAGCATTCAGTGCTAAAGTCTTTGGAATAACTAATAAAGCATTAGCAAATTCTGCAATAGCTAATTGTTCACGTGAACCAACAGTAGTAGCAAAATTTTCTAAATAAATATTTAATGCAGTTTCAACAGCACCTCCACCTGGAACAACATGACCACTTTCTAATGTACGTTTAACAACAGAAAGAGAATCATGCATAGATCTTTGCATTTCATCTAAAGAAAAATCATTTGGACCACGTAATATTATAGAACTAGAAGAATGTTGTTTAGTACCTTTAATTAAAATACATTCATCATCACTAATTCTTGTTTGTGAAACTTCTTCAGCATATCCTAAATTAGATGATTCAAAAGTTTCATCACCTTCTAAATTAGATAATGATGATACTAAAGTAGCTCCAGTAGCACGAGCAATTCTTCTTAAATCTTCTTTTTTACAACGTCTAACTGCCATACAATCTTTTTCAACAAATTCTTTTAAACATAAATCATCAATTCCTTTAGTTGTTAATATAACATTAGCTCCACTTGCCAAAATTTTTGAATTCTTTCAATAATAATACCATATTCTCTTTTTCTAATTTCTTCTAATTGATCTGGATCTTCAATATTAATTTGTACTCCCATAGCCATTCTTGCTTTTTGTAAATTAATATCTAAACAAGCAATTTTAGCATTCTTAATAGATTTAACCATAGCTTGAGATGCAACAGTACAATTCAAAGCATAACCATCAACTAAAACAGATTCTAATGCTGATTTACCATGAGCTTTTAAAATATTAACTGCTTTAACAGGATATTTGGTTTCACCTTTACTATTAGTAGTTTTAACTGCCAACATTGCATCAACAACCATTTTACCAAAAAATTCAGAATCAGATCCAATTATTTTCGAACTCATTGAAGTCTTGGCAATATTAACAAGGGTTTCTTTACCCAATTGATCAACATTTTGAGATAATACTTGATTAATATATCTAATAGATTCTCTTAATGCTAATCTATAACCACTTATAATTGTAGTAGGATGTATACCATGTCTAACCAATTCATGAGCACGTTTTAATAATTCAGCAGCAATGATAACCACACTAGTAGTACCATCACCAACTTCACGATCTTGTTGTTGAGCCAATTCAACAAGAATTTTACCTGCTGGATGTTGAACATCTAATAATGATAAAATAGTTGCCCCATCATTAGTAACAGTAACATCACCAATATCATCAACTAACATTTTATCTAATCCGACAGGTCCTAATGATGATTTGACAACATTAGCAACTGTTTGAGCTGCAAGAACAGTTTGAATACGAACATCATCTCCACTGATTTTTTGAGCTCCCAAAAATAAAGTATCTGGACGAGCAGTTGAAAACATTTTCTACTATATTATTCTAATCACAATTGTTGAATGTTTTCCTCAAATGAATTAATATTAAATTAGAAATAAAAAAAAAAAATTATGAAAGTTTAGCCCTTTGATTCCTTGTGTGTGAGGAAAATTTTTCGAAGCTTCTGTTTTTTTTTTTTTCGGAATTTTTTTTTTTTTCGTTGGCGTCGTAGTCGCAGTTTGATTCCTGGCCCTGTGCAACACACGTAGAACCAAACCGAAGATTAAAGAAAGAAAATAACACTAGTAATATAATCCAAGTGTATGAGATATATATGTATACATATATATTGGCTATGAGATTGTAAATTCAGGACAATATACAAGTACATACCTATTAAGGAATGTTACTACTATACGGTAGAGAAAATCAAAAAAATACTACATAGTTTACCAAAAAAAAATATTAACCAACTTAGATTCAATTTAGAGAATAAATCAAACTAAAATGACGGTATAAACTTTTAAGAATAAGTTCATAGAATATTGTCTATCTCTTATTTGTCTTTTCAATTAACTATCCTTAATATTGGATTCTAATACTATGGCTGGTTATATACAGGAAAAACATAGTTTCTTGTTACAACTAACAAATCTGAACGCTTTTTTATTTAATGATCGAGAAAACCCCAATAGAAAAAAAAACAAAAACAAACCAAAAAAACCAAAAAAAATCAAAACAAAACAAAAGAAAATTTTACATCGAACGATTCTTTTCTTCTATTCAATTAAAATCACTTGACAAAAAAATTATTATTCCGTTAATCATGTTGAGATATTCTGCTTTCCCAGCTAGATCAATTGCTTTAAGAGCTCCATTATTAACTCAATTGAGAGCTTTAACCATTACTCCAACTTTGGCTGAAGAAGCCAAAGCTAAAGCTAAGGCTAAGGCAAAGCCAAAGGCAAAGTCCACTAAGGCAAAGACTTCTAAGGCACCAAAGAAAACTAGAGAAGAAACTGTCATTCAAAAACTTACTAACAAAATTAAAGATGAAAAAGCAGCATTCAAGACACTTAAAAGCCAAATTAAGGAAGAATCTCAACGTCTTAGAAAACTTGCTAAAGATAGAGCATTAGAAGAAAAGGCTCTTAAAGGACATCGTAATATAGGTTGGACACAATTTTATACCAAGGTTTATAAATTGACTGCAGCATCTGAAGCATTTAAATCAGGAATTGCAAATTTATCTCATGATGAATTAACCAAAATTAAAAAAGCAACTAGTGATTATAATGAAAAAGCTAAATCTTTTTTTACTCCTCCTCCACCAAGAAGAGTATCCGGTCCTTTTGCTATATATGTGAGAGATAATTATCCTACAGGTGAAGTTAATAATATAGATTCTGCTAGAGCTACATTGAAAGCTTTGTCTGAAAATTGGAAAACTTTGCCAGAATCTGAAAAGGAAAAATATAAGGCTAGTATAGTTGACCTTGACACTCATAATAAAATTATCGATGAATGGAAACAACAAAGAATTAAGGAATATAATCAATATTTAGATTTCAAAAAGAATTTTGAATACAAAGAATAAACTTTTGTTTTACCTCGATTTTTATTAAAGATTAGTCTTGTCATTTTTGTTGTTTTTGGAGAAAAGTTTCTGCTTGTTGACTGTGTTATATGTTAAATACAAATGTAGAATAAATATAAAGCTTTCAAAGATCCTTTTAAACTAACAAATAAAGCAAGGTGTTGAAAAGTACTCACCTTGATGATACACACTTTGAATTCGATTCGATTTTCCTCCTCCTCCTCCTCCTCCCCTCTCGATACAGAATCGGGGCTCGTGACATTTACTTTTGATATCACGTGAGTCGTTATGACAGCAGAGTTCGTGTGTATATTACAAGAATAATATTCTGATTCAATGAAAGGATTATCATAAAATAGTCTGGTGTGCTTTATTGTATAATTTTATTTTATTTTCTTTTTTTGTTTTTGTTTAATTTTACATAATTATGAATAATATTAAACGGTGGTCATGATGGTTAGATTTTTGCTTCCCCCACCACCACCACCACCGCTGCCGCCGCCGCAGTAGCCATTGTAGTTGTAAATTCTTAGTGGCAATGGGTCCTCCTAATATTTGAGGCGCAAAAAAAATTTTATAATAAAAATTAAAATAGGAGAATAGATTATTAAGAGAAAAAAAAAAAAAAAAAAAAAAAAAAGAAAGACCATACGGTTTAGGATTATAGTGTAAATTTCAAACAGAACACACGAACACTCACACTCACTCTCACACCAACCTTTTTTTTTTTTTTTTTTTTTAATATTATGTAACAAAAATTTCCCTCTGAATAATTCTTCTTTTTTTTTATTTATTTAATTCTATCTTTTTTATTTGATTATAGACAACTTTTTTATCAAAAGCATTTAGTAATCATTGTCCCTAATTGGAATCAAAAGTATTCGTATTATTTGCTATATAGTCATATTACAAGTATATCCTTGTTGATTTCCATGTTTAAATTTAAGAATAAATTGAAGTTTGGTGCTTCATCCTCGGAAAAACAATCCTCAACACCAACACCACCAGCACTTACACCACCTCCACCAGGATCATCTTCTTCTTCTTCTAATACTTCATCAGGTCATACTAATGATGCTTCAGGAAATAATACTTCACATCCAAGACAATCCACTGATTCCAGAAATACAATATCTGCCAATGATTTGGCTGACGATGTGTCTAAATTGACGGTTAATATTGATGGATCACCAGAAAAAGCATTAACAATAAATAGTAAAAATGATCGTGAATCTGCTTTTTCACAACAACCATCAGCCACTACAGTTGTTGATTCAAATCAAAACTCAATGTTTAATTCCTCACCAACTTCTTCTCAAGCAACTTCTTCTCAAGTATCAACGGGGTCAGATCAACAAGGACATCCGGCGTCTCCAGGATTATTAACGGTTAAGATTTATGGATCCCAGAATGTGCAATTACCAATAAAAATTAATAATTCTAAACAAATATTACATGCCTTGGCAATAAATGCAAATAATGAATCAGTAGGTCAAAAATTGTTGAAGAATTTAACTTCATTAGAAAAAGAAAATGCCGATATTGGTGATTTCTTATCCGGGGCCATTGCCACAAACTTTCTTCCTTCTATTATAACGATTCCAAATGCAGAGAATTTAGTCAAGTCATTACTTTACTTGACAATAGAGTTTGATAATAACGTATTGGTTATTGAACCACAAAAGGGTACTGTTAATCAATCTACATGGAACCAAGTTGTATCATTTGATGTTTCTCAAAAATCACAACAAGAAAGTGGTGTGGTTTCTAATTTCTTAAACCTTAATTTATTCATTAGATTACCAAATATGTTGATTCCTGAAAATGAAAAATCAAACTAAAAAACAATTGTTTACTAATTTCCAACAAGGTCAACAAGGAGGAGAATCGGGAACAAATATTGGTGATTTATTAATTGGTACTATAAAATTACCATTAAATTTAAAGTGTCATACTCAACAAATTAGATTAATGAATCATGAATATTTGAAATTTTCTAATTATAATGCAAATCTACAAGATCTGGTTTCTAATGATATGGGTGAAATAATGCTTACTATAGAATTTAAACCATTGACCAAAAAACGTCTTTCCATTGAAGATTTTGATTTATTGAAACTTCTTGGTAGAGGTTCTTTTGGTAAAGTTATGCAAGTTGTCAAAAAAGATACTAAACAAATTTATGCTTTGAAAATCATTCGTAAACAACACATTGTTTCTCGACTGGAAGTGACCCATACCTTAGCAGAAAGAACTGTGTTGGCCAGAATCAATAATCCATTTATTGTTCCATTGAAATTTTCTTTCCAATCACCAGAAAAATTATATTTGGTTTTATCATTTATTAATGGAGGTGAATTGTTTTGGCATTTACAACGTGAAGGGAAATTTTCTATGGATAGATCACGTTTCTATATTGCTGAATTGTTAACTGCATTAGAAAGTTTACATGAATTGAATGTGATTTATCGTGATGTTAAACCAGAAAATATCTTGTTGGATTATCAAGGACATATTGCTCTTTGTGATTTTGGGTTGTGTAAATTGAATATGAGTAATGATGATAAAACAAATACTTTTTGTGGTACCCCAGAATATTTGGCACCGGAATTATTATTAAATCAAGGATATACCCGAAGTGTAGATTGGTGGACTTTGGGTACATTATTATATGAAATGCTTACTGGGTTACCACCATTTTATGATGATGATGTTCCAACAATGTATAAGAAGATTTTACAAAATACTTTAAGATTTCCAACATTTTTGGAAGGAACTGATGCTCAAGATTTATTGATTAAATTGTTACAAAAAGATCCAAGTTTGAGATTAGATGAAGCATCTGAAATCAAGAGTCATCCATTTTTCAAAGATATTGATTGGAATAAATTATTGAATAAAAGTTACTTACCACCATTTAAACCAAATGTTGAAAATTTATTGGATACTTCAAACTTTGATCCAGATTTCACTAATGAAAAACCTCAAGATTCTGTGGTTGATGACTTTTTAACTGAAAGTGTTCAAAAACAATTTGGAGGATGGACTTATAATGGTGATAATGTCTTGTAAACCAACCAGTAAAAAAAATAAAAAGACATTACTTATTTTTTTGATGTATAGAAATTGCAATGACATAAAATTTAAAGAAAGGAAATACACGTATTATAAACGTTAGAGAGAAAATCGTATGGTTGTAATAATTTTACTTATTAGCAGCATTATGATATGTTGCTCCACTTCGACCAGGAAAACCTTTATTTGACTTGTTATTTGGATTCACATGACCACGATTTAAAGGTGCATTATGATTAGTTGGGAAATCCCCACGTTTAAATCTCTCTGGTTCATTAGCAACATATTGTTGATACTGAGGGTTTAAATGTTCAGGAGGTGATAAAGTAATGTTGACTTTATCTGGTTTGATTTTATACACATTTGGATCTTGTAATGGATTAATAGGTTGTTGTGGACGTGAATAATTGGCAGGATAAGCATCTCCTCCTCTACCACCAGTAAAAGTATTATTAGTAGTTACAGGTGGTTGTGGTTGTGGTGGTGGTGGTCGATCGTATGGATTTTGTTGTGATTGAATCTCTTCATATGGAGGTGGAGCATCATGAGAGTATTCACCTTTGGTTTTGTTGTCCCATTGTGTCTTTTCACTCATTATCAGTAGGGTTTGTTTGTTTGGTTATATAATTAAATAATAGACTAATTTTATAGAATAATAATCTTTTGGAAATTTGCCATTTTGTAAAAAGATGAAATTGCGACCCCCCCCCAAGCCCCCAACTCCTTGTTCTCTGGGGGGTGATTATGGTTTTAACATTTCGCGACAAGGCCGACATTTTAGTACGCGACATTTTTTCACTTTTTTTTTTTTTTTTTGGTTCTTTGAAAAGGAAAAGAGAGAAAAAAAAAATTCATTTATAGGGAGAAACAACGATGAAAAATTTTTTTGAATATAAGAGATTGAATTAATTTTAGTACTTCCTTGATTAATTATTCAACTACATAATGTTCAACCCATTAAATAAATCCACACCAAGCATATTCAAAATATTCACTCGTGGGAAAAGAGTTTCCAGTACACTTAACTTGGCTACTCAAAAGATAGTCAATCAATTATCGGTATTATCTGCTAGTAGGAAACAACCTAAACTTTTGAAATTATGTCAAGAAGATTTAATCAAACATAAAACTATTATGAATGCTTGGAAATTATTGAAACGTAGAAGAGTTACTAAACAAATGGAACAATTATATAAACAACATAATAGTATTCAAAATGCTATGGAAGATTTGAAAGCTACCAGTCCTAAATTATATCAAGCTGCTAATGCTAAAGATCTTAAACGTTTCACCACTTTCCCAATTGAAATGAGAGTTCCTACTGATTTCCCACCAAATAAACCATGGATTTATAACTATACTCCTAAAAAACCAGCACGTAAATAAGATTAAATTCAAAATATCTTGTAAATAAAAATGTATTTATTTGAAGTAAAATAAAAAATACACATATAAAGATTTTATACACTACAGTACATATATACCATATATATATATATATATATATATATTCTCATCCACGTAATTTCTCTAATCATCAAATGTTCTTGCTTTTCTTTTACGACTTGGTGTACTTCCACTACTTGGAGTTTCTGATCTTTCTATACTATTTGCTTTTGTTCCAAAATTGGCCGTGGCAGGATCAACAGAATCTTCATAATCATCGAAATCATCTTTAGTAGTAGAACTTCCATTTATACTTTGACCTTGTCGTTTTAACATTTGTTTGATATAATTAACTGAACTTAAACTAAAAATATGATCATCATCTGTATAAACTACTTTTCGTTTATTGGAACCTCCTCCTCCGCCACTTGTTTTGGTAATGTTTTCAAATCCTTTAATGATATTTCCTAATGGACTATCTTCAAAATATTCTATTTCTTTTTGATAAATAGAATCCTCTAAATTTGAAAGTTTTTAGATAATTCTTGTTTTTAACGATTTGTTGAACAAGTTTCTTCCTTAGTTCATCATATTTTTCAGTGTTTTTTGATGAATTATTAGTTTCTTTGGTTGATGAGGTATCTTTCTTTGATGTATCACCTTCTTGTTTTACCAGAGCATCTGATTTTGATGTCGGTAGATTTCCATCCTTAGATTTACTAGGCAGTGTTTTGACGTCTTTGGTATCTTTACTTGACATGAATTTTGTTTGATTGAGTTAATTGAATGGATGTTTTGATTCGAACAACAACAAAAAAAACATAAAAAAAATTAACAACAAAAATTGCCTTAGGGATCAGAAATTAACTGTACAAAAGTTTGTTTACTCGCGAGAATACTGTAAATCAAAATATGGGTTAATTTCCTCTACACTACAAAAAAATCTTTCACCATATCGTTTGCAATGGTAAATTGATATAAATACAATTACACATAATTAGAATGAATTTATATGATTATATAGCAACGTATCTTAAAGATTTATATGTATTGATCACGAGAAATGGTATGATTATTGCAAACCACTTCCACGTCAACTGCCACGACCCCATCCCCGCCCCTTTACATACCAAGTCAAGACAGCAAAACTGAATATCTTGTTGCAACCACTCTAATGTGAATAAACCTATATAGCATTAGATGTTTTTAGAGTGATTAGATCGTAAGAAACAAATTTGTAAAAGGATTGAGTATAGGTTATTTTCTTTGTACGACAGCAAAAACAATTGCGAAAAATTTCGTAAAAATTTGGCAGTAAAATTTGAAAAGACTATACCTTGTAAACATTTAGAATGTGAAATGTATAATAAATTAAAAAAGAGTAAAGTACAATGAAGAAAATTTCATTAAGTTTCACGATTAGATTGTCAATAAAACTGCCATTACTACAAGATCCAATACTCAATTGGTTTAGATGCACCCTAAAGTCAACTGAGATAAATAACTATATTATCGAATCTACTGACATTATCTGTCATATACCAGCAATTGTACTCTATGAGCAGTAAACACTGATTCTACTGTCTAACATTCTGTTATCTACTCTTGCTGGTCAAAAATTGAAAACGACAATGTCTCAAATTTACACATGTCGTGGAAAACAGCCCTACTTTACAATCGCGCAGGCAACGATCCCGGAGGTCAAGTTTCTTTTTTTTTTTTTTTTACTTTTTCTGACTAAAGTGGTTCCAATCACATGACTTCATGCAGTATTTTTGCAATCCGAACCATCCCACCTATAACGATCTTAACCACCTCGTTAGCAACACTTTAGGGGTTAATATTGACACAATTGTGGCATTAATAATTATTTGAAGTGCAATTGATCTCTCTGATCCAATTTTGATAACCTTGTTCTAGAAAAAAAAATCAAGCCAATTGATTCATTCGGAGTAAAGAAATCGTTGACTGCCAAAAAAAAAAAAAAATTTCAGTAATCCTTTAAACCGTAAATTATTTCCAATCACCACCGAGATATAATAGACCAGAAACCGGGACCCCAAAAATAAATCTAAATTGACCATTGATTTCAGGTGATCCATTATGACGAAATGCCAACAATATACAAAAAAGGAATCACTACAGAAATATGCGGTATAAGGTGAGTAAAATATCCTAGGAATCAAGTTTTTTTTTTTTTTTTTTGGTGCCTGTGTTGTTATTCACCTGATGGTACCAATTAATACCCGCACAACACGTTAGTCCAAAAGTTCAAATGCAAAAATTGAATAATCTGTTAGTGAAGAGAAAACAGGAAAAAAAAATTTAAATCGGGATGTTGTGTTCCAGTTTGCGTGGCTCTCACACCCGAACTGCAATATTAAATATGTGTTTTGTGGTGCGTATGAGCACCGTCAGGTTATACAGAAATTTTTCAACCTCCCTTACTATTTTTTTTTTTTTCTCTCTCTTTATTTTTTTTTTTGCTGTATGAATTTTGTATGGAGAGAGGATTTTCCACTTTCTTTGTTGTAATTGAGATTTCTAAAATTTAATATATAAATCACCAAGGTTTTCCGGAACTCAATTAATTTTTTTTTTTAAGCTTTCTTTTCCTTTCTCTTCTTTTCCTTTGTTTCTACATCAAGTTTTCTATAACTGATTATCACATAAACAACAATGTCTTTCGCCACTAAAATTCACGCTAGATCTGTCTACGACTCCAGAGGTAACCCAACTGTTGAAGTTGACTTCACCACCGACAAAGGTTTGTTCAGAGCCATTGTCCCATCTGGTGCTTCCACTGGTATCCACGAAGCTTTGGAATTGAGAGATGGTGACAAATCTAAATGGTTAGGTAAAGGTGTCTTGAAAGCCGTTGCCAACGTTAACGACATCATTGCCCCAGCTTTAGTTGAAGCTAAAATTGATGTTGTCGACCAAGCTAAAATTGATGAATTCTTGCTTAACTTGGATGGTACCCCAAACAAATCTAAATTGGGTGCTAACGCCATCTTGGGTGTTTCTTTAGCTGCTGCCAACGCTGCTGCTGCTGCCCAAGGTATCCCATTATACCACCACATTGCTAACATCTCCAAGGCCAAACAAGGTAAATTCGTTTTGCCAGTTCCATTCCAAAACGTTTTGAACGGTGGTTCTCACGCTGGTGGTGCTTTAGCTTTCCAAGAATTCATGATTGTCCCAAGTGGTGTTGAAACCTTTCTGAAGCTATGAGAATTGGTTCTGAAGTTTACCACAACTTGAAATCTTTGGCTAAGAAACAATACGGTCAATCCGCTGGTAACGTCGGTGACGAAGGTGGTGTTGCCCCAGATATCAAAACTCCAAAAGAAGCTTTGGACTTGATTGTCACTGCTATTGAACAAGCTGGTCACACCGGTAAAGTTAACATTGCTATGGATGTTGCTTCTTCTGAATTCTACAAGGATGGTAAATACGACTTGGACTTCAAAAACCCTAACTCCGATGAATCTAAATGGTTAACTGGTCCACAATTAGCTGACTTGTACGAACAATTGATTGCTGAATACCCAATTGTTTCTATTGAAGATCCATTTGCTGAAGATGATTGGGATGCTTGGGTCCACTTCTACGCTAAAGTTGGTGAAAAGATCCAAATTGTCGGTGATGATTTGACTGTTACCAACCCAATCAGAATTAAGACTGCCATTGAAAAGAAGGCTGCCAATGCTTTGTTGTTGAAGGTTAACCAAATTGGTACCTTGACTGAATCTATCCAAGCTGCTAACGACTCTTACGCCGCTGGTTGGGGTGTTATGGTTTCCCATAGATCTGGTGAAACCGAAGATACCTTCATTGCTGACTTGGTTGTTGGTTTAAGATCTGGTCAAATTAAGACTGGTGCTCCAGCCAGATCTGAAAGATTGGCTAAATTGAACCAAATCTTGAGAATTGAAGAAGCTTTGGGTGCTGATGCCATCTACGCTGGTAAAGATTTCCACAATGCTCAAACTTTATAAGTTTAATAAAGAAATGAGTTTTTTAAAGTACCAGATATTTTTAAGATTCTCTTTTAGGTTTATATAGCAGAATGAACTTTTTAAATGTAATGTGAAATTTTTTTTTCAAATTTGTAGTAAAAATAAAATTATAAACCATCCTTAGAATTCATCTTTTGATCTCTGATTGACCAGCTTATTGGAGTTAAATATTCATAAAAAGTTCTTGTATTTTATTTTATTTTATTTTATTTATTTTTTACTTATTTACAATCTAATTACAAGTAGTCCTTTGAAATTGCGTCAAGACTTTCAAATAACCTTTGAGTGGCATAAAAGTTTCACTAAAGGTATTGTACAACGGTAATGGAGCCAATCTAATAACATCAGGTCTTCTTTCATCACAAATGATAGCATGGTCATGTAAATATCCATTTACTCTTTCCATGACATTCTTTGATTTGTCATCTAAATGAGGCTGGAACAAAATTGACAATTGACAACCTCTTTCTTCTTTATTCAATGGAGTTAAAATCTTAAAACCAAACTTGTTAGTGTCAGTACTATCTTGTGGAATATAATATTTAGAAGATGTCAAAATATCTTGTAAGAATTGGGTCAATACAATACTCTTTTCTCTAAGCTTAGTGACACCACCAACTTTAGCAAAAATTTCCAAAGAGGATTTGACAGCAACAACATCAATCACTGAAGGATTTGATTGTCTATAAGAAAGTGCTGAATTAATTGGATCAAATTCTTCCATCATTTTAAATCTTTCTTGAGCATTATTACCCCACCAACCAGCTAATCTTGGATTGAATGAATTTTTGGAATTATTTTTAGTATATTGTTCATGAACATAAATTCCAGCAATTGCACCTGGACCAGAATTTAAATATTTATAAGAACACCACGCAGCAAAATCCACTCCCCAATCGTGTAATTTCAAAGGAACATTTCCACTGCATGAGCTAAATCCCAACCTACTTTGATATTATTGTTTTTCAGTTTTATATATTTTGTGATTTTTTCAATTTGGAAAAATTGACCAGTATAATATTGAATACCAGGAAAACAAACCAATGCCAATTCATCAATATTTTCATCAATTGATTTGAGAATATTTTCAGTCTTGAGACAAGTTTCTCCATTTTCTGGTTCTAACTGAATAAGGTGGGTTTCATCATACCCAAACAATTTAACAATGTTGAGAAAGGCATAATAATCGGATGGAAATGCTTTCTTTTCAAACAATATCTTTGTTCTTTTACCTTCTGGTCTGTAAAAATGAATCAACATTGCATTCAAATTAGCAGTCAATGATCCCATAATTGCCACTTCATTTTCTTGAGCACCAACAACTGGTGCAATTAAAGGTAATAATGGTAAATCGATATCTACCCAAGATGTCAAGGACTTATCCGGATGATTAAAATGTGACTCAACACCACGTTCAACCCATGCATTTAATTCATCATTTATTGCTTTCTTGGTATTCTTAGGCATTAATCCTAAAGAATTCCCACACAAGTAAATTGACTCAGTAGATGGGTCATATTTTTACTCTCAATGCCTAATGATTGAAAAGTTGGAATAGCAAATTCTTCTTTATAAGTTGGGAATTTTAAATCAAGATTTTAGCTTCTTCTAAGGACATATTTTCAAGGGGTAGTGTATGAGAGGGGGGACGGGGCGGAGGAACAGGAATAGTGGTTTCCAAGAAATAGGCTAACTTAAGAATGTTGAAATATTGGATCGAACGAAAGATCGGTGAAAAATCTCTGTTACTTTGAGTAATCTCAACCAAATCAACCAAAAAAAAAAAAAAAAAAATAATAATAATAGATACGCCCATTCGAAAGGACCACTTGAAAATTAAGAACAGTTAATCTAAAGTATGATTCACTCAGTTTTAATCTGTATGTATTATTTATATCATTAGACATAACTCATAATTATTGAAATGCTAACTTGTCCTAGTTAACAACGATGGTCTTCCTCGTTTAATGAAATTTTACACCAAAGTTGATATAGCGACCCAAAAATTGTTATTACAACAAGTACATCAATTGATATCGGTTAGGTCTTCACAAGAATGTTCATTTATAACTCCACCTTCATTATTAGAGGATATGGATGATATAAAGGTGATTTATCGTCATTATGCAACATTATATTTTGTATTTATTGTGGATGATCAAGAGTCAGAGTTGGGGATATTAGATTTGATTCAGGTATTTGTGGAGTGTTTGGATAAATGTTTCACCAATGTATGTGAACTAGACTTAGTTTTTGGATGGCAAGTTTTACAAACTGTTTTAGAAGAAATAGTACAAGGAGGAATGGTTATAGATACAAATATCAACCGAATCGTCGCTGCCGTTGATGATGCCAATAGTCAAAAGAATGCAAACACCAACGGAAATACGATCAGCTCATCTATACTACTGTCCTTATCCAGAGATAGAGGATTCTGGGGTAGGTAAATTGTTTCTCAAATAGGCGATGTATGTATTTACAAGATTGAATAAATAGAATGATTTACGTAATTAGAAAAATTTCCACCAGGAGGAGTTCTTCTTTTTCTTTTCTGATAACAACTTTTCTGCTTCTTCCACTTCCTTATTGGCTTTGGCAATTTCTTCTTTTGTTGGGATTCAAACTTTTCTTTATGAAATAATTCTGCATCAACTAGTTCCATGCTTAAGTTTCTTTGTTCCTTTTCAAACGGAGATCCAATAGGCCCAGCTTTCCAGATGGGATCATTAGAAGCAGAAGTCTTTTTGACTATTTCCATCAACTTTTGTTGTTCTGCTGCTCTTAACTCTTTATTTCTTTCATAATTTTCTAACTTCTGGTGAAAAGCTAGCAATTAAGTCTTCATCAGTTGGACGAATTGTGTAATACAACAAGAAACCAGTTCCAACTAAACATCCTCCAGCAAAATAAACTCTAGCCCATCTATACCACAAAGGTTTCACTGATGACATATCTCAAATCCTGTTATTTTTGTACTTGTATGGAATGCAAGATTGTAGATATGATACAGTACACTACAGTACAGTACAAGTGAAATGGCGAGATGTGAAAGTGATTGTCCTCACGCACTCCCTCACCACTACCAACCATCTACACAACTAAAAAAAAATACAAATCAAGGAGAGTAAGAAAAAAAAAAAAGAATTTGAATATAGTGCATCTGTGCAGGCCATAAATATAGTGCAAGTAATTGTAAAGAGTAATCAGCAGGTGGTTCTAACATTTGAGTATGGTTTGATAATAATTTAGAAACAACGTGTAACAAATAAATAAAAAAATATCGTACAATAATTTAAACACCCCTGCAAGGATACTGAATAAATTACCTGATGCTTCAGTCAATTGAGTACAGTATGTGAAAAAAAAGCATAGCCGAGTATGTTTTAACTTACTTTAAAATTTATTTGTAGTAATGGAAATTATGGCAAACTTCAATATTTAAAGTGTAAACTTGGTTACGCGTAGACACTTCGCATGGAAGGAGAAGAAAAAAATTCAATTCAAATAGCCAACATTTTACTCTCCCATACAACAAACCTTCTCTTCCCAAAAAAAAAAAAAAAAAAAAAAATAAACAATACTCACTGGGAACGACGTCGTATACGATATGTCTAATGTTCGATCTCTGTATGATTGTGCTCTGTTATTTCTATTTATATTTCTTACTCCTTTTCTTTATGTCAGCTAATTCATTTTGGAATTTCGATCAATTCTATCAAATCAAAATATCTGTCTAATTTGAACTACATCAACCCCTATTCTTTCCAATTACCGAAGAGCAAGGAGAGTTTTCTTTTTTTTTTTTTTTCACTACAATATTTCATAGCCACTTTCGAGCTGCATCTTTTTTTTTTTAAAGTTTTATATTTTTGATTTTCGAGGGGTTTCTTTTTCCTATTCAAAGTTATATAAAACCTACAAATCCCACTCGTTCCTTTCGTTTAGAGATTATAAAATTAAAGGAATCCAAGAATCAAAATCTCCATTTCTTATCTACTACAAGTTACAATTCTTCAAGATACAACTATTATAATCAAGTAGCACCAAATACTTTTTTTTTTTTTTTCAACAAAAAATCAAGAAATAATCCAACTTATACTTATCATTATCCTTACTGCCAATGTCAGTCAAACAAGAGGTACCTAATTCAACATTTAACTCCCTCGATATTTCATTTGGAGAAAACGACGCGTCAGTGTCACAGGATCCAATGGCTCACCTGATCCCTCGAAAACAATCAAAATCATCAACTGGTAAAAGAAAATACCACCAGAAATCCAGGAATGGGTGTTCAACGTGTAAGAAAAGACGCGTCAAATGTGATGAACAGAAACCTGTATGTGGAAATTGTACTAAATTGAAACTTGATTGTGGTTACCTTCATGCCACTTCTGAAAATACTGAAAATAAAACTTCAGAACTGGAAGGACCTCAGCCAAAAAAGA
This sequence comes from Candida sanyaensis, assembly GCA_911254575.1. Taxonomy (NCBI): domain Eukaryota; kingdom Fungi; phylum Ascomycota; class Pichiomycetes; order Serinales; family Debaryomycetaceae; genus Candida; species Candida sanyaensis. The sequence goes on from CAJVQF010000005.1 coordinate 1,464,055, forward strand.
GAAAGAGAAAATCGTCTCTGAATCTTGAGTTACCAATGAGTGGCACAACAACGCAACAAGCAACACCCTCCATGACTCCAAGCCCGGAAGTTGCTGCCTCCAAAATGAATCCATCTTCGTTGCCACAGACGAATCCATTGAGTGCATTGTCTTCTGGTCTTTTGAATGCAGGAAATTTGAACAACTTGAATATTTCTCATTTGGTGAATAATCTTTCAGGATTAGGTGATTTTAGCAACCTTGCAAGTCTTGGAAATTTGGCAAGTCTATCTAACTTGGCCACATTAGCACAATTACCAATAGATTTAAGCAATTTAGGTGCTTTACTAGATCCGCTGATGGCAAACAATCTTGCTGCAAATGCCTTGGGAAGCAGTACAACGAGTTCTATGTCAAATAATGTCAACGTTCAGCAAGATGGATTTGAATCAAGAAAATCTCTGACAGTACCAGAGATGCAACAAACCCAACAGCAGCATTCAGTCCAAGCCCAAGCACAGCACTGACATGGTCAGCCACAGATGCAACAGCAGCAACAGCAGCAACGCCAGCCACGAACAGAGCCACAATCAACAACAATACCAATGAGGACAGACCCAATTCAATCTAATCCTACTCAACCAACTTTGGCGTCACAACAAGAACTACCAGGAATGAATTATCCAGGTTGTAGTACGACTTCGACGGCAACAAATCCATTTGTGGCGACTGCTACCGCGGCTGCAGCAGCTACATCAACCACGGGAGCTTCTTCTTCTTCTTCTTCTATGAATACGGGTGCTTCATCTACGGCCACAGCTGATACTTCTGAAAAATCAATACCTAATATTTCACCAAACGCGTCCCACTCTTCAAATCCTTTGAATAATGCTATTCCTAATGGAGTACAGTCTAGTCTAAACATGCTTGATTTGAAATTGATGTTCCACTATACTTCACAAGTAGCAAACACTATTACTGGTGCTGGTATATCCGAGACGAATATCTGGAACCATGATATTCCATTATTGGCATTCGAGCATCCATTCTTGATGCATTCGATATTGGCATTTAGTGCTACTCACTTGTCTAGAACGGAAAAGGGTTTAGATCAATGTGTGACTTCTCACCGTGGAGATGCTTTGCGTTTATTGCGAGAAGCAGTGTTGAACATCAATGCAGATAATACGGACGCATTAGTAGCTAGTGCTTTGATATTGATTATGGATTCGTTGGCAAATGCATCATTTCCTTCTTCGACTTCCCCTAAATCATTACCTGCTTCTGCATGGATTTTCCATGTCAAAGGTGCTGCGACTATTTTGACCGCCGTGTGGCCATTAACTGAAGCTTCTAGGTTCTATAAGTTTATTTCGGTAGATTTGGGAGATTTAGGGGATATCATTAACCAAGGAGTAAGCTCAAGCAAAGCCAAGGGTATTGGTCGTGATGGAGTTTGTTACTATACTGATTTGGAATGCCATGATGCTGATATTGCAGATTTATACCCCGTTAAAATTGATTCTCCGTATTTGATCACGCTAGCATATTTGAACAAATTGCACAAGGAACGTTACAAATCTGATTTCATTTTACGAATTTTTGCTTTCCCAGCACTTTTAGATAAACAATTTATGGCATTGTTAATGTCTGGTGATGTCAAGGCGATGAGAATTATGAGAAGTTATTATAAATTATTGCGTTCTTTCACTACCGAAATGAAAGATAAAGTGTGGTTCTTGGAAGGTGTTTCCATGGTCTTGCCTGCTAATGTTGAAGAGTATGCTGGTGGTGCTGGTGGTATGTATATGATGATGGATTTCCTTGGTGGAGGTCCAGCCATCATAGACGATCACGAGATCGATAAAGAAATGACAAAATTTGATCCAAATGGATCACTTACTAATAAATTAATTGATACCAACAACTTGCCTAGTGATATAACTAGCAATTTAGATATCATGCAAGGTGATACAACTTTTATGAACTTGAAATAGGATATCCTTATATAATAAGAATTAATAATTAATATATGTATGTAAATAATGAAAGGTAAAACAACTGTTTGACCTGTAAAAAGTGGGATATCACGTAGGGAGATAATTAAAATTTTTAAAACACATGCATATCCAAAGATAGCTGAGAGACTCGAAATCGTACGTTGGTTATTACTATCACTAGTTGATAGATTTACATGCTATTCATATACCGCTACAACTTACCTACTACTTAAGACGTTATTATTACATATTCCAGGTAAAAATCAGTGCCAGATCAAGACCAAAAACCAGGGTCAAAAAAAAAAAAAAATAAAATAAAATAATACAAGAGGTAGTGCATATGCGTAGATTTCGATTTTTTTTTTTTTTTTTTACTGAAAGTGAGAAGTTTGAAGAAAAATTTTGTTCATAAAAGCACAACACACGATAACCTAGAGATTTCTAATAACTTTTTCCGATTTTAACATTTAACAATAAATCGTCAATAAACCCCAACAACAGTGAATATTTAGACCAATATTCATTAAATTTCTGTTTTTTGTCATTAATTTTTTTTATATTTAAGGTGTTAATTTAGACTTTATCTTTCTCATTATCAAAGTTTTCTGTTTGTTTGTTGTCTTTGTTGTTTTTTTTTTTTTTTAAAAAAAAATTAAATTAATCCTACCAATTTACTTTTAGTTTTTTCCCTGATTTTACTACATATCTAGAAAAAGAGATGCAGACCATAAAATGTGTTGTTGTCGGCGATGGTGCCGTTGGTAAAACCTGTTTATTGATTTCATATACCACAAGTAAGTTCCCAGCTGATTACGTTCCAACCGTGTTTGATAATTATGCAGTCACAGTCATGATAGGTGATGAACCATTCACTTTAGGATTATTCGATACTGCCGGACAAGAAGATTACGATAGATTAAGACCATTATCATATCCATCTACTGATGTTTTCCTTGTTTGTTTTTCGGTTATTTCTCCAGCTTCATTTGAAAATGTTAAAGAAAAATGGTTCCCAGAAGTTCATCATCATTGTCCAGGTGTCCCAATAATCATTGTTGGTACACAAACAGATTTAAGAAACGATGATGTTATTTTGCAAAGATTACATAGACAAAAGTTGTCACCAATCACACAAGATCAAGGTGAAAAGTTGGCTAAAGAATTAAGAGCTGTCAAGTACGTTGAATGTTCTGCATTGACTCAAAGAGGATTGAAAACCGTGTTTGACGAAGCTATCGTTGCAGCATTAGAACCTCCTGTTATCAAGAAATCCAAGAAATGTGCTATCTTGTAATTTGACTGGGAGGATTAAATCATGGAAATAGGGCATTAAATCAGATATTGAATATCTAAGTTTTTGTTGATTTTCGTTTCTTTTCTTTTCTCTCTTTTTTTTTTTTAACTCTTATATTTATGTTAGATTGATTTTATCTTTTTCTTTTTTCTATTTATTAAATTTGTTTACATAGTGCTTAATCATTTGGTTTTACTAGATCTTCTTGTTTGAAAGAATCAATTCTCTTTTTTTTTCTATTCGTAATTACATTAAACCAAACAGGTCTTCTTTCTCTGGTAAATCGATTGGTGATTCTTCATTATACATATGGCAATTTTTTTCCCCTTTTATTATAGTATTATGAGACAAGAGCGAACAGGGGACGGGCGACGCGCGCGAAAGTGATTTATGTTAGTGTTAGTAATTTATTTATTTTTTTTTTTTGATTTGTTTTGATTTGGTTTGAGAAGATTTTTCTTATTCTTCACAGATTTATATTCATTTCTTTGATTGTATCAGATTGTATTTTTGTTTGTCATCATTGATAGATATTTTACATTGATTCTATAATTATTCCATACGTCAATAATGAATGGATACACTGATAATTTAGAAAATCAAACAATATCTTCAGGTTATATGGTTGCTAGTTTTGAAAGAAAATCCAACGTGCTACAAGAAACATCTCATAATATCATGAACATATCACCAAGAGGAGGAGACAAAAGGTCGTTTCTGAACAAGAAAGCCGCAAGAGAGCTGCTGTGAGTCCTATCAAATCAATAACCGAAACAGTACGCCGGAAGTTGGATAAAAATGTTTGTCCCGAAGAAGAGGAAGAACACGTCATTGTGGCCGATACTGTTGCTGAATTAGAGTATCAAAATTGGCTATTGGAACAACGTCTAGCACAAACTAAAGAATCAAACGAATTTTTAATGTTGGAACGACAGTTTTCTAAGTTAAATTAATTGTATATAATGTCACGAAATATAATACCTACTTGGAGCTTCTAGTACTTTTGAAATATTGAGACAATTTAGAATCATCAGCATCAAAGTATTTACCATCTCTTGAATTGATCCAATCATTATGTCTTTGACTCATTTTGATCTTTTCGTCTTCTCTTGTTCCTCTTCTTGTCAAATCTTGGCTAAGCCAATGCAATGCTAATGGGTGCAATGATTCAGCTTTACCAACAATTATTCTATCCTTTTGTACTTCGACTTTACCGTTATCATCCACAAATTCTATATCGTTAATAGCAACATCATTTAACTTCACACCAGCATCAATGTGGATAACTCTATCACACCACTTATGGCCCAAACCATCAAATATATGTGTAGCATATACAACAGTACAATTTCTAGTAATACATTCTTGTTTTAAATAGTTTAATAATTTCAGTCTAACAACAACATCTAAATCTATAGTGACTTCATCTAATAATAATAATTTCCAAGGTTTTACTAAGCCCATGGCAATTTGAACACGACGTCTTTCACCATCAGAGATATTTAACATTGACCAATTTGGGTCAATATCTAAAATATCAATCAACAAGTTACGTCTATCCTCATAAGTTTGACCTCCAATGGATGCTAACAATAAATTAACAGGAATATCTCTTTTGATGATCGAATTGGTGGCCCATTCAGTTCCCAAATATGTTATATAATTATTTATATCCGAATTATGTTGTTCATGACGTTGTGATGAGAAATGAAATGGATCAAATCCACCTAATTTAAGATGTCCCTTTTTGATTAATGTTTTACCTGCTAAAATTCGAAGTAATGTAGATTTCCCTGCACCATTTGGCCCTACCACTAAATTTGTGCTTCCCCAAGGAATTTCTAAATTAAATTCTTGTAACCCAATTTTCTTACTTCCTGGAAATTCATAAGTAAGATCAGTAACCTCAATTGCTAAGATACTTTGTTCTTCGGAAGTTGACATAGTGATTATATTACGAGATAAGAATAGATTTTGTTTGAAAATCTTGAATAGTATAAGGTTTTTGTTTTTTTGGCTATTTTTTTTTTCGACGATGGTTACGCAACCAGTGACCCCCTTGCAAAAGATCGCACGATCTTTTCGACCTAAAACTGTGTATCGCGATTTATCGTACATACTAGTGTTATAAATACAGACTTAAACATTTTTCTAATTAAACCAAGACAAAATTTCCTCCTTCGTAGGAACATTTTCAAGTTGGTTGAAAATTTCTTTAATTTCATCAGCAGAATCTTTATCATGGTAGACATATTTTCTAAAATATGACTTCAATAATCCTAAATATTCATAGAATAACCATTGTTTATCCACTTCAGCAGCATTTGTATCGTTTAACTCATCAATTGAAACCGACTCATCATTTGGTAATTCTAATTTATTCAAATTCGTAATAATACCTTTTGCTAATTGAAAAATTAAATCTTTCTGCTTAGAATTGGCTAAAACTCTATTAATCGATTCCATACAGGATACGTTATCGATAATCAAGTTTGATTCCAATGCCTTTTGTAACAAATAATTTGGTTTGATAATACCAAATTCAATCAAATATTCTAAAATTAAAAATACAACTTGAGGTTGATGAATCCAGATTCTAAAAATAGCATCAATTATCCATATTTGCCTATCTTGTTTTTGTTCCTCAGTTAAATGCAAATCCTCAAACTGAGCTTCTTCCCCAACATAATCAATAGGAGCTCCACTTAAGAATTTTAACTTGTTTATATCTCTGCTCAAGATACTAACCACTGAGTAGATTGATCTTGATCCAATGTAAGCGTAAGTTTGTAAGATTAAATTGATGGCAAACCTCTCAGGATTTGGTACTTCAATGTCGGCAAGTACTGACTTGTACAATTCATTGAATTCGGTGTTTGATTTCCAGTGAGTAAGAATAAAATCGTATACTTTTGATCCCGTTTCATGGAATGGTAATTCAGAGTTTGTAAAATTGAAAAAGATCTCATCTTGCGCCGAAACACTGTTCTTAGCCGATAATTGCTCTTGTTTTTGTTCAATGAGTTCTTTCAACTTTTCTCCAGAACCCCATATAACTCAGTATCATATTCTAAAATATAGTCTTTCACATCTGAAACCATACTAACATCTAAATATTGATAAAATTCTTCCAAGTTATTGATCTGATCATCTACCACTTCAACAAAACTATCCTTTATTCTTTTCTTGTTAGACAATCTGATCTCCTTGGCAATTAAGTTCTTAATAAAGTTCTTCTTTGGATGATACTTCAAGTTTCTATACTTTTTGGAATCTTCAACCCATTCATCCCATTTCCAGGAAAATTCGAAATTGGATAATTGAATACTCATCCAATCTAAAAATCTCAATTTTAATTCATAATCTAAACATTCCAAGTTATTATATAAGAATCTAATTGCACGACCAAAAACCGGAGCAATAGATTCAGTTGATTCACGACAACATGAAATCAAAACAGCATAATAATACATCTCAACTTCTAATGTTGCTGGTAATTGGAAAATCATAGTAAGAATACTTTCCACAGCAACATCTTCAATTTTCCAGGTTGACAATGGTGGGTTATTTGTCCCCAGGGCATTGTCCTTGTCAATTTCATTCAATTGATCTATGCTGGTACCTGGTGGAGCAAACAATTTTTGATTGAAAAACATATCCAAAATACTAAGCTCAATAGCAGTTTCGTTCTTGTTAAATGAAAGGTTGGTTAAGATATCGAAGGCAATATCTTTAAAAAACAACCCATAATATGTCTCAATTGGAGGAACTGTTTCATAAGTAGTTGTGTTGTTGTATACTTGAAACAAATAACGTGGGTCTTCTTGCCACAACTTGTCAATGGAATCAGGTTTGAAGGAATCGTCCGTGATGGTTGGAAATGAAAATTGAGGTAACTTGTGCTTTACCAATTCACTAGAAATAGAGTTATTAGCCAAACATGATTCAAGAACCGGATCCAAGAATGGTTTAAAATCAAGGAACAAGTCGAAATTCCACTCATTCTGCTTTAAAGTCAAAAGAGCTGGTAAGATTAAATCAACCATTTGTCTTGGAACATATGGTAAATCAAAATTATTGAATCTGGAATCAAAAGGAAACAACACTGATGCTGGTTGGTATACAATTTTAAAATTAGTGGCTAAGCCAATTAATTCATCAACATGAATTTTCAATTCGTCTGATTTATCGTTACTGAACAAATATGGAATGGCAATTAACACATTGTAGTAAATTTCTTGAGCAACCCCATCTCTTGATTCCTTTTCCTTTTGTAAGTCAATAGCAAAGTTTAAAAATTGTTTATAAATTTGAATTATACTATAGTCCTCGATAATTGGAATCAAAGTACTCAAGAATTTCAATACATTTTTAATATGGTTGAATGGAGAGCCTTTTTGAGAATCCAACAAAGACTGTATCTTAGAATGTAAATACTCAATGACATACTTTGCAACAACAAAGTTTTTGGCATTACAGATTAAAACTAAATTTGAAATGGCACTAATTTTATGTGGTTGTTCTGTAATCAATGCATAGATGGTTGGTAGTATAGCATTTCTTAAAGTGTCCATTTTCTCAAATTCAGCAACAATTGGATTGGAAATGTAATTTGTATCAGCAATTAAGTTCTCCACATCACCAGTTTCACCAAGTCTTCTTATATCTTTACAGATGTTATTGGTTAATTCTTGCTCTGGGTCAATATGTTGTCTCTTAGACTCAAAGTTATTGAAACGGGAACCTTCAAATTGTCCTCCATGAGAATCATCGTCTTCAAACTCATCTCTTGTTCTTTTCATTGAATTCTCCATAATGCAATAAAGTTGTTGTAATGTCAATAGGAAAGTATCAAGGCAAAGATAGTTGTTGCAAGTCGTGGGAGAAATTTTTCATCTTCGAAACGAAGGTGGTGCGAACAAAATAAGTAAAAAAAAAATAAAATAAAAAAAAAAAAAAATAAACAGATTGGGCTATTGCTTGAACAATAAATTAGAAGAAGTGATATAGTTCCGTTTTAGGAAGTCTACATTTTTGTTGGCCACATGCAGGATCGGATCAACCATGCGTGGCTCATGATGCTGCAGGTCAGTTTTTTTTTTTTTCCTTTTTTTTCCTTTTTTTTCCGTTAATTAATTTATGAAGCGAAAGTGGTATAAAACTATGACTCAAAAATAATAAATTCCAGTCTTTTATAAAAAAGTATAAAAATTTTTCAGCCTCTATTAAATCCATCGGTTCTTTGATCATCATTTCAACAGTCGTCTTACTTCAACAGTAAATTAAAACATGGGACACTATAAGGAAATTTTTCAACAAAAAAGATTAGTTCTTGATGGAGCTTTAGGAACTGAATTAGAAAGGTTGATACCAAACACTTCAGCCAGCCTCCCAAGCAGCAGCCCACTTTGGTCGGGTCAAGCTTTGATCAATAACCCAGAATTGGTTGAACAAGTTCATTTGGACTACATTAATGCAGGTGCTGATATTATTATTACTTCAACTTATCAAACATCTTATGCTTCCTTGAGTAAATATGTTGGATACAATATGGAAAAATCAGTTGAACTTTGGAATCTGTCTCTTGTTGCAGCAAAAAATGCCGTTAAGAGATCTGGTCGTAATGATGTTATTATTGCTGGATCAATCGGACCTTATGCTACTGTTCTTGCCAATGGATCAGAATATTCTGGAGATTACCAAGGTGCCACTTATGAAGACATTGTTGAGTACCATACTCCATTATTTATTTTTTACGACAATTCCGATGCTGATATTATTTGTATTGAAACTATTCCAAATTTCACCGAATTGAAAGTTGTTATTGATTTGATGAAGAAGTATACCAAGAAGGAATACTTTATTGCTATTAACCCACAAACTGCAGATGCATTAAGTGATGGTACTACTTTGGATAAAGTTGCAGAATTATTCAAAACTGTTGAAGATACATCTAGATTTCTTGGTGTTGGTATAAATTGTACTAACTACGATTTGATTAGTGATATCTTGAAATACTTCACTGAGTTTCCAACTTTAGTTTATCCAAACATGGGATTCGTTTACGATACCGAAGTACACAAATTTCTTGCAGATGCAAATCATACATTATCTTGGGATGCTGCCGTTAATGAATGGTTAAAGAATGAAAATGTTAGAGCTGTTGGTGGATGTTGTAGTACTGGTCCAGCAGAAATCTCTGTCATTTCCAAGATTCTCAAGGAATAAGTTATACAAAGATAGTTTACATTACGCATTTATAGGAGTATTATACAGCTAAAGTAATAGATATATTTATAACTTTTATACTCTCTAAGCCCCCTGTCATATTACTTAAACAAGAATTAAGCCCAAAATCAAGTTCATCAACACAAGGAAATAAGAAGTCGATACAACATTCATAGATGGACCACTGCCACCATTCAGTCTTGTAGAGCTCAGGGAAGACGTACCACTGTCCGAAGATGACAGGTCGTTTAATGTTGTAGGATTTGTGTTACTTCCTGATGTGTTCGAACCACCGCTGCTGGTGCTGCTACCTGTGGCGCCGCCAGTGCTACTTGTGGCAACCGTTGCTAGACCAGAAATTCCACTGACACTAGATACTGGAGCAGCTTCTCTTAATCCACCTGTCCAACAATAATCTTCAAAACATTTTTTACAGTCATCTGATTGTTCATGGCCCAACCTTTCTTGTTGCCTTCTAATAATGGCGCATCCAACACATTTAAGCCAGTTTTCATCATCAGTTAAGTTATTTCTGGTAACTGCTTCAAACCCATTTCTTATGGCTCCCAATTTTTCCTCATTGGAGTAAGATAATTTAAAGGTGGAGAAATTTGAATTATAACTCATTCTATTGTTGGATGTATAAACAACCAAGGGAACATCTGTTGCATTTATATCATCATTATTATGCCATGATACCAAATCAGACAAATCAGAAGCATTGCAACCAAAAAACACTGGCTTGTCTCCAAGGTCTTGATCTAAAAATCCATCAACATCGGGAACAAATGGGAATGGTGTTCCTTTACCCTGTTTAGCAAATTGACGTTTATATGTTTCCATGATTGATGTACCATTGGGCCAATTTTGATCAGTATCTGCAGAGTTATCAAAAGCAAAGATAACGTCAACATCTCTTGCAGTTTGAATTAATGGGTAAAATGGTACATTTTGTAAATCTTCACCTCCATCACATAAATAAAGGGTATCATTATTGACTATTGATTTTGCATTTGCTGATTCAGCCCCAAAAAATGGGTTCGGTTCATAAATAGCAATATCATATTCCTTTTCACTTACACCCGCTAAAACTTTTTTAAGGATCAGTTTAATTATGCTATTAATGGAATAATTATCCAATTGAAGAAGGACTTGATTAAATAATGATGATGATGTACCCATTATAAACCCAGCATTATCGTAATTTTCAACACAAATATCAGTAATATTGGGATCACCATTATGGAGTACCGAGCCAATATATTTTACATCACTAAATGATCGTAATGAAGGATCCCATGAGCCTAATTCGTATGGACTTATTTCAAAAACTGTGGAATTTTCATTGATAATAAGAGTATGTGGAGTTCTACCATTCGCAACAACAATTGGATATGGCATCAGATGATCTTTGAAGCCGGAGATATTACGAATACTGGACCAAGTTACATTCGCTGCGCCCTCTCCATCTTCAAAAAATTGATATGAAAGTGCCTTTCCCCATGTATCGGTAATTGAAGTTTCAAAACCAGCATCCTCCTTAGCATCAATTGCTTTAGATAACCCATAATAATAAGCAATGGTTTTATCAATTCTTATTCCACTTGGATTTAGGATGGAATCTTCAAGATCCCAAATACTTGAATCACCATTGACAATATCTTTAACAGATAACCAATCATTCAAAACCAATGACCCAACTAACCAATTTCCACCAGATAATCCCGTTAAATATGTCGAACTTTCTAATAATCCACCTAATCCATGGTCATTTGCACCATCATATCGACCATCTAATCCAAGAATCTGACCTGCTCCACATAACATAGCTCTGTAACCACCACCACTGAATGATAATCCAATTGTAATATTGTGGGTATCGGAGTTATCATTAATAAATGATTCAGCATCAAATCCAGAAATATTAGATTTTTGCAGCAAGAAATCAATCAAATTCTTATTGGTTATTTCATGTCTATTGATTAAGTATTCTTTTTCATTGTCATTGATCCCAGATGCTTCACGAACTATATCATGACTAGGACATGTAACATTGAATGGTGCATAATCATTTCTACCATTTGAATCTTCACTTCCCCCAGTATCCAAAAAAATCTGGTACCATGATGAATCAGTACCAGTACTTTCGCTAGTAGATGATGAAGAATCGGCGATCGAGTCTGTTTCCGAAGATGAGCTGGATGTACTTGTTGATGATGATCCTGAACCAAAGGGCCAAAACCCACCCCCTCCTCCATCTGTTGTGGAAGTTGAAGAACTATCCGAGGAAGATGAAGAATCTGAATCACCTGAATCAAAGGGCCAAATCGCTTGAGTTTGTTTTGCAATAAGTAGTGCTATTAGTAATGAATAAAATTTCATTGTTGATGGTGTGTGTGGGGTGATTTTGGGTGAATCGCAAAATTTTGAATAACAGAATATGAACAAGGGATTTATATAAGATTTAAATAGTATTACCTTTGGAAGGAAGAATATGTACAAGATATATACCAATTAAAATCCGTTTTGAACTATTGGAATAGCAATTTTGATGACATTCATGAAAATCGAAATATGGGATTCTTTCTAGACATTTTGAATACAGCTCAATGAGTATTTCCTAATTAGGTAAGCGCAAAGAATCTTAAAAAAAGAAAAAAAAAATAATGTAGCAATCTATACGCTCGGTTAAAATAGACTTATAGTCCACTTTGCATTTAACAGATGGGAACCACGGCACGAAAGAGATTTATTGGTATAAACTGTTTAATAGACATGTGTGTACCAATTTCATTATAACAGACTAATTTATAAAAAACAATTTATGTTATAATTAATACATAGATATATAAGAAGACGTTGTTTCTTCTTTTCCATTTCTATAAAGTTATAAACTAACTATAATAGACAGTAAAAATTTCAAGCAAATGTAAACATACCTCTCCCAATTCAAATTCATTTCCTTTTTCAAAAAAAAATAGACCTTTTCAAAAGACAACTAAAATACAAAACAGAAAGCAATCAATACTAATATACAATAATCTTTTATTTTTTCCATATTTTTCCTTTTCCGTTTTCTAATTGAATAAAAAGAAAATTATATATAAAAAAAAACAAAGAATAATAATTTCGTAAAAATAAATAGAACAGACATGGGACGTAACGCCTCCTCTACTTTTAATTCTCATCTAAGTCTTCCTAGAAGGTCCAGTTTTAAAGTCTGGCTTGAAGTCTGGTTTCTTCGTGGTGTTACCCTTTTTGACCTGAAACTTGGCCAATATTGGAACATGATCCGATGGGAAATTTGCATCTGGGAAACCAATACAATGGCTGGTATATTCTTCATCAACTTTACCAAGTAAACCCTTGACTTGCAAAGTCGGAGTAGAATACCAAATGTAATCAATATTATCAGTGAACCCAGGAGTCATGTTAGTGAATGGTAATTCTCCAACAGTTTCATATGCGGATTTTAATTTGAACGGATGATGGAACCCTTCTTCTGTAAATTTACCGAAATTTCTATCACTCAAATCATCATGGTCCTTGGATGCACCAGTAGAGAATAACTGATACACTGCACTATCTTTAACAGAATTCAAATCACCACAGACAATTATTGAAGCATTTTTGATATCATCTCCTCCCTGGTTTTGTCTCTTGAGAGTCACTTGCAACTCTTCCAACAAAATACCAACTTGTAAAGTCTTGACATCGTTAAAAGCTGGATCCCAGTGCAAATGGGTATTAACAACAGTAATATTTTCACCAGATTCTTTATGTTGAAGGAAAAGAATCAAAGCAATGTTATCCTTATTCACATATCTATTGAATGCATCCTCGGTTTTCTTATATCTGTCATTTCCTAACCAAGCACTGGCATATTCAAAGTTTTGTTTATTGGATAAACTAAACTTTTCACCCCTGTAAAAAGTTGCGCATCCATCAACTTTCTTTTTGGATTCACTATCGTGCATGGTTTTAGCTCTGGTTTTATTATAGAAATGACCACGATAACCTTTGGATGACATTAATGGAAGCCAGAACTCATTGAATGTTCTTGTTTCTACTTCTTGTAAACAAATAATATCGGTACTATAATCTAATATTTCCTTTTCCAAGACATTTTTTCTGTACTCCCAGTCCAATGCCCAGGATGGGGTAAATTTATACATTTTTGGAGTAGCATAATGTTGACACAATGTATTGTATGATAAAACAGTGAAGCAGTCTCCTGATCCTGATCCTGATCCTGATCCCACTTTATAAGTTTCAAGAGAATCAGCCACTTCACCATCATCCTCTAATGTTAACCATGGACGTGGTTGTGGAGTTCTTGTAATTGTGGTTTGGTCTCTCAAGGTACATATCAATTCTTTGGTTCCCTTTTCGGCAATCAAGTTAGAGAATTTTGGTTCTAATGGGTTTCCTTCAATACCAAGGAATAATAATTCAATCAAGTTCCCGAATGAGTAAGGTAAAGTTTTGATGTTGTTATCAAAAAGATATAAATATCTCAAGTTGAAACATAACCCTAATTCCTCAGGTACTTCATTAATTCTATTATGTGATAAATCCAAAGTTCTTAAACTTCTTAATTTCTTGATTTCAGGTGGTATAATAGTCAACTTGTTATTGTTTAAATACAATGATTCTAAAAAATCATAATGAAACAATTTGGGAGAAATATTAACCAATCCTTGTCCACTTAAATCCAATTGACACCATAATTGTCTACCCTGAGTTTTGAGTCTCATTCTTTGTTCTTCCATAGATTCATCGTCAATACTATCTTGTGGATTCTTCTTGTTATGTAATAATGCCGAGGTGGAAGTAGGAGTACCTGGGAAAAGTACAGCCTTCTTTTTCTTTTCTTCCTCTTCAATACTTTGGATCATGGTTTTGGTAGCTTCCACCAATCCAACAGACTTTACATCACTATATGGATTTTTCACTTTTCTTGAATTTGAAGCGTATTGTCTTGCATAATAATGAGGGACATTGGCACTTCTTGATATTTGACACAATTGTTGTTGATGTTGCCAAAACACAGAATTTGGATTATCTACATTAGTAGAATTCATCTGAAGCATAGAAGGTTGTTGAAGTGATTGAAGTTGGATCTGTTGTTGTTGCTGTTGTTGTTGAACCTGAAGCACGGCTGCTTGTTGTGGAGTGTAGAACTGCTGCCCTTGTCCTTGCCCTTGCTGTTGCTGTTGTTGCTGCTGCGGAGGCTGTGGTTGAAGATGTCCAGGTTGACGTGGGATTTGTTGGTTTTGCAGATATGGCTGTTGTAATGGCAGACCATTATTGTTAGCTTGTTGCTGTTGCTGTGGTTGTCCCTGTTGGGTTTGTTGAAATTGAGGGAAAAATTGTTGTTGCTGTTGTTGTTGCTGCAATACTGATGGTTGGTTACGTTGATAATTGTTTTGATAAATGTTTTGACCCAACCCTTCTCCAAAATTATCACCAGGTTGGAAAGCAGCTCCTAATATACCAGCTGAAGGTTGCTGATTTTGTTGTTGCTGTTGATTCTGCCCTTGGTGGAGTTGTTGTAATAAAATTTGTTGAGTTTGTAAATTGGACTGGGGTTGTCCTTGCAATTGACCATGCAGGAACTTATTAGCAATGTTCATAATAACCGTTTTTCAATGAATATATTTCTAGGTTATACCTTCACGTTGATTTATTTCACTTTCTTTCTTGCTACCGTGAGGTACGTTTCAATTATATTCTTTTCTTTCACGGCAAATGTAAACACGTTAAAAAAATATTTATTTATTCTCAAATTCTGTTATTCACGGGAGTCTATCTGCTAATTTTAAAATACTGTTGTTATGAATATTGGTTAGCAAAATGTTCATACAAATGGAGTTTGTTGTTTTGGTTGGAACATGTAAATGATTTAACTGACAGAACAAATTTTTTTTTTTTTTTTGTTGAACGTTTTTTTTTTCTTCTTTCTTCTTCTTCTTCTGTTAGTTACTCACTCACTTGCCCTCACTCTGATTCTTCGATGTTCTCGCACGACCTGACAACATATTGGTGACAACAGAAGAAATGGTAAATCATATGATTGTATCTAATTAAAAACTTGTCTATTAAATAACTATATAACTAAATCTAGAGATATCTGATTTCTGCTGCTATTGGGATATGATCAGAAGGAAACTGCGCATCAGGGAATCCATTTTTGCTGACGTAATTCTTATCAACTCCACCAAATAATCTTTTGACTTGGAACTTCGTCTTACTAGCAAATATATGATCCAAGATTCCAGTGTATCCAGCAGTATGGCTTGTGAATTTAAGCGCATCAGTAGATATTAGTGGTGCATAAACGTTTTGAAAGGTAAATGGATTTTTAATATCACCATTTCCATCAACTAAACAATTATCACATCCATATTTGTAATTTCTGAACGAAAAACAATCCGACACATTAACACCACTACTACTTAATATACGGATTACTGAGGAATTCAATGTTGAATTCAAATCTCCAGCTAACATCACATATGCATCTTCACCTTCCGGGATGAAGTTATTCAATTCATTAAGTAATAATTTCATTTGTAACGTTTTAATATCGTTGTACTCAGGTGACCAGTAAAGGTGAGTATTCGCAACGTATACTATTTTATCGGCAATTTTATCGTGAAGTTTAACAATCAAGGCAACGGTGTTTCTTGGTAGCATTCTTTCTCTTAAATCGGCAGTTAATTCAAATTCGTCCTTATGATTTAGTATATATTGAGCAAAATGAATTTCTTTCTTATCCAAGATATCGAATCTTTGAGTATTTACGAATATGGATACACCATCAATACAATCATCCGGCAGTCCCCAACCTGGTGGTAAGGTTTTTTTAGCATAATGACTCTTGTAATTAGAATTTGGGAAATTATGAGACCAAAATTGTTTATACACCAGGTATTCCATTTCTTGGAAGCACATAATATCACATTGTAATTGTGATATCGTTTTATTAAGCAATGGAAATCGATAACTGGACCAGTCTAAATGTTCTCGTTCAACACTAGTAAGGTGCCATGTGTAATGTCTTGATAAGAGATTAAATGACATGATCGAGAAATCACCGTTTCTTTCAGGGTTGATAGTTATCCATTTTCTATATTTTGTTGGATCGAAGGTGTCAATAGGATACAGATGTTTGTTGTACTGATCTGTTGTTGCCGTGGGCGTGGGCAGTTGCGCTAATTTCGATTGGAAATTATCTGAGTAAATTACTGTATTTGAAGTAAAAGGTCTAATAGTTTGCATGATTAATTTATTTCTTATTGATAATCGGAAAAAAATCATCATGAGAAAGAAAAAAAAAATTATTCTGTATTTGTTCTGATAAAGGGGAGATAAGTCGGGGAGTATTTATACTTGATGATAACTTTAAGTTCTTCAAATATTACATAATAAGCAAGTTTATACACTTTGCTCGGTTGAGGGGAATTATTTTTTTGTTTTGTTTTTCTCTGGTAATCATTCGGTGTGACTGGCGAGAGGAAAGGGCGGGATCACGCCTACACTACAAACCTCGCACTATTGTGTTTTTTAATTTTATTTTATCAACCGGAGAAAGAAACACATAACCTTCTACAAATGGAGTTAAGAAACCAACCACATAAACATGACCTGTAATATACTCAAAACTTTACACTGTTATAGCTTCTCTTTGCTCGATAACTCTAAGTTAATTGCTAATGGAGAAGAAAAGGTATTACACACTTGCTTGCGGTGAAAATAAAAAGAATAACTTTGGAGTGGAAATTCTAGATTTATCAAATATTTATTTACTTTTATGTAATCTTAATAATATCGCATACAGTGGGGGGACAAAGATTCTCACGCGGAAATAAAAAAATAAACAAACGGGAATAAGATTTTCTGCCAAAATTATATGTTTTTCGCACTGATTGAAAAAAGAACATCTCAGAATGTAAACAAACCACCAACAGAAAAAAATTACAACTTCGGATGTAAACAAACCTTTTACTTAGCGTCGGAAAAGTATTTTTGCTTTTGCCGGCCGAATTTCCGAAAAAGAGCTTTTTTTATATTTTTTAAAATTTAATATACAAAACAAGTAAAAAAATGGAATAAATTGACAAACATTTAATTAGAGCATATATTGCTATTTTTGACAGCTTAAAGAAGCTCTTTTATTATAGCCTTGATGTCTTTAGGGAAATTACTATTACAAGTTCATTCAATTAGAATGAAGTTTTATGCTAGAGTACACGAAATATTGATTTTTTTTTCTCTTGCAACAGTTTGTTTACATTTTGAGAGTTGCTCCTGGAATTCAGTGCGAAAAACATATAATTTTGGCAGAAAATCTTATTCCCGTTTGTTTATTTTTTTATTTCCGCGTGAGAATCTTTGTCCCCCCACTGTAGCTTAATGGCTGAAATATCAAAAAAAATATAAATTAAAAAAAAAGAAAAGAAAATCTTTATGCAATGGGCTATAAATCTAATCTGAATCATGTAGAGTGATGTGGTCAGGTGTTTTTCCCTATTTTAGTTTTTGTTTGGTATATGTATCACGTGTAAAAAAAATATAGATGCGAATTTGAAGACAAAATTGCATTAATACTCAAGTAAAGGATAGATGATTAGTTGAATTTGACAGCACTAAAGAGGGGTAATCTAACGAAGCATAATTTTTTTTTTTTTCGTAATTGATATACTATTTTTACTTTTATTTACAGTAATAGAACAACGACGATCCTTGATTTTTCTTCTTATTCCCGGTTCCGCAATATTTAGGGGGGAGTATATATATTAGAAAAAAGTATCATCTATTTGTAAACAGTAAGGATACTACCCCGTTATAATCAACGTAGGTAGCAATTACCTATGGTTCAAAGTATTCTTAGTTAAGCATATTTATTGATCACGAATTGTTTATCGTGTTATTCCCAGAGGTAGAAGGGGAATGCGCAAGAATAAAAGAAATCTTTCTGGTTACGAATATGGACAGATACTGTAAATCAAATAACTAAACACCGAATGGAGAGTGAATTAAAGTTATGGCACATTTTATCACTACAATATCAAAAACATCTCATTTCTTATAAAAATATAAAGTTTATATTGAAACCATATCTGAAGATTAATCAAATCTAGCAAACAAGGCAGTTGCATTTCTAAATCTCCTGATACTGTAGTTCTTGGGTGTAACTCTCTGGTTAGCAGGAGTAGATTGATGATATGGATTCCCAAATTATTGTCATCAATCAATCCAAATACAATTTGACAATATGACTTGAGTCGTAACTATACATGGAACAACTGTAATAACATCTCTCTTTTGCATGTATTCATTTGGCAGCCTGTAGCTCTATAAAACATCAAGTTGAGTACCACACGACTTTTTTTTGATATTTACTGTATGTCTTGAAGAAAAAAGAAAAATACCACACTTCATAGAGAAAAAAAAAAGGGCAACAAAAAGTTTGACCAGATGAGAGAAATTGAAATATTTCATCACATTAAGTCCAACGAATAAACAATGGTATGTCAGATTTATCAATATCGACTTTTTTGTCATGGTAAAGTACACTTACTAACATTAAATTTCTAGTCATCAACTATTGCAATTAATAAGAAAACAAAACTTTCGAGTATAATTAATCATCAAATTAAAATACACACAATTGATAATCGATATTTCATAGGGACGTTATTATCATTCGATAAACATATGAATTTAGTTCTATCCGACACTGTTGAATCCAGAATAACCAAAAAATCACATAGTCAGTTAAAGAAACATCAACATCCAGAAGGAGAAGAACCAATTTACGAAAAGAGAAATTTAGGGTTGATTATATTACGTGGTGAACAGATTGTTAGTTTGAGTATTGAAAGTAATGGAGTTATAAGTAATGTTAAAGATAGAATCATTAAACAACCTATAAGTAGAAAGAAGAAAACCATAGCTTAAACCGTATCAATTTCCAATGTGTATTTGCTTAAGTAAAAAAAAAAAAAAGTAATATACAGCATATATATATATATATATATACATATAGAACTATAATTATAATGTATTTAATTGTTGCTATTAGAACATTGAAAAATTAACAACAGTTACTATTGGATTTTGAATTCTTTTCCTTTGGAGCAGGAGTCAATGAAATAGTTGGACCAGAAGTGGATTGCTTATTTGAATCGTTGTTATTTTCCAATTGATGTTTAGAAATCATTTCATAAATATTCTTCAATAATTGATGGAAACTCAAATCAACATTATCACTACTCAAAGCACTTGCTTCAGTAAACAATAAATTATTTTCCATGGCAAAATTTTTGGCTTCATCAGTAGGCACGGCTCTTAAATGATCCAAATCAGATTTATTACCAACTAATTCGATAACAATATTAGCATCAGCATGTTCTTTCAATTCTTTCAACCATCTGCTTACACTTTCATAACTTTCAGTCTTGGCAATATCATAAACAATTAAAGCTCCAACAGCACCACGATAATAAGCACTTGTGATTGCTCGATAACGTTCTTGACCAGCAGTATCCCAGATTTGAGCTTTAACTCTTTTACCGTCAATCTCTAATGTTCTAGTGGCAAATTCAACTCCAATAGTTGATCTACTTCCTAAATTAAATTCATCTCGTGTGAATCTAGATAATAAATTTGATTTACCAACCCCAGAATCACCAATCAATACTATTTTGTATAAGTATTCATAATCATAGGAATAATCATCAGCGTTATCTGTCATGGTGTACTATATGGATATATGTATATGTGCAAGGAAGTAGAAGGATATGAGTAATAAATATTACTTTGGCTTTGACAATAGAAAAGTGTGATTTCTTAGGAAACTTTTGCGTTGATCACTTAGACAGCGATTTCTTTTTTTTTTTTTTTTGTTTGATTCTGTTGAAAACGACGGAGCGAAGAAACAAAAAAAAAAAAAAAAAAAAAAAAGAAAAAAAAAAAGAAAGGCGTGTTTAAATATCACGACTCGCTAAAGTACACGACTACCCGACCACACGAGAAATAAAAATAAATTAATTCGTACACGATAATTTGGGGGGATAGATGTATACAGCCACACGCTAACCAAATGAGCTTGGGAAGATAGATATCGAAGAACAAAAAAAAAAATACTAATTATAGATCACACACACACATACACACAATAATATTTTATTTTATTTTTTTTTCTTTTTTTTATATAATAAATTATAAATAAACTTATACACTGTTTCTTGGATCATAATCATTAACTAGTAACCCATTATCTTGTAATGTCATGAAATCAACATTTCTATCTTCCAACATACCTAGACCATCATTGCCTTCTTTGTGAGGGTTATCTTCTCCATTAACTGTAGGATAATTCTCATATCGAATATTTTGATGAATAAATGAAGTTATACAAACTTCCCTTAATCCAAGCAATGTTTTGAATCTCTCACGACATTCAGTAATATCTTTAATATTATTATCATCAAAATGCAACTCTTCGGAATGAGTAACCAATAATCGATATAATTTGCTTAATCTTCTTTCAAAATAATTTATCCCTCTGATCAAATAACTACTCATTGATTTCAATTCATTAATCAAGGGCACATACAATTCGGGTGGTAATCTATTATCATAGTTAATATCACTTATTGTGTAATCTAGATCATCTAATTCTTCAAAAATTCCATTAATATCAGTAGCAAACACATCTAACATTAAAGGACTATCAAAATCACGTAGGAAAAAGTACTTGACTTGTGGAAATATTGCAAATAAACTTTTCTTCATCAATCTATAAAACAAATGTAACATTTTAACCAATGGAGAATCAGATTTATTGGAAATTATTAACCTACTTGGGAACATTCTTACCCAAGAAAACAACATATCAAACAATAGAGCCTTTTGAGTATCCAAGTCTGACAAAGAATTCGTTAATTTAGGTATATCATCATTCAAACGGTTTGTGAAATCAAGCAAATCCTGATAATGAATTTGTAAAAAATCATAATTTGGTTTGCGATTCATTGTCGAAGTAGACCTGTAATGATACAACAATGGGAAAATCAAATCACCAAAGCGTACCAATAATTGCTTATATTCCTTCAAGAAGCTTGGATTATATTCCGGAAGAAAGACAGACAAAGCTATATTAGTCATTAATTTTTGATGAGCTGGCAATAGTGAGATATCTTGAGGATTAGTAGTTTTAGAATCCACCAATGGAACGGCTTTTCTCTTCATCACTTTAAAATTATGATTAAATATACAAAACAACCCATTTCTGAAACAGATAGTTGAAATCAAAGTTGCTTGTGGATCATAAATAGACATTAAACTTAAAATATAACTAACACTTCCACATAAATCAGGATCACTATTATCATTTAAGAAATCACTTAAACCCTTTATAACCAATGCATAATACCTGAACGAATGAGTACTACATTGTTGTCGGATATGAGCCAAGGCATAACTTGAGGAATTCGGAGCTAATTTGTCAATACTCGGCTTATTTACCGATTCTTCAAAACAGTTTGATATCAAGAAATTTGTGGTTAAATTTAACAAACAATAAAACATCAACTCTGACGTGTAAGCCTTGAATATAAATGAATTCAACCATGATGAATATAAATTCCTAATTTCTGGTAATGCTGATGTTCCTTTCCCAATTGATGGAGCTATAATTTTTAAAGATCGTTTAAGCTCTATGGCATAATCAATTTTCTTTCTCACTTTGTAGTTGAAAGTAGTAGGAAGATGCTGTACACCAACAAACGCATTTTGAAGAGTAGGATTTTCATTATCTTCATTGGACTGTGGGACAGGATTAGCGGATACTTCTCTCAGATTATAAGAAGGAACTGGGTACACAATAGATGAGTTATCTTCATTACGGTGACTCAATATATTTTCAAAATTCTGAGTATTTGTTGAAAAGGATGAGCTCAATGAAGTCGAAGAAGACACCGAATACAATTGTGTTGCTTTTGAACCCGTCAGTTTTGAGCGCTTAATTTTTGGTTTGATAACTTTCTTTTGAGATAGTAGTGGGGGATCTGGTTGTAATTGTAATTGTGATTGTAGTTGTGGATGTGGATGTGGCTGTGGTTCATCTTCTGAATCAGTTGGTTGTTGTTGCTGTTGTTGTTGTTGTCGTAAATATTGAGCTTGTTTTAATTCATTCAATTGTTCTTCTGTGTAATCTAAATATGGACATTTAACTTTATGTTTGATACAATTAGTACAGCTTGGCAAATCTTCAGAACATTTGACTCTTCTTTCTTTACAAGTAGAACAACCAATTTTCGAATTGCTGTGTCTTTTCCTTTTTCCCTTTTTCCCTTGTGTAGGAGTTGTAGAATTGTTTTCCAAAGAATTATAATTAGCGGTAATGCTATTGTTGCTTGCTGATCTGTTCAGTTGACTAATCGTCCTTGATAAAATTATTTTCTCACGCAGAGTTAGTGGTACATCTTGATTTGGAAGTAATTGGTTGTAAGACAGATTAGAAGTTGATGATTCTGAAATCACGTTATTATTGGCAGTAGTGGTATATTTATTATGATCTTGAAAGTTTGTGATACTGCCGTGCGAATCTGATAGAATATCATACTCATAGTGATGTGGATTATTGAGCTCTTCACCTTCACCTTCACCTGGAGCTGATGAATTTGAGAATCTGTTTGGATTAATTTCTCTCGGTGAATTATCCATTAAGGTAGTTTGATCTTGAAGTTGAGATTGATGTAAGTGAGGATGGTGAAACAAATACTGCAGATCTAAAGATGCGGCAGATGTAATTGTAGATGGAAAGAAACGATGATTTTCCTGGTGCAGAAACGATGGATTGTCGATTAAATGAGTGTCAAATGGAAATTCTGTATCCCTTTTAATAGTAGTGGTTTCGTTGTTGGTTGTCGAATTGATAGCTGATGATGAAGAAGAAGAAAAATTCATAAAGGAAAATCAGATTATATTGAAAAAAAAAAAACTTTTCTTATTTTTGTTTGTGGTTTTAATAATTTGGGGGCAAGACGAAAAATTTCTTCGCTATCAAACCAATGCGGAATATGGAAATCTGAATGCGCACCGAAATTGTGTTGTTTCCGTGATGAAGAGAACCTGGGTTTTTGTGATTTGATTGGTATATACAGACACACACACACACACACACACAAGCAAACAAGTATTCTCTAAAATTTAACAATAAAGTAATGTGTAAATTGAATGATTAGTTGAAATGAAAATTTCCTATTCACGGTAGTCAATATAAATAGATCTGTGGAAGTACAATTGTATTTTGGGTGTATGATCTTGCAATGTCAATCAGTTGTGCGTCGGGGCTTCGTTATAAATGAATGAGAGTAGTAATAATTGATCGTAGCTATTCGTAATAAAATTAACCTAAAATGATATAATAGATTCAAATTAATTTAATACAAATTGAAATCCCGGAATTTACAAAATATGAGGGAGATTTGAATGGTTATATTTATACTAATATTTATATTCGGAGATACCAAGGTAATCTTATTGAATATTCAACAAATATAATATAAATCTTACATGCGTCTGCTAAATAAACATCTAAAGGTGTGTAATGTTTGTTTCTTGATTGTTAATTTTATTATTGTTTTTGGTACAGTGTATCTATACATATGCATGCTTAGCATCGCCGATCTTCCAAACAGAGCTTATAAACATTTTGCGCTTACATAATCTATTGTCATTAAAGTCATCCACATTTCCACACGACCTACAGTATGTACCAGCTTAATCTTAATCCTTAAAAAAACAAAAAAAAAGAGGAGTCATTTCACCCTCTCAGCCCCCGCGCCCCCCTTTTTTTGTGCGCGTAAAAATCGCTTCTGTTTAGATAATACGATGAATAATGCCTAAGTTCATTTTAAAAGCAAATTAGATACGATTAATGTTGTACATCCAACAATCACCGTTTTAATAGAAGACAACGTATGGAAGTTCTAGTTCACAGAACTTAAACAAAGGATATTTTAGCAATCCATCAAGTATTGTGAACTACTTACATGTACATGTAGTTTTAACTTGTGATAAACTCTTAGATATTCTTGTCTAAGCGATGAAGTATCTAGTGAAACAGTAAATGTCTAATTTTTTTATGCTCATGGGAGTTGTCTGTAATAATTATCATAACCAATAAAAGTCATCTCCACCTTTAGGTCAATTTCCAATTGTAACTAATACAGTTTTACCCTATGGTACATTGAAGCAATTTTTATTTGGTGTGTATTTACATTTTGCTATTTTTAACCATCTCGGATGAGATTCATTCTCGGTAAGCCGTTAACTCCTTAGATGTTTCAATTATTTCCCTAACAATTTTTTATTTATTTAAACACAGGGGATAAACTAATATCATGATGCAGATCTCATCCCAACTGGATGATTTTTGTCTTAATATTGTCTCTCCTTCCCTTCTTATTTATTTTGTGGAATTGTAATAATAAACCTGCTCCAAAGATAAGGCTGAAATATTACTATTGTTATTATAATATCCTTCTATTTTATTTTTCTTGGTAGTTCCAAATTATGATATCCAGTGAAACAAACAGATTACAATTAAACTTTAATAGGAGACCAATAACAAGGAAAAACAAAGCAAACAAAGCAAATAACTTTTAAGTTTATTTATTCATTGGTTTGTTGTGGTTTAGACTATTTTCTAGAAAAAAAAACCTTCAGCGAAGAAGAAGATGAAGAAAATGAAGATTATCTCTAATCAATAATGCGTGTACTTGTTTACAAGGCTTTAACATTGTACAGAAATTCTATACATTCTATTATTTTTTTTTTTATTCTACATAACAGTAACAAAATTGAAATCTTTTACCAATTAAATAAACAATAAAGCTTTGGAGAGAAAAAAAAAAAAAAAAAAAGATAGTTGAAAATGTGCAGTTACGATAAACCAATTAAAATCAACCATCTAAACTTCCAGAACAATAACCATCTATAACTAAATTAGCGTTCAAAAATATTAGTCTACGGCGTTTTGAATTTTTTTCTTATTATTGAATTTATTGATAATCACAGCTGTTGTATCAATTATCTTCCAGAATAATGGCTTAATTGAAGTTTAATTTGTCTATCAGTTGGCTATCGTTTTCTTTTTCTACTTTGAAATATTTGATGAAGGCTTAGCTAAATTTACAAGAAAATGAATAATACGAAGAAAACCGTGGATTATGTAATCAGTCATATTTTAGGTAAACCATATTTTTTTGATTATGTAAGACTCTACGTCTATTACGTAATCGCAAACTTGAATAATGTCATTTGAAAAAAAAAAACATGGTAGTTCGCGGTTGGTTGGAGGTTGCAAAATTTTCTACCAGCAAAAGAATAAATAAATAAGAAATGTAACACAGAAATAATATGGTCTGAAAAATTTTCAAGGGGATTTCAAAAATTATTCAGCCGATCTAGATTCTTTGCCTCACAGCAGAGACTTCCAACATAAATCAAGGAAGTTATAATACTGTAATGATGGGGGCGGGGGTAATCTTTTCGTCATGTCTACCATTTATAGATTAAAATCTACAAACACAAAATGAAAAGGATTAATTATTTAAGACAATGCTTGCTTTTACAATCAACAATATCTTTAAATGAAAAACCACACTTTGATAGTTATTTGACAATAGAAAGTAAAACAAGCAGGATTGATTCATGATTACTAATATTTACTTTGGAAAAACAGAAATGATCTTTAACTAACAAAGAATCCCCGGAAACTTTTTCTTCTTTTGGGAAGGGAGGCTTTTTTTTTTCTGGGTTTTGAATACAAACATTTATTATTGGGAAAATAACTAGTTTTGCCAAGGTTATGTTACAATAATGAGTAGGAACATTAATAACAATTAAGGAACTCTAACGACAAACGAAGCTTAGAATGTACCTTTGTCTCAGCTAAGACAAAAAAAAAAGGTAGAATTCATATCGGAAATGCATAGAATGTTATTCTCTTGATCAAACATCCAAAAAAAAAAAAATAAAAAATTATCTGAAAGTTTCTTGGATGAATTTCTTGAGAAATATATGGTTAGGATAAGATCATGATACTGAAATGGAATATACTAGGATAGAAAGTTAGTCCAACTATACTAGTGTATTTTGTGTGTAACCTTCTTAGCTCATTGACTGTACTTTGTTACCTTTCATTCTGGGATTGTTTTGACTTGCATATGCATAAATTTTTGCAAACATCGCAATTGAAAGTAATTAGAAAAAATAGAAATAAGCCAACAAAAAAAATACCACAGTGGATAGAGGGAAAAGGACATCTGATAAGATTTTGATTGGTTTGATTTTCTATGGTCGGAAATTTTGGAAAAGCCTGGAAGAAATAGTATAAATTAGCCACCATTTGTGACTGCAGTAACTTTACAAGTTCCTTTTTTTTTCATTTCCAGGTTTTTGACGATAGTTTTTACTTTGTGGATATAGTTTTTACTTTATGGATATAATTTTTATTAAAATATTGCACTACTGAACAAATATCTTCTCTTTGAAGTATTAAATGAACCCAAGGTTATGTCATTTTATATTTTTACATATTCGTGACACATATTAGCAGAGGACACGATTTTGTGTATTTAGCATGCTTGCTTTAGATATACAATTGAATACAAGCATTCATGCACATTCTAGAATCCGATTTATGAAAACAATAGAGTCAAATATCCTGTGCCTTTGTGTAGAATGGCATGTAATACAGGTTTAAAATTTTTTCCAAAGTTTCGGCGGTAATTATTATTGCCGCCTTCTTCAACAATGCTCATCCTCTTCTTTCAAAATTTTTCGTCTGTCTCTCTTTCCTGTCTACCGCCTGAAGTATAATTTGTAACAAAAGAAGCAATGGCATTTTTACAAAATTAAACTGGCTATGGCGTAACCCCAAGAGCTCTTTTTTTTTTGTCTTTTATTTTATTTTGTACAATTGAATGTCTAAATTCATATACAGTATATATATATATATACTATATAAGTACAATCTATTTGGTTAGGTTGAAGCTTTATAGTACAACATATTAACTCAACTGTTCTCAATAACGTGACCCTTCGTCAGATTGTAATATCAAGTTGCCCCCCTAAAAAAAGACCCCTAAATCAATCACCTGATCCTAAGAAGACTTTCTCGACTTTCCATCCCTCAGAAAAGGTTAAATTCATAGTTTTCATGTTACATTGAAGAAGTTGATGATATTTGTTCAATTTCTAGTTTCCTAAGATTATCAAACATCTTTAACCATTGAATCAATTCGCCATCTTGATATTTTGTTTCCTTCAGTAAGATTACAAATATTGGAGTTGGGGCGAATAATTGCTTGTCATGAGTATTGATCAATGAAGGTTTTCTATGACTAGCAAGACCATCTTCCCTTGGAGAAATTGACTTACCTTTGAATAACCCTTCATATGATTTGGTTAAAGTATCGATTATTAATTCATTATATGAAGCAAATACCGTATCCCTAAAGGTAAACTTGTCTGAGATTGAATTAATTTGCCATGAATTGGGAATTCTTAAACCTCTATTAAATGCATGAAATTGAATGTCAGGACTAGTTAGGAAACAATATTTAAAATGTTGGGCATGATGAGTATTGTAGACATACATGGAACCATTATTATTTTTGAAATACTGGCTTATACTGGATAAATTATCAACTGATAATTGGATAGCCTCAGGAAAATGCAAATAATTATAAGGTTCAATAGATACATTATTAAACTTTATTAAAGGAATTTCATTAACTGAAGTGATGAACTGACGGATTTTGGAACTATTATTCAATAGTAAATTATGTAGCACAAGCATTCGAGTATCAAAAAAATCATAAACTTTTAAACAATAATTTATAAACAAACTTAGCCGACTAGATGATGATGAAGATGATGAAACAGACTGGAGTTGTTGGGGTTGAATGAGAGGGGAATTATAAGATGCACCAAAGGTATGGAGATTGAAAAACATCACTCTTGGGAATATATTATCCAACATTTTCCCCAAGCACTTGAATAATAATAACAACACAACTTCTTGGTCATTAAAATTGAATCTAGTGGACTTTCCCAATAAATGAATATTACTTGGCAAGATAATTAACCAATCTTGTAATAATTTCTTTAAAATTGATGGATTATTTGATAAATTAGCCTGTTCGTTTGTTGGGGACACAACTTGTAATACTTTATTCAAAAACTGATTTAAAAAATGATAATTTGTAAAGATATAATCATGACTTATAAATCGTTGGAATTTTTCCATTATTTCTTTAAATTCTATTAAGCATTTCCAATAATAATCAGGAAAATAATATGACTTACTAAACAAGGAAAGATTTTCAATAAACAAAGGATACTCAGAAAGTCGTTCACGCGGTAGTTCAGGGGAATCTTTAATTAATTGTAATAACCCATTTGAAAATGTTAATGAAGTCAAATTATCATCATAAAAACTAATAAAATTTAATAAAATCGATCCAGCAATTCCAATGTTAAAATTATCACCCTGAGTTATGTTGGAAATTATTAATTGTAATTCTTTAAGACACGATAAATTAAACCGAAGGAATATTTCATTGAACTTAACTCTTATCTGGTGATTATTACTATTGATTATGTGTGAGTTAGTGAATGATTTATATGCATTTTGTTCCAAATAACAACAACTTAATGCGATCAAACAATTAAAAATTAAAGGATGAGTAAAATTATTTATCAATACCGTTTGTAACGGATTGGTAATTCTTTTATTAGATACTTCTGTTGGTGATATTGTCCCTGATTCTTCGGTTAATTGGCCAGTAATTCTAGAATAGCTTAGCAAAGGAAATGATTGCATGTATATAGCACTATTAGGAAGTGATTGTTTATTAGAATCCATGGTTTCATGGTTATACTCTGAGATCTTATAGTATATTTTTGTACTCTTTGTGATGATACAAACGTTATTTTCTTCCAGCTAAATGAAACACGAACACTGATTGATTATTAACCCAAATAAATCCAACAAATATTTGTTATAATTTGGAAAGAATATTGATAAAATGAAAATTATAAGAAAAAAAAAAAAAAATAATCGAAAATTGAAGGGTTTGTTTTTCTTCCTCTCTTCTTTTTTTTTTTATTTTGGAACCAACGTCTCCTTTTTTCTTATTTATAGATGGAACGGAATCTGAGATAGAAATACCGACTAACTACCCCCACTTATTAATTTAGAAATAAGCGTTATATGTCCACAAATTGGTGTTTGTATATGACTATAAGGATCTCGTTTACATGGAAATCCTCAGGAAACGACTTGGAAAGGAAATCGAGTGGAAAATTTATCAATATATAGGACACAGCTGCCCAGGTTTGTTTTCCAACCAGTGCTACAAATACAACTTGGATAAAAAAAAAAAAGAAAAATAACAAATTAAATGCCTTTGATCAACAAAACTCAAACAAAGAAATAGTAAAAGATGTACAATTATAGAAATATCAAATAATTTTGTCTTGTCTTAGGTATAAATTTCTAGAAATAATTGTAATGTATAATCTATCAGTGGTGAATGAATTGTGTAACTTGGCAAATGGTTGTACAAAATTATATTGCAAAAAAAAAAAAAAAAAAAAGTAATAATACAAACAAAACCACAAAAGCTTCGACGTAGCGCAAGACACGAAAGATTTAGTATTGCCAGCACCAATGCCAGGTAGTACAGTAAATTCTGGTCTAGTTATGGGCCGTTTCCGAGAAAGAAGTTTCTGGACATAGTGAAAGGTTACGAATTTTTATACATCCCTTTAGAGCAAATACAGTAAATACAACAAAAAGAATATAAACTTTTTATCTCAGACGATAATTTTAAGTGTTCGAATAATTTTTTTTTTTTTTTTTTTTCACTAAACTTAATATCAAAAGAATCGATTGGATCTAGAAAATTTTATTCTCGTTGTTTTTGAATCTCATGACTATTCTTCAAAGAAAGCCTCGTAATAGTCATGAATGACGTACGTTGGTGCCTACGTTACCCCCCACCCACTAATATAAAGTGAAAAATGGGATTGGAAAAGTGGAAATACCTCACTTAATTTAGACTTAACCCCAATTCCACGACAAATGCATGGGTATTGTAAGGCATGAAATTAAATAAAAAAACAATAGTTAGGTTAGACTTCATAAAAAAAAAACGCAATCAGTTTTAAAAGCAATGAACAATAGGGATAAGAAAAGAAAAAAATTATATTACTAAGAAAAAGAAAACGATAATCACTCAAAACTAGAAGTTTTAAAAACCAAAAAAAAAAAAAAAAAAAAAAAAAGAAAAGGTAAAGACCAGAAGTTCAATATTCATAACCAAATGAATGTACGGACCCTTAATTGATACAGTATATATGCAAATGATCTATATTTGACTTAGTACGGTAACCAGAGTTATTATTGCTGCAGACATACAGTAGAAGATGACAAAAAAAAAATACTTCAAAGATTACGAAATATGGCAAGTCTTTCTCAAAAATTGGATTCGGTTACATTGAGTTAAATGAATGGGGTATTTATTTCGTATTTTGTATCTTCTTAAGGTTCAACATGATAAATAAGCTTTTGAACCTGATAATATGCATGATAATTATCTCGGAAACATGTCCAAAAGGATAACTCTACTTTGAAATGAGATAAAAAAAAAAAATCTATTTAGTTGGATGGTTTGGAATTTGATAAACCATAATAATAATAAAAAAAAAATTGTCGCGAATACATATACGAAATGAACTGCAAAATAGTACACCAAAATAAGTTTGTAGAGTTTTGTTATACTGTACATGTTCTGCTTCATAGTTTGTAAATTCCAAGAAATTGAAATACGCAGTTTATCTCAGACAAGCTTTGATACTGACCAATTGAGTGTTTAAACTTCATCGACGATTTAGAGAGAAAAAAAATAAATCGTTCCACTTTTTTTTTTTTTGTTAGAGGTTTTATTTTCAATTAAACTTTGGTTATATTTACTGAAAAAAAAAATTTTAAAATTATTGAAAAACATAAATGCTAATTCTAAATGGTGATACTGTATGAGAAGTTTTGTTACAAATTCTACTTTATGTAGTAACTTGCAGAATGTAAACAATATTTCATTGGTTGCGGTTGGTTACTATTTCATTTATTGAATTTGAGAATAAATCTAACTGTAGGCTATCTCTACTCATTAACTAATCCCAACATGTGCAGTATTTTTGATCTAATATATAGTATGAGCTTTTTATTTGTTGAGAGTGACCAAACCATAGGATACAACATATTAATGTTTCTTACAAATGTTAAGGATATCAAGTCTTTTAGAATAAACCAATTTCCGTGTACAGAAATCATGTAGGAAATTAGCCTTTCTTTCTACAAGTAATCACTTTGACATTGTTTCTATACAGGGGGATCAACAAAAGTGTCCATCCAAAATGTACCCTCATGGTAAAACAGGTTTTATTATATATTATAGTCCTCACAAATGTCCTTTGCTTCCAAATGTAACAAAAACTCTTTTCTCTTTGGAAAGCAATTTCCTCTTGAATGCCATATCGGTCGGATTTTTTGTCAAACTACTTTACTCTTCATAATACACCACACCCCACAATATCTCAATGCTGTACTACTGTATATTTCTTATCCAGTTCCAATTTTGTACAGGCTCAAAGTTCAAAAACTTAACAGCAAAAAACACATTTTGTTTGCCGCTTGACTATCATTCGTAACCATGATTAAAACATTGTTTACTTAATTATTCGGCATAGAATAAATCGGGTATTCCCATAATTCAACCGAGATAATTTGTAAACAAAATTTCTATTTTTACACAATCTTTGTTTACCTTAAAATACTTTTGTCTCATCCGGAAACATTTCGGCCGGACGGTTTGTTTACCTTCCTGTATATACTCTTGTAGCTACAAAATCATGATAATAGAAGAACATACAGTAAGTCAGTCGGGTATTATAATAACCATCACATAAACCAGCATGCTTTCTAATAGCAAGAAAAAGTTTCATAATCGTGGCAAAGAAAGAGGGAAAAAAAATGACAGAGACAACAGTCTTTATTCATAAAGTTGATACCATGGGTTCATTATATTAACATTCAAAAGGCTCTCTTTTGTCATATCAATACATGGAGTGATACAAACTACCTTACCAGCATTATGTAGCTAGTATTATTGTAAACAATACAAGACAACCAGGTGGAACTTTATGGTTCCACGGTAATAACCGAAATTTGTAAAAACTTTTAGCAAGATTCGTTCGATTCGATAATTGCCATAAGATAAAAGTAGCAATGATACGTAGTATACAGTACTGATATGTTATATATAGTATCTAGAACCAGGTAACTTAGCGGTACAAAACATTTTAGATGATACATCATCCATATTGCTCCATATCACGGAGTTTAGGAACAAGAAAAATTACAATAATTTCGAGATAAGTGCGTATACTTTCATAAAGAAGTAAAGGGATTACTGTTGAAATATTAACAAAAAAAAATATGTCATCATTCAGAAAAAGGAGTTTAGCACTGACACAATGCAACCAATGTGATTGTGTTCATGAACAAAAAATTATACATCAAGTATTTACTCTCTTTACATATGTTGCATGTATTTTTTTTTTTTTTACTCACATTTGCATTATGGAACTATTAGTTCCATTTTTCAACGTTTTGAAATACAACAAAATCAAAAAAATATTTACCTTCTTATGAGTTAAAAAGTTTCCTATATGACAAACTTAAACAAGAGCCTCAATTTGATTACTTGGATTATAGGTCATCTTGTAAACAAACAATTTAATAGAGACCACAAGAAAGAAGGTTAATACACCGATTGCTACAGTGAAATTTTTAGGCTACACTTGGACGCAAAATCTTGAACAAAACGAACAATACATACAATTTCAAATAAAGTTGACAACAAGCCGTAGGGCAAGATTAGGGGATTGCCAAGTCTTGTCTACAGTAAGCACAAAACGTGCCCCAGGCAAGGATTGTATTATCTGGGGCTAGAATTAATAGGCCGCAGAGAAGGGCTTGTGTAGCCCACAATATCCACAAACCATCTCCAGGATCAGCGTAAGGCAAAATTAGAGCATAGAAAGTATTGGCGATGCGTAAGACATAACTAACGTGGTGCTGTAGTAGCGTAGCGCATAAAATTCTTCGGGCTTGCGGTGCGCTCAAATAGGGAATGCAAAGCGTAGGTGAGAGAATAACAAATTATCCCCAATCAATCATGGTAAAATTGTCCACACAAAGGACATATATCATTTGACTGTACAGTTGATTAATTGGGGCATCTTTGGATTAATAACAAGTGGTTCAATATATACGGTAGTTACAGGATGTTTCCCCCACGACATAGAAGAATATTACATCGAGTGTGAAAAATTATGCCTAATTATGAAGCATTGTCCCTTGTTGTATACAAACTGTATTAATTTTACCAATTAGGGCTCGATATTTTGCCTCAGAAAAAAATTTCCAATTCTACCATGTGTGTGTTTTATTATGGACAACAAATTTCTAGAAGTGTAACTACGAATAAATATAACATATCATATGAGGTATTCTACACCATATGGGTATCTGATTGATGAATGTTCATAGGATTATTTAATATCCTCGGATAAACTTGCTATTTTAATCAAAAATTTGCAATAACATTTCTAGAAAATTCAGCATGCACAACATCAAGTGATATATCCAGTACAAAAACTGAACTGCTGATATGGTCATTTGATTTAAGTAATAACGATCTATTACTCTATGAAAAGCCTATTTTGGTAATTCTTAGTCTTTAAAATTATAACTATACAACATTAAATCTTCCTACAAAAAAACCAACGCGGTTTGCTTGGTGGTTTTATAGGCATCCACATAACTATGGGAATTAGGTTTCCAAAATTTAATTTGTCATTCATTCATTCATTCCTTGTTTGATTATAGATTCTGACTCTGTTTCTTCTCCTGTATCATTAATTTTATTAACTGTATTTAATTTAATTTATTTCTAACCAAAAGAATAGCTTCCTGAAGTAAATGATCTATAAAAGTGAATTGCTCAACGACAGGCTGCCAATTCTTGTACTCAGTCTCAGTTTTAGTCTCAGTTTTATTGCGACTTCTTTACTTCATAATTGATGTATTATTTTGGCTGTGAAGGACTTGAAATGATACGGCAAATGGCAAATTTTCTCTCTACGAATTTGTCCAGGTACTGAGATCTCTGATGAAATTTTAGATGGCAATTGATTTTGTCAACCAGATATAATTTGGCGCGTCAAAACTTCAAATATCAGTTGTACAAATTTTCAATATGGGTCCAAAATTTTTAAAGATTCGGTGCGCAAAAAGTTTCAATACAACTGTCATCACATTTTCCACAAAAGTGCGAAAACGTGAATGACTAAAAGGAATGCACTCGGATGAGTCATTCTAAATTTAAGGATAAAGTTTTGAGAAATGAGTCATAACTTGGTATAAATATGACTCGATTGAACCCAATCTTTATAGTTTTTATAATTTATTTTATTAAGTGTTTTATATTGAATTAAGTGATATATATTGTTATTTATATTAAGTGTTTATTACGCGTTAGACGCTGATATTTATTCATGTTGAATGAAACACTCCGAACTGTCAATTGTATTTAGTATACAATTGGACTCTGATGCTTCACTATTTCATTTAGAATAAGTGTTTGAAAGGCATTGTAATGACTTCTGTTTATTGCTCTATAAAATCGGACTCTAACTAACAATTCCAAGAATTGTATAATTTAATCATTATTTGAGAGGAATCTCGGTAGTGTACTTTAGTCATAATTAGAAGGAAAAGATTTTTCTATGACAACAACACAATAAAGATAATTCCTTATAGCAACTACCACTTCCACTAAAGATATCAAGACTTTGAACAGGGCGGTTGAAACCTTGGTTATAAATGTTCATAGTTCAAACAATAATTAAGGTATTTATCTTAAATTGAGCGTATCAATCAATATTTATTGACTTTCTCAATATTTATTGACTTTTTCAATATTTATTCACTTTTTCAGTAAGATGTCTTTTTGGTCCATTTCCATAGCGCAATAAATGTAAGTTATTATAATGACTTCTAAAGACTTATTCTAAATGAGATAGTGAAGCACTAGAGTTCAATTATATACTAAATAAAATTGACAGTTCAAAGTGTTTTATTCAACATGAATAAATATCAGCGTTTAATGCGTAATATAAATATCAATATGAATCAGTTAATAAAATAAAATATAGACAACTACAAAGATTAATCTCATTTGAGACGTATTTAGACAACGTTATGAATATATTCTAAATTTAGAATAACTCAATCTGTGTTCATTCTCTTCTGTTATCCACATTTTTGCATTTCAATAGAAAATGCTAGGTTAAACCCTCAAAATGTTAAAATCCCAAAAATAAAAAAAAAAATAAAATCTAGTACAGGGAATGGTCAAGGTGGATTGCAAAAAAAAGAAAGACAAAATCTTGCGATTGAAAGGTATACATATAATACACACCAAGAATAGTATGAAAATACGTCTCAAATATGTCTATGGACAATATTCAATCGTCCACAGTCAATATTAATTCAGCCACGGACAATATAAATTTGTCCACGGCTAGTATAAATCCAGCCACGGACAATATTGTTTCGTCCACGGCCAATATTGTTTCGTCCATGGCCAGTTTTATTTTTACCACGGCTACTACAAATTCAGCCACAGTCATCTTTATTTCGTCCACGGCTAGTATAAATTCGTCCACGGCCAATATTATTTCGTCCACAGACAAGAATAATAGTTTGCTCCAGCAAGTATTACCATTGTTGAACAATTGTAAGGAAAATATACAAAATGTAACTAATAGCTGTGCGTTCACAATGCTGTTGGCGTGGGTTCAAAAAGCTTCGGGTGTGCACTCAAAAAGCTCTCGGTCGGCGGTCAAAAGCTGCGGGTGTGGGTGTTGGTGTGGGCTCAAAAATGTGGTGGGTTGGGCTGGAATAGCGGTGAGCTGAAGTACCGTCGGGCAAGAAATTATACAACACATTCTGATACCTCTCTAATCAATCGTAGTACTAAACTACATGAGAAGTATACGAATTATATAATGAATATA
This sequence comes from Candida sanyaensis, assembly GCA_911254575.1. Lineage (NCBI taxonomy): Eukaryota > Fungi > Ascomycota > Pichiomycetes > Serinales > Debaryomycetaceae > Candida > Candida sanyaensis. Next base: position 1,500,790 of record CAJVQF010000005.1, read on the forward strand.
TAATTGAAATTAAAATATAGAGTCTATGTGAATACTTTGAAATATCACACTAATTGTTACGTAAATGAGTGGTTATTGAATCAAACTAAATATACTGTAAATTTTAAAGAATCTATTGAGATCTTGTTTGATTTGAAAATATTATTTGATTAGTCATCTATATCTATTTCCAACCATTCATCATTCCCTTAATGATATATCTTATAATTAATATTTGAAATGAATGCAATTAAAGGAAAAATTCGACTGTATATCTTTTAGTTAACCACACTTTGTTTCCTGTCTTGGAGTGAAATTAACTCTTTAATTCGGGAGTGATTAAACTTTTTCATTGAAATTTAAGATCAACGTATCCCCTTTTTTTAGTTGCAATTATAGCTATAATAATCTAGGAAACTACCCATGGTGATGAATAACGGTCATATTTTGGTGATTTGTTGAATTATTTGCTAGTAAACATACATTATTATGTCCATACATCAACCAGATGGTGGGTTTAGGTTTCTTATATAATTTACAAATCTAAATCAATATATATTCCAAGTACATAACAAAACCAATTAAATGTTGTTCAAGTAAAACAACAAAACCCCATAGAATTTTTTTTTTCTTTTTTATTAGAGTTAACAACTATACTTTACTCAATTCATTGATATTACAGTTTTGTGGAAATGGTCAAGAGAAAATAATGCCAAGAATATGGGGGGGTTATTCTTCTATGTGTGTTACCAAATGTGTCAAATTCTATTTAAATTGAAATTGAAATTGAAATTGAATTAGAAATATTCTTGACTTGATCAACGGTTATAACAAATTCAATAAATGAAAACCTGTCAAGTACAGTACATATTCGGTGTCTAAAAATTTGGTAATTTTAAGAAATCAAAAAGGGGATTCTCATAAAAGAAGTATTCATTTTCTCTTTATAACTTTTTTTTTTTTTTTTTTTTTTACTTGGCACTTCTTTTACATTCCTTGAACTAATTCATGTCTAACGTTTATGCTGATCGTCCTTCTATCATATCAACATTTGCTCAACCAAGCTTTGTACAGGTACTTAACAAAAACAAAAAAAAAACGCACATTCATTCACTCATAGTTATATAGAACTAACTAATATGGGGACCCTCACGATAATAACTGACTTTTAATCAAAGTCCTTACTTAGCCCATTCTAAAACTTTCAAAGAACAAACAACAATGAAAATAGTTGTCGGTACTGTCAAGATAACATAACCCCAAAACAACACTCCACTCATTTCTTTTTGATAAACATTATTCAATTGAGTGATTTGCGATAATTGAATAGCTGGAGGACTAATTGTTAAAATAAATGCCACAATTAAGAAAATTGGATCATCTAAAATAGAAGCCTTAATATACTTGACACAAATGGCAATAATTGGCAATAAAATAACTGAAGGTAAAATCATTCTTGATAATAATGACCCAATTAAAATTCTATGATAATGTTTAGAAGGAGGTGGAATATCACTTGATGGATACAAATTGGAACCCAATACAATTAAAATTAACGGAATGGATACACTTCCTAAACCAGTGATTGATTTTGTCAAAGTATTATGAACAAATGAACCACCATTATCATTACCAAAAAACAAATCCTTAAGATAGGGCACTGATGCAACAATAACACTAATCATCATAGCATATAATGGAGGATTCATAAATGCTAAAAATTGTTTAACACCAGGTAAATCCCTAATTCCTTTAGAATCATTTGCAGGATGTTCATCATCTGATAATTGAATTTCTCTTGTAGTTTCTTGATCTTGTTCACGATTTGAATGTAAAGCATCCTCCATGTATAAAGTTTGTTCAAGTTCTTGAGGGTCAATTAAACGACATTGTTCATAAATGACAACTTTGCCATCCTTTGTACGATATGTGTTCAATTCCAATTGAGATCTTTTTCTCAATAAAGTATTAAACCCCATGACCATCTTAAAACTTGACCCAATTGTTGGAAAATTAATAAATATAAAATACCTCTACCGGCAACTTTATCACTATTATCATCAACAATATCATCCCATAATAAATCAGGTAAAGTATAAGCTAAACTTAAAGTCAAACTTACAGGCAAAGAATTTGAATTACCAAATACAGCCATTGCTGTAACAAAATCAGATTCTGGAGCATTCAATCCTAAAAGATAACTTGAAAATTTTGAACATCCAAAAGATATTAAAGTAGAAATTGCATAAAATACTGGGATAATGATAATTTCAATCAATTTACTTAATGACAAATTGGATGCCAATTTAGAAAAAATCAAACATGGTGTAAATAAATCAACATTTAATGCACTAAGGGATTTTTGACCTTGAGTAGTTAATAAACCGGATTTTGCAGCGATAAACCCAGCGAAACAAATAATCACAACTTCTAAAACAGCTTCAAAAGTTAAAAGGAAATATCAAAATATGAAAGTGGTGATGGTGAAACAACTATAACTTCTGTTGATAGGAGACTTAACATGTGTGTATAGGAATGTATTGAATGTGGTAAACTTATAATTGAAACTAGTAAACTATTTCACTTATTTAATATGCTAAAGGATAAGGAATGGTAGGTAATGGAAGAAGATTTGGAAAGAAACAAACCAAAAAAATAAAAAAAAATTTAATTCCAAAAATGAATTAATATATATATATATCAAACCAAAAGGAAGAAATATAAAATATAAAATATAAAATAAAAATAAAAAAAATGGGATATTTCAGATTATTTATTTATTTCTTTCTGTATAATAAAATGTGGCTCTAAAATTTTTTTATTTTTTTTTTTTTCTGTTCTTTTCCTTCAGTACACAAACCGAGTTATTCCCTGAACGTGGTTTAACAATATAAGCACACCAATAGAAAAAAAAAAAACAGAAAAAATTCTTGCATCATGGTAATTCAAAGAATTGTAAAAAAGAAAAGATTATAATATCACCACTAACATTAAATTAAAAGAATAATAGAAAAATAGTAGAGAAGAAAATAGTGTTACCAATTTAATGCAGTATGTAAAGTGTAAAAAATTCAAAAAGATAATGCAGAGTGAAAAAAAAAAACTAAGACTAAAAATTAAAAACTAAAATGAGATGCTTTATGGATATTCCCGCAAATTTGTTAAAACAGAAAATCGAATTAACAGAAAAAAAAAAATATGTATACAGTATATTCACTGTACATGAGCAGCAATTTCATTTAGAATGAGGCGGTACTAAAGGTTTTGATGAATGATAGAGTCAAAGAAAGAGGGGGGAGTGAAATGATGGCAATCTAATGGAATAATTGAGTAGGGAAATAGCAAGTAAACCAAAGATTTTGTCATTCAAATTAGGACTTGCGGTGTTTCATGTAATTTTCTTATTATCACCTTGTTATCATTTGATATTATTTTTTTTTTTTTGTATTGTATATCGTATTGTGCAAATGATTGGTTATTATAATCAAAGAAAATTCTTTTAATTTCTTTCATATTCTATTACCTTAAAAGAGAAAGTCTATGCATGATTTATTCTATACGGAGAAGCGTTAATAATAACTCAAATTGGAAAGATAAGAAACTTTCCCCCTCCAATAGACAAGTACAGTAAAGTACGTTTGGAACATGTACTGTGTATACGTACACCCTTGATCTAGATTTTATGGCTTAGTTGAGATTATTTAATTTACACTGTTTAATATACTTGTGAATGCTTTGTTGAACTTGATTATTGTTATATATTCAGCCTCATACATGATCATCTCATTTCTCATATACACAGATGATCTGGTTCTGTATATCATTTTCTTATCTTACCAGGAGGAGTAACACAAAAATCCACGTGGGCAACCGAAAAAAATTTAAAAAAGGTTTTTTCTTATTTTTTTTTTTCTACTGTGCCACACACTACGAAAAGATAAATGACTGCAATTCTCGCCACTACTGCCTATAATTCAAAAATCACTCCATTTTTTTTATTTCTTTGGTTTGGTTTATTATTTTCACATACTGTACTGTTATTATTGGCATTACTGGTACTGTACTACTCAAACAAGTAACTCGAACAGGTACAGTATTCTTCTTATCATATACTCAGTAAATACTGTACTTTATCTGTCACGTGATAAAGAACTGTTGGATGCAAATAGTAACACAAAGATGCACGGATATTCAGTTGAATAGCCGTAGCCAATAAAAACTAATTATATAAGATGTAAATTACTAAGTACTACATACTTCTCTTCTTTTAGAAAGAACTAACTAGAATACATAATCATTATTGAATACTGTTAAACCATCTTTAAAAAGTCCAATTAAGGAACGAAGAAACTTATTAACACATTCAATTACCGGTATCAAATAGAACATTAAAATCTTTGTAGCATTAACTTACAACGCTTAATATGTAAACTTCCCATATATCAAAAGATTCTCAGAAATATTGCAAACACAGCTTATTTCAAAAATACTTTCATTACACTTATTAAAAAAAATCCTAAGAATATATAAACAATTCACTAAGTGGTAGAACTGTAATTTGAATTGGTAATCCTAGTGTATAGTCATAATGTATTATTCACAGTGTTAGTTTCTATAGAACTTAATGACATGGGTCGCGCTTGCTATAAAAAAAAAAAAAACACAATCAATGGTTACCCCTTTTAATCGAGTTGTCACGTGATGTTGTTTACTTTTTTCTGTTCCAAAGAAAACAAAAATCAAAACAAAAACAAGTGTAAGAAAAAAAAAAAATTCACCTTCTCAAATGATACATATCCATACTACAAATAATACAGATTCATATTTGCTAGATACAAGTGAAATTATAATACTTATTTTGTTGTATTCGATAATACTACTGTACCTATAAGTCAAGCTTTGTGCCTTTCTCCATTCAAGGTATTTTATTTTACGAAAGTATTGTTATTTTCAAACATAAATCCAGCCACTCCCATCGCCTTATACCCCCCCAACACCACCACCAAATGACACTAATAAAAACTACTATTCCAAAACTACGTCATCCCAACTATGATGAGCATGGAGCTAATAATAATAATAATAACAAAGGTGTAACGCCAATAATAACAATAAATACTCCAGATTCAAGTACACCAACTAAAACCCCATGGTATCATAAGAAATATAGTTGTTCTGATGATGAAGATGATGACGATGAAGAATTCGGATATCGAATAAATGATGAATCTACAGATAAAACTCCATCACCTAAGAAATTACGAGATTTTGAACATCAATTTGATTTTGCATCAACTCCGTTAAATTCAAATTCTACTGTATCATTTAGCTCACCAATGAATAAACTTAATGAATTGCATTTAGAGTCCCAAATTTCTGGTTCTTCTGATATTGAAGATGGAATACATATAAATGATGATATTGAAGATGGAGTACATATAGATGAAGATATAAGTGATGAAGAAGATTATGATGAGTTCTCACTTGGGAACAAAACCATAACGAATCATACTGATGATGAGGAAGAGGATGACGAAGAGGACGAAGATCTCATTAGACAATTTACTCCAAAGTACATTAACTCAAAAGCGTTTACATCTGGATTCCCCGATGTGATGATGTCAACTCCAAATAATAATAGTAATGTATCAGTCAATAATATCACAAATAAACTGTCTACAGGAAACACCACAAATAATTCTGGTTTTAAATTTAGTTATTCAAACATCAGTGATTCAACACCTTGTCCACGACAGCCAAAAAGAAAGAAACTAAAATTTAAACATGAACCAAATAAGAATATATTGGATTTAAATTATGCAAAGAAAACCATATTATCTGAACCCCTGACCATACCATCATATAATGAAGAACCAAGTGATGAAATTGATGATAACAATAGTAGTGGTTCCAAATTAGAATCAACCCCTATTTCTCAATCAACTCCAGCATCTCTGCGAGCTTCCACACCTCCATTACCATCACTACAACTGACTCAAAAGCATCATGGAAATATACATGAAGAATATGGTGAAGCTATAAATGGATACAAATTTGTTAAACCTAAGATTTTACCTCAGTTTAAATATGAAACTCCAATCAATAATAATCGATATCAACAATTAAGAGATACTTATAATAGTAAAAATTATCAAATTATAGGGGAGTTACCCGTTACATCAGCAGGAATGATGGATGAAAATGGTGAAGAAGATATACATATTGGTGATCGACGAATAAACGATCCATATTTAACAATCCCAAGTGTTAAACAATCCTTCAATCAATTAAGACAATTTTATTTCCAGGAATTACGATTACCTTTATTACCTCCATATTTTTATCAAGTAAGGGAATTACCTATAGAAAAGATATTGTTATTAATAACTAGTGAAAATTTATTGAAATTTTATGAAAATATCATTTTGGATAATGAAAATTTATCAGATTTATTAAAACAAGAAAGAGTCAAATGGCATCCTGATAAATGGGTAAGTAAATTAAAACAATCATCCCATGGGTATCCATTTGATTTACAAGTTGTTGATGCAATTAGTCAAACTATAAATAGTATTATAGAATCATTGTAGAAGAAAACAAACAAACAAAAAAAAAAAAAAAAAAAAAAAAAGAACATTCTTGTTTAAAGAATACATTAGATTTTCATTAACTATTTTAATCTTTAGGAGTATTTACTTCTGCCTCACTTTCACTTCCAAGGTCTATTTCTATATCTTCAACATTATCCTTTGGTGTCAGTATTTCTCCTTTTTCTAAATCTACTTCACCTTCACCATCACCTTCTTCTTCTTCTTCTTCTTCCTCGTCTTCTTCCTCTTCCTCCTCCTCCTCTTCTTCTTCCTCCTCTTCTTCTTCTTCCTCATCTTCCGGTTGTTCAGGAGGATATTGTTCTGCATTACCATCTTCATTATCCCAAACAATATTAAATCTAGTAACTCTTGGTTTTTCGGCCAAAATATTTCTTACAACATGATCAATTTGTACTTTAGCAGGAGGATTTTCTCTTAATTCTTCAGTATCATATTCATTATTAACATAATATCCAACTCTAACAAATTCTTTATCATTATAACTACAACTTAGAATAATAACAGTAACACTAACTAATTCACTAGCAGGAATTAATTCTGGACTTGGTGCATCAGCTTTAAATAAAAATGAATTTATACCTATTGGAATAGGTCCAACTAATATACTATCTAATTCTTGATCATGATCTAATGAATCTGATGATCCAACATAAGTTAATTTCCATTCAAGATCTTCTTTTAATGATTCTAAACATTCAAATGTAATTTGAAATTCATATGGATCAGTGAATTTAGCTGGATTATTTAATACTTCTATCCCTGTTAATGAAACTATTGACATTATGATTGATATAAATATATATAAATGTGTCTGTGTGTGTGAATTGATATGGTTTAGAATTTGTTGATCAATGAAAAAAAAAGAAGAACGAAAAAAATAACTCATCTATTCAATTTCTTTTGTCGTTCTTTCTAAGTTTTTTTGACGCGTCTTGGCCAGATGTCTAAAAAAAAGCGCGGTCTTTGTATTCCTCATTAAAGGATTGAAGAATCATTTTTGTTATAACATACACTTAAATGTAACAGTAGATATTGTTAAACAAAGTAATCACTATTAGTCAAGATACTCGACGTGAAAAAGGGCCTATATTTTATTTTTTTTTATTCGCCAAGTTCTACCTAGTTGTAATTGCCTCTAATACTACAAAATTTCAACAAATCCTTTATCCTCTTACGTGGATCTGGTTGGTACGTAGGTCATGTACCTATATCAATTTGTTTGCATAACTCAATTCATTTTACTGTGATTTGATTATTTTTAAACTATGCCTTGCCATGTCATTGAACTTATATTGAAGACAGGTACAACTACAATGATTACTACCTATATAATAATACTTATACATTGATTGGGTAATACAACGAATATATAGCCAATTTCTAGAAGATTTATGTTTTAAATTCATACCTTTAGGGGTTATTACTAGACGACCCCCCCCCCAAAAATTGTTAAAGTCAAAATATTTTCAAACTTTATGCCTCCATGAAAAATTAATTAATGATTTGAACAGATTTCTTTTTCTTTTTGTATTAATCCTTGTTGTTGGTAGACATACTGATTCTGTATCTTTTTTGAAACTAAAAATTGATGGTAAATAACGAAAATCATGAGAATCACCAGATGTAATTGGACTAGAAGTAGTACCATATTCAGTAGAATCATCAATTAATGAAGAACTAGAAACAGTTACAGAATAATATGTTTGACCATCATATTCAGGACTAGTATCATCATTATTATCATTATCATTGGTTGGAATAATTCCTGTTCTTATGGATGTCTGTGGTGATAATGGTTGCAGATTAGTAAATAACAATTGTTCATCTATACTAAATGGATTTAATGATTCATCAAGACATTTTTTAAATTCATCTTGAAATGAAATGGTACTAATCAATGTTCCACTCATTGATTGATAATTATTTTCATTTGAATTTACAATAATAGCCAGGTCAACATTTTTAAGTTTGGGATGAAATTTATCAACTTCTAAAATATTTGTTGGTATTACAAGTTCATCGTGGGAAATTGTTGTCAAAAGATTATGAATACTAACGGAACCTGTACTTTCTGAACTATAATTATTATCATCAATATCAGTATCAGTATCACCAGTGGCAACTAATAGGTTTAATTCTTCTAAAACCAGCATATCATTTGATAGGTTTGTACAACCTTCAACATTATACCGAGACCGATTTGGTTCAGAAGATACATGAATGGGTGAATTTCCAGGGAGATTAGGAAATTTAGGTGATTGATTTAAATTTGTATATAATAAATCTAGATCTTTGTCATATTTAGATCCTTTATTAATTGATAATTTGTTATCATTTAGGTTGGGATTATTAAATTTTTTAAGTAAATTTTCCACTTCATGATTTTCAAGGATATAATTCTTTTTCTTCTTAGCTTTCTTTAATAATAATCTTGACATTGACTTAATAATGATTGATATTCTTTTTCTTCTTCTGCTGCAAAGTAAAAGAAAAAAATATTGGTTTTTTTTTTTTTGCCAAAAATGAAAAAGAATTGATTAAATATTATAGTACCTGGGAAAATTGGCAACCAAAAGAGAGAACATAATTTTAGTGACGGAATTATTACAGACCTTTTAATTTGTACAAGTTTATTTGGTTATTGAACTTGGTCACAACATACTCAATTAGTTTATAATACTTTTTTCACGTATATATTAAATATACTTTATATTTTAAATAGTACCCTTGTGTATGTGATTTAACTATTGAAAACAGTAGGTGTTGTAAAGTTGGTTGTAAAAAAAAAAAAAAAAAAGGGAATCGTGTCTACACCAAACTTTGTAATCAAATATGAAATACCAGATTTGTACTTTACAGAACTCCCCATTACAATTGATACAAATGGTTAAAGATATTTAAAAAATGATAAATAAATAAAAAAGGTACAAATCCCCCACCCTCCAAGATAAATGAAATCAAGATTATCATTAGAAATTTTCACAACATGATTCAAAAGCAAGTGACAAATCATCTAGATTATTCACTTAAAGTGCCTTGCTCTAGTTTATTAACATCTATTTTATGATTCTTGATTGAAACTTTGGACACAATACATACCGTTCAATATACATGTTGTTAATGAATGATTTTTTCTTCGGATAATAATGCATAAGATGAATTGGCAAAAAGAATAGCATGATAATCAGATAATTGTTCAATACGACTATTTTCATATATTCTTCTAATTTACTAATAGGAGTTAATAAAATCTCTGGATCCTTAGGTGATATCTATTATCAAGCTCTTGTCTCTTTTCATTGAGACAACTATCACTTAAAGACACTAGGATTTTTGTATAAAACATATATCCTTTTCTTTAAACATAGTATTCAATATAGAAAAAAAATATTCGGTCGTGTCTTTCGCACAAATACTTTATCCAAAAAGAAAAAAATTCACTCTATTTATACCTGACTGATCAACAACAAGAAAAAAAATAAAATTAATGAATAAAGGAACAAACAATCATTATCACTTTTGTTTAAAATAGATATATTAGTATTGATAATCATGTCTTTAGATTCTGATCAAATTGAAATAACACCGAAAGAAATTGATACAAATAATAATAATAATAATAATAATAATAATAGTCATGATGATGAATTAAATTCAGAAAGTTTACCACATGATCAAAAATCCAAGATAGTTAGATCAGGATCTACTGTTATAAAACTTAAAATTATAAAACCTAAACCACCAAAATCTCAACAACAGAAACAGAAACATCAAGAAGAACAAGGAGATGATGTTGTTGATGATGATGATGATATTGAAGAAGAAGAAGAAGTTGAATCTATTTCTAAAGAATCATCAAATGATAGTATAGATTCATATGATTTAGATCAACAATCATCTGAAGAATTACATAAAATTTATGAAATTTATCAAAATCGATTTAAATCATCAATTAAAAAATCTAATAAATTATTTGAATCATTACAAAATCAAACATTTACATTATCTTATTATTATCGTCGAAATCAATCATTATTAACTGTTCTTGATGAACTTGAACTTGAACATGAACAACATGAAGAAGAACAAGATCAAGGAGAACAATTTGATTTTGAAGATGATTTAATGAAAAGAATGGAAAAAATTATTGAAAAAATGCCACGTTGTAAAAATTCATTAATTCCATTTAATAAATTATTTAAAAATTTTAAAATTAATAAAAATGAATTAATTGATTTATATTTAATTGAAAAAATTCCTGATTTAATTAATGATGATTTAATTAAATTACAAACAAATCCTCAAAATATTGAAAATTGGTGTATTAGAAATAATCCAAATTTAATTAATTTAAATTATAAACCTATAACTATTGATAATTTACAAGATTATAATAATGGTACTGAATATTTATTAAATTTAAATGATGAATTTTTATCAAATCAATCATCATCCAATAGGAAAAAACGTAAAATTGATAAAAAATAATCTTGATGAGTATGATTATCTATTTTTTTCGAAGAATTATTTCAAGAATTTTACTATTACCAGTTAGGAATAAATTAAATATAAAACTTCTTTGATATAATGAAAAATTCCCTTTATCAATAAGTTTCATAATCTCTAAAAATAATTCAACATCATTTTCAAAAATTTCAAAATATCGAATTTTAATTTTATTTAATTCTCGAATTGCTTTATTTTCAATCTTGGATAATACTGCTTGTAAATTAGTTATTAAAACTATAATCTTTTGTCGTAAAGATATAGTTAAATCATCAATCAATTCTTCATCACTATCAACAACAACAGCAGATACTTCATCATTTTCAGTAGTAATTTCCATAGGAATACTATTAAATATATGATAATATCTTGTATCTCTATAAGGATTAATCATTTCAACATTAAATATATCAACTAATTTTTGAAAACGAGGATATGCTAATTTTTTACTATTTCCATATTGATCAATACAACTAATCCAATTAAATTCATCTAAAATTTCCATTCCTTCAATTGTACTTGAAATCATTCCCAATACATAAAAACAAATTCCTCGAATTTGCCAAATTGGACATTTTTGAAAATTATAAATAATATCATTAATTATTGGATTAGTTAAATTAATATTATACATTGGATCAAGTAATTGAATTCCATATTTTCCCAGAGCAATACCTCCAATAATCCATAAATTTTGTTTTAATGAATTTATTATAAAATTACGTGATTCATCTTGATTATCAATATCATAAAATTCATCATCAGTTAAAATTTGTTGAAACATTAATTCTGTTGATGTAATTATCACTTCTAAAAATTCTTTACCTTTACCATATTGAAAAAAATTTAATCCTTCTTCAGTAGATAATAAATTTTGTAAAAAATATAATTGATCATCAGTAGTCACGGGGTTTTTAATATATGGAACAAATTGATAATTTATTAATGATTCAATAGCATAAAGATATTTAAAATCTTCTAATTTAGTCCATTCATCAAATTTCATTTCTAAATATCCAAGATTTTCAAGATAAATAAATCCCATAGGAAATTGTAAAAATTTCATTAATAATTTATTTCCTAATGAATGATTTTCTAAAATTTCAACTTGTGGTTTATATTTTATAAGTAATTCAAGATTAAGAAAATTATTATTCTTAAAGAAAGTATACAATAAATCAACCGATTTTGAAACAATTTCATCAATATCATATAAATTTTCAACTAATAATTTAACAATCCATGCTTCACATTCTTTAACATTAATTAATTGTGGTACCAAATGTTTCAACAAATAATTTTTAATTTTTAAATTACTTACTCTAAATGACATTTTAAATAAATTTCTAAATGGAGAAACAATACTAAAATCAACATATTTAAATAATGTCATGATAAAAAAATTATTGGTCTCTGAATCACTAGTTGAACTTATAATATTTAATAATAATGTGAAAAATTGCCATTGTTCTAACATCTTAATCCCAGCGGAATGTCCACTCAATACACCAATAAATCTTATATACCCCACAGAAGCAGTTGATTCAAGTCTTTTCTTACTCAATATTGGATCCTTTGAACCAATACCACTATATGGATCAATTTGGGCCATAATTTCTGATAGTTGAGGTAATAACTTATTGCTACTCAAATATTTAATACCATTTTCAAGATTTAAAAACATTTCAATCAATTGACATCCAAAATTTATATATCTTGTACAATTCTTGTTTGAATTTGTGATAGTGGAGAATCGGTATTTAAATGGTCGATAAAATGATAATAAACGTTTGAAAAACTTTGGTGCTTTTTCCAACACTTCATCAAATCGTTTAGGATTGGTTAATGGACCTTGAACTAAATTTAACAAGATAGTCCAATTCCAATCTTCAAATTCTTTAATGGCCAAGATTTTTGAATTAGTAACCATGACTTTAAATTCATTATCATCAACATTATATTTAGATTGAATATTAATTTGTTTTAAACTTGATTTAATATATTGGTTATATTCATTACTGGGAAGAAACTTATTTCTTGTTTCATGAACCACTTCATGTGATGCATGCAGGGATAAGTCCGGTAATAAGTTTTGATTAATTAATTCAGATGGAAGATTATCACTTGCTAATTTATATAAATTTGTTAACAACATAGTTGCCTTTGTTGAACAAATATCATCTTTTTCTTCAATTATAATTGATAAATATTGGAAAATATCATTCTTCACAAGGATTAAAGTAAGTAAACCTTGATGATGACGATGAATATTTCTGGTAAATTCATCTTGAATTTCATGAAATTGAAAGTCATAACTTTTAGCATGACCAATTGATCCATTATACCGTAAAATAGAATCTCCAATTGGAGAATTTTTCAACCAAGGGAAAATTTTTATTCTTAAAGAATCTAATAATAAATCTAATATTGATTCTCTAGCTTTAATATTCTTTTTCCGTAGATTCATAAGAAGATTTTTAATACTGGTGAAATCATTGATTGAATAAGCCATTAAACCATTGAAATTTTTAATAATAATGATATTAAGAATCCAATTTTTGTAATTTAAAATTTGAAAATTTTCTAATTTTATTTGTATTTGAATTTGTATTTAAATTTGAATTTAAATCTTCATCATCATCACATAAATTAGAATAAATTGAAATTAAAGAATCTAAATCAAATCCATTTCTAACAAATTTTCTTGAATTTTCATAATCTAATATTTTTAAAATAATCATTAAACAACTTGATGAAATTTCTATAGGTTTTTCCAAAATTGCATTTATAATTATTTTAAATCCTCCTGAATGACAAACTAATTCAGGTTTTAATAAAACTATTTCACAAATAGTTTCAAGACAACAATTTTTAAAATTTTCTGGAATCATACTCAAACTTTTCTCTCCATATTTTTCATCACGTTCACCATTTTCTTCAATTATTGTAATTAAAGTCTTTATAAGTCCAACAGATATCAAATCTGCTCCTTTTTCCACGGTTAAGAATTCTCTAATTAATTTTAAACTTTGTTCCATTTCTACTAAAGTGGCTTTACGCGTATTTGATAGACTAATAATTACATAGATTAATAATTTCAGTTGAACTAAAATCATCAAACTTTCATAATTGACAATAAGATATCGAATGATTCTATAACATGAACTTCTAACTTCTGATACAGGATGATATAACATGAATTGTATACGAGGAAATACTGTTTTAATCTGTACATCTTTTTTTAAATCAGGATGTTGTTGAAATAACAAGACTAAATCATTAGCTTTGGCCACGATTGAATATTCATTTTTATCTTTCAAAGATGATATACTTGATAAAAGATCACTTAATACCCATGTGGGACTTTCAGTATTTTTATCCGGTAGTAGTAATGACATAGGTAGTTGTTGATGATTGGTTAAAGGATTCATTTGGTGTTGATTGTTGTCTATATATTTGTATTTCCAATATTATAGTTTGAGATATTTAATTCTACATGTTTTATTTTTTTTTCTTTGATTCTCGCTCTTTCTCGTTTGATTTACTTTTATAAGAGACAGAAACAGAGACACAGAAAAACTATGTGGGTTGTTTAAATGTAAGGGGGAACATAGTGCTACAAAAAAAAAGAACAACCTCATTTGCAATAACTAATGGAATTAATAACAAAGTGTGTAATTGGGTCAAATGAAGAATATGATATTGAACTCTGATAAGAAGATAGCTTTGTTTTTTTTGCGTTCTTAAAGATTACTTTAACCTTGGTTGCAAGAATATTCTGGTTTACACTTTAAATTCTGAATCTTTTATTAAAGAATCTCAGCAAAAAGAAAAAAAAAAAACATACACATAACATAAAGTGATTTACTTAGGTATGATCATCAATCAATTCAGATCTTATCCTAAAGTAAGATTAAACCGCTTTTTATGGTCTGAATTCATATCCTGTCACTAGAGTTTCTTCTTTTTTTGGTAAGGGATAGAAAGGTATTTTTTTTTTTTTGAGAATGGTAATGATAGGTTTCATAATCTGGATTCAAATACCTTGCGTACTATTCTCGAAGTAATAAACAACAAGCTTACTATTGTTATTCAGTTGAAAGATGAAGTATTTCTTTGACGGTAAAACCTGCCATTTTGAAACATCAATTACATCAATGAAACCTTGGGTTCATAACCATATAAAAATTTCAAAAAAAAAAAAAATGGTTTTGATGATTTGTGTTTTTTGAAAACTTTCCAGAATTAATTTCAAAGAATGTATTAAACACAAAGATAAAAATAAAGCAAACCTTATAGAGTGATAGAAAGAGAGAGAGAGAGAATTTGAATATGTATATGATAGAGAGGAGAATAGTTGGATTTCTGTTGAGAACAACAAAAAACTAGGGGGCGGGGAAGTGGAAGTGGAGCGATGAAAATTATCATTGATATTTGATAAAAAAGAAAAAAGTGATAGTGATAGTGATAGTGATAGTGATAGTGATAATTATTTTAATTTCATTGATAAGATTGCTTAATTAGTTAAACGTTTTATTGGAAATGGACTAAAAAATAGAATTAATTTCGTATTATCTTTGATAAAATCTGATTGGTCAATAACCAATAAACTTTAAAGAAGGAAGAGGATGGGGGGAAGATTTAACTACTTCAAGGATAAAAAACTTTCCCTTTTATTACTGTTATTGTTTTACAACAAATAATGGCTTTGCTTACATAATATGTTTAACTAAAAATCAACCAGCCAATTATTGTTTACGCTTTATTGAAATTAAAAACAAATAAACAAACAATTGTATTGTATTGAACTTTGGGTTCAAAATCAATTGCACCCCTAATAATGTTTTAGTAGATAAAATTTTATTTTTTTTTGCTTAATATTGGCTGTGAAAATGTACAAATAATATTTTATACTTTCAATTAACTACCACTAGGATTATAATTAATCTTCAATTATACATTCTCATTGCAGAACTATAATTCATCCTAGGGGAGGGGCCAATTTTTTCCATTAGATACATGTATTTCTAATCATATTATTAATAATTGAACTGGATAAAATCATTTGAAATATGAAATTGCTTCAACTTTATTAATATTATCAATTACATGTACAAATTATATACTGACAGAGAAATTTAAGGAATTTGATTTTCTTAGAATTCTTTTTTTTTATCGCGATCAATTAATCCACTATGCATATTCTAAAGTTTTAAGGCGGAAACGACATTTTTCAATTTTTCTTTTAATCCAATTTCCGTTATAACCAATAAGGAAATTAATATCCGTTTTGGAATTTTTTATTTTTTTTTGGTTTTGTGTTATTGCGACAAATGGTTCAAACTGTGTAATTGGATTAATTTATTTTTTTTTTCTTTCTGAGCCATGGGAGATGAGAATTATTTAAACATACTCCAACAAGGTTCAAAAATCAATTAAACAAATATTGATATAAACAACTTAAAATGAGGAGAAAATCAATTTGAATTGAATTATACTTGACAAAGAAAGAAAATCATAGTTTTTGGTTACATAATTCTTATGAGAGGGGGAGGAAGAAGTCTTGTGCCATATCATCAAGAAAGTTTAAATGATAATATTGAATTTTATATTATATTATGATTTTCAAATTTTTCATTCTCTAATTCTATAGATTGTTTAGTTGAAAAAAAATTGTAAAGGTTATTAACCCAGAAAAGAACAACATCAGTGGAGCAGCATTCCATTTATTTGAGTTTACATATCTATAGATCCGCTGAATATTTCAAGAATGAGAAAGAATACCGTAATTAAAAAGAAAAAAAAATATCCGCTAATCAATCAATAAGTTAATGGTTAATCTAAACTAGATTTTTAGTTTTATTATTTTTCATTATTATTGTATTTTTCTCTCTCTCTCTCTTTTTTTTTAGATCATGTCTTATTTGATAATAAAACAGTTGTACTTGATTGAAAGGACAAAGGAAATCACGTTACGTAAAGAATTTTCCTTTACTATTTTACTGTTTGAAGTTTTTTTGTTACTCCATGAAAAATTGTACGATCATAGTAGAAGTGATTCATGACTGTAATTATATCTAATTCTAATGCATGATGAAAGGCTATCAGTATCCCTCCGATTTGTGTATTATCGAAGTGGTGTGCGTGTCGTGGTAGTGGCGATACTTTATCTTTTTTTTTTTTTTTTACATGTACTCTCGTCGTTCCTACTGTACACACATTGTTCAAATTACATTGTCTTTGTGTATTTTTGAACTTTAAACACACCCCCTCACTGTAATAAAATTTTGGCTGAATGATAAAAAAAAAAAAAAAAGGTAGATCATTTACCCCTATGATGTCATTAAAAGTTAACCTTATCCTTATCCTAGTAATTGTGTTTCCTATTGACAGATGTGTTGCACAAAGGATTTAGCTTAAATGATCATTCATTTATGATGGTCTATGAAGGGAAATACAAAACGTTTGGAAGTTACCATTTTTTTGTTTGTTGCTTCTTTTGAAACGTGTTATATTGATGTATATGTTTATGTTTATGTGATTGTGGGCGTAGTTTTGGTTTGGTTGTTGGGTGAAGAATTTCGCATCATTTAAAGCCATAATTGTAAAATAGGAAAAAGAAAAGTGCGATACAGGAATTTGTTTTTTTTTTTTTTTTTTTTGTTATTTTCCGAATTTATTATTTTTCTGATTTTTTTTTTTCAACTTTCTCCGATTCGTACAAATCTTAACGTCCCCCCCCTTTTTTTTTTTTCAATCGCCGTAGCACCATCGCCACCGCCATCATCGTCACGGGAAATAAACGAAAAAAAAAAAATCTATTATTGGCTATTGCTACCCCCAGCCCTTTACAACAAGGTCATTCACGTTTCATGTATTCACCAGCCCAATTAGAAATTGACACATAAACCAATAAATACATACATAGCAAATATGACTTACTATTACAACATTTCCTACAGTATATGTTTGTGTGTGTGGGGGGACCCCGATAGGGTCAAATCTATTAAGGAAGAGGAGATGTGTAGACTTTCAGTTAATGAATGACATTCCCTAGATCTGGAATTTTGAGAAATAAAACCCAAAAAAAAAATAATAAAAAGGAGGAGAATTTATATGGATTAATTTGAAAAAAATATGTAAAATCTAACTTATAATACAGTAAAGTACCAAGTATCAATAGCCCAACAGTTGAAATTTGCTACCATGTACATACATATGTTATTAACATGTACTGTTTAATGTATAGTTCAAAATTTTTTAAACTATCATGAAATCTACAGCATGATATTACCTAGTTTATTAATTTCGCATTTTTTTTTTTTCGTTTTGCCGTGCAATTAGATAAGCATTCATTAAAATTTTATCAAAAAAAAAAAAAAAGGGGATAAAGATTAAAAAATTTCTTCAATTTTAATTGGAATTAATTATACTTTACTCTATACACAGAATACATATGATTCTTTATCATTTTCATTTTCAAGGTCATATGAAATATTAATCATTCATGATCTTTAAAAGGTAAAAATTCTAGAATAAACCAGTTTTAATGTTAATCAATCAATTAATAGATTAAAATTTTCCATGTTGATATTATTATAACATAATTTTTTTTCCCAACCAATAATTTGATTAACTAACAAAATCAAGGTCGTGTACCATTGCCTCCACATTGATAGGCAATTTTGTTTAAAGTGGGGGTGTGCAGGAAAAACAAAAACTAATTATCAGTGACCTCCCTCTCTCTCTCTAAATAATTAATTTTTTTTTAAAAGGAAATAATGTCGTAGGTGAGACATTTATGTACAATTTCCTTTTTGTTAATAAAAAAAGAAAAAAAGAAACACAAAATAAATAAATTAATTCACTCAATTTTTTTTTTTTTTTGTTAAAAAAAAAAAAAAAAAACAACAAATTAAGATTAATGTTTTTAATATATAAATAAAGAATAATTCTTCTTTCTTTCTTTAAATCGAAAAATTATTTTTTTGGTTTTTACTTTTACTTCTAAATTGATTGAATTTTAATTTATTCATTCATTGGTTCAGGGTTTTTTTTAATCATTGGTAATTCATATTATCTTTTATTTGTTGTTTTCATTTAGTTCTTTCCAATACTACTGTTACTCCAATTCCTAGTCTCATAGTAATCTTGTATTTTATTATTTATTTTTCCGGGGGTTTATTTTTTTTTTCAATTTTAGACAAATCAATAAAACTTTTTCATTAGATTTCAATTCAAATTCACAATTCAATTTACAATTCACAATATTTACAATATTTAAAAAAAATGACTACTACTTCAACACATATTCAAACTGGTACTTCTCCAGAAATGATTTTTGAAAGATGGGTTGATAAACCATTTGCTTCAAAACGTCATAATGATATAAATACTATCCAATTAGATACAACTGCTCCATTAAATAATGAAAATGAAACTACTGAAGTTAAGATATATAGAAGAAATTCAGCTTTGGCTTTGAATTCTCTAAATGCTGCTTTAAGTAGAAAATCTTGTTAAAATTATTAATTATTATGTATATATATATATATACTAAAGTGAAAACAAAACAACAAAAAAAAGTTATCTTTACTATTTATATATATATATAAAAACAAAAACCTATATAATCTGTTTAATAAATGTTTGATTTTTTTTTCTGGTAAACACACATATTAGTGTACAAGTTTATTTGTACAGTATCTATTGCTATCATTCAGTTAACAAATATAAGACAGTAAGGCAATAGTTCTATTAGTTAATCATAATCAATACAGTTTCTCCAATGCATTCCCTATCATCCAAAACTCCTAATACTTAATTCAAGTAAATAGTATCAAATATGGTTTCTTTTGGAATATCTGCCTAGGGGATGAGAACTTTTTTGAATAGTCTTTTCTTCTTCTTGATATTGGGCTCTATATTAAACCTAAAGAATATACATATGCTTGTCACATAATACTCCATACTTATAAGCATAAATGAGTTCAATAGATTATATGATCCTTATGAATATTCCAACTCCATTTTACAGATCATTATTTTTAACAAGATACTTTGATGGAAACTATTTGGATAATGTGACATCCATTTGAAGAAATACATGTAATAAATTCTAACTATGACACACTTGCTTGAAATATCCAGTATTCTTTTCTCAAGTTGATGAATTAATTTCTAAACTATTAGAAATACCTAACCTACCACCAGCTTCGGTTTTTATTTTCATTATGTTAATTTTGATATATAAGTATGAATAGATAAAAGTTCCTATTAATTATGAAAAATCACTTCCAATATTCCATTCTCTACTGAAACATCACATTAAAACTAAAACTCGTATTGATATTCATATTCAAATTCCACCATTTGGCATCAGATCCATATGCCTCCATAAATTGATAATCATCATTAAATTCAGAATCATAGTCACCACAATTCTGAGTTGTCAGAATAATAAAACTATTAAATTTATACCGAAGACTTTCATTTGTAAAATTTGATTATTCACAATGAAATTCAAAATCATCACCATTATAACAAAACTTGACATATTTATAACCTTGTTAATTCTTTCAAAATTTGTATTTTTTTCTTTGCTTCTAATTCCAGATTATTATTTATTTTAAGATCAGTCAATACGGTAGGAAATTGATAATTATCATGGTTTTTACGATCCGTTGATCTTTATTGTTGAAACAGGAAGTTTTGGAGGGCGGCAATGAAAAAAGCGGTCTATCTCCAAATCTTATATTCTGCAATGATAGTTTTTGTAAAACTCTGTGGTAGTTTTCATTCAATATCGATACTTGTAACGTAGTTTACTGTTATAATTTATTTAATTTGATTTTACCCCTTGATTTTGAAATCAGTGCCTAGTTTTTATGCTTTGTTTTTTTGACTTTAATTATCTCAATGATAACATACAGGAAATTGATGTATCACGTGAATTCTACAATTTTTTTTTATGACCGGAGAAACATAAACTATATGCAATGCATAATGAACTTGACTAAATTGGTCAACGTATGAAACTAATAGAATAATTGCAACTTATTATAAATTATCCCTCTGATGATAGTTCCTGTAAGATGATCTTTGATTGTACTAGATTTTCAATTCAGGTACTTCACTATTGTCGTCAAATTTTGCATTTGTAATCTTTAAGGATAGTCGTGTAAATTGACAAAATTTAATATTGATATAATTTGCAACTAAATCGAAAAGCTCACAAATAGACAACTATAAAAACCCAAATTGTTTTTCTACAAAAATATTTTTATTTTACAACACTTTTTCTTCTTCTGTTTTTTTGTTTACTTATAATCAACAACAAGTATCCATTAAATAACCATGGCGGTATGTATCAATCATGCTAATAAAATCACTTTCTTGCTCATTTACTAACTTCAAGTAATTTTAATGATAATTATTGGTTGTTTCAAGAATAATTTACTCCCAATTGATTCCAAAGATTACAAGAAAGATGCAATTGAATCCATAACTTATTTATATTGTCCGATCATTACAAATGATTAATGCCCCCATATTATTCTTGACAACCATTGGGAGATAAATGACGAAGGAGTATTACAAAGAGGAAACCTATCACTGCAAGAGGATACCAGCCATTGATGTTGTTCTTAATATACAAGCGTTGAAGAAGAACCTTCCAAAGAAGATAGTGATTTGGGCAGATCATTATCTTGAACCTATTAAGGAATCCACACAAAAACTAAAAAAGGACAATGTGGATTAGCGAAGGTTCTTCAATAGGAGGTAACAATTGGTCACAAGTTACCTTCTATACTATCGGGACGCCATGAAGCTGTCCTGATAGTAAAATTGTAGACTAGAGGACCGGGTATTGGGGGCTTTGTGACCAGCCCCTCTTATAATACCCGGTACCTCCCCCCTTGGGCCAGGGGGTTACGCGGTCCCCTCCAAAGATGGGGGGACCTGCGTTGTAGGGCTGGGCCGGCCCACCCCCAAAAATGGGGGAACCCAGCCGCTCCTCCCGCCCGATAGGGGTGGGTGTGGGAGCAAGTCCCCGAAAAAGGGGACAAGGGGGTCGGGCGAGCCCAGATACGGCCCGGTTGATCTTTACCTCTACGTAATGTGTGGTCATAAATGTCATATAATCCCATCATCAAATATAAAACTACG
Source organism: Candida sanyaensis (assembly GCA_911254575.1). Taxonomy (NCBI): domain Eukaryota; kingdom Fungi; phylum Ascomycota; class Pichiomycetes; order Serinales; family Debaryomycetaceae; genus Candida; species Candida sanyaensis. The sequence goes on from CAJVQF010000005.1 coordinate 1,523,055, forward strand.
GCTGCGAAACTCTAAACAGTAGAACATTTTGTTCAATAAAAAAGTTTAAATTTTTCCTATAAATAATCCATAAATAAAACAAAGCAAGAAACGAAAACATAAGTACTATTCTCCAAAACAAATGATTCAGGAAGGATTAAAAAGACGTAGGGTAAGAGAAAATAAAAACAAAGTAGTGATGTTTTTATATGTGGTTGAAGTAAATGATTTCGTCAAAGAAATTACTTGTCATGACTACAGTATCAGATTTAGTTTTATCCATTTGTACAGCTTGAGCTGAGGCAATCTTGTCTTCTAGTAATTGTCTTTCCTCTATACAAAACTACTCATACTTTTGGAATTAAATAATTGTCATATATTACTCTATCCAATCATGATAATTTAAAATCCAAAAAGGATCGTCGTTAAAAGATCAACATGTTAATTATAATTTTTTTTTTCTTTTTTCATTGAGGAAAAATATTTATCAACTTATAATAATTCACCTCCAGTATTTACAAGAATTTTTTTTAAAAAAAAGACAAGGTTACTGACAGGTACTCAATACATGTTTAACCGTTGCCAAGAAACCAATTTACAAGTAATTATGTATCCGACCATTAATATTTAATTAAAGGAAAAGTTGTTTGAAAAAAAAAAAAAGGTAATTTCTAATGTGTTTTCAAAGGGAGATACTTTAAATAAAACGAATTTTGAGTTGGTCAATTATTGAAACTTAATTCGGATTGCAAAATTATTAATGGTTAGATAATACTCCACAATGAATAATTAAAATAAAGGTTGACATTCAAGTACTATAAGTGTAAACCAGTATGTTTCAAGGTATTGTAAATCTTTATCTTCTTCTAGTTTTATTCCAACAGGTGAATATTTTCAATTCCAAATAAATTACAGAACATAGTTTTATAATATCTGGTCATGTTTATTAAACATAAACTAAAATATCTGCACATCCCAAATTGTTACTGTTTTTGTTCATCCTAATTTTATGGAATAAAAAGAACCTGCCTGCCTGTTTTGTCTTAATCCAAATAAAAAAAAAATCATATCCCACCAATAAATATGTTCTTAGTCTTATCAATCCAATGATTTATATTTTGTAATAACTTATATATTAATATGATTTTAATAAACATTTAGTATTAAACACATTTTGATGAGGGACGGGACGAGGGACCAAAAACTATTATTTCTCGTCTCCAAAACGCTACCATGCGGTATCTAATTATTATAATTTTTTTTTTTTTTTTTTTGCTTTCATTGTTTACTGTTTATGGATTTTTAATTTTTTTCTCTCTCGGTTGAAGGCAAACTTCAACAAATCATCAATTCCAATAAACAAAAAAGAAAAGAGAGAGAAAGAAAAGGAAGAAGAAGTAAAAAAAAATTTTCTAACTTCTCACTCAATTCAATTTTTTTTTTTTGTTAGTCATTTAGATAAACAAAAAAAGACCCAAACTCTTTTAATAATTATCTTACTTCAACCATTGAGAGGGGAAATTAAAAACAAAGTTCTTCATATAGACTCATATACAGATATATAAATAATTATGTTTTCATTAAGATATTTAAAGACCCCAGCCTTGGCAATTGCTAAGAAATCAATTACATCATCATCATCATCATCTATCATTACATCTTCTCATTTATTACCAACTGTATCTATTTTACCAAGATCATTCTTCCATAATTCTTCCAAATCATTAATCAATTCTACTTCCAGAAGATTATACAGTGTTTTAACTGAAGCTCCAGAAGCTAAATTATATAAATATAATGATATTAAAGAAGTTATTACACATCCAGAAAATCATAAAGATTCTATTTTAATTGATGTTAGAGAACCAAATGAATTTGGTGATGGTCATATACCAGGTGCTATAAATATTCCATTTAAAAGTAGTCCTGGAGCATTAGATTTATCTGAAGATGATTTTCAAGAAAATTTTGGATTTTCAAAACCAAGTACTGATAAAGAATTAATCTTTTATTGTCTTGGTGGAGTTAGATCTACTGCTGCTGAAGAATTGGCTAATACTTTTGGATATAAGAAACGAGGCAATTATGTTGGAAGTTGGGAAGATTGGGTAGCAAATGAAAATGCTAATGAAATCAAAAAGGATTAAATTAAATTGAATTGAATTGAGATAAAGAGAGAGAGAGAGAGAGACATTCATTTAATAGGAAGTAATGCCAACATAATCCTTTAATTTTATTTTTTTTTTTACTATTATTTTACATATATATTTATATATTCTATCTCCACTTTTTTTTATATTTGTATCTTGTCAAATAGTTTATTATAATTAATTTTACAAATCTATTATCCTAATTAAATTTTTACAAAGATTATATATATATATATATATATATATATATATATTACTTGGGGTATATATCACTCTATCGATTTTGAGGTCTAAATTCAAGTTGTTTAAATTCTTTACCCAATCTCTTCTTTCTCTTTCTTTCCATTGCTTTTTCTCTTTGTTTAGGTTTCATACTATCAAACTTGGCCTTTTGTAAGACTTTTCTCTTATCACTTCGTTTAAGGAAAAATGGTTTATTAACTTTTCCAGATTTGAAATCATCCATTTGTTGTTTCTTATAATTTTTCAAAATTGATTCTTCTAAATCTCTATTTTTCAAAGTATCCATTCTTGATTTTAATGATTGTAATTGTAATTTAATTTCTTCTTTTTCATCATCATTTAATTTACTCTTTTTATCACGTAATAATCCTTCCATATTGGAAATTTCTTGTTTTCTATATTCATCCAAAAATGCATAATCCTTTCTAGTTTTTCTTAAATCTGCTTTACCATAAGCAGCATCAAATCTAATATCTGTATGTAAAGTTTGTTCTCTTCTACTTGGTAATCCAGGAATATCTCTAATTTTTGAAACTGGTCGTTTGGATGATGATTCCGATGGAGCATGTTTATTCTTTTTCTTTTTATCATTACCTCTACGTGATGAAGATGTTTCTTCTGGTGGTCCATCTGAATCAGAATCTTCAAAAAATCCATCCTCATCTGATGATTCTTCATGATCTTGGTTCAGTAGTTGAGATTGAGCTCTATTAAGTGCTCCAAATGATATACTGGCAAGCTCATCATCATTGTCATTATCATCATTGCCTCGTGATTTTGAATTTGATTTTGAATTTGAATTTGATTTTGATTTCTTGGTAGTTTTCAGTGAATATGCAAACTCTTCTTCTGATGATACATCATCATCTTCATAATATGATGGTCTGATTATTTTACCTTTAGCCATATCTATTTTGATTTTTAAGTGATGAGATGGGGCGGAGGAAGAGCTACAGATGTCTCTATAGATTTTTTTTTTTTTTTTTTTCACTATGTGCGCTTTAATTTTTTGGTGTAGAGTAATGTGCGAAAACTTACAACCATTTTTTGTTGCAAATAATAAAACTGGTTGATCTTTTGTTAATCTGTCACAGTTGTTATTCATAATTAATGATATCAATAAGTCTAATAATACTTGTATTTATAATATTTTGACATGGGATAAGGTTAGAATATCTTTTGATTGGTTGATTCCCTGGGCTTGTTAGAACAATAATTCACTGGATATTCATTAGGTGTATGGATATAATCGCCTACCAAAGTTATACCAATTTACTTACTAGTCATAATACATAGTATTATTTCAGACAGTCTAATGACCATATAATTTTTAATTATCATCAAATGCTTTTTAGTCCAGTATCCATTGGTTGGTCAACTATCAAAATGAGTTGTAATTTTATTTCTCCCTTTTTGTGCCTGATATGTTTTTTTCCTTCATTCTTTAGTGTGTAAATTTTCAAGATCTGTACCAAAAAAAAAAAAAAATTCATCTTAATTATCTATGATTTCATTTACAACAATAGGTTAAATAAAGGCTATGTCTAATAATGAAACACCTACTACACAACAAGAATTACTATCTACTACATCTAATGAAGTACCATCAACTCCTTTGATACAACCATATCGTATACTTTTAAAAGATGGTGTAACTAATGCCACGATATATCCAGTTTATTCCCCTGAAGATATTTCCAATACATTATTAGAATTTTTATGGGATGAATATAATATGGAGATTGAAAAAGGTGAAACATTAACATTTTTTAATCCTTTATCATTTGAAGATTTTATTAATCATTGGTTTACGGGATCTATTGTTGTTGCGATTATGATTGTGGGTGATGAACATGATTTAACCAATGATTCACGACAATGGCCAAGTGAATTATTAGGAATATTTAATATTAAACCAAATTATCCTGGTGAAAGAGTAAGTCATATATGTACAGGGGAATTTTTGGTTAATGCTGGTATTAGAGGTAGAGGAATTGGTAAGACTTTAACTAATTGTTTTCTTCAATGGTGTGGTAATATTGGATATAATTATGTTATTTTTAATATGATACTTGAAACTAATGTTGCTGCAAGAAAATTATGGGAAAGTTTAAATTTCCAAAGATTAGGTAAAATTAATAATGTTGCCTATATGGGACCTGAAAATGAAACTGTTGATGGTATAATATATGGAAGAACAATTAATGATGATACTATCAAACCTCCAAATGATAAAAAATCAGTTGAATCAAATGAAACTGATTTAAATAATTTAAAATTTGAAAATCTACTATATTATTTAAAAACTGGTCGATATCCTGAAAATTCTGATAGTAAAGAAAAATCAAGACTTCGAGCAAATAAAGCAACTTATTATTTAGATGATGAAGGAAAATTAATGGTTAATGGAAGAGAAGTTATCACTACTACGGCAAGACAATTACAATTATGTCAATTAATTCATGAAGAAAATGGACATCTGGGAATAAATAGAACAACAACATTAATAAGTCAGAAATATCATTGGATAAGGATAAAAGAAACCGTGGCCAAAGTATTGAAAAAATGTCATGAATGTAAGAATAATTCATTACAATTGAAAGAAGATCATATAAATCAACCAAGTAGTAAACGAATGAAATTAATGCAACAAGCAATTGATACTCAATTACAAGAACAAGAAAAATTGGAAGCTGCTGTGGCACAAGTTAAACAAAGACTGACTGATGGTATTTCTTATGCTGATGCTGCAAGATCAGCAGTTGTTGGAAAATCTAATAATAATGGTGAAGGTGAAGGTATTCATACAGAAGTTAAGACCTATACTAAGGAAGTTAACAATGATAGTTTACTGCCGTTGGTGAAAACATATCGTTAGGTATACCCATATATACATGTAGTTTAAAATACAATAACAATATTCTTTATATCTATAAACTATATTAATTAAAAATGAAAATAAACAAAAAATAAAAATTTTTTTGAATAAATTACAATCAAGTAAATTAAAAGAAGGCTAAAACTAAAACTATAACAAAGTCTATATAATTAAATTGATATTTTTCCCCCAAAAAATAACAAATATCATAAACAAAGTCTATCTTCTTTCAATGTGAGATTTTTCATATCTCTTCTTTAATTTTTTTTTTTTTTTTTTTATTATTATTATTTCAATTTAATTTCGATTTTTTGATTTTTCGATTTTAAAAATCAACGCCAATAACCATAGCTAATAAAGCCATTCTAATAAATAACCCATGTCTCATTTGTCTGAAGTAAGCAGCTCTTTGATCGAAATCAACTTCTTCTCTGATTTCATTAGTTCTTGGTAATGGATGCATAACACACATATGTTGTTTAGCATTACTCAAGATTTTATTATCAACAATATAAGTATCTTTTAATCTTTGATATTGTTCTTTATCAGCAAATCTTTCTTCTTGTACTCTAGTACAGTATAAAACATCAGATCTAGCAAGAATATCTTTAGTTAATTCTTCACTTTCAATAGTCAACATATCATTTTCAATCAAAAGTTGTTTAATTTCTTCTGGAATTGCCAATTCTTTTGGTGCAACCAATTGAACTCTAACATTATAATGTTTTAATAATTGACATAATGAATGAACTGGTCTACCATATTTCAAATCACCCATAAATGTAACAGTTATACCATTAACAGTACCCAATTCTTCTCTAATGGTGAATAAATCTAATAAAGCTTGAGTTGGATGTTCTTTAGTACCATTACCAGCATTAATAATTGGAACTGGAGAATATTTGGCAGCAATATCAGCAGAATCTTCAGATGGATGTCTTAAAACAATAGCATCAGCATAACATGATAAAGTTCTAATGGTATCTTGTAAAGTTTCACCCTTTTTAACAGATGATGATCCACTATCAACAGCAACAACTCTACCACCTAATCTTTGCATAGCAGCATCAAATGAAGTAGAAGTTCTAGTAGATGGTTCATAAAACATGGTGGCCAAAACTCTTCCTTTCAAAATATCTAAAACACCTTGTCTTTCAACTTGTAATCTCATTTCTTGAGCAACAGCAAATAATGAATGCAAGTTTGATCTAGTAATATCTTTAACAGAAATAAAATTATTTCTCAAGAAAGCATTATTGTTTCTAATATAATCACTTAAAGCAGCAATTTCACCCAATGAACCAGCAATTGATTGAGAAACCAATTCAGATCCTAATTTTTCAAAAACTGCTGGTTGTGGTTGTGAAGTTTCTGGAGTAAATGATGGACGACGAATATCGGCACCACCAAATGAAATTCTTTTATTACCAAGTCTTGGAGATTCAGCAACACCAGCAGTAGAACCAAATCTACTTCTTGGTGCAACTTCATTCTTACCTAAACCACTAGATGCTAAAACATTACCATCTAAAACAACAGTTTCATTATGGAAAGAAACTCTTTCAACAGCTCCTCTTAATCTTAATTTAGCAAAATCTGGATAAACTGGTTCAACTTCAGCAAATCTATCCAAATCAAGAACAACTTGAGCATCTTGTTTTGGTAAGTTAAAGATTTTAACTGGATTATCATGGAATTTAGCAGTAATGTCATCAATGGTAAGTTTACCATCTCTAACAGCAGTCAATAATAATGGAATGGCTTCTTTAATACCTAAACCTGGAACAATCTTAACATCACAAGCTTTAGCAATTAAATATGGTAAAACACCAATGGAGAAACAATCAACTTGATTCAAGTTAGCCCATAAGTATTCTTGATCTTTCTTTGATGGTAAGAATGGGAAATTCAATTCATCTTTAGATAAGAATAATGAATGAACAGCAACATCACAAGTTACTTTCAAATCTTTATCTTTAGCCATTCTAATCAAATCCAAATCTTCTTTAGATGAAACATTAGTAATATGAATAGATCTATTGTATAATGAAGCCAATAATAAAACAGATGCCAAATCAGTAGTTTTAGCATCAGTAATAATTGGTTTACTACTTGGCCATGAAGTGAATTGAGCAGTAAGGGCAGAAACTTTAGAATTAGCAAAATCATTAAATGGAACAAATAATGAACCTGCATTATCAGCAGCATCACTAGCACTTTGAGAATTTGTTTCTGTTGCAGCAACACCAACTGAATAATCAGTATAAGCAGCAGCACTAGCAGCATCAATGGCATCAACAAGAGATCTATAATCAGTTACTGAAACACCAGCTTGAGTATGTGGTAAGAATGCATTAAAGGTGAAACCAGCAGCCAATGATTCTTTGGTGGTGGCATCAAAATCATCAAATGAAGTTGCAAAAGATGTAATATTAATTAAACCTGGAATAACAGCAGTACCATGAGAAGTTTGAGCATCTCTATTAGAAACATCCAAAGAAATGTTTCTTGCAATTGCTTCAACTAATAATTTAGCATTTTTAACATTAGTAACTAATGGAACAGCATAATCAACAGCCATACGACGAGATTCATAACCTTTAGACATATAAGAAGCTGGACGACGGAATCTATTGGCAGATGGTAAATTGACATATAAATCAATCAAATTATTAGCTAAATGTTGACTTAAATTATATTCTGATTTTTGATCTTCATCTTTACTTAAAACTTCCAAATAATGAACTGGAATACCATGTTCTTTAATGAAATCTGCAGTACCAGCAGTGGCAAAGATTTTATAACCTAATTCATGTAATTTAGCAATACTTGGTAATAATTCTTGTTTTTCTTTAAATGAACCAATAGAAAATAAGATATTCTTTTTAGGTAATTTAAAACCAGTAGAAATTAAAGATTTCAAATATGCTTCATATTTATTTTTACCAAAAGTTGCAACTTCACCAGTAGATGCCATTTCAACCCCTAAAACAGGATCAGCACCAGCTAATCTTGAAAATGAAAATTGTGGAACTTTAACAGCACAATAATCTTCTGGTAATCTTTCACCTGGATATGGAACAAGTGGTAAATCCATCATTGCTTTAGTGGCCATTTCAATTAAATCAACACCAACAACTTTAGAAACAAATGGGAAAGATCTTGAAGCTCTAACATTACATTCAATAACTTTAATATCATTATCTTTGGCAATAAATTGAATATTATAAGGACCAGTAATATCCAAAGCTTTACCAATTTTAGCAGTAGCTTCAACAATTCTTCTAACGGTTTCTGGATCCAAATCTTGTGGTGGAACAATTAAAGTGGCATCACCAGAATGAACACCAGCATTTTCAACATGTTCAGAAACAACATGCATGATCATTTTACCATCTTTGGCAACGGCATCCATTTCAATTTCTTTAGCATTTTCAATATATTTGGTGATAACAACTGGATAATCTGGAGAAACATCAACAGCTTGAGTTAAATAAGATGCTAAATCATCTTTAGAATATACAGTATTCATGGCAGCACCAGATAAAACATAAGATGGACGAACCAAAACTGGATAACCAACTTTTTCAGCAAATGATTCAGCATCATCAATTGAAGTTAATTCTTTCCAAGCTGGTTGATCAACACCAATTTTATCCAACATTCTAGAAAATTTATATCTATTTTCAGCAGAATCAATCATTTCTGGTGATGTACCCAAAATCTTAACATTTTGTCTATATAATGGTAAAGCAATATTATTTGAAGTTTGACCACCCATAGAAATAACAACCCCTGAAGATTGTTCCAATTCATAAATATCCAAAACTCTTTCTAAATTAATGGTTTCGAAATATAATCTATCAGCTTCATCATAATCAGTAGAAACGGTTTCTGGGTTATAATTAATCATAACGGTTTTAATGTTATTTTCACGTAATGTTCTAATGGCTCTAACGGCACACCAATCGAATTCAACAGAAGAACCAATTCTATAAACACCAGAACCTAAAACAATGACACCATTATCATCGAATTTAACATCTGAAGAATCAGCATTATAGGTGATATATAAATAATTGGTAAAAGCTGGGAATTCAGCAGCAACAGTATCAATTTGTTTAACAAATGGAATAATTCCTGCATCTTTTCTTAATCTTCTAATGGCAACTTCATTAGATCCTAAAAATTTAGCAATTTGTCTATCTTCAAATCCCAATTGTTTAGCCTGTCTTAAAATTGAAATTGGAACTTCTTCTTTAGTACCAAAAGAAGCAATTTTATTACCAAATTTAATTAACCCATCTAATTTATTTAAAAACCATTTATCAATATTGGTTAATTTCCAAACTTTTTCAACAGAATAACCATCAGATAAAGCATTGGCAATGGCAAATAAACGTTGATCAGAAGGAGTTTGTAATTCTTCATCAATATCAATTGACATTAAAGCAGCGGTTTTATTAAAACCTAAATTATGATAATCAGTTGATCTAATAGCTTTTTGAATGGCTTCTTCAAAAGTTCTACCAATTGACATAACTTCCCCAACAGATTTCATTGATGATGATAATAATGCTGAAGCTCTGGTGAATTTTTTCAAATCCCATCTTGGAATTTTAACAACACAATAATCTAAAGAAGGTTCAAAACAAGCTGAAGTTGATTTAGTAACAGAATTTTTAATTTCATTTAATGGAATGTTTAAACCTAATTTAGCAGCAGTATAAGCTAATGGATAACCAGTTGCTTTAGAAGCTAAAGCAGAAGAACGAGATAATCTGGCATTAACTTCAATAATACAATATTCTTTGGAGAATGGATTTAAAGCATATTGAATATTACATTCACCAACAACTCCCAAATGTCTAATAACATTAACGGCAGTAGTTCTCAACATATTATAATCTTCATCAGATAAAGTTTGAGATGGAGCAACAACAATGGAATCACCAGTATGAATACCTAAAGGATCGAAATTTTCCATATTACAAACAGTAATACAATTATCAAAAGCATCACGAACAACTTCATATTCAACTTCTTTCCAACCTTTCATTGATCTTTCAACAAGAACTTGTGGAGATGTAGCAAATGCTTTATTACATAAATCAACCAATTCTTGTTCATTATCAGCAAAACCTGAACCTAAACCACCAAGGGCATAAGCGGCTCTAACAATTAATGGATAACCAATGGCATTAGCAGCATCAATTGCTTCTTTAACATTATTAACTGCTTCAGATCTAGCACATTTTTCATTAATTTCCAACATTGCAGAAGCAAATAATTCTCTATCTTCAGTAGTAATAACAGTATCAATTTGAGTACCTAAAACTTTAACACCCAAACCTTCAAATTCATCTTTAAGAGCAATACCAACACTTAAAGCAGTTTGACCACCAAAAGTACAATAAATACCATCTGGTCTTTCATGTTCAATAACTTTTCTAACAAATTCTGGAGTAACTGGTAAGAAATAAACTTTATCAGCCAAACCTTTTGAAGTTTGAATGGTGGCAATATTTGGATTAATTAAAATGGTATAAATACCTTCTTCTTTTAAAGCTTTAATTGCTTGAGAACCAGAATAATCAAATTCACCAGCTTGACCAATTGATAACCCACCAGAACCTAAAACTAAAACTTTTTTAGCATCAACTCTTGGATGAGCAGCTCTATTTTCAATAATATTACCACCTGGGAATTCAACTTGTTTATAAACACCAGTTTGATTGAATTCAATAACTGATTGAATAAAAACATCAAATAAAAATTCAGTATCTCTTGGACCAGGAGTTGATTCAGGATGGAATTGAACAGAGAAAAATGGTTTTGATTCATGATAAATACCTTCATTTGAACCATCATTGGCATTAACAAATAATTCTTTCCAACCATTGGATAAAGTTTCAGTATTAACTGCATAACCATGATTTTGAGATGTAATATAACATCTACCAGAAATAGTTGAAGTACAAGGAATATTATGACCTCTATTACCAAATTTCAATTTTAAAGTTGATGCACCAGTTGCTCTTGCTAATAATTGATGACCTAAACAAATACCAAAAATTGGAGTTTTTGAATCTTCAAGAATTTTTTTCAATCTTTCAACAGTTTCATTCATAACTGCTGGATCACCTGGACCATTGGAAATAAATAAACCATCATATTCTTCTTGAGTAAAATCATAATCCCATGGAACAACTAATAATTCAACACCTCTTCTAACAAAACATCTAATTTGATTATATTTCATACCAACATCAATGGCAAGAATTCTAATTGGTTTACCATTTTTACCTAATTTAATACCTTCATTTGGAGTATATAAAATTGGTTTTTTAGTTGAAACTTTAGCAACTAAATTTTTAACATTTGGATCATCAAATTCAGGAATATTAAAAAATTTTTCCCATTCACCTGATTTATCAGAAATAATATCATCTGATTTAAGAGATGATTTTTGTAAAGCAAGTCTACCTAAAGTTGAACCTTTTTCTCTTAATCTTTTAGTTAAAGCTCTAGTATCAACACCATAAATAGCAGGAATATTTTGTTCTTTTAACCATTGACCTAAAGAAGATTTAGCTAACCAATGAGAATATTCTTCAGTATAATGAGCAACAACTAAACCAGCAATATGAATTTTATTACTTTCAAAATATTTAGGTAATGCTGGTTCATAATCATCATCTTTTAATTCACGATCTGGAACACCATAATTACCAACTAATGGATAAGTAATAACTAAAATTTGACCTTCATAAGATGGATCAGTAATAGATTCTGGATAACCAACCATACCGGTTTGAAAAACAACTTCACCAGCAGCTGGAACTGGAGCACCAAAGGAATAACCTTGTAAAGCGATTCCATCATGAGTTTCTAAAGTCATCAATACATCACCAGTGGATTCCATTGGTGGAGAAATTGGAACAGATAATTGAGCCATTGTTGATGGATAATCTTTCTTTTTTAATTTTTCTTTATACAAGCAGGGGGTAGGGAATTAAAACAAATTAAATAATATAAAGAATGAAAAGTTGGGTCTATACTTTGGGGGGATCGTAGTATTAGATTTGACTCGTTTTTTTTTATATATATATTCTTGTTCTTTAATTGAAATTAAAAAAAAAAAAAAAGGTAACAAAATAAGAAAATTCAAGCTGATGTGAAAATTGTTAGTACAAAAAAAAAAAAAAAAAATTTCCATGAGATGTGAGATGAATTGTGAACGATGAGGTTATGTAACTTTCAATATCAAACACACACAAAAAAAAAAAAAATAATTAAAAAAATGAAAAGTTGAAAAACATCTATCGCAATTCCAAGTGAAATTGCTCCTAAATACGAGACAGAATTCAAGATATCTGACTCCTAATAGTCAACTCGAACTTGTGTTATCTCATTATCCAATGGTCAATGACTCATGGATTTGTATAATCTCTTTATTTTTTCTAAGAATTTGGTGTGTTTGAGTTTTACAAATGACTCATTTTCTTTCTTTCTCAACAATTCCAAATCATTTAAAGTATTAAAAGAATTTATTTTTCCACATACCAATAACAAATTTGGCTATTAGCTCTGTTAGCAATTAACACTGGGAGTATTGGGAGGACAAGTGGTAATTGTTGAGAAAGAAAGAGAGGAAGAGAAAGAGAGAAAGAGAGAGGAAGAAAGAAAGAAAAATAAATAAAGAGAAAATAATGAATGAATTAAAAAAAATTTTATGATCCTTGATGAGCTCCAGATTCGGTTCTATTTATACTTTCAATTAACTCTAATTAAAAAAAAAAAGTGGTCGTGTATAATGACAGGATTGAAAAAATTTTTTTTTGCATCGTTGTATGCAGTCTGCTCATCTTGGTACTCAAATGAAGTAAAAATTACATCACTACAGGCGCATATTACCACCTTAATATAACTAGTACGCTACCAAATGACAGAGAAGTCAAAAAAAAAAAAAATGAAAGAGCAAAATATTTAATTAAGCGCGCGCTTGTATAAAGGAGGAGGGGGGGGGTCCAAGAGAATACTGTATAAAAAAAGTGTATTAATTAATTAACTAATTAATTCATAAAGCAAATAACAAAAAAAAAAAAAAATTGGTATTGCAAGATGGGTTTGTGAAGTGACATCACCAACACAAACAAATCTATGAATTACAGTATAAAGTGTATTGCTGTTAACAAGTTGAAATGGTTTCAGCGCGGTATCGGAGAGAAAATATTGGTTACCGTGATGTATTAATTTCTGAACGGGAAAATTGATATAATTTTTTTTTTTTTTTTTTTTTGGTAAAGATTTCTTGCGAAAATATGGATAAGGCAAAAATATCAATTGTAAATTGGATTTTAACCAGGATGTAGTAATTAATAAAATAAGATATAACATATTAAGAGTATGAGAGAAACATTTTGAAAAACTGGGATTTTAAAATAACTACAAATTTGAAGAATTCATGTATCGATTTTTAAACAAAAAATGCTATAATTTTCCTAAATCTTTATGCAAGACCATATATAAATGTAATTCGTATAACGGATCTATTACCATACACTCATATATATTATCCCCGTTCTGTTCTAAAAAAAATGAACTTAATTATATTTATCTACCTTTGTTGAAATTGTACTTTCAATCTAAATGAAACGTCACTTGATAATCTTTATTCAATTTTGACTTTAATTAACATTGGTAACCAAATGGAAAATAATTTATATGCTCAACCCCCCTTTTGATAAACTAGTGAGGACTTTGTTTATAAGAAAAATCTTCAGTCAATCAATCCACCAACTAGTGGATTATTAGTATTAGTTTACAAAGTTATTGTATTGATATCTTGTATACGTTACATACAGATAATAGAATTTAACACGTGATTTAAATCACATGTTTCTATCGTGTCTATTTGATATAAAAAAACAAATCTTCTAGAAATTTTTGTTTTATTTTTTTTTTTTCTTTTGTCACATTAAATAAAATTGTGAACCGCCAACAATTTGCCAAGAAAAAAAAAATCCTGAAATTTCTTAAACAAAGCATTTGATTGATTATTTTCATTTACATAATTTTAAATCACCGAATGATATTCTGAGTGGCTTTTTTTTTTGTTCAATTTATATATAATTGAATCACCGAATTACCAAATAATAAATAATTAAGTAAGAAATAAAATAAAATAAAATAAAATAAAAAACGGTTCTTTCAAATCTGTCACGTAGTATAGATAGATAGATAGATAGATAGATAAATTCTTTTCTAATAATGTAGTTTAATGTAATTACAAAAATTAATTTATATGTAAATTAAAAAAAACCCAAACCAAAATATATATATATATACAAAATCAAACTAAAAACTAATAATATAAACATTATACATAAAAAAAAATAAAAAATTGCTCTCCCACATAAAAGAATTTTTTATATATATATTTTCTAATTTAAAAACTTATTGATTATTATCTTGTTCTTCTAATCTTTTAGCTTCATCCATTAGAGGTCTAATACATAACCAACCAGTTTCAGTACGGAAATGTCTACTTAAAGCATCACTTCTAGCAAATTTTTTACCACAACCCCATTTAGTAACCCCATCTTTTAAATAACCTTCACATTTAAAATTTTTAACACCTTCATGTAATAATTCATGACGTTTTTTATCATGAGATCTAGCAAAAGATTTTGGACAATGAGAACATTTAAATGGTTTTTCAGTTGAATGAGTTTTCATATGAGATTTTAAATTATATGGTTTTTGAAAAACTTTTGAACAAATTGTACATGGATATGATTCTGTTGATATTGGAATTGGAGTTGAATTTATAGAAGTTGAAGAAGATGTTGATGATGATAATGATGATAATTTTTTTGAATTAGTTCTTCTTTTTCTTTTTAATGATGGTGAAATTGTATAAGATACTAAAGATGAATAATCGATATTTTCTGATGATATATTTGGTAAAGAAGGAGAAGTTTGATTCAGTATTGGTTGATATTGTTGTGATTGAATATGTTGATATGGATATTGTGGTGGTTGATGTTGATATGATTGTTGATATGATGGTTGGTAAGATTGTTGATAGAATTGTTGTTGTTGTTGTTGCTGTTGTTGATGTTGATATGGAGAATAATCAAAAGGATATTGTTGTGAATATGTAATTGAATTTGTAGAAGAAGATGAAGTTGATGTAGATGATGAAGCTGATGAAATAGAATTATTTGAAGTAGAAGTTAAAGCTAAATTTATATCTTGCAGTTGATTAAGAAACATTGAAGGAAGTTGAGTTTGATAAGGTTGAGGAATTAACATTGATTGTGATTGTGTTTGTGATTGTGATTGTGATTGTGATTGTGATTGTGATTGTGATTGATGTTGTGGTTGAGATTGAGGTTGTTGATAAGCATAATTAGTAGTAGTAGTAGTACTAGAAGTAGGTGTAGGATTAGTTGAATAGAAATAAGGAATATTGGAAGTGGTAGCAGTTGTTGTATGAGGAACAGACATAATAGACATCATTTATAACCAATTGAATAAAAGTTATTAGTACCAAGAAATAAACAAAAAAAAAAAAAAAAGTAAAATCAATGTAAAATATAGAACCAAACAAATAAAATTTAATTATAACAGTTAAATTAATAAAGGGTAATTCTGTATAAATAAAGGAAATAAGAAAATAAAAATTTTTTTTTTTTTTTTTTCAAAAAGGGAAAAATGATTAAATATTTATAATAAATAAATTTAATTTAATTATTAGATAATGAATCTTAACAGTTAGAACAAAAGAGAGAGAGAAAGAGAGAGGGAGGAAAAGTTGACAAGAAAGACGTATTAAAATTAAAATTAAAATTCAGTTTATATTAAAACCAAAAAAAAAATTTCGGTAAATGAGAAAAATTTTTTAAAATTTAAAAAAACGAACATATACACACAGCACAGCAAATTTAAAAAGCTAAAACACAATATGCAGAATTTATTACTTTGTGGATTATATATTTTAATAAATTTAACATTTTACAATATGATACAAAATTGAAACTTTTAAAAATTAAAAATTAAAATAAAAAAAAAAAAAAAAATGGTTATGTAATTATTCTACATAATATTGGAAATTTAGTTAACTTTTCCGATAATACACTACAGTTATCTAACACTTTTTTTTTTTTTTTTATTTTTCTAATCTCTCCACTTTTTCCCTCATTTTTTCTTTAGAATTTGGTCATTTCTAATTGAAAATAAGGATAATTGATATGTAATATCAATCAGCAATGTATATACATTATACATATATAATAGTAAATTGTAAAAAAAAAAAAAAAAGACCTCTTTTTTTATTTTTCAATTTAATCAATATTAACAAAATAAAAAATTGTGTGATATATTTTATGTTTTTTTTTTTTTTGTTTTTATCTTTAGTTTAAACATTTACGTAATTGAATCTTTTTTTTTTTTTTTTTGATTTGTGTAA
The DNA here is from genome assembly GCA_911254575.1 of Candida sanyaensis. NCBI lineage: Eukaryota > Fungi > Ascomycota > Pichiomycetes > Serinales > Debaryomycetaceae > Candida > Candida sanyaensis. The sequence goes on from CAJVQF010000005.1 coordinate 1,539,781, forward strand.
TATTCAAATTCTATAGTCGTGCGTTGCGGCTCAAAAAATATTATTTTTACAATAATTGACACACAAACCCACAAATAGGTTTGTGTTTGCATGGTTTGCATTGTACTGCACATAGAAATCAACTCAGATTTCAAATTAAATATTAACAAGAAAAAAGTGGGTAGTTTTTCTTGGCACAGGCTTATTCGGGGATTCTCTTATATTGGAATTTGAAATGTTTTTTTTTTGCTTGGTTTTTTTTTTTTTTATTTGTTTTGAATGTAATTAGAAATCAAATCAACGCCGTATCATTTAAGACCAATGTTGATATACAAAACAAATACAACTATAAGATTAAGTAAAAGAATTAATTAATTTATGTAAATGTGGGTGATTGAGAAGTTTTTTTTTATTTATTTTTAACTATTGAGGGATTTTTTTTTTTTTTTTTTTATTTTTAATTTTTAATTTTTTTTTTAAATTTTCTCCCTTTGAATATTGGAATATGAATTAAAGGGAGAAACAGAAAGAGAAAGACAAGAACGTTAAGTAAGGAAAAAAAAAAAAAAACACATAGAGAGAAAAAGAAATTTACATTTTTGAAAATTGTTTCTAATCTGCACTGCCTATTCATTTCTTTATTATTTATATTATTATTATTATTTTCTATTGTATTTTATATATTTCTATTGTTCTATTTTTGTTGTCATCGCTTATTTTTGATTTGTTGTTAAAAAATTTTTATGATATCAGCGAGAATTTTTACGCGGGGTGGTTTTGTATCCGGGACTCCGAGTAGTCGTTACGAGGATTGGAATTTCGTCATTCATGAGGGATTTTTTTTTTTCTTTCTTTCCATCTATTATTCTTAGCTTCTTAATCATTCAATGGTATTACCTCATATTTAGTACAGTACAGTAGAGTAGAGTACATTACATATTTTAATCTATATCTCTTGTTAAATGTTCAATTGGATATATATATATATTTTACCTACCAAATTTTACAAGGCTAACAAGGCTTTTTCATTTTTACCCCTTTAATATTTCTTTAAATATAAGTCAATTAAAATCTAAACATTGTTAAACTACACATATGATATTATAGGAATATCTGTTCATTAAACATTTTACCCACATATCATAAAATGTAACACAATGCACACTATTTAACAATTACATAATATAACGTATCCAAATTGTATGGCTTTGAAGGAATTTCTCAAAAAAAAAAAAAAGAATTTTTTTTTTTTTTGCCCCATCAATTCTTTAAATTTGATCGAAAATCTTCATTTCCTAATCACCGGGCCGTTTGTTAATTCATTTTCGCTCTCCCCTTCCACCATCTAATTTTTATTTTTATTTTTATTCTTATTCTTATTCTTATTCTTATTCTTCTCCATATTCTCCAATTTTTTTTTTTTTACTATGAGTGATTTATTGGTAGAGGTTTAAAATTGAGCGATTTTTTTTAGTTTACTCCAACAAAGAAGAATCTAATTTTTTTTATTTTGGTAACATCATAACATTCTAAATAAAACAATAATTTACACGACTCCTATCTACAAGTTAATTTCAATCTACTGTTATTATTAAACGCACAGGCAGACATAATTATCGTAAGTCCAAAGTCCAAAGTCCAAAGTCCAAAGTCCAAAGTTCAAAGTTCAAAGTTCAAAGTTCTATGTTTATATCCAATCAAAGCCCACAATTATTATTATCATCGGCATTCTCTTTATTGTGCTTCATCATCTCTTCTGCTTCTAAGCCATGATTACTAGTCCAGGAGGAGGAGGAGGAGGAGGAGGAGTAGAAGCAGAAGCAGAAGCAGAAGCAGGAGAGAGGAGAAAGGATTTACTTGCGGTCTATCAATTCGGCAATTCAAATAAATTTCTTGGCGCAGCACTATAGGTTCCAAGGGAAAGGGGAAATGGGAGGCGGAAAAAAAAAATAAAGCAAAGTAAAAGCCCATTTTGTGACTTGCCAAGAAAAATACAATTTTATTTTTTGTTTTTGTTTTACTCCTTGAAATCCCACGGTGATTCAAGGCTGTACAAGAGAGAAAAAAAAAAAAAAAAATTCAGAAAAGTAGGCTTAACAAATATATATTACTAGATACGGAAATATGGAAATTAAAATGGAATGTTGTACTTCAAACACACGTTCTATTACGAAAATTTCATCAATAAAGTCAACAACACCCTAGATGGTAAGTGTATTGTGTGCGCGGTAAAGCTGCTGGCGGGTAAAAGTACATATCAACGAGGCAATGTTATATATACTATCAACAGTATACTATACTATATCGGTAAAGTATAAACAAGGCAAACCAAATGCATGATTTAATTATTGGGATATTGAATCTAGAATCAATCGATATAAGATTCTTAGTAGAAAATATGTATTAAAATATAATGAATAATTGTTGTTGTTCAACTTGTTTTTTATCATGATAAACTTAAAATGAACTAGAATTCAAGTTCAAATACGTCATTCAATTTTTTTTTTTTTGTTTATTACAAGATAGAATCAAATGTACAGTATGTACCGTGTGTGAAATGAAAATTAAAAAAAAAAGTATCACTCAATTAAAGACAATAGTTTTATGGTGATATTGTACATATGTTGTAGGAATTGTTGATCTAACTCTCGGTTTTCCGTATTCCTTTTTGTTCGTTTGAGAAAAAAAAAAAAAAAAAAAAAAAAAAACACAAACGTCATTCAATTTGAATTTTAAAATGATTTTATATTCATCATTAATTTTTAATTAGATAAAATGTATAACTGATCTATTGTACTATTGATCTTACGAGTTTAGATGTATCGAATTTATTTAACAATATAACCGAGTTTATTCATTTGTTCTTTTTTTTTTCTTGGTGAGGCAGTTGAAAGAAACCAGAGACTTTGATTGAGGAGATTATGTATTTTACTAGAATATAATAGTAAATATTACTAACAAAATTGATAACCTTAAGTTAGGTTTTTAAATTTATCAGATTTAATAATAATAAAGGTAATTAAATGTGAATAACTATTTATAGAACCAGTAACGTAATGATGTAATAATACACACAATATATAGTGTGTATTTAGTCTCCAGATCAAATAGGGCTTTGAAAGAAATACACATTTGATAGAAGTCCCTAAGCATCAAAAGTTCTATTTCAAATTTGTCTCAAAGTTTGTAGGTATAACTTATCAACAGACGAATATCTTTTTTTAGAATCATAATCTAATATCCTTTTTTTTTTTTTTTTTCTACAATATCCCAAGCCACTGCCATCGAAAGGCAGTATATTTCCCATGATAACTAATGAAATAATTTATCAAAAGCTTTCTTTTTTTTTTTTTAAAGTTAATTTTATAACTTAAGATTCCAGACAGAACAATTGATTGGATTAAACAAGGCTTGATATGTACTGTAGATATGTTCAAAAAAAAAAAAAATCATGACTGTCATGTAATTTCTATCGGATATAAATAATTGGGTACCAAAAAATAAAAAAACAATCAATCAACAACTTTCCTTCTTTTCAAACTCAAAAATATTTTGTTGCAATTATTTGTAGATGATAACTTTTTTTTTTTTCTAGAAATTCTTCGTAGATTTTACGTATTGATCAATTGATCAATTGATTTTTTTTTTTTTTTTTGCTTTTCGCACCCGGTTTTCCCATTCGGTATTATAATTTTAATAAACCCGAATTAAACTTTTTTTTCCTTATTATCAAGAAAACTACGTCATATTTTAAATAATCAAAGTACAACAAATAAAACCAATATATAAAGACACTTAAAATTCCATAAATAAATTACATTAAATAAATAAATAAATGAATATATTAATTACTACATAGTTACCAACTATTTATAAATATTTTCCTCATTTTTCTATAAATCAAATTTAAATATGAATTCAATTGAAATTTCAAAAACAAATAATGAATCTAATCAAAATTTACAATCTCATTCAAAATTACATGAATTTAATTCAACTTTAATTAAATTACCTAAAGTTATTCATCATGGTTTACATAAAGGTGCTGATAAAACTACTCATAAAGTTGCTGATGGAACTAAAAAAGTATTAAATCATTGATGAATCAATAGTTGAGATAAGATAATATTAGGTATTGAAATTTTATATTTATATAGATGTTTTATTTAGTATAAAGAGAGTTTCATTAATTAAATAATGATTTTGTTTTTTTTTTTAATGTTAAAAGAATCAGAAATACTAAAACTCTACTATTAGTTGCAATTATTATTCGTATCAAATGTTAAATAATTGATATTTTTTTTAGTAATTGTATGGTTGCCAAAAACATAATTCATTCAACAAGAATTAATACTGGTACCTGTCAATTCAACTAAATTAAATCTAAAAAAAAAAACAAAGTTACATCGATTATACTTGAAAAAAATATTAACTAACAGCTAGCTGTTTGAATAAGTATACAGTTCATGTTTTCTATGATTGATTGTTCGATTTTACTGTAATGATTTGTTTAACCTCTATATTTCTTCTCCTATTTAAACCTATGAAACTAACCCAATGATCCGTTCTCTACTTTATGAAACACAATTTATCCCAAATGGATTATTTTTCAAGTTATCAGCTTTTCAAATGTATACTATTTGATTGATTTGGATACCATATTCAAGTATATTTTCACCGTTGGCGTCAAATTTCCATTTGTAATCTTTCAAAAAATAAAAATAGTCGTGTGACATGACGAAAAAATAAAAATACCTATACTTTGCAGCCAAATAAAAGAAAAAAAAAAAATTGTATACAAAATAGACAACTATAAAAAGCCAAATTGTTTTTCTAGAAAAATATTTTTATTTTACACCACTTTTTTTTTTCCTTCTTTTTTTTTTTGTTTACTATATTCCATCATTCTTGGAATTATTCCATCAAATAACCATGGCGGTATGTATCAATCATATTAATAACATCACTTTCTTGCTCATTTACTAACTTCAAGTACTTTTAATGATAATTATTGGTTGTCTCAAGAATAATTTGGACCCAATTGATTCCAAAGATTACAAGAGAGATACACTTGAATCCAGAACTTATTTATATTGTCCGATCATTACAAATGATTAATGCCCCCCATATTATTCTTGACAACCATTGGGAGATAAATGACGAAGGAGTATTACAAAGAGGAAACCACTCACTGCAAGAGGAAACCAATCATCACAAGAGGAAACCAATTATCACAAAAGGAAACCAATCATCACAAGAGGATACTAATCAAGGATGTTGACGATAGACATGCATTGAAGAAGAACCTTCCAAAGAAGATAGTGATTTGGGCAGATCATTATCTTGAACCTTATAAGGGATCCACACAAAAACTAAAAAAGGACAATGTGGATTAGTGAAGGTTCTTCAATAGGAGGTAACAATTGGTCACAAGTTACCTTCTATACTATCGGGACGCCATGAAGCTGTCCCGATGGTAAAATTGTAGACTAGAGGACCGGGTATTGGGGGGCTTTGTGACCAGCCCCTCTTATAATACCCGCTACCTCCCCCCTTGGGCCAGGGGGTTACGCGGTCCCCCCTCCAAAGATGAGGGGGACCTGCGTTGTAGGGCTGGGCCGGCCCACCCCCGAAAAATGGGGGCCCCAGCCGCTCCCCCCGCCCCATAGGGGTGGGTGTGGGAGCAAGTCCCCGAGAAAGGGGACAGAGGGCCGGGCGAGCCCAGATACGGCCCGGTCACTCCCCCACCCCACCCCAGGTGGGCGGGTGCGGGAGCGTGTTCCCCTAGTGGGACCAAGACTGTCACGGCGCCCCGTCATGTCTGTAATTAAATTAAATAACATTCTGTTAAGTTAATGTGATTATAAAAGTATAGAAAGAAAAGCAGAAGTAACAAAGGGGAATAATTAATTGATGTAAACTTTATAAATATATAACAATTTTAAATTACAATTATTAATAGTAATCTTCTGCCTCTTAAAGTAAAAGTACTGAAACTTAAAAAGGTTGATTTAAAAAGAAACAAATATCTATCCGACATGAAACAAATGTAATTTAATTGAATGAGGTACTTCAGGTAAATCAGATTCTACTCTTTTTGAAGAATAAATTAACAATTTCATGAATAATAGTGAACACTTTAATAAGAACCATACTAATAGAAGAGAGTAACAGAGTAATTAAACTAAATAGTATTAAATGATTTGGGTTCTCGTAGACATAATATAATGTTCAAAATATTTAATATTTGATCCTTGTTATTTATTGGAGTTTCTGATAAGACAAGTTCCTGGGTGATAGGGAAACATAACTTTTTGAAAAATATCCCCACTTATTGTTAATCTTATATCTTATATTACGCCTAAAGATTATATAATTCTATATAGAAACACAGTTGTTGTATTAATAAGACATGTTAGGAGATGTGTGTGTATTCATTTGGTGAGATTAGATTGGGATTAGAAAAGTATAAATTATGTAAAGAGATAGGAGATATAAAGGTCAAATATACAGTAAATGAGATATATTATTAAGGGATGAATATGATATGTTTATTAATAGATTGTGTTGTCTCTAACCGATAGAGATTAATGAGTTACCCATGTTCAAACATATCTTTACACACTTATTGTACTCTAGGTCTTGTGTAGCATCAAGCAATACTAGTTGTTTCATTACAGAGAATGTATATTTACAGTTTATATAACCTATCTGAATGTGAATGTAAATGTGAATGTGTGTATCTGTGAGTGTCATTCATGACTATAATAATTTTGAATGTTTAATGTCATGTCTAAGACGATAAACAAATACAATCAATATTAATAATACAAGCATTAATGGGAATAAAACCCATTTCATTAATACATCAATAGTTGTATTTGATCCATTTGTAATCGATTCTGAATCTCTTGAATTTTGATATTGATATTGAATTTCTTTATGATTATTCATTAATAAATCAACTTTTTTATTTATTTCTTCCATACCTGAATGTTGTTCTCTAACTTCACCAATAACTTTTTGATTTAATTGACCAATTGCATCCAACATTTGTGAATATTGTTTAATTAAAGTTTGTTCTAATTCAAAAACTGCTTGTTTTGTATCCAAAATACTGGTTTTTAAAATCATTTGAGCATTATTTAATTCATTGATTTTATTATTAATTGAAATTATTTCTGCATCTTCTTCAAGATTATTTAATGTATTAATACCAATTTCCAATTGATTTAATTTAGAAATAATTAAATTAAATGATGATGATGAATCATCATCATTATTATTAATATTATTAATATTTCCTTGTTGATCTTGTTGATCTTGTTGATCTTGTTGATTTTGTAATTTAGCACGTTCTTCTTCTTGTTTCTTTAACATTTCTTTTCTTACTCTTTGAGCTCTTTCCATTAAAGATTCACGATTAAAACCAGGTTTAATTTCAGAATCTTCTTGAACTTGATTCTTAACATCAATTTTAATTTCATCACCAATCATTAATCCATGATCATCAATTGCATCATCAGTTAATTTTTCCCATGTTTTTAATCCTAAAATTTCATATTCTTCTTGAGATTTAATAGAAATTTCACTAGTTATACCAAATAATATATCATTAAATGGAATTTTAATTTGATTGGTTTTAAAACATAAATTATTATCCATTTGAATTTTAAACCAATTAGTTTCTTCATCATATGAAAGTCTTAAAGTAAATGGAACATTTGATTCTAAATATTGAAATTTACATTGTCCTAAAGCATTTTTAAAATCAGAAATTATTTCTTGAGATCCATCATTATTAAAAATTTTTAATCCTGGTTGTTCTTTATTATTAATTGAAATTTTAAACCCATCAAAATTATTAGTTGGAATATTGTCTTTTCTATCATTAAGTAACCATACTGTTAACCCATTTTCCAAATATACTTTATCTGCATCTAATCCAGTTGATCTAAACACCAATTCAATTGTCCATTGTTTGTTAAGAGTTGGAATTCTATATTTACCCCATATGAAACTAGATTGACCACTAAGTAATAATCTACCATTATCAAATTGAATATTATCAGATATTTCCCAATTGTTAATATCATTCTTACTATCAATAGTTAATAGATTAGGTAATGAATAATGTGGATTTGGTGCTACTTGTGATGAAATCTTCGGTACATTTGGAATAGCAGCTAAAGCTAACTGTAAAATAAATAGCAAATAATACAACATGGAAGATAAGGTACTAATATTTCAAGATCAGTTATTATTGATTGTTGAAAAATATACAAAAAAAAAAAAATTTTTTTTTTTTCATTTTTAATTCTCGTGGCCCCCTTTTCTCTCTTTGACCGATCCCCCCCCCAGGATCAAAGTTGGAAGGGAAAAATTGGCGTACATTTCATGACAACAGACTTGCGCGTGGTACAAGAAAATAATCTTCTCGTTCCTGATGACTTCGCTTGCTGAAAAAATATAAAAATAAAAAAAAAGGTACATATACAATTTAATGAGAACTATTATTTCAACCCATAAATAATTATTTATTAATTAATGTATATATATATATATGAAGCAAAAAATGTCAGGTAGTTGGATAAGTAGGTAAGCAAGGGGGTAAAAATTGATAATCTATAACAATGCAATAAAATTAAAACTGAAATACAAACTATTGACATAAAAAGGAACTTTCATTGATCCTTCGTTTTTTTTTTTTTTTTTATACACTACAGTAACCACCATCAACTCTAATATCAGAACCGGTAGTGAATGAAGAAGCATCACTGGCCAAATAAAGATAAGCACCAACTAATTCATCAGTTTCAGCTTCTCTACCCATTGGAGTTAAACCCCACCATTTGGCTCTTTGTGGTTTTGGAATTGGTTCAGATAATAAAGTATTAGTATAACCTGGAGAAACAGAATTGACTCTTGCAAAACCAGCAAATTCAACAGCTAAACCTCTAGCCATATGCATAACTGCAGCTTTAGAAGAATTATAACAAGTTTGATAATTTGGAACATTATTAATATGAGCAGACATTGATGCAGTAATAATGAAAGAACCTTTACCATTTCTTTTGAAAATTTTACCAGCATATTTAGCACAATAAAATACACCATTAACATTAACATCAAAAACACGTCTCCAACTTTCTGGTGTAGAATCTTCATTTAAAATGGATCCAGTATACCAAGCAATACCAGCATTGGCAACAAAAACATCAATAGTACCAAATTCTTCATCAATTTTATTAATAACTTGTTCAACTTGTTGAGCATTAGAAACATCAATTTGATAAAATTTAGATTTAATACCATAAGTAGCAGATAATCTTTCACTTAATCCATTATCACTATGAGCATAATCTAATAAAATAACATGACCACCAGCTTGGGCATAACCTTCAGCAATGGCTCCACCAATGGCACCAGCACCACCAGTGATAACAGTGATTTTATCCTTAAGGGAGAATCTTTCAACGATATTTGGAGATAAGTTGAATGGTTTGGTTGGAACAATAATGTTTGGATCAGATTCTGGTTTAATAAAAGAAGTGAAAGACATGGTTGAATAAATGTATAAATATATATGAAAATGAAGTAAATGAGTTGATGTGGATTACAATTAATAAGAAGAATAATAAAAAAAGTTCAAATTGATTAAATCAAGAAGGAAATCTAGTTAGGTTTATATAGTTTTTGGAAAAATTATAATTTGTTTTCTTTTTTTTTTTTTTTTTTTCATTGAGATGATATTTCCTCATCATAAAATGTAGTTTTCCCGAAATATGGGGCAAATAGAAAATCAATAATGTATAGATTCTAAATGTAATCTATTATGGTCTCGGTGAAATAGAATCAAAGTAGTACACACGTCTCGGGAAAACTGCAAAAAAAAAAAAAAAAAAACAGTTACACACAATCACAAAAGACAAAAGATAGAGAACGAAAAAGAAAAGAAAAATTCGCGTTGGCCAAAAACTTATGGTACTGCATGTAAAACAAAATACAAATATCACGTTTTATTAATCACATGACTATCAAAATTGTTGAATTATTGTGTTACATCACAATGAGAAATATAAAAATACTCCGCTTACTATACAACTAATAAGAATCTATAGAGGAAATGTAATACTTCCTGGAAATAATGTTTCCTAAATGAAATCATTCAATTTCTAAATTTAAATGATACTATATAATACAACTAAGCACCGAAACAACAAGGCACGAGCGGGGGGCAGATGAATAATAACGATTGCTAACTGACAGATTATCTAAGCATCAAATATTATAAGTTTTCGTTTGAAACATTGTTTTTTTGAATTACGAATGCTGTTTATTATCCTTTACGAGATAGGAGTTGTGACTGTTGTAGACTCAGATAATATAAAATACTTGCTCCAAACGATAAATTATTCTACAGCGATTCCGGGTCAAGAAAGACGTACAATTGGATATTCTATTCGTCCTGGCTTGGTCGAGCGAAAAAAAATGTATTTTATACACATAATACACGACTTGTGTTAAGCTCACCAAAAAAATTTTTTTTTTTCTTTGAGGGTGTTAGTCAAAGAATTCGAGCTTCCTCACCCCACACAATTAAAATTTTTAATTTAGTGCTTTAATTAAATTATTGGCTACAAAAGGAGGAATGCAGTTTAATATTAACAGTAAAAAAAAAAAAACGGTAAATTAATGAACCAAAGAAAGAAAACGAGATAATTGCCATAAGTTAACTTTGTACACGAGGTTGCAATTTTCACTCAAGAAATTACGTAATAACTGAATTGTTTCTTGGTATCAAGGAATTTCCGATGGTGTGGAAAAACCGGAAATCTAATTAATTATTCATCGGATGTCATAACTCCTTAATTCAAATTATTTTTATTTTTTTACAAAAATTTATGTAATGAACTTTTAAGGACAAAAAAAAAAAAATTAAAAATTTAATCGACGCTTGCTATAATTCAACACAAAAACTTTATGCCCCCGGATGGAGGTGGGGATGGGCCCAAGGTTAAAATAAATAGCAATAACAATCACCTGTTGTATTTTTTTTTTGAAAAAAAATATAGTCACCTATATATAAATTAATTTCAATTAATAGTTTTATTTTTTTTTTTATATATATTTTTTGAAGTTATTGTTTCCTTATAAGTTTTTCAATAATACAAATAAATCAATTGTACTTTGAAACCAACCAACCACCACGTTAGATATGTCCCTTCCAGAAAAATTAGAATCCACTCTTCAAGCTCTTGAAAAAGAATTTGAAATTAGTGATGAATACTTAATTAAAGCTACTGATTACTTTATTGAACAAATGGATATTGGTTTAAATGCACCAGAACAATCCAGAGAAACAATTCCAATGATTCCAACTTATATCACCAAATTACCAACTGGTAAAGAAAAAGGTTTGTATTTGGCTGCTGATTTGGGTGGTACCAACTTTAGAGTTTGTTCAATTGATTTACATGGTGATCATACTTATGATTTACAACAAGAAAAATTTAGAATTCCAGATACTTTGATGAAAGGAACCAAATCTGGGGAATTATTTGCTTATTTGGCCAAAAGAGTACAAGCATTTTTGTTGGATCATCATCCAGAAACCTGTACTGCTAAAAATTCAGAAACAATCAAATTGGGATTTACTTTTAGTTTCCCTGTTAACCAAACTGATATTGATCATGGTACTTTGATTAGATGGACCAAAGGTTTTGATATCCCAGATACCGTTGATCGTGATGTTGTTGATTTATTCCAAGCTAATTTGACTATTTTGGAAATTAACGTCAAGGTTGTTGCTTTAGTCAATGATACTACTGCCTCAATGATTGCTAGAGCTTATCTTAATGATAAGAAAGAAAGTAATGCCACCACTGTTGTTGGTTGTATTTTTGGTACTGGTACTAATGGTGCATATTATGAATCAATTGATAATATTAAGAAATTGAAAAACCCACCTGCTGGAGCAGATGGTATGCTTATCAATACCGAATGGGGTTCATTTGACAATACATTACAAATTTTACCTCGTTCTAAATTTGATGATGCCGTTGATGCTGAAACTCCTAATCCAGGGTATCATTTATTTGAAAAGAGAATTAGTGGTAGATTTTTGGGTGAAATATTGAGAGTTGTGTTAATTGATTTATTTGAACAAGGTTTGATTTTCCAAGATTTATACAAGAGAAGAGGAGGTTCATTACCTCATAGAATTGATCAACCATGGTTATTAGATTCTGAAGTTTTATCATATCTTCAAATTGATGATTCAACTGATTTGAAAATGTCTGCTTTAATTTTGGAAAATGTTTTAAGATTAGAAACCACCAAGGATGAAAGACAAGTTATTCAAAGACTTACTAGAGCCATTCTGGGACGTTCTGCAAGATTAGCAGCTATTGCCCTTGCTGGTGTTGCCAAAAGAGTTAAAGATCAACATAAAGATGAAAACTATGATTTAGAAATTGCAGCTGATGGTTCAGTTGTTGAATTTTATCCAGGATTTAGAGAAAAAGTTAGTAAAACTATTGACTTGATTGATCCTTTGAAAGGTAGTAATAAAAAAGTTATCATTACTATTTCCAAGCTGGGTTCTGCACTTGGTGCCGCTTTGGCAGCTGCTACTGCTTAAATGAGTTATCAAACTGGATGATTAGTTCTTTTTTTTTTTTTTTATCTGCATTTTTATTTAGTTCTTCTTCTTTTTTTTTATTTTTCTTATTAAAATATATGATTTGAAGTTTTTCCTACAGTGTTTAAATGATTGGTTCATCTTTTCGGAATAACCTTGTTAAACAAAAAAAAAAAAATATGACCGATGGCGAGATTTGCGTTTTATTACAAATACGAGTGGTTAGAATGGCTTAGAGAATTTATGCTTTCAATCAAGTTGAGGATATAAGTAAAGCCACAAATTACTGGGGATATGATCCACATGCAGAACACACAATCAAACCCTTAGGCTCTATTTCACACTTTTTATAATACAAGGATACGATTAATTGTAATCCAAGAATATCACATCCATTTAATTTTTGCTAACATTAGCAGATAATCCGACCCATATCCGCCAATCAAAATAATTTTTTTTCGCAATTGTTGCGAAATTTTTGTTTATTCCCATGATGCTGCACTAAACTCGCGCGCATGTCTAAAAACTCCGGAAATATCAAACATAAACATCTAGATTTTAAACTACAACAAAATAATAATACTGTCTACGGTGCCGTTCATTAGTGAACACAAATATCCAACCCCAAGAAAGGAATAGAATTAAAAATTGAATTGTCCAAGAATTTCAATGGAGTTCTGTAAATGGAAATGCTATTGATTTAGAAAAATATTATTGTGTCAAGGATAAATCGTATGAGGATTAAAATATACAAAATTATACAACCTAACTAAGGAATTAGAGATATTTATACTGAAGAATTTGTCTGAGATGGGCAAATGCTACGGTTCAGGTTATGCGTTAAAGCATCGGATGAATAACCTTGCACACGACAGAGAGAAAGAAAATATAATTATATACTGATTTTTTATGGTATCGACGTATATGAATAATTATCATACTGTAAGCTTTACTTGAGTTATACTTATTCAAAATTTTAATTCATATTGAGACCTCGCTTACAAAAATATTCCTTCCCATTATCATCATGATTTGCTTTACTTGTTACCCTGAGACCATTCCATAAAGTCAAATAACTTATGTTATATTTCCGACTTGAATTGCTATCATTTTTTTATTTTTTGGTACACTTAAAAATTTTGGGTTTACAGTGAAGCAGCATCTTGGAAACTCTCAGTTGATCTATTCTCAAAATCCTTGGCCATATCCTTGACAGATGATTTTCTTTCTAACCTTGGACCAAATTTAGGTGGAGATGACAAATCAGTAAGAGATTCATTAGGAGATTTATCATATATGATATCATTTGATGGACGATATGTTACAGGCGCTGGAGAAAGTGACTTTTTATTATTAGAAGATTTTCCATTATTTCCATTAAGTAAAACATTTAACGTATTCTTCTTTGGAGATGGTGATCTTCTTAATCCCATGGATTGTTTTGATACTTCATCATCAGTGGTCTTTTTCTTGTCAGCTTCAACTGATGATTCATGTTTAATTTGATTTTTAACAGCATTCTGTAATCTCGATTCTAATCTTGATTTGGATTTGCTAACTAAATTATCAACTGGATGGTGACCGTTGCCAGATTTAATTGATTCATGTCGGGTCAAACTACCTTTTCTGGAAATAACAGGCGAGGTGCCATTATCACCGGCTCCTCTAATTGAACTTTGACGTTTTAATTCATTAAATATCTTCTCCTTGTGATCAAACAAATCATTCATTAATATAACTTGAAACTTATCATGGAGATAATTACTTTCTAAAGCATTCAAACTATCAATCTTTGGTCTCAATACCAATGATCCAAACTCTTTGGCCAATTTATGTTGTAATTCAAGTGCAAACTCCTCGTCTTCTGAACCAACAACACTCACAAGTCTGGTCAAATGTGTCAAAACTGCATCCAATGTTGCTTGATTACATTTTGGTAACTCCAATAATACATTTTGTAATCCATTGATTCGAGAATCTGTTTGTGACTCATCATGATAATTAGTGTAAAGTAATTTAATGACATCATAATGATTATGGGGGATAACAGAATCTGGCAATTCCATAAAATACAATTTCAATACATTTGTTATGACTAATGGATGGGTTTCTTTCAATACTCCCATGATCTTATTTGGATCCTGTAATACATTCAATTGAGATCTTAATTTATGTACATTGGACAAATGTATTGGTTGTATCCAAAGATTAACCCTTTCTTCATCATTTTTTAGATCAGGGTATACATGGTCCAATTGACGTAAAATACACAGGATTATATATGGGGAAACTTTCTTATCCAATCTTGCTTTAACATTTAAATCAACTCCAAAAGTCTGGTTAATATTTGAATCATAATAGTTATCATATAAGGTTACATTTGGTTTGAATCGACCAGTACCATAGTTTTCAATCAAAAATTTCAAATCGTTAATAGGGTTAATTGTTTCTTCCAACAAGACCAACTCATCGCTAACAGTTTTCAAGTTGGTAATTCTGTTGGCAAAAGTGGAAAGAAAATCAAATGTCACTTTTTTAAGGGCTCTTAATCTATCCAATTCACATTTTTGCATAAATGTCAAATGATCCATGGCAATTTCTTCAAATTCACATCTCAATTTATCAAGTTCAATAACAGCATTGAGGTATTGGGAATCAATGTTTTTTACATCATTGATTAATTTAGGTAATTGAGACTTGTCTTTAAAGTCTACAGTGTTAACCCCCATGGCTTCTTTAACATCTTCAAATTTGAAATATAAGGATTTTGCTAATGGAGTATCTATAACATGTTCATTTTCAACTCCAGCAAATAGGAATGCTGAATCCTTCCATTGATAATTCAACTGAGAAGAATTAATAAACGATTTACTAATAGTACCAACAACTCTGATAAATTCATTTCTAATCAAATCTTGACCAAAGATCTCAGCCTTCTCCAAATTCTTATTAAATTCTGGCATATTTTCCAACAACCATTGGGTGATGTTACTACCAGTAGATACATTTTGATAAGTACCAAAAATTGGAACTTTATAGGATGACATGGGGATTTTTGTCAACATGTCTCTAAGCAAAGATTTCATTTGCTTCTTGTCATATTTGGCATGAGTGAACTCAAAGATCTCAACGTCTTGTGTATTTTCTTGGTTACCTTCTTCAGTTTGAGGATTACTGTCACCACCAGTTGTATTTTGCTTTCCAGTAGATTTTTGTAAGGATAAATCGTTTAATTCTTCTTGTAATTCTTCCTCAGTAAAATGGGATTTGAAGTCTTCCAACATTCTACATTTGTTGAAATATCTTTTTTGAACCTTATCAACAGCTAATTGATGTTGTTTTAAGACTTTGTATTTATCTTTTAATGTGTATTCAGAAAAATTAACACGTTGCTCATGTTCATTACACCATTTTTCAAATGGTTGTAATACACCTGTCTCGATGTTTTCAGCAATATTCAAATGATATTGTCCTTGTTTATAAAAAGTTTCATTTATTTCGGTATATGCATTTTTGATTGTTGAAGCATAGTCATCATTTAAATATCTGGAGCTAGTCGGTTTGGATTCAGAAATTATGGATGTTAAAGAATTTCCATAAATCATTTCCAGTTCCATTCTTTTCTCGAATAATTTAATAAAATCATCATTTTCTAAAATGCCTTGATGTAATTGTACAAATAATTTCTCAAACCCTTGGTGGTAATCTTGAGACCAAAAGTTTTCTGCAAATGACATAATTGTAAATACTAATCTTTTGAATTGTTGTTAAAAGTAAATTAGATTATAAATAGAATTAGAATTTGGTGATCGAGTTTTTTTTTTTTTTTTTTTTTTGTTGTTGTTGTTTGATTTATGATTTTGGTTCCTGACGCTAAGCAAAGTAAAATTTTGTATAATTTGATTTGTCGTGTCGTTTCATGCAAAACTTCAAAAGTTTGTGGCAATACTTTTATATGAAATATACTGGTATTCTTCTTAATCTAGAATCGCCTTCTTTTGCAGTGCGTCCAATGTCAAATAAAATAGATTCAATTCCAATTCCAATTTCAATTCCGATTCTAATTGAAGAAGAACGAAGTTACAATATAGTTTGGTTTTATAATATTTTGATGACAAATTGATATAAGTTTTTATCTTCTCCTAGGAGTTCTTTTTTTATATTCCCACGGCTTTATTAAAGATTCTCTTTGGTAATCACCTTCAATTACGAGGTGTAAACCAAAAATAAAACAAAAACCAAAACATTCCCAATGTACATTTTACATGTAGCTTACATAATCGTCTTTCTTTCTTTTTTTTTTTTTTAATCGTGCATATTACTTTATACATGTACAGTATTTCTGTTGCTATTGGTTGTGCAATGGTACTGTACTTGTAAATTTTCTTAAACCATTTGTAAAGTTATGGCTTAGTGTAATATGATATTGTATTTACAGTAATTCTGAAACACGCTCAAAAAGAAAATATTTTCTGATTACATAATCCGGTTTAGTATTTGAAAAATTCAAAAAGTGTCTTGCTAAAATATCAAGTATGGGAAGGATAATCAAAATAAATTTCAAGAGAAATTCCAAACACAGTACAATTTGTAGATTTTGATTAACAATAACTACATTATTCATTAACAACAAAATATGAAATACATGAACATCATCACTCTATGTAATGATCCAGATGTCTTTTAGTGGTGTTTCTTCCATCACATTGTAATGAGCAAACGAGGGAAAAATAATAATAAAAAAAAAAAATAGAAAAAAAAAAGTTTCAACTTAGTGATTGCGATCAACATATCCTAATACTACAAACCATGATTTTACGCAACTCTTATTCAATAATACCTCGAAGGTCTATAATCCCTATTCGTAGGCTAACAAAATCTTTTAAACTTGCCAACGAATCTTCAAGAAATACCACAATTCCACCTCATGAAAATGGCTTATACTTTGGAAAATTTACTAAAGAAGAATATGAAGAAGCAAAGAAAGTAATAGAGGAACAAATTTCAAAATTGGAAGGTCAAATTAAAGGTGATTATAATATTCGTGAAAATTTAGGAAAAATTGCTCAATTTCCAGAGCCAAGTAATAAATCATTATCTCCTACAAAAATCAACAACTTGACTGATTTGTTTAGTCAAACCATTAAATTAACAGGTCCTTTACCCTTGAGTGCTTATATGAGACAGTGTCTTACTCATCCTGAATTCGGATATTATACTACAAGAGATCCATTGAGTTTAAGAACAGGGGATTTTATTACCTCACCTGAAATCTCATCAATATTTGGAGAAATGATTGGGATATGGTATTTTAGTATCTGGCAACAGCAAAATTATCCGAAACATATAAGATTTATTGAATTTGGACCAGGTAAAGGTACTTTGATTTTTGATGTGATAAAAACATTTAACAAATTTGTTGAGAAATTATCTAAAGAAAAACCACAAATTGAAATATCATTAATTGAGGCATCGAAAGTTTTACGTAAAGAACAATGGAAGTTGTTGTGTGATCCAAATCAACCTTTAGAGACAACAGAAGAAGGATATAATCAATCTGTGACAAAATGGGGGAATACAATCAATTGGTTGGATACTGAAAAGGATATTAAACATGATGATGAAATTGCCAATTTTATTATTGCTCATGAATTTTTTGATGCATTACCAATTAAAGGATTTATTCGAGAAGAAAAAGGATGGAGAGAATTAATGGTTGAACATACTCCAAGTGTTAATAATACTCAACCTAAATTAGAATCAAAAGAAGTACCACAAGATAATGTTGATGAATCTTTAAATACAGAATTTCATTTAACCATATCACCAAAGGAAACCCCTTCATCAATGATTCCTCAAATCAGTAGTCGTTATCGTGATTTACCCGTGGGAACAAGAATTGAAATATGTCCTGATGCAGAATTATACATTATGAAAATGGTTCAATTATTAAATAATTCAAATAAGGGTGCTATTTTGGTAATTGATTATGGTACTTCTAATGAAATACCTTCTAATTCTTTAAGAGGAATTTATCAACATAAATTTGTATCACCTTTTTGGAATCCTGGAGAAGTTGATTTATCAATTGATGTGGATTTTGAGAATCTCAAATTATTAACCCAAAATATTGTTGAGAGTTATGGTCCAACAACACAAGGAGATTGGTTACACAATATTGGTATTGGTTATAGAGTTGATCAATTGTTAAAAATGAATGGAGAAACACCTCATGTACAAGACAAGATCTATGGTGCTTATAGAAGATTGACTGATAAGGATCAAATGGGTAATATTTATAAATTTTTGGCTCTTTTACCAAAAGGATCATCTGCTCCACCAGGGTTTTAGAACATTCATGTATATAGCACGTGTATATAATATATGTAATCAATAATAAGAAATCTTCATATCTGGTCTGTTTCACTAATCTAACCGAGACAACCAGAACAACTTCCCATAAGTAAGGAAAAAAAAAAAAAAGGCGCAACAAGTCAAACAAAAAATGGATAACAACGACGAAAAAGAAAAAAAAAAAAGAAAACGAAGAATCCGAACATCCAACAACTATTAGATTTACAGAGTTTATCAACAACAACAATAATAATAATAATAACTACACAATGGCCTCGGAAGATTGGAGAAGAATAGATATCGATGCATTAGAACCTGAAAATCATTTAACTAAAGAAGAACTATTACCTACAGATATTGCTCCTACTTCAATTGATCAAATTCAATCGGTGGCTGGACAAATTAGATCAAGTTTATCATCAGGTCAATTTCAACAAGCTTTAATATTAGGATTAGATAATGTTCCATATATAGCAGATGAACAAACTAAAGAATTACATGCAAAGACTATATTTGAAGTATTATGTTCAATTAGAAATAATAATAATGTAAATGATTTAACTGGATTTATTAAAGGATTAAATAATGAACAACAAGATGTTTTGATTAAATATTTATATAAGAATATGAGTAGTGGATATGGTCAAAAACAAGGTGGTTTATTATTGAATTGGTTTGAAAAAACTGTCGAAGTTACTGGAGTTGGTTCTATTTCCCGTTATTTGACAGATAGAAGAACAGTCTAACAAAAAAATGAAAAAGCAGATACAATTCATCAAAAAAAGTAGATGTTATTAAATAGGAATTGTAATACATAACTATTAGTGTACGACAACGAACAATAATAACAATCATAGTAGTAATATTTATAAAGCAAAATTATATAAACTAACATAAACAAAACGAAAAAATAATTTACTTTTTAGCAGGAGAACTATTGGTGTTTTCGAATCTCTTTGAACGATTGATTTTATAAGGCGAGAGTGACTTCTTCTTTTGATGTGAAGATTTCTTGGATGGTGAAGTGTTAAATGATGATGAAGGTTGTAAAGCTTTCTTATTAATTTCAGAAGGTTGTGAAGCTTTTTTAACAACTTCAGATGGCTCTAATCCCAAATCAATGTTTGTGAAAATTGGTTCACTGATTTTCTCTTTTAACTGAAATTCCAAATTACTGATTTGTTCTTTTTGAAAGTTAATCTTATCATTCAAATCGGCCACCACCTGGGCATGTTTTTGTTTCAATGAATGATTATCAATATTTTTCTTTTGTAATTTTTCATTCTTATATTCCCATTCTTCAATTAAATTTTTTAAATGTTGAATTTCATCTTCCTTTTCATTGAGTTGAACCTTCTTGGATTCAATGATTTCATTCAATGCTTCCCGTTCTGATTCAAGTTTAGCAACATCACTTACTCTCATTTGCTTCTCAATTGCCAAATCAGATTCCAATTCAAATTTCATAGATTGAATCTTTGCTTCGGTTTTTTCAGAGTTTTCTTTCAATCTGGCAATTTCTAATTCGTAACGAGAAATTTCTGCATCGTGAACTACTCTTTCTTCCTCTTTGGCTTTCTTTTCGTCATTTAATTTAATAGTTAAATCCTCCAATTCAACGTTGATAGATTCAATAACTTTTTTGGTGTCGGCTTCACGTTGTTGTAACTCAAGAATTGACTCTTTATCTTGGCTTGATTGCTCAGAATGTAATTTTGTCAACTCTTTAACTTGGACTTCATGTTTCTCACATTTATCTTTCAATTGAGTTACTTGATTTTCCTTTTCATCGAGTTGTTTAACAAGTTTTTCAACTTCATTCTTTAGTTCTTGATGTACTGTTTCAATTTGTTGGGATTTTGTCTTCAATTCCTTATTTTCTTCAGCTAATTCTGCGGATTGTTTTGAAACATCACTGAGTTTATCCTTCAATGCCTGATTATCGACTACAAACTCCTCATTGGATTTGATAATCTCAGCAATCTTTTTTTCATGAGCAGCTTCTAAAAATGCTTCTTTAGTTTTCCAATCTTCTTCAGCTCCAGACTTGCCCGCTTGTAAATCAACAATTTCACGTTTGTATTGATCAACTAATTCTTCTAATGACGTTTGTTTCTTTAACTCAGATTCAGTCAACTCTTCTAACAGAGCTTTGTATTCTACTTCTTTGTCACCTATGTCTTTTTCTAATTGGTTGACTTTTTGAGATAACTTGTCAACCTGTTTATCTTTAGAAGTGATTAATTCATTCAAATTTTCGATTTCCTTCTTGGAAGTGTTATTAGACTGGGTCAATTCCTTCTTTAAAGTTCCAATACAATTTTCTAGCTCCATAATAGTGGCAGATTTATCGCTAATCTGTTTCTGTAACTCTAATTCAGAATCTTTAAACTTGTTCCTGATTTCATCCAATTGCTTACGATTCTCTTCCGACAATTCTTTGGAAATGTCTGCCACATAAGATTCATGTTGAAGAATCAATTCTGTCTTTTGTGATTCAAATTCTTGTTTAGTATTTTCGAGTTTCCTGTTGTATTCATCAGCCAAACAATCTACTTCCTTCTTATGTGATTGTTGAATATCCACACCATTTTGCTTAAGTTCATCAATAGTTGACTCCAAGTTTCTTAAAAATCCAACAAGAACAGAAGTTTCTTCTTTGAAACCAAGAAAATCCAGTTTAATCTCTTTGATCGAATGAATAAACTTAGTACGCAAGTCTTGTTTCTCGCGTTTTAATTGATCTATTTGTTCAACCAAATCATCCGCAACTGTATCAGTACTAGTAGATCTTTGAGCCAAGGATTTCAAATAGATTTTTGAATTTTTTTCGATAAATGGATTCGAATCCAATGATTGACTGAGTTGATTTGATTTTAATCTCACACGTTTAGTTACAGCCTTCTCTGGACTAATGGACGTAATTCTTGATCTTTTGGCAGCAACCTTAAGTGGACTATGACGACTGGAAGATACTGTTGGACGAGAATAACTTGGTACTTTTTTAGTAGACTTGGTGGTGCTCTCATTCTTTGTGACACTTGCAACTGTTGGTTTGAAATTTTTAACCAAATCAGCAACATTGGTCAAACTGGATTTTATTAATGAAGGATTGCCATAAGGATCTAAGTTTAAAACAAATTTCAAGTTTTGGTGTTTAAAGATAAAGTTGGTAATTAAATTATTAGATCTAACATTTTTAGGATTAACCAATAGCTGAGTAATTGCAGAATTATTCAAATTGGCAAAAGCATTATCAGTAGTAATACTCTTCTTTTCATTCCCCATTAAATCAATAAATGTGGTTCTCGTGTTTTGGTAATAGAATGTAATAACAAGACAACTACGAGATGAATTCACATTAAATTCGGTACACTGGGTTGCTCTGGCTTTGCAAATCCTTTTCCATAAATCGTTACTAAACTTGACTCTTTTTAAACTACTTTCAAAGTTTTGAACATATTTAAATTCAGATAAGGAAGTATCTAATAAATCGACGACATGTTTGTTTCTAGAAATTTCAAAGGCAGTAACAAATGCAGAACCTTCCAAAGTGGACGATTTAAGAGCAACTAATTGCTTTAACATAGTAGTTTTACCACTTGCAGTTGGACCCATTAAAAGGATACATGAGTTCAAATTTCTGTCAATTAATTGGGAATAATCGTGTGTTGAATCGTCAAAAACATGCTCAAAACAATACTCTGTTTCGTTGAAATTGATTGTGGTTTCAGAAAGTTGATGAAAATGAGGCGCATCTCCCGGAGTTATGGATGTTCCCTTCACCTTGAGATATAAAGGAATCGAACTCATTGTCGCTGGTGATCGATAACAAAATAGTTGATGATAGATGGATGGAGAAAAGGTTGAATAAAGATGATGTTGAATAGTGATGAGACAGTTTTCTTTTTTTTTTTTCTTTTTTGTTGACAGATGAAAATGTAAACAAACAAACAATCTAAGACGAGAGAATTTCGCGCTGTCGCGATTCAACATTGTGCAGGAAAGTAGTATGTCGCACGCTTCCCCAGCAATAACGAGAATACTGGGCAATAGAAGTAAGTGCGCCATCGGTGTGATCTACACGCACCCATCCAATATGGAGCACGTGTCACGGATGAACACCACCGATTTCCCTCACTGAAATAAGTAACCCATAAATGAGATTGGAACAGAGACACGACCATCTAACCAATTCGGCTCACTTACGGGTACATTTAAGAATCATTGTGTGACATACTTTTATATAGAATTATATATTCTTTAGGCTTAATATAGGGAACGACACGAACTATAAGAAGAGACGATTAAGAAGGCTCCTAACACGTAGGTGTATGTCTTAAAGGAAACCCTATCTCACACCAATCATTAGAACTGAGTATTAGGCATTATGGACATTGGAGTATGCCTTGGAGAAACCGTATCCTTTATTAATATTTAATTGAACTGCTATGCTAATGTCTTATATTAGTTAGCTGCATGACATAGTATATCCCCACTAATAGATGATCCAATCAACTAAGGACAGCATTTGGCGAAGAAAAAAAATTACCCTCCAAATTCCACATAAATTTCTAAGACTGTAACAGTAACAGAGATAATTGTAGAGCGATGAATATAACCTTACATGATTTGTATAACTTTGTTTGATGTTGTATTATGTACGGGTGTATTTAAAGGTTCATAATCTAGAGGTATCTTGGTGTGAAAATGAACAAAAGTAATTGTACAAATATCATTAGTCTGCATAAGCCGAACGAACATCAACATAACTAAGTCATATTTGCCGTATGTAATATTATATAGAAATCAAAGGTTTACATCAATCAGAAGAATATTTATGACTCTGGTAGGGCATATGTATTGGTGTACTATTTTGTGAAGTTACTTTGCCATTTCTGTTCAAAAACATTAACGTTTAGCCATATCATATGAAACCATTTAAAATAGTCCAATAATTATTCTACGTAAAATAAAAGATCTAAATACTTTAAATAATTTATTTTTCAGAAAAAGTCACTTGAATTGAATGTTTATCAATGAGAAAATTGATAAAACTTCACAGTTAAATGGATGCATTTTTTTTTGCAAAATTGGTGCGAAAATTTAAACAAATCTTACAAATTCAAAGAACAATTTTCTAATAATAGAATTCTAATAATCTAAATACTGTGGCAAGCATAGTATATCAGCATGAAAGTAATAAATCAAGTATAACTCAAAAAGTGGTATATAAATCGTCAAATAGATACTGATTTTTAATGTCAATACTTCACGCATTTATATTTCCCATCGAGTGATCACGAAAACACCATCAAACCAACATGATAAACATTTTTTTATTTTCTGTGGGGTTATGACATGTGTACGCCTGAAATATTGGGTATTCGAAATTGACAAACTTTCTGAGTGGACCTGTATATTGAGGGATTTGTACATGTAGAATAGCATGAATTATGGCACTGGGTAGAAGAATATTCCATAGAAATACCTATAATAGCGAGTCAGGATTTGCTTAGTCTATTTTATTAGAATATCACAAACTTCCTTTATTCAACAAAGAGTAAAATCTACCCCTAAAGGTCATATGAGTAACTATCGTATCATCACATTGTTACCAGATATACATTACTAAAATAGTTCCATTGATATTCTTGGGTTGAATCACCTTACGTTGTGTACAGCTACTCACAATAAGTTTGAACGATTTTTTCCTGAGCGGGGGTAGTAGTGTACTGGATAAAATGAGAAGCTTACATAAGAATTTTTCTTCGTGCGTAGCCCAATTATGACCATTTAAAAAATGAAGCTGAACATTACCACCATTCCAATTGAGAATATCTTGTGTAAGATAAAGGGGATGGTCTTCTTGGTACTTGTAAAAAGAAGAGAGACTAAATATTAATAACTGGACAAGACCTTGAGCTCTTAAGAATTTATCTTTTACAAGGTTGGAAAAATTTAGTGGAAAATTTTAACGAAAATGATTCAAAAAAAAAGTGTTAAGAGATGTAAGAAGTGGAATAAGAATGATGATTCTATGATTAATTATTAGTTTCTATAGTCGTTGTAGTGTTTGTTTGTTTTGTATATTAAAATTAATAATTGAGTTTTCTGATTACGGAACGTTAAACAACGGAAAATGGACTTTCGTTGTTGACCGAAGTTCGCGTTGTTTTTGTGCTCAGGAAAAAATCGTTCAAACTTATTGTGAGTAGCTGTACACTTTGGGCAAATAAACAAAAAGGATCCTATTTTTTTTGTTCCAGTCGTGTACACTTCCCATTTCTTTAATTGTTTTTTCCATCCAATGAAATTTTTCCATGCCTCGTTTACATGTACAGTACTTGTGTTTTAAAAGTTGCAAGATCAATGTCATGCGTTTGAATGCTTCCTGATGCACCCAAGGACCTTAAGTCAGGGTATATCCGGCTACCATCAAACATGATGTTAGTTTAAAATAGTTCTGTTAGATCCTCCCCCAATTCTGTCTACAATTTGTATCAATACTAAAGATTACAAATATATAGCCCATTTAGGGTCCCCACTCCGATATCACCGCTATCGATTATTTCTAAATAATAAATAAACAAACAAAAAAATAGAAAAAGATAATTTTCGAGGATTTAGTACCACCAAAAATAAACAAAAAAAAAAAAAAGCTAAAAAAAGCAATACATGAACCAAAATCGAATGGTCGAGAAAAATGCGGAATAAAGCTTTTCCAATTATTATTGTACCATTTTGCTTAATCTAATCGATCTGTAGATGGGATTGCTGAAAATACTAAACGGATGGCAATGATGTACAGTCCTGTGTAATTAGTCAAGGCATTATAATTGACTAAAGTCTTCTAGATGCAATTCAGTTGCAGAGCAGATTTGGAACTTTAAGAACCAAACACCATGCGTGTCATAGCTGTACATACATATAACTATTACTGTTCAGTTGTTTTACAAGTCTTCATCAACATCACCGGACAATTGATTAACAATTCTGCATATACTAATGCCAAGAAAATACGGCGCAAAAGTTTTGCAGTAAGCACTGTGATTGGGCAACACCATAAAAAAAATGTGTTCCACAAATATCTGAACTAACCTGGCGATGCTTGGCCAAAATTAAGATCATGCATTGAAGAAAATTGACTAGTACGAGTACACAAACAATAAAAAAAACATTGAAATGGACAAACCGTTAATTAAACTACTTGGCGCGTGGAATTTCATGGAGTTATCGATATAAACAAGAGTTTAATTAGATGCAATTTACTAGTATAACTCTCGTTCCTAGTGCCAGTTTCCCCAATTTGGGCTCTTTGTGCTAGAAAGGAAAAGGATTTGATTGGATGGAATCTTAAAATATCGGAATTGTAAGGTTATTGCTACAGAAGATAGCGATGCAAGAACCATTGACTTAAAAGAGATGTCATTTCGCCAAATTTAAATAATCATTGTATTATTTGGTTTCCAAACCTCATAGCCAACAGGGTCAATAACCATGAAGATCTCAGTTGCCGCCACACTCGCTTTAGCTTCACTTGCCTACGCTGATTCTTCAGCATCATCTGTTACTGAAGCACCATCTGCTGAATCATCATCTTCTTCAACCAAAGCAGCCGTTGCTAGAACTGCTTCCATCAATGGTTTTGCTGATCCACTTTACGATGTAGTCCCAGAATGTGCTAAGGCATGTTTGGGTCAAGACACTTCTGTCACTCCATGTCCATACTGGGATGCTGGTTGTTTGTGTGTCATGTCCAACTTTGCTGGTGCCGTTGGTTTATGTATTGCTGAACAATGTCAAGGTGATGATGTTGTTTCTGCTACTAGCTTGGCTAATTCCGTTTGTTCTTCTGCCGGTGTTCCATCACCATACTGGAGAATCGCTTCCAGTGTCAGTGACAGTTTGGATTATGCTGCCACCGCCATCCCAAGTTCAGAAGCAAGCTCCGAAGTTGTCGCTACCTCTTCTGTTGCTGAATCTTCATCTGAACAACCAGAGGAAACAGAAGCTTCTTCTGTCCCAGAATCATCTATTACTGAAGCCCCATCTGCCGAATCCTCATCACCTGAAGCAGCCGTTGCTAGAACTGCCTCTATCAATGGTTTTGCTGATCCACTTTACGATTTAGTTCCAGAATGTGCCAAAGCATGTTTGGGTCAAGATACTTCTGTTACCCCATGTCCATACTGGGATACTGGTTGTTTGTGTGTCATGTCCAATTTTGGTGGTGCTGTTGGTTTATGTATTGCTGAACAATGTCAAGGTGAAGACGTTGTCTCTGCCACCAGCTTGGCTAATTCCGTTTGTTCTTCTGCCGGTGTTCCATCACCATACTGGAGAATCGCTTCCAGTGTCAGTGACAGTTTGGATTATGCTGCCACCGCCATCCCAAGTTCAGAAGCAAGCTCCGAAGTTGTCGCTACCTCTTCTGTTGCTGAATCTTCATCTGAACAACCAGAGGAAACAGAAGCTTCTTCTGTCCCAGAATCATCTATTACTGATGCTCCATCTGCCGAATCCTCATCACCTGAAGCAGCCGTTGCTAGAACTGCCTCTATCAATGGTTTTGCTGATCCACTTTACGATTTAGTTCCAGAATGTGCCAAAGCATGTTTGGGTCAAGACACCTCTGTTACCCCATGTCCATACTGGGATACCGGTTGTTTGTGTGTCATGTCCAATTTTGGTGGTGCTGTTGGTTTATGTATTGCTGAACAATGTCAAGGTGAAGATGTTGTCTCTGCCACCAGCTTGGCTAATTCCGTTTGTTCTTCTGCCGGTGTTCCATCACCATACTGGAGAATCGCTTCCAGTGTCAGTGACAGTTTGGATTATGCTGCTACTGCCATTCCAACTTCTGAAGAAAGTTCCGAAGTTGTTGCTACTTCTGAGCCTGTTGCTTCTTCTTCTGCCCCAGAATCTTCCGTCACCGATGCTCCAGAAACCAGTGATGACGACGCAGGTAACCAATACACTCAATACCCAAGTGTTGCCAAAACTGCCTCTATCAATGGTTTTGCTGATCCACTTTATGACTTAGTTCCAGAATGTGCTAAAGCATGTTTGGGTCAAGATACTTCTGTTACCCCATGTCCATACTGGGATACCGGTTGTTTGTGTGTCATGTCCAATTTTGGTGGTGCTGTTGGTTTATGTATTGCTGAACAATGTCAAGGTGAAGATGTTGTCTCTGCCACCAGCTTGGCTAATTCCGTTTGTTCTTCTGCCGGTGTTCCATCACCATACTGGAGAATCGCTTCCAGTGTCAGTGACAGTTTGGATTATGCTGCTACTGCCATTCCAACTTCTGAAGAAAGTTCCGAAGTTGTTGCTACTTCTGAGCCTGTTGCTTCTTCTTCTGCCCCAGAATCTTCCGTCACCGATGCTCCAGAAACCAGTGATGACGACGCAGGTAACCAATACACTCAATACCCAAGTGTTGCCAAAACTGCCTCTATCAATGGTTTTGCTGATCCACTTTATGACTTAGTTCCAGAATGTGCTAAAGCATGTTTGGGTCAAGATACTTCTGTTACCCCATGTCCATACTGGGATACCGGTTGTTTGTGTGTCATGTCCAATTTTGGTGGTGCTGTTGGTTTATGTATTGCTGAACAATGTCAAGGTGAAGATGTTGTTTCTGCTACTAGTTTGGCTCAATCTGTCTGTTCTTCTGCAGGTGTATGGGAGCCATACTGGATGATTCCATCTAGTGTCAGTGACAGTTTGGATTATGCTGCTACTGCCATTCCAACTTCTGAAGAAAGTTCCGAAGTTGTTGCTACTTCTGAGCCTGTTGCTTCTTCTTCTGCCCCAGAATCTTCCGTCACCGATGCTCCAGAAACCAGTGATGACGACGCAGGTAACCAATACACTCAATACCCAAGTGTTGCCAAAACTGCCTCTATCAATGGTTTTGCTGATCCACTTTATGACTTAGTTCCAGAATGTGCTAAAGCATGTTTGGGTCAAGATACTTCTGTTACCCCATGTCCATACTGGGATACTGGTTGTTTATGTGTCATGCCTAACTTTGGTGGTGCTGTTGGTTCATGTATTGCTGAACAATGTCAAGGTGATGATGTCGTTTCTGCTACTAGTTTGGCTCAATCTGTCTGTTCTTCTGCAGGTGTATGGGAGCCATACTGGATGATTCCATCTAGTGTCAGTGACAGTTTAGACTATGCTGCTACTGCTGTTGCATCTGGTTCTGCTGTTCCTTCTTCCGAAGCTGCTCCATCTAGTTCTGCTGCTGGCTCTTCTGCTGAATTGTCATCTGAACAACCACAAGAAACTGGATCCGCTGTTGAATCTTCTGCTATTGAATCTTCTACTGAACCAAGCACCACTGTTGAATCTTCTGATGCTGTTTCTTCTGCTTCTGATATCCCATCTGGCACTCCATCTTTGGTTACTTGTTACTTAAATGATGAACCAGTCGATGAAGTTGATTATGAAACTGGTATCTGTGAATTCGAACTCCCATCTGAATTTGATGCTTTCTTCAACTTTGTTTCTACCTCAAATTACAACATCCAATACTTCTACGCTCGTGTTAATGGTGAACAATTCACCAACGACATTCGTGCTGCTGGAAGAATTATCAGTATCCCAGCTAAGACCTTGTACAAATTAGTCTCTCAAGTTCACCAAGTCAGCTTAGAACAATCTGCTGGTGCTCAAAAGAGAGATGAAGTTGATGACTTCCTTGAATCTATTGCTGACACTGATGGTACCGCTATTGATGTTTATCTTTCTGCTGATAGTGCCACTTCTACTTCTTCAGCTGCCAGTGAAGTTGAATCCACAACTTCTTCTTCTGTTGAATCTACCGTCGAATCTGGTGCCGCTTCCTCTGTTGAATCTGGTGCTTCTTCTTCTGTTGAATCTGGTGCTGGTGCTTCCGAATCTATTGTTGTTGAAACAGTTAAATCAGAAGAAACTCTTACCGTTACCGAAACCTGTACTGATGATGAAGGTATCACTGTTACTTCCACTATTATTGTCACTACTCATATTACTGAATACTGTGAGCAAACTTCTGCTGCTGCTGTCCAATCTTCAGCTTGTGATGAACAATCCAGTCTCCACTCAGTTCAATCTTCTGCTTGTGAAGAACAAAGTAAGGTTGTTACCACTATTTACTCATGTGAATCAGCCAAGAGTTCTCTTGAATCCGTTAAATCAAGTGCTGAATCTGCTCACAAGACTGAAATTGTTGCCAGTTGTGAAAGTGAATTGAGTTCTATCAAATCAGTTGAATCAGTTGCTTACGTTACTTTAACTTCATTGATTGAAGTTCAAGAATCATGTATTTCTAAACAAACTTCTTTGGTTGCTGTTCAATCATCTGCTGCTTCTGTTCAATTAAGTGCCGCTAAAGCCCAAGAATCTTCCCGTGCTGTTGAATACGCTAAATCTGCCGTTTCTGAAGCTTCAAAAGCTGCTGAACAAGTTGAAACTGTTGTTGAATACATCACTTTGACTGTTAACTCTGCTGGTAAGACTGTTGCTGCTGAAACCAAATCTGGTGTTGCTGCTTCAACTATCACTTCTATTGCTTTACACTCTACTACTTCTGCTGGTGAAAAAGCCTCTAGCAGTGCTCCAGCTGTTGAAGTTGCCAATGCCGCTGCTTCATTCACTTCCAGTGCTTTCGCTTTACTTGTATCCACTGGTATCTTCCTTGGTCTTTTGATCTAAGGTTGATATTTATTCATACCTAAAAAAAATAGCTATTTTAGCATTCTTATGTACAATTCTGTATTCTTGGTACTATTTTATTAGTAATTTTCGGTTCTCTTAAATGAGATTTTATTATTGTAATGCATATATTCTTTTATGTTATAAATTTAAATATTTAGATTAATGTAGTGTGTAGTGAAGTATATTTCCACACGTTGTTTTTTTTTTCTTTTTTCTTTTTTGGTCAATACCGATATTTGTGGCGTGCGTGAACCGTGTCTTTTGCTCCTAATTAGGGAAGAAAGAAATAGACATTCTTGCCGTTATTTTATTTTTTTTTTACCTTCTCTCTTTGTTGCCGTTTACCATATTGAATTGAAAAATTACAACCAGCAAAAAGAAAAATCTCCACCAAAAAAACCAAAACAAAAGTCAAAAACGGGGAAAAAGTTCGTTTTATATTATTACTAAAATATTCAATTGAACAATGTCTGATCCAGTTGAAGATAAACCAATTGAGTCTAAAGAAGAAGCTGAAGTTGTTGATGTTCCTTCTAGTGAGCCAAAATCTGAAGAAACAGATGAATCCAAAAAAAGGGCAGTTGAAGGAAGTTCAGACAAAAAGAAGAAAAGAAGAAGAAGAAATTATGATGAAGAAGATAAAGCATTAGAAAAAGAAGAAGCTAAGGAAGAAGAAGCTGAAGCTCCTGTTGCCGATGAAGATGAAGAAGGTGAAGAAGAAGATGATGATTATGAGCAAGGTAAATTGGATGATGAAGATGAGGAAGAAGAAGATGAATTATTAGAAATTGATGAATCTAATATCATTACTACTGGAAGAAGAACAAGAGGTAAGGTTATAGATTTTGCTAAAGCTGCTGAGAAATTGGATAAGGAAAATGGTGTTTTGGCTGAAGAAGATGAAGAGGAAGAGGAAGAAGAAGGAGAATTTAAAGAATAACCAAACTTTATATAGTTGCAGAAGTAAGTTGTAATCTATATTATTAAATTATGAATATGATAAAAAAAAAAAAATTAAAAAAAACCACAGACATCTTTCTAACAATAATAGCATAAGCATGATAAACAAAAAATAATCAATTAAAAAAAAAAAAAAATTAAAAATCAGATTAAATTAAGCAACTACTCGTAGTGGAAGGTAAAAGACAAACAAACAAAATAACCCACGAACAACGGTTGTGGTAACACTAAAAAAAAAAAAAGGTCTAAGGGAAAACCAGGATAACAACTGGATCGTAATATAACGATGGTACCGATGGAGCAGATGGGACCGGACCTTGTTGAGTTGGTTGGGAGTAGTAATAGCTGTATGATTGTGGATAGTAACTGTATGATTGTGGATAGTAACTATATGATGATTGGTAGGCTGGTTCATTGTAACCATAGTTATAATTGTTGTATTGTGACATAGTTGCAGTGGCAGCAGCAACACCAGTGGCCATAGTTGCTGAGGAAGCAACTGAAGTTGGAGTGGCCGGGTGAGTGTACGATTGCGAGTGCGAGTGCGAGTGCGAGTGCGAGTGCGAGTGCGAAGTCGAATTCGCGTGGGCATGCGACACGGTACCAACATTAATGGAAGTGGAGGTTGGACTAGTTACATTGTAACCATTTTGCATATATGTATACCAACATTTTTCCAAGATTTCAATGTTTTCCAGGAATTTGTTGATGAACAAATCCCACTTGATAGCTTCGAGCCATTTTCTCTCATACTCATTCAAAGTTTCCAATCTGATTCCACTTGCTTGGGACCATGAACGAGCAGTGAATGTAGCATCATCTTGACTCTTGTTGGCCAACATCATAGACACCACCAAAAGGGTAAATACTTCCCCTTCGTCCATGAATGGCACTTCCAAGTGGGAAAACCTCTGGTTGAGATATTCTATAGCAACCAAAATTGTTGTTTTCGTCAAACGGGTAGCATAGAGTAACAGATTAAGCAGTTTTTCGAAGTTAATCGATGGATTATGAGGTTGTTTTAACATCCTAAATGCTACCCAAGTTATAAACTTGGACATTTGTTCATAATCCATAACTGCTTCAATCTGTGTTTGAGGAATCATGGTTGACTAAAGAGCCAAAAAAGAGAAAAAGTGTAAAAAAAAAAAAAGTTCAAAAAAAAAAAGCTTTCATTCTTTTGTGATGATTTCCACTGGAAATAATTTTTTTTTTTCCCTCTCTCTGTGTGTGTGTGTGTGTGTGTGTCACACCCATTTACACACACGCAACCCTCTCAACCCAACGTTTTAAAATTTTTATTTTTTTTTCATTTAAATACTCAAACATACACTACAGTATTATACTTGTACACTACTGCTAATACACACTTTGGACAACTTTGCACGACCTCTTTTTTTTTAATTTCTTCCTCCATTGTTTCTTTTTTTTTTTTTAATCAAGCCCAGATGACTCAGCACGTACAGTAAATTATGTACAGGTGTATATTTTATTTTCTTACTTAAGATGAACGTGTTTTATGTTTTTCTTGACAAGGAAAATATATCCAATAAGGGTTCTATAAAGCTACTTGTATATTTTCAGACAGTAATCATTTACAGGATTTAAAACCAACGACATAGACGAGGATAAGTAAGCCTATCAAGTGGAACGTATATACTTAAGAGAATCTCAATTTGTTACTCGTGTAGTATGGTCAATTTAGGAAATATAAGAATGAACAGTACAAAAAAAAAAAAGAAACTTAAAAAAAAAAAATTTGGGAAAAAATTTTCTCTATCTAATTTTCTTTTTTGTGTGTTGCTGGTGAGAGGGAAAAATTTTTTTTATGCATTTAATTTAATAGGAGAAACAAAACCCATAAAAAAACAAAATCTTAATATTGAAATTATCCCGCATGTTCCACTAGTTACCAATGTAGAGAATTAAAACGTAAAATCATGGCTATTTAGTTCAAAGACTTATGTTATTAATAAAATATGTAGAAAGAAGTGGGGGGGGGAGGAAGAGCCCACGTTACTAAAGTCAAATGAAAGAAAGGAAAGGAGCGGGGGAGAAGGAGGAGGATGAGGAGCAGTCAAAAACCCTGCTAAAGCAAATTAAACCGAGAAGGCAAAAAATAAGAATGAAATTGCATGATCCAAGTGATACATTGCTACGCGTACCTCTGATATGAACCATGAAAGAAACCAATTGAAATGACCGGGACTCAAAGGACGGATTTCCTTTTCCCCTTGTCTTTAAGTCCCGAAATAAAAAAATCTCAATAGTGGGGGGAGGGGATAAGGCGAGAGATATACAACAACACTCGGCACGTGGAGGCGGTACACGTGATTCGTGCAACCGTGTGACATAAACTTTAACAAGAATAAAACTTCTGTGTTATGTACTATTAATTTGGGAATAAAATGTCAATACTGATTCATTAATACTTCATTCTCCATGTAATTCCATTTGAGGCTACAAGTTTTCATGGTAAATTACCTGGTTTATGTTGTGTTGCACTTGCATAGTATAATCTTTCTTTACACAGTTATTGCCAATCTAGGCAGAGAGAAAACCAAATATCTTCAGGCTTTTCACTATTTATAATAAAACCATCAAGGTAAAATTGACTTCTATTTTCAATATCAATCAATCGTATAATTTATTCCTAGATATACGTAATGGAAACGTGCATTGTTGAAATCCCCGCAAGTGAGTCAAAAAGTCTCCTCCGAATTAAAAATTTCACAACTGGCCATTGATTGGTTGAATTATTGAAAATTGGGGGATCCAAATGATTTATTAGTATCAATATTGCAACAACAGACGGCATGAAAAATTTTTTTTTGGTTGCCAAGAATTTTACTAGATTGCGAAAAAATAAGGAGATTTAACTACATTACAATTGATGGAATAGATTAAATTGACAGGATTTCGTATTTGTATTAATTGAAACTAAAGCTGTCAAAATGTTGATGTCTTGAATACTAAATATGAAAGAAAAAAAATCACAAAGAATTTATTCAAATCAAGATCAATATCTTATATTGTTAGAATAATTACAAAGAAACGAAAAAAAAAGAGAAAATCGTATTTTGAAATAAACGATTTTTTTGATAACTCAAATCGTCACATTCAAAAGATGACAAACCAATGCATAATTGATTATAGTGTGAATTAATTTATAAATTTTCTACTTTAATTTTTTAAAAAACAAAAATAAAAATTTAACAATGAGAAGGAATTATTAATTTGCATCTTTTTCCATTGGCTGGAATTAAACAAATTGTGGATATTAATTTTTATTTTCACCCTCTAAAAAAAAAGGCAAATTTAATTTGACCACTTTATAGAAAAGTGGAGGCATGAAAGGGAATGTGATAAAAAGGCGGTATATATAAACCAACTTAAAATTCATATTGGTTGAATTCACTGAAAGTTTTTTTTTTTGTTTTTTTGTATTACTTTTAAATTTCTTCCAGTTTATTCATATTGAAATCTATTCAAAATTATCAACAATGAATTTTTCAATTTATTTTCTTTTCTTTGCTTTTCTCTATCCATTTTCACTCGCTAGTACTGGTTTTAGTCTTATGGGTCCTGGATTGGTAACCTGGGCATGTGTTTATCAGCTTGATGATACTGCAACATTTGAATGTGGGAATATGACGTATTCTGAATGCAGATGTCTCAATAAGGATGCATTTGCTTCCATTGTTGGTTGTATGACTTATGATAATAGAAATACTTCCAAGGTTGTTAAAGCTGCTGCTAAGATTTGTCTTGACTATGGAGATGTTAAGCTTAATGACAGTTGGTTTGAAGATGCATATCAATACTTTCTTGATCATGCTGTTGATATAAGTGAAATCCCTAATTTTAATGCTTCCGAACCTATTGATGTTCCTGTCAAAATCAATACTACGATGATTCCTTTGTATTATGAATCGTATGATCATTTCTTTGGTAATTACGATGATTCATTCTATTATGGTGCTGGTGTATTTGGATATTGGTTATTGGTTATGTTTATTGAATTTGTTTGTAATTGGTCCAAGATATTGTTTCCTGGTTTGTACAAAAGATTAACCTTTCCTCCAATTACATGGTGGAGACAATATGTTTCCATGCCAGCAACCTTCAGAAAAAGAAAAGCTCAAGAATTACCAATCTTGAAAATTTTTGATTGTTTGATTCCATCAAGGTATGAATCAATAGTTATTCTTGGATTTTATGCCTACATAATAGCTGTCCATTCCATCAAGTTACATTATGTTAAAGAAGTTCCTGTTTATCGATCAGCTTATTTATTCAGACTCCGTAATATTGCGGATAGAACAGGTATTGTTGCCACGGTAATGATGCCATTGGTTTTCTTATTTGGTGGTAGAAATAATGTCATGCAATGGATTACTGGTATGACCTATAATCAATTCATGACATATCATCGTCATATTGCTCGAGTGATGGTTGCGTTGGTGATTATACATTCAGTGAATTTTACCATTTTGGAAGGTAGTTACTATTCCGAAGAAGCAGCTGAACCTTATTTCTATTGGGGTATTATCGCTACTATTGCCGGAGGATTAATTTGGCTACAAGCTATGTTATTCTTTAGAAGACGTTGGTATGAAATGTTTTTGTTTATTCATATTGTCATGGTTGCCATATATATTGTTGGAACATGGATCCATGTTGATGATTTGGGATACGTTTGGTTTTGTTATGCTAGCATTGCTCCTTGGTGTTTTGATAGATTGGTGAGAATTATACGATTATTATGGTTTGGTTTTCCAAAAGCACAAGTTACATTGATTTCCAATGATACCATCAAGGTAATTATTCCCAAACCAAGTTATTGGATATCCATTCCTGGAGGTCATGCATTTATTTCATTTTTCCGTGTGTCTTGTTTCTGGCAATCACATCCATTTACCTTTGTCGATTCCCCAGATGATAAGAGTATTGTTTTGTTTTGTAAAGTCAAAGGAGGAATGACCCATGGGTTATATCAATATTTAGCCAAACAACCTAATCAGACAGCATCGATTGTTGTTGGTGTAGAAGGTCCATATGGTGAACCAACCCCGGCAAGGTATGCCGATACAGCTGTGTTTATTGCTGGTGGTAATGGTATTCCTGGTCTTTATTCTGAAATAATGGATATGGCAAGAAGAATCTCAACAGATTCAACAAGGGTTATGAAATTGATTTGGACTATTAAAGATTATTCTTCATTGGCTTGGTTTCATGATGAACTTGAGCAATTAAAGAATACTGGTATTCAAACCACCATTTATGTTACCAGACCAGAATCCTCTTTGGTTATTGATGTCGATAAGAAATTAGAAGGTAAAGATTCCACAGATACTGATGATAAAGAATCCATTAAATCCAAGTTGAGTCATATTGAATTCAAAGAAACAAGACCATCAATTGAAGATATTGTTGTCGATGAGATTCAAGAATCACAAGGATCAATTGCTTTTGTAAGTTGTGGACATCCTGCTATGGTTGATGAAGTTCGTTATTTTACTAGTCAAAACCTTAGAAATCCAGATCACAAAAGAGTTGATTTTTATGAACAATTACAAATCTGGGCTTGAGTTGTTAGATGTAATTGGTGTTTATCAGTGTACATGTTTTAATTATACGGCCTTTAACATTATCTTTACTACATAATGTATTTAAATTTTATTGGTGTTAATGAATGAAAAAGATGCTACAATTAAGCAACGTTAACAGCTGATATCGAAAAAGGAGTATTAGTATAAAACGATGTAGATTACATTGGTGAACTTTGCCTCAAATTAATTAAGAATTTGAAATACTATTCTCTCCTCTTAATACGTCTACCTTTATCTACATAATTGCATGATTATTACTAATCCTTTTTATAATCACACTAAACCAACAACACCTTATTTTATTTACATATGGACTTGACGGGGCGTCGTAACAGTCTTGGTCCCACTAGGGGGACCTCCTCCTCACCCACCTGGGGTGAGGAGTGACCGGGCCGTATCTGGGCTCAACCCGGCCCCTCTGTCCCCATCTTCGAGGACTTGCTCCACACCCACCCCTATTGGGCGGGGAGCGGCTCGGTTCCCCCATTTTTGGGGTGGACAGGCCCAGCCCTACTACTCAGGCCCAAGGGGGGGGAGGTACCGGGTATTATAAGAGGGCTGGTCACAAAATCCCCAATACCCGGTCCTCTAGTCTACAATTTAACCATCGGGACCGCTTCATGGCGTCCCGATAGTATAGAAGGTAACTTGTGACCAATTGTTACCTCCTATTGAAGAACCTTCGCTAATCCACATTGTCCTTTTTTAGTTTTAGTGTGGATCCCCTTGATAGGTTCAAGATAATGATCTGCCCAAATCACTATCTTCTTTGGAAGGTTCTTCTTCAATGCATGTCTGTCGTCAACATCCTTGATTAGTATCCTCTTGTGATAATTAGTATCCTCTTGTGAGAATTAGTATCCTCTTGTGATAATTAGTATCCTCTTGTAATGATTGGTTTCCTCTTTGTAATACTCCTCTATCATCTATCTCCCAATGGTTGTCAAGAATAATATGGGGGCATTAGTCATTTGTAATGATCGGACAATATAAATAAGTTATGGATTGAAATGTATATTTCTTGTAATCTTTGGAATCAATTGGGTACAAATTATTCTTGAGACAACCAATAATTATCATTTAAATTACTTGAAGTTAGTAAATGAGCAAGAAAGTGATGTTATTAATATGATTGATACATACCGCCATGGTTATTTGATGGATACTTGTTGTTGATTATAAGTAAACAATAGAAAAGAAGAAGAAAAAGTGTTGTAAAATAAAAATATTTTTGTAGAAAAACAATTTGGGTTTTTATACTTGTCTATTTGTGGGCTTTTCGTTTTAGTTGCAAATTATAAAAATTAATTTTAGTCGCGCTACACGACTGCTCTCAAAGATTACAAATGCAAAATTTAAGGACAATAGTGAAGTACCTGAATTGAAAATCTAGTACAATCAAAGATTGTCTTACATGACCTTTCATCAGAGGAACAATTTATAATAAGTTGTAATTTTCCTATTAGTTTTATACATTGATCAATTTAGTCAAGTTCATTATGCACTATATATAGTTTATGAATCTCCGGTCATAAAGAAAAAATTGTGGAATCCACGTGATAAATTAATTTTCTGTATGTTATAATTGAGATGATTAAAGTTAATAAATCTAAGTATAAAAACAAGGCACTGATTTCAAAATCAAGGAACTGAATAGAATCAAATTAAATAAATCACACCAAGAAACAGCGTTACAACTATCGATAAAAAATGGAAACTACCACAATATTTTACAAAAACTATCATTACAGAATATAAGATTTGAAGATAGACCATTTCCGTGAATTGTGATATTTCCAAATTTATCTCTTATAAAAAATGACTAGTATATGTACTGTATCCCGTTTAGAAATTGATATTTTTAGATATTATCTCTAATTTTGAAACATATTATTCGACGTAATCAACTCGATCGAGAAAACATGTACGAATTATTGAAACCTCGTATGGTTGGAGATTTGTCAAGACCCATGACATAACTATTGGAAATAAGCCAATGTTCGCCAAGCTGCCTAAAGTGGCATAAATCGAACCATTTGTTTGTTATTCTAGAAGAATGATTATATCAAAGAGTTTAGTGTAAGTAATTATGTCATTTTGAAGCTAATCGGATGTTTGATCATTCTTGAATATGCGTACTTGAATTCTTGACTAGATTCCTTTATTTTTTTCTTGTTTCCACCTCATGGGTCATTTTCTTTTTTTTTTTTTTTCTCTCCTTTGGCGCTGTATTATCCGTGTAACGATCTGGCATTGTTCCTATAAAATATTATAATCATGCGTCATCACACACACATAAAATTTCATTCACATTTCTTCTTGCAAACAATAAACCATCATGATCAGTATCGACTCGTACATGTACAATTCACCCAGTCCGTTTTGATGGAGTTAAAAAAAGCGGAGAAATGGATACATTATAGTCATTCTTGGTAGATACATTGATTCGTATATTCTTGGTTGTTTAATTGTTTAGCAATTATATAAATATCCAACATAAGGACATTAACTAACAATTACCCCCCTTGAAATTTTTCATCATCATAAAACAAATCAATTAGATCAATTAAATCTTACAGATCAAGTAAATATTACAAATCAACGATAAATTACAAAATGCCATACGGTTCATACGGAAGAATGGGTGGTTATGGTGGAGGTTACGGTGGTGGTTACGGTGGAGGTTATAGTAGAAGTTCTGGATACGGTTCTGGATATGGCTCAGGACTGAGATCATCGTATGCAAGAAGCAATGGATATGCCACTAGCTCATACCAACGAAATGGAAACCAACCGAAATATTCAAACACACAACAACAAAAACCACAACAACAAAAGAATTATAGAGGTAATGACCAATATAAACCAAAGTATTCTCAGCAAAACCAATACAACAAGAATAATAATAGTCAACAACCTCAACAGAAAAAGTATAACAATAATAATCAAACAAAATACAAGAATAAGACGGTCAACAAAAATGTTAATGTCAATGTCAACCAAAGACGACGAAGATTTGGACTTGGTGGAATGTGGAGATTTCCTATGATGTTTATGTTTTGGAGAAGTTTTTCAAGAAATAGGCATCCTCCGCCAGCACAAGAACCACCAGTTAACATTATTCATGTTCACAATGCACCTCAAGGTGCAAATGGTGAACAGCAAATGCAGCAACCAGGTGAACCAGGTCAACGCGGTGTTGTCACTGATGAAAATTTTGTTTCTGATGAACAAGGTGGTGCTAGTAGCCCAACGCATGGAAAATCGGTTACACCAATTCAAGAGGACAGTCAAGAATCACCACCACCTTATGCTAGACATGATGAGCAACAGCAGAGACAGTCTCTTACTACTTAGTATTAGTTTTAATTATATATATATATATCTTTACATTTATTTGGTAAATGAGTACTCGAAATATATACAGCATGCAAATCATATTGTAAAGTAGGTATTGTGGAGGAACAATAAACCCTCCCCTCTCATTTATTCTATTATTTGCAACTGGATTGTTTCGATTTTTTTTTTTTTTTTTGATTCCCCTCGTCGAACTAGACTTCCCTTTCAGTATAGTTTCATCATCCCCTCCTCCCCTTACCCCTTGATCATTCTCTTCTGAACTCTCCTCAATCAATCTTTTTTTTTTTTTTCTTGGTAGTATAA
Source organism: Candida sanyaensis (assembly GCA_911254575.1). Taxonomy (NCBI): domain Eukaryota; kingdom Fungi; phylum Ascomycota; class Pichiomycetes; order Serinales; family Debaryomycetaceae; genus Candida; species Candida sanyaensis. The sequence continues at coordinate 1,580,704 of CAJVQF010000005.1, forward strand.
GAATCTGTACCACTGACAGAAAATGCTTGTGTGCATAAATTTGGTTGCAATATTTTCTGAAAATTCACCATTGAAATAAATAATGATTGATCAAATTATTCAATATTGGTATATTGTTATACCTGCATTATTGATATTTCATCAATTTATATCATTGATTAGAACAAGTTATTTACAGAAAAAATTACGAGCTAAGCCATTTACACATACACAATATGATGGCTTTTATGGATTTAGATTTGGGTGTGATTTCCTCAAAGCTAAGAAAATTGGTAGACAGGTTGATTTGATGAATTCCCATTTTCATGATAATGTTGATACATTTTTGAGTTATGCCTTTGGAAAGCAAATTATTTTTACTCGTGATCCAGAAAATATTAAAGCACTTTTAGCAACGCAATTCAATGATTTTTCATTAGGTGGTAGAATCAAATTTTTCAAACCATTGTTGGGATATGGTATTTTCACATTGGATGGAGAAGGATGGAAACATAGTCGAACTATGTTAAGACCACAGTTTGCCCGAGAACAAGTTGCTCATGTTACTTCTTTGGAGTCACATTTTCAATTGTTGAAGAAACATATCATCAAGAACAAAGGACAATATTTTGACATTCAGAAGTTATTCTTTAGGTTCACCGTTGATTCAGCAACAGAGTTTTTATTTGGTGAATCAGTAGATTCATTACAAGATTCATCAATTGGGTTTGAAAATGTAAATGAATTAGAAGAAAGAAAAGATTTGCTGAAGCATTCAATAAAGCACAAGAGTATATTTCTACTCGAGTTGTATTACAGCATTTTTATTGGTTAATTAATAATAAAGAATTTAGGGAATGTAATGAAATTGTTCATAAGTTCACCAATTATTATGTTCAAAAAGCATTAGATGCTACTCCTGAAGAGCTTGAAAAACAAAGTGGATATATCTTCTTATATGAATTGGTTAAACAAACAAGAAATCCAAATGTTTTACGTGATCAATCATTGAATATCTTATTGGCAGGAAGAGATACCACTGCTGGATTATTGTCGTTTGCTGTATTTGAATTAGCGAGAAACCCACATATCTGGACAAAGCTAAGAGAAGAAATAAATGAACATTTTGGTCTTGGAGAAGAATCTCGTGTGAATGAGATTACCTTTCATAGTTTAAAGAGATGTGAATATTTAAAAGCAGTATTGAATGAAACTTTAAGATTACATCCAAGTGTTCCACGGAATGCAAGATTTGCTCAAAAAAATACAACTTTACCTAGAGGTGGTGGTCCCAAAGGGAATGATCCTATTTTGGTAAGAAGAAACCAAGTTGTTCAATATTCTGTTTCTGCAATGCAAACTGATCCAAAATATTATGGTAAAGATGCTTTAGTATACAGACCAGAAAGATGGTTTGAAGAGAGCACCAGAACTTTGGGATGGGCTTATTTACCATTCAATGGGGGACCAAGAATTTGTTTAGGACAACAGTTTGCATTAACTGAAGCTGGTTATGTATTGGCTAGATTGGTTCAAAGCTTTGAGAGCTTGGAGTTGAAACCAGATACCGAATATCCACCAGCAAGATTAACTCACTTGACAATGTGTTTGTTTGATGGAGATTTTGTCAAAATGAATTAGTTTAGGTTTTTCTTATTGTATAGCTTAATTTGCTTATTCAGTTTTTTTACTTTAGTTTCATATATATCCAATGAACTGTGATATTTGCAGTTATATCCTTGAATTATCAATACGCTTCTCGTATATGTTGATTTTACGAATATAAAGCCTTTACATCCAGATTTTTTTTGTTACTAAATTCAAAAATATTAGTGTAGTGGTTCTTTTGAAAACTGCTGCGAGTATGACTGAAAACTTCGAGGTTATGCGTAACAAATGTTTTCAATGAACTGATTTTGTGTTAGTTTAAATGTTGCGGAACAGCCTCTCCCCCCCTGAAAATTAACATCTTGAACAAAACAAACCCATTTCATCAATTGAACCAATTAACAAAAATAAAACTACAATCATTTAGATCCCAAAGTATATCAATTATATATTTCCAATCTAGCCATTACTGGTGACTAAAAGTAATTTTTATGTGTGTATTACTTCATTTGATACAATCCTTTACATGTTTAGAAAGCGTCCTAATTTGGAAATTTGCAGTCAACCCGCAGATTTTCAAAAAAAAAAAAAAAAATTGTTGTCTTCGTGCACATTGTTAAAAACCACAAATCTACTGTGTACAACTTGGTGATTCAATTTTTTTTTTTTTTTTAGTTTTAGAGACAACCTTAATCAAAAAAAAAAAAAAGGTTTCCTTAAAATCCAATATCATAATTGTAAGCCAAGTTTCATCCTTACGTATCACTTTGTTATTGTTTATCAATTATCCTAGTTATTTCAATCAAAATAATTATCAGAATGACTGTGCCGCCGTTTAGACCCTATGGAGGAGAAGATATTCGAGTGGTTAGTGATCTTTCAAGATTTGATTTTGGAGGAGCAGACCAAAAGATAAGATCAAGGAATACTACCCCTACTAATACTAATATGTTGGTTGAAGATAATGATGACAATGCTTCATCAAGTAAATTAACATTAGATACAATAATTCCATTATATTCTTCAAAGATTCATGAAGGTTCAAAATACAATCAATTAAGACAAAATGAAAATCAAAGCAATCCATCTACACGAAATAATCCCCATCCAGAAGAACAAATTAATATACCCAAAAGAGATCAAAGAAAACCAAAGAAAGTAACATATTCTTATGCTGTACAAGTTCCTCAAGATCATTTGGGTTATGTTAAAGAATCACAACCACCAATTCCACCACCAAAGGATACAACTATACGAAATTCAACAAGTACACCATATCCTGCAAATCAATCTGAAAATGCCTTACCTCCAATGCCACAACCTTCAGATTTGGACCAGCCTCGTTTTGCATCAAGTGGTCAACAACAACAAAGAATCCCTTCTGGAAGGAATGATGATGATAGTACGTTAACTGCCCAACAAAAACTAGAACGAGCTTTGATTAAACAAGTAATGAATCATCCAGTGATTGGAATTAGAGGAGAGAGATTTGGTGAACAATATCAGGATAAACATTATACTATTGGTGCCAATTTTGTATTACATGTATTTGAAGTATGTTGTAGTGTGGTTCAAATTGTATTGAGTTCAATATTATTACAAAAGGATCATGATATTTCTGGCGGATATTATCGATATATTCTAGCAGATGGTATTATATCTTTAGTTATTTCATTATTATTTGCTTTACATATTATTAACTATGAGATTCGAAATGGCAGTTTTTATTGTTTAACGGCTACTATATGTAAATTTGCTTCATTTATTGTGATTATAACGACAGTTTTTCCAGAGCAAAATTATAGATCATATGATGTTTGGAGTATGAGAAGAGGTATAGGGGCAATAATTATTGTATCTACATTTCTTTGGGTGATAAATTTGGTTATGTTTATCACAACGTTATACATTTCAAGGTTAAATTTACTTGAAGAAATAAATTTTGATTATAGTACTAAGGGATTACTGGAAGAATCTAGTCAACGTGCTCCTATACACAAATCAAGATATGATTATTATGAAAATAATGATGATGGATCATCATTGAGAAGATCCAGTACAAATCAACGAAAACGTCATTCTCGTGAAGAACAACATGAAGAACCATTAAAGGAATTTTATCTTAACCAAAATGGTGAAATGTATGAATTGCATGAAGAATGGGAAAAAGAACAACATAGAGGAAGAAATAAGATATTGGTATATACTTTTTAAAGATAATCATTACAAAAGCAACAAGATTTTTTATTTTTTTTTTCTTCTTTTTTTTTGCAACTTTAAATGTTAGGAGACGTTGAGATATCAAGAATATCAAAAGAATAACCAGATTGGGGAATTACCAAAAAAAATAAAAAATAACATATATATTTGCAAATTGTTTTCACTGTGTTAAGTATCACTTTTTTTTTTAAGTTTTTTTTTTTGTTTTCTTGATCAAATATACCTACCTAACTACCCACGAACGTTGGAATTCCTGTAATAATTATTTGTTCTTTAATGATTTTGATATATTGGTATCTCCTTGTTTTAGTTCAAAGTTTAGTTCTTCCACCAGAATGGCCAAATATTGTGAAACCAACATTATTTTCCCTTAGGGAATCTAAACTGAAATTGTTTACATCATTACAATCATTAATGATCTCTAATAATAATAGTAATATGAGTATATCTACATTACCTAAAATTCTTGATACTAGTTTAAATTCAAAAGATAATGATAATACTACATTATTATTTATTCCTAGAGAATTGATTAATCCAACTATGTTTCAAACTTTGGGATTACAGAATCTAATGCCTCATATAAATGATGCTTCCTCAACTTATTTAAGTCGTAAATCATCACAAAAATGGGTGAATTTAACATCAACAGATCAATTATTAATTCCTGATATTTTTAAAACTTTTTTTATATTTAATACAACTACACCATCTTTAATGAATCCATTATTTAAAAATTATCATAATGATAAACATAATAATGTGAATCAAAATCATCAAATAAATAATTTAAATAAAATTTTAACTAAAAGTATTCCATTTGATATGCCAAATTTATTAACTTTAATTGATTATTATATGGTTGTACCTGAAGTTTCTATTTATGGTGACAATATTAAAAATATTACTACTAATATTTATCATAAAAGTGTATTACGGTTACCTAGTGAATATTTACCAATTTTTAGAAATCAATTAAGTGAAAAGAAACCAATGATTGTATTTATGTTTAATGAAACCACTCCAGATAGGAAATCTCATATTAATTCATCTGGCATAAGTTCGACTTCAAATTCACCAATTATTTCAATTAAGAATTATTTGAGTAATACTAGTATTTCTTCATTTTTTGATAAATTTGCAAATATTTGGTTAAAGCAAGTAAATTATGAATCATTAGTTCATGCAGTTTATTGTAATGTAAATCCTAATAATCAACAAGGTAGTTATTGTTTAAAAATTCAAAATCAAATGATTCATATTTTACCAGCATTTAAAAAAATCATTCAACATAATAATAAAGAAGATGATAATGAAACTGATCCTGAAGTTGTTAATCAAACTGATCCTGAAGTTGTTAATCAAACTGATTCTGAAGTCGTTAATCAAACTGATCCTGAAGTAGTTAATCAAACTGATTCTGAAGTTGTTCACACCATTGAAAATCCATTTACAACACAATCAAGAGATATCAAAGATGATAAAGTTATAAATGAAGTAGAAGAAGGAGAAGAACATAATAATAAAAATATTATACAATCTCAAGCATTAAGACAAATTCATGATAAATTAAGATTTAAAAAAGAAAAAACTAAACATTCATCACAAGATTTTATTCATGATCCAAAAGCATCAATTGAAAAAATTGATGAAAAATTTGATAAATCAATGGATGATAAAATGACAAAATTAATGAATAAAAAAGATTCAATTAAAGATTCAATAGATTTTAAAAAGACTAAATTTATGAATTCAATGGAGATGAAATTAGATAATTTTGATGATAAAACTGATTTATTTGCTGATTCAATGAAACGTAAAAAAAATGAAATGTTTTCATATAAATTTAATCCTAGATTATTTCAAAAACTTCAAATTGATCAAGATGATCAAGATGATGATCAAGTTGATGAAAATAAAAATGTTAATAAATTTGATGATATTGGAATAGATGAAAATTATGAAGATGAATTAAAAAAAAGTTCAATTTATGTTAATGATGGTAATGAATATATTAATAAAAGAAATCAATTTTATGAATCAATAAATACAGAAATATCATCATCATTGTTATATCCAAATGAAGAAGAAATTATTTTACCTTTAGAATTAATTAATTTTAATAATAAAGAAATTAAATTACCTAGAAAAAAATCATATAGTCAAATAATTGATTTAAATACTGGTAAACCATTAAAAAAAAGACTGGTTCAATTTTTAGCTAATGAAAATGATAAAAATTGTCAACCAATTACATGGTATAATATTTTTCATTATAGTATTTTTGGGGAACCTAAATTTTGTAAAGATGAATATGAATCACAGTAGGAACCAAAAAAAAAAAAAAAAAAGAAGAATCTTATATAGTATAATCATTACTACAATATAATATAATATCCCATTCTTGTTTGTCATTTTCTATAATATTTATATATAGTACATATATACTGTATATTCCCTGAAAAACGTAAAAAAAAGAATAAAACTAAAGAAACAAGAAAACAAGTAGATAAAACAAAAGCAAAGAATAAAATGAAAATGAAAAATCAATCCAGCATAAGTATACGTGTACATATTTACATTATCTTTAGTGAATTATGTTGTAATGTGATGTGTTGTGTTGTAATGTGATGTGTTGTGTTGTGTTTGTATTGGGGGGGGGAAGAATAGTGGTAAGTTAATTACATGGTTTATTCTATCTACCAGCATATCTTTGTGAAAATTGGTTTTGTGGAGAAGATATATTACCAGTGTACATACCTGTTGTACCATAACTGAACCCAGAATTGCCATTGTTACCTCTACTTCCTGGTGTAACATTGTACGGATTACCAACAATGGTGGAGTTTAGTTCTGTAGGTTCCGCATAGCTAAGTGAATCTCTATCATAATTTGATGAAGTACTGGTTAAAGCTGCTCCTCCAGGTCCACTAGGATTACGATATGATGGAGTTCCTTCTTCGTATGAATCATCATCATCAAGCAATGTACTTCCTTGTTGCTTGTCTGCAGGTTTGCTGTGTTCATGACCTTTCATTGCCGTAGCACCCAATGCCATTAATTCCATATCTTCACCACTACCATTGACACCTCCTTTGTTCAACTCAGCTTTGGAATTGTTAAGTCTTGGTAAAAATGAAACTCTGTCGTCTTTCATAGGTTGGTATCTGGTATCTGGGTTTGTGTATATCAATGCAAGAACACAGGTAATAATGGTGAATAATAATAAAAACAAAGCAAAGACCGCATTCAAAACAAAGTAAACCACAGCCATTACTGATGAAACAACATTAGGTTGTTTGAAAACATTGGAGAAAAACATGAAAAACAATGCATTGATGAAATTGATGACACTGATGGTAATGTTGAATGCATTAGTTCTTTTATCCATGAATGGACGAATCCAAATCACGATAACCATATAAATCAATTCAATTACCCATACAATAACAGATTGTGGCATACCATGTTTTTGTAAAACAGCAACAAATAAGGATTTCAAAAAAATGTAAACCAAAGAAACCAAAATAAACCAATATTTATCAGCACGATATTGGACATAAAGGAAACCAAATCTGTTTAAGAATTTTCCATCACCAAATAATAAATAGGCTGGGTTTTTAAAATCACGAACAGATTTTCTACCCATGATCCATACTCTAATTGAAGCTTGTAATAATAAAAAGACAGTTACAACTAATAAAAATACAGCAACGACAACAGTTCCTGCTGAATCTCTTGAAGTGAGCTCCCATATACATAATAAACTGATTTGTGGCAAAGCAAGAACTAATAAACGGTATAAAGTACCTTTAATAATAAAACCCCATTGTTGTCTGTATTCATTGAATTTACCTTCATTCATTACTTTACTTCTGATCAAAATTTCAATCACAGCTTTAAACATCATTAAGAAAACAACCATGATAAAAACAAAGAAAAACAAGAATTGGATACCTGTCATAAAGAAATCAGTAATTTCAATTTTCGCCAAATATGCAACTCTTTGAATTCCTCTCAATACTAAAATTTTACCTGATAAATCAGAAGCTTTTTCATCAGTTGAATATAAATCAGGATCCAAGGAATCAGAGTAACCAAAAGTATCGGAATCCAATAAAACACTTGCCCTCTTGACTAAATGACTGGAAATTTCTGGCAGACTTTCAAAAAAACTATCCATTATATAAGTACTAGAACGTTTAACAAATTTTTTAGCAAATTTTTGGACAGAAATGGAAAGATAAGAAGATTTCAATATATCAGTTGCTGTACCACCAGTTGATTGGACGTACCAATTAGCAATATCTTGAACAAATCCAACTCTAACAATACCCATAGACCACATAAAATTTTGGGCCCAAGCAGCAGCCAAAGGTGGTACTCTAGCAACGGCCATCATAGCGGTGATAGCTAAAGATTGGAAATAAATAAACAAAGACATGGAATTAGAAGCAATATGAGCAGCAGTATTGGAATGACCAATAACTGAAACCACACCCGATGTAATAACCCCTAAACCAGAAATTGCAGCAATTGGCCAGGCAGCATATTTTGTTTGTACGGTTTTACCATTAGATAAAGTGGTTTCAACACAAGCTAATTGTTCATAGGTATCAGTGTCATAAATGACAACTCTAACTCTGGCATCTAAATCAGGAATTGTGTATGCAATACCAGGAATATCTTTAGTAACGGAATCACTAATTTCATAATTTGAATCCAAATCCAAATGACCACTTGTCAATGGACAAAGAGGATTATTGTTACCGCTTCCAGTTCCTGTATAATCGATATCACATAATGAAACGTTTCTTTGCAAGACATTTAAACCATAAGCAATCAAGTTGATGTTTGCCCCGACAGTTTTATTATCAATTGATGACAAGGCAACAACGTTGAAATAAACGGTATTATTACCTGGATAATATACGATATCAAAATAGGAAGCTGTGAATTCTGAGTTATCCATACATGTTAAAAGGGATGAAGATTTGATATATTTTGCAGCATGGGTTAAGGATAACATGGATGTTATCCATATAAGTATAAATGATTTAAAAAATAGCATCGTCTAGATGTCTATGTATGTGTATGTGAATTTGTAGGAAAATAAAAAAAATATCTGTTGATAAAATGATCTATAGTTATCAATAGATGTATATTTTTGATTGTGTAAGTGTGCTCTGATTGTCTGGTTAATTAAAATTGGTTTCCAAACACGGTTGATAAGGTAAAAAAAATTTTTAAATTTCCAGATCTGGATGTAAGTTTGTTTGTAATATAAGAAAGCACAAGTATGAGGCAGTGAGGGGGGGGGGAAAGGATATATAAAATGTGATAAATATCGCTTTTGAAACTTAGAAAGATGTATTGAATAAAAAAAGCGATTGATTGTAAATAGTAAGTGATGATAACAAAGTATCAATAAATAAATTTAAATAAAAACTAATAGTTGTTGTTGTAAAATTTTGTTGTTGATAGTAAATTTGTTGTAAATGAATTTTTTTTTTTTTTTTTCTTAAAGAAATCTTAAACGTAGAAATGTACAAATTTTTAAACAGGAGAATTTTTTTTTTTTTTTTTTTTTGTATTGTTTGCCAAGGCTTTTTGTTACTATTTTCTTTTTATTTTTAAAACAATTAAAAATAATGTGTGTAAGAAAACAATCAAAAATCAAAAAATACAAAATCAATAATAATCATAATAGACACGACCTTTAATGACTTATAAAAATAGATTTAAAGAGATGCTGGTTAATTAATTTGTCACGAGTTTGCAATTTACGCTGTCTGTAATACGAATAACTGTATGACTGTATTACAAAAGATATTTTTTTTATATATATTAAACTGACTGATTCTACATACAAATTAAATTACATCATTGATATTTTGAGAATTAGGGGTCACCGTAATGGTTAACCCTTAAATTAGTCAACTTTTTCATTATTACTCTATATTTTGATTGTCATATCTAACTCTACCCCAACTATTTCACCAACTCTGTTACATTTTTTTTACTGTTAGCTGTTGCTGTATTACTTTCTTGTGTTTGTTTTGGTTGCCTGCGGCGTAACCCCTTTCGTGTTGCAAAGAAAAAAAAAAATTTATTTATTCATTCCAAACACTGCCTGCATTTTTCAAATTGAAGTTTTCTCACTTACTTCAATGCTAGTAAGGAAATTAAAAAAAAAAAAAAAAAAAAATTTCTCGTGGTTGAATTACGTAATCTCATTTCTCTTTGGATTGTCTTGTACTTTCATTACATGTACAGTACAAATTACATTTCTTTTGAATAGGAGATAAGAAATATGACCGAGTGATTGATTTATTGAATTGACATGACATGTAATGTAATGGTAATTTATTACAACGTAAACCTGCCCCACATACACAAGATCAATTAAAATCACTCAAATCAAAGTCAGGCAAAAAAACCGCTATTTCTTTTCTTAACTTTTCTCTTGTCCTTATATTAATTTATTGTGTGCGGGAATTAGTATTATTACTACGTTACATGACGTCATCTGTATATCAATCACGTTTTTATTTATATTTTTCATTTTCATTTTTCGCAATTTTAGTGCATTACGTAGTTGCAAAAAAGAGCGAAAAAAAGAATTTATCACGTAAATATACTGTACATATATATTTTTATCAATAGTATACAAAAAATTTCTTATCTAATATGGAATACCATTAGTAAGTCTTTGAAATTCATCATAACCTTTAGTATAGAAACTTTCCATTGATTTTTTAATTAATTTTCTAAAATATAAAGCTGATTCCTTTTCAGATTTATTTGGTACAAAACGTTGTCTTAAATTTTTAATTGTATTTTCTTTAAAACATGGTAATCCACTTTCCAACATTGGTGTAACTGTTCTAACAATTAATTCCATATATGGACGACAACTTAAATATCCTTTAATACATAATTCTTCAAACCATTTAAAACTTTGTGTTGTATCTTCACCTCCAAGTACCATAATCATTTCATGAGTTAATTTAAATGGTGCAGCTTCAAATTTAACTCCACCAGGTACAATATCAAAACAAAATCCAAAATCAATATGTAAAATATGACCTTCATCATCATACATAATATTACCATTATGACGATCTTTAAATTGTAATAAATATGAAATAATTGAATATGCAGCTAATGATTTAACTAAATTATTACGAGCATTTTGAAAATCAATAGAATTTTCTGGTCCAAATTTAGTAATAAAATATTCATATAATCCATTAACAGCTTCTCTACCCAACATATCTCTTGATGTTGAATTTGGTAAAACATCAATAACACCACATCCAGGAGCAGTTGCAGTAACTCTATATGGGAAAACATATAAATCTAATCCTGCATTACTCCAAATTGTTCTAAATATAGAAATTAATTGTAATGCTAAAACATCTTGACGACAATCATCACCAACTTTAAATATAGCACTTTGCCATTTTTCAATTTCATATGTTTGTTTAATTCCATGTTCATCATAATCAAAAATATCTTTTTTAATTTTAAATGTTGCCATAAATGGTGCTTTTGCATGTGATTGTAATGGTTTACCCAGTTTACGATTAATATCAACAACAACTCCATCAGGATTAGAAGGTAAATAAACTCCTGGTTCAACTTTAATAATTGCCATTTCTTCATCTATTTTTTCCTTCTTTTCTGCTTTTGATTTTTTAATATATGGTTTTAATTTACCTGAAATACTTGTAACTTCATTAAAAAATCCAAATTCTCGTTCATAAAATTTTAAATCTTGTGAACTAAATTTTTTCAACATGGTATTTTGAATACGATCTAATGTTGGTTTAAGATCATCTGGTATAGTACTATCTTCATCTTTAAAACTATTCGCCAACATATTCCAAATAATTTGATGAGCAAATAATTGTGAAACTTTTGCAGTTTCAACAATAAATCTTTCAACATATCCTTTATAATCAAATCTTAATGATTGAACAATTTGTGGTACATAAAAAAATGTCAAATTAACATCATGACTTTCTAATGATCTCATGGTATATTGTAAAACAAATGAATTAGATCCAAATGGTGGTAAAAATAATGTAATACTATCAATTGGTGATAATGCTGCCCAAAATAATAAATGATATGATGGCATATGAGTTCCAGCATTAATACCAATGAAAAATTGTATTGCATCAGGATAATTAATTGCAGCTAATGGATTATTAATAATTAATTTTTGTAACAATTCATCTAAATTTTTCAACTTGTATCTCATGGCTAAATTAATTGCCAAAATTGGATCAATATCATAAGCATTAATTAAATGTTGACCACCAATTTGAACATTTACATAAGTTCCTAATGGTTCACTTGGATTTAATGGATTTAACCAAACAGTAAATTTATTAATTTCATCATCCATAAAAAATAATAAAATTTTACTCTTCATTTCAATTTTTTCCAGTTTAAAATTATTAACATTACCAATAAATCTTGCAACTTCTTTCATAATAATTAATTCACTTTTAAATTTTAATTTATTTGAACCAAATGGATATTGACTTCTTTGTCTAAACCAAGTTAATGCACCATCTAATATCAATTCCGTTAAATATTTACTACTTCTTGATCCTAATTTAATATGATATTGTAATATTTCAAATGAAAATTTAATTAATTCAAATCTAACTAATCTTGACATTGGATGATAACTTGCATCAACAAGATTTTTTAATCCAATTTCAATAAATTTAGTAAAAATTTTTAATAAATGATCACTTTGATTTAATGTTGCTTCAAAATTACTAGAAAATAATCTAATAATTTCTAAATGTGGGGCAAAACTATTGGCAGCTAATTCAGCAGTTTTATTTACTAAATTTCTATTACTTGGGGCATATTCCATTTTTTCAAATTCAGGATGAACTAAATCATGTTCTTGACTAAATAATCCTTTATGTAATTTAATTGATTCTTCCCATTTTTTAGCAATTTCACTCAATAATAAAATTGATAATTGTGGTTTATCCTTCATAACTGCAAACCAAACTCCACTAGCAGTGATCATAATCAGTGAAATAAACATAGTAAATGGTATTTCAACCAAATATCTCACCAATTCAGCATTATTTAAATCACTCAATAAAGTTAATCCAGCAATTTCACTCAATAATTTCATAATTTCTTCATTAGTAGGATATGTATCAATTAAACTAACATTTGCCAATCTAGTCTTGATATAATATACTTTTTCTCTAATTGCTTTAAATGCAATATCAGTTTCATCATCTGTACGTAATGGTAATTTATTCATAATTTCAGAAACAAAATTACTTCTCCATGATAATTGTGATACAATAGTTGGTAAAGTATTTAAAGTATTGGCATTGGCTAATGTCATTGCAGATGTTTCTCTATCATGAGATGAAATTGAACCGGCCATTTCTAAAGCAAATGATAAACCAAATTGAACTGGATAATCAAATTGTAAACTTTCACTAGCAGTTATATATGATTGAATTAAACTTTTAACATCAATATTACATTTATGTAATAAAATTTTCAACCAATGTTTACATTTATCATGGAAACGATTAAATGTACTATTTCTCCAATTATAATCATCAGACATTAAAACTTTTATACCAGTACATCTAGCTCTAAAAACAGTGGTTGGTTCATATTCATTAATATCACCATCAGCAATACTTTGAAATAATAATGTCAATAAATCAAATAAAGCAAATAAACTCTTCTTATGACATAATGAAGATGGAATTTTACTAATTAATAAATCACAACATTGAATAGCAGCATCTTGCATTTCAGGAACTGGATAACAACAATAAGTTAACATTGTTCTTAATTGTTCAGCAATTTGATCAGAATTAAATTGTTTATTAGCCCCAGTATTAATCAATAAAATAAAATCTTTTACAATTTTAAAAGATATATGACCCAAATATTTATCAACACTAGAAATCTTAAATGTTGGATCAGTAAAATATAATAATGCATCAGAACAATTACCACTTCTTACTCGTAAACTTTCAACAAATACAGCAGCTGATAAAAACATTAATTTAGGATATGACATGGTACGATGAACTTCAAAAATATCCCCTAAATAATGACGATGATCTTTAATATTATGATTAGATGAACCTCTTCTTAAAACTGTATTTAATTCAATTGAAGTTTCAGTTCTATCCCATGATAATTCTGATGCTAATGGAGGAGAATTATAAGCAATTCTTTCCAATTCATCTCTAAATGCCTTGGTATTTTTAGAATTAATATTATATCCATGAACAACCATATTGAACCAAATATTTCTAAATAAATTAATCGTAACAGTACTTTTAATTTCTAATGGTTCTTCTCCTAATCTCACATCAGGTAATAATGCTGCCAATGGTTTCAAATAAACAGCAATTTGATCACCAACTTCACTAATTTCATTATGAGATCTATGATGTTCAAGTTGTTGTACATCACCTTTACTAATGATTGCTTGTAATAATTCATGAAGATAAACAGTAAATAATGGATTTGATACTTTCAATTTTCCAGAAAGTAAAATCTTACTATCATTCAAATATCCCAACAATATCAAATTTTTCTTATCCAATGCATCAAATGATAATTTGTTCAATAATCTAATTAATATAACAAATTCTCTTTCTGGTAAAAATGGAGCACATGAACATAATCCTTTCAAGATTAATGGACCAATAGTAGAATCAATCTTATTAACTTTTTGTGATAAAATAGTACATGCCAATGCTGGAACAGTTTCATCATTACAAGCTTCACAAACTTCAATAATACCAGTAACAGCATTTTCACAAACTTTACGATAATCATTTTCATCAAATTCACTTGAATTTGCACCTTTACTAAAAACTTGTGAAAATGAAGTAATCGAAGTTCTTCTTGAAGAAATCGGAGACGCAAACATTTCTCTTCCCGATTCAACATCATTAAAAGTTGAATTGGTTGTTGCTGCTCCTTTAAGTAATCTTCTAGCATTCTTAGATGGCAATTGCAATCCTTCATTACTGACAAATAAAAGATTAGTTAACGAATAAATAGTGGTTACCACACTATCTTGAGGTAATTTCTTTGTACCTAATCCAACGGCTTTTGATGCTTTCAAACAATATGCTGGTTGTAATTTAGGATTAGCAATAACAGAAGTAAATACTCTAGTCAATGATGGACCAACACTTTCATCCTTATAAACCAATAATGAACCAAACTCAAATACTGTCAATCCTAAATCTGGATCCAACATAACATCTCTAATTTCAATACAAGATTTAAACAATTTTTTGGATGTTTTCAAATCTAAATTATCAGTAAACATACCACAACTTAAAATTTGTAAATTATGACTCTTAGCCAAGTAACCTAATTTCAAACGATCAAAAGTTGAATAAACAATATATGTTTCTCCACGATCTAAAAATTCTAATTTACGTAGAGCCAAAATCGTCAATTTATTAATAATATCCATTTGAGATTTTGAAAAATCTAAATGATCCTTAGCAAAAATACTATGACTTGTAGTAGAATTAAATTCATCATACTTGTTTGCAACTTTTTCCAAAATATATTGTAATAAAGATTGATCCTTAATACCAATGATTCCATTAACTATGGCACACATTAATCTTGATAAACTTTCAAGATACAAAATTGGACTTAAATTGATGACATAATTACGGTTCAATAAATTTTGATATTCATTTGGTTCATCATACAAGAAATCTGAATAATTTTCAACATCATTTAAAAAATCAGAATTATCAATAAATGAATCTAAATTCAAGAAAATCTTGAATGTTTTTGAGGATAAACTTAAAAATTGAGCATTTTCAATTAATGCATCCAAAACACCTGTTAATGTTAAAAAATTAGTCAATTCAGGTTCATTATTCCCAAAAAATTTCTCAATAAACTCATTTAAAATATCAACAACTTCATCAACATGTTGTTTATTATTTTGAAATGCCAAATTAATTAAACCTGTAGTTAATTTCTCTCCCAATAAAGTCCATGGGGAAATATTGACTGAATTAGAAACAATTGAATATGAAAATTTCTGATCAGGTAATTCAAACAAGTATACTTTAAATTTTTCAATCAAGACTTTAATTTGAGAAGAAACTTTAATTGGTTCTTTAGTAGCATCACTTAAAGCAATCAAAACCTCATATTCTTTTTTAGCAATTGCAACTTCTGATAATTCTTGATTTCCATTCAATTTATGTTTAGTTGAAATTCTTGGAGTTGAAGACAATAATTTAGCAAAATCATCTTTTTGAATCCCAGTATTGATTTCTTTCAAACTGGATGGCTGGTTCTGAACAGTCAATTCGGCCAATTTCTTCAAGGCTTCTCCTCGAATCGAGCCACGGGTAATACCATAGTAATCCATGACTTGAAAGTTTTAGTATTATATCGAAAATAAAAAAAAAAGAGAAAACTTTGAAATTGATAAAAAGATTAAAGATTCCAAGTTGTATTTTAATTATTGAGATTTTTTTTTTTTTTCCAAATAAACAAATCAGTTTGTCTGTGGTTTTCTTAATTTTTTTTTTTTCTCCAATTGACACACCGCGGTGAAGTACAAAAAGAGAAACAAATTTAAATTACTAAGAAAGGAAACCAGAATTTATTTCCCCCCAACAACGACACTACTTCCTTTTTCATGTGAGATTGGTTGTGAGAAACTTTGACCCAAATTGATTAGGGTTTAATATTAAACCCCACTAGTTGTATACCCAAGGAGTTAATTTGTGTATTCCCCTGCAACTAAGATTATTTCCAAAATTTGTGGAAGGTTTAATTGGTGATTAATTTATTGGTTTGAAAGATTTAGGAGAAAACTCCTCGCTACCAATTGAACATATATTGATCTACTGGGAAATACTATTCATTTGTCAAAACTGAATATTTAAATTTAAATAAAAGTACAAACAGATATACAAAAACTAATCTATCTTGAGAATAACACCATCTTGTAAAGACATTGTCAAGTTAGTTAATCTCTTTGGAGGATATATCACTGGTGGTTTCAATTCCAACTTCTCAAAACTTTGAACCAATCTAACCAATACATAACCAGCTTCAGTTAATGCAAATTGTTGTCCTAAACAAATTCTTGGTCCTCCATTGAAAGGTAAATAAGCCCAACCTAATTTCCTGGTTGATGGTTCATTCCATCTTTCTGGTCTAAACTCACCGGCATCGGGACCATAATAAACCGGATCTAAATGAGTAGAGTTGATACCATAAGCAACAGTTTCACCTTTTCTAACCAACACTGGTAAAGTGCCATCTGAACCACCACCCCTTGGTAAAGTTGTATTTTTTGTAGCAATTCTAAAGTTCCTTGGAACACTTGGATAAACACGTAAGGTTTCATTAAGAAATGCTTTCAAATATTCACATCTCTTTAAACTTTCAAAAGTAATCTCTTCCACACGAGATTCTTCTCCAAGACCAAATTGGGATCCAACATCTTCTCTTAATTTTTCCCAAATTTGTGGGTTTTTTGCTAATTCAAATACAGCAAACGACAATAACCCAGCAGTGGTATCTCTTCCTGCCAATAAAATATTCAATGATTGATCACGTAAAACATTTGGATCTCTTGTTTGTTTAGCCAATTCATACAAGAATACATATCCACTTTGTTTTTCAAGTTCTTCAGGAGTAGCATCTAATGCTTTTTGAACATAATAATTGGTAAACTTATGCACCAGTTCATTACATTCCCTAAATTCCTTGTTGTTTACCAAATAATAGAAATCTTGAACCAAAGTTCTTATAGCCAAATATTCTTGAGCCTTATTGAAGGATTCAGCAAAGTCTTTTCTACCAGCAAAATCAATTTCATCTTGATTATAACCAATAGATTCATCTTTCAAAGAATGAACAGAAGCACCAAATAAAAATTCTGTGGCAGAATCAACCGTGAATCTAAAAATAATTCCTGAAGGTCAAAATATTCTCCTTTATTTTTGAGAATATGTTTTTCAACAATTGAAAATGTGGCTCCAATGAAGTTACATGAGCAACTCGTTCTCTTGCAAATTGTGGTCTCAACATAGATCTACTATGTTTCCATCCTTCTCCATCTAATGTAAAAATACCATCTCCCAATAAAGGTTGAAAAAGTTTGTGTCTCTTACCTAATGAAAAATCATTAAATTGGGTTGCTAAAATGGCTTTAATATTTTCTGGATCTTTAGTAACTAATAATTTGGTTCCAAAAATAGTACTAACATAAGTACCCAGACTTGGGACTTTGGAATTGGCAAACTTGTAATCATTGTATTCTTGAGCTCGACCTTCTTTCTTAAATTTAAGTGCTTTCCAGCCATTGATAATACCAAAAAAATTATCTTCCATTTGATTTGTAACCGGGGCTGCTCCCAATTTTTTCATTAAGTGGCGAGTATGCCAAATACCAAACGCTTTATGAAATATATATAATACAGGTAAAACCACATACCAATATTCAAGAACTTGTTCAATCATTTTCTGGTTAATATACGTTTATAAGTTCTTGAGTATAAAGTATAAGACAGAGAAAAAAAAAAGTGTTGAATAATTCCACTGTGCATGGAAATGTCGATTTTATATATCATTGTTTTCTGTGTAATAAGTTTTCGTACTACACGAATAGCGGAGTTGAGTGAAACTTTTTTTTTTTAGACTTATCTTGTAATCATGATTCTGACTTTTTTATCCGTTAATACTTCTCTATCTTATTTAAAGAGAGAACGGATAATTTTTTTTATAAAACAAAAACAATTTCCATGAATTACAATACCCCTGAATAAACCCGCTTGCATGTTTCATTTGATGGAACCCAACGTTTCATTGAAGGAAGGGGGTGACAAGGAAAGAAAGGAAAGGAAAGAAAGAAACAAAGTTTTCTTTCTTGCTTACAAGTATTGAAATTGCGATTGGTTAAAACATAGCATTGTGTCACATGCAATATTGACTTGTAATTTCCATACTTTATTTTCTTAAATTTTGATCGGTAAGATTTTTTTTTTTTTCTTCGTTTGCTTCGTCGTGCGCCTTCACACGCAATTCGCAATTCACAATTCGTGTTTACTCCCCCTTTTCCACTTCAATCTGTGTTATTCACTTTATCCCCTATAATCACAAACCAACCTACAGTACAAGGTTGTATAAGAAATAAGGATAGAGAAAAAAAAAAGAAAAAAATCTTACCCGTTAGTTTTCACAAAATTAAATATAATTTATCTCCGAAACATACAAAAGTCTACTTAGTATCCATTTTCTTCCCTCCCTCCCCCGCATTCTGATCACTTATGAAATTGAACAACAACACCATCAGCAGCAGACATATTAATGAATGATTTTTTCCGTGGTGGATAAATGTAATCTGGATGTAATTCAATAGTTTCATATGTTTGTGCTAAACGAACCAACAAATAACTAGCTTCTATCAACGTGTACTGTTGTCCTAAACACGTTCTTGGACCAGCATTAAATGGCAAATACTTGCAACCTAAGTTTTTCATATTTGATTGAAACCATCTTTCTGGGTTATAAACATGAGCATCAGTACCAAAGTATACTGGATCCCTTTGAGTAGCTATTGAAATAAATCCAACTGGTTGACCCTTTTGAACAAGAATTGGATCTTGACCATCTTTACCACCACCTTTTGGTAATATGGTGTCACACTTGGCCGTTTTCATATTTCTTGGAACTCCTGGATAAATACGAAGGGTTTCCTTCAAGATTGCTCGAACATATTTGCAATTTCTAAGTGAACTAAAATTAAGCAGTTCTGGGGATTCCTTATTAAAAGTAACATTAACAATATCTCGTAATTTTTCCCAGATTTCTGGATTCCGGGCCATTTCCAACATTGTAAAAGCCATCAATTCAGCAGTTGTATCTCTAGATGCCATAATTAAACTCAATGCTTGATCTCTAATAAATGTCTTGTTTTTCGTGTGCTTATCAAGTTCGTGCACAATGACGAGTTTCTCGTTATCAGGGTTTTTTTCAAGAGATCTTTGGACCAAATAGTCACAAAATTCATGGATAATTTGATTTGATTTTGTGTATCTCCAATCATTAGCTAACCAATATAAATCACCTAGTAATAATCTTACTATCATATAATTTTGACAAAAATCCCAAGCCCGGGTAAAGTTTTCGTAATGTGGAGTATCATGGGAAACCACCTCACCAAACAAAAGCTCTGTACTTATTTCTAACCCTAATGTCATAAATTCTTCTTGAATGTCAAAAAATCCGGTTTTCTGATTTATTCTCTCTTGAAGTGTCAAAAAATGCGGTTCAAATACATGGACTTGAGTAATGGTTTCTGTACCAAACAATTTCATTAAAACACTTCTGGTTTCTTTCCAATCCTTCCCTTCAAGTGTGAAAATACCCATCCCCAAAGATGGCTGTACTGCACTTGACCGTGATCCATAATCAAATTTATCAAACCCAGAACTTAATAAAACCTTGATATTCTCGGGATCCTTTGTCATAATTAATTTATTGCCTAAAACTTTTGTGACAAATGTATGAACATGTGGGAAAGGAACCAGATCAAACTGTTTAATAGCATAATCAATAGATGTGTGACTCAAAAGATGTTTCAACTCAATTAATGTCCCTGGTATCCCAAAGAATTTATAATTAATGTAGTTAGTTGGTGGCGAGGCTTTGAACTTAGTCATAAGAAAATTGGTTTGAATATGTTTCATGGTCTTGTTAATAGAGTATAAAACAATGAAAATAATGTACCAATAATGGTGCAAAAAAATGATAGCTTCTTCTGTTAATGACATTGTTGTTATTATGAATATATGAATATATGATTATAGAATTAAAAAAAAAGTTTAAAAAAAGAAGGACTTCTATCCAACCCAAATTCCTTTTTATACTTATCGTGGGGACATATATTATCGAAGACTGTACGTTGTAGTCGTGCAAAAACATAAATAACTTTCGCCACTTAGTCATAGCTCGGTGCTTGGGTCATGGAAATATTATTTTTTTTAGAAGACAAAGTAGTTCTTTACTACGATTATCTGCAACTTCGGTATTTGTTTTATTTCCCGTCTTTAAACGAGGTAGACTTACATTTTGCAATCAATCTTAGAGATATGAGAATTGAACAAAAGTGCACTACCGCGACGAAGTGCACTAAACGAAGCTCAGAAAAAAAGACCCTAGCAACGGGTACGAGTATAGACAGGTATTATCTCGCTCATACAAAAAAAAAAAAAAAAAAACGGGAACGAGAACGAGATAAAAGATTGTATAAAGAAATGACCAAGTATTTAGCTTAAATAATCATTTTTACCAGTATCAGTTTTTCATATTTCTACATAGAAGTAAAGAATATCATGAATTACGAAACACTGCCACTCTAAGAATGTATATGATATTTCTTAAACTTAGCCAAATTATCTTTAGCTACTATGGCGCATGCAAATCAGACCAAGTTTACATAATCAGTGCTACTGGTACTGTATAATAGATGTATAAGTCATTTTTTTTTTTTAAAAAAAAAAAATTCACTGGTCAAATAGATATACCAAAATGTTGATACCTACTCATTCAGACAATGGTCGTCAATTGAGAATCAGAACCAAAGAATTTAGCAACTCCCCCACTTTATTTAGTTGCATTTCAATCTTGGTTATCATCAAAAAGTATGCTTTTGTTTCATGGAGCTAAGATGATTCCATTGTTACAATTGATGGTTGGTAGTTTCAATTAGATTTTGATAACCGATATTAGCGGTGGCTATTGTTACTCAGAATTCCTCCATCTCCTCTCCCGATTAAAAAAAAAAAAATAGTTGATCCAATTGACAACGACGATTTAGTATTGTAAAATAATTTTTTTGTTCACTAGTGAAACAATACTGGTACTACTTCTAGATCACTTGTGTTTGATGGAAATTCTTTGTTCAGATACATGATAAAAGAACAAAAAAGCACACGTGACTATTCATCACGATATACGTTGAACACACACGACCTCTTCCAGTTTTTTTTTTTTTTTTTTCTGTTCTAATGATGAGATGGGAATTTTTTTTTTCTTCTTTTCTTTAATTTTGCCATCTTTTTTAGAGTCATCTTTGTTTACATAACAAGAGGAATTACAACAACAACCTTTATATCATTATAATAGTAGTAGTACTTAAAGAAATCTTACCTGTATTTTATTCATACTTTGTTTTATTATTATTATATTTCTTCTTTCCATAAAATTTAGATTTCCTAACAATACAATAATCCAATATTCATCATGGCCACTAGAACTCAATTTGAAAATTCCAATGAAGTTGGTGTTTTTTCTAACTTAACCAATTCCTATTGTTTAGTAGCAGTTGGTGGATCCGAAAACTTCTATTCTGCATTTGAAGCTGAATTAGGTGATATCGTTCCAATCGTACATACCACTATTGCTGGTACACGTATTGTGGGGAGAATGACATCTGGTAATAGAAGAGGATTATTGGTTCCAACCCAAACTACTGATCAAGAATTAATGCATTTGAGAAATTCCTTACCTGATTCCGTCAAAATCCAAAGAGTCGAAGAAAGATTATCTGCTTTAGGTAACGTCATATGTTGTAATGATTACGTTGCCTTGGTTCACCCAGATATTGAAAGAGAAACTGAAGAATTGATTGCTGATGTATTGGGAGTTGAAGTTTTCCGTCAAACTATTGCTGGTAATGTATTGGTTGGTTCATATTGTGCTTTGAGTAATCAAGGTGGTTTGGTACATCCACAAACTTCTATACAAGATCAAGAAGAATTATCCAGTTTGTTACAAGTCCCATTAGTTGCTGGTACTGTAAATAGAGGTAGTTCTGTTGTTGGTGCTGGTATGGTTGTTAACGATTGGCTCAGTGTCACTGGGTTGGATACTACTGCTCCAGAATTATCTGTCATTGAATCCATTTTCAGATTACAAGATGCCCAACCAGATGCTATTGGTGGTAACTTGAGAGACACATTGATTGAAACCTATTCTTAGATATACAAGTATATAGCCGTTCTATCTACAGTACATCTTTTTCTTAGTAAGTCTATAGTGCATAATACATGAAAAAAAAAAGAAAAAGAAAAAGAAAAATCATAACGTACCCTTTGGGGGATCACCAACATTTTGTATTGGGTTAATTTTATACTGTATGCCATTCTGTTGTCAGTTGTACTCTAAGCGTGCGGCACGGTTTCCCATTTTGGGGATATTTAACAATACTGTATTTCTGACTGCGAAGATACGACTCGTATCACATAACCACTACATCAGTATGTAGTGAACTGGAAAGAAGAGACAACATAGAAACTCCGAGACCATCAAGGTGATATCCCTGAAAGTCAGACACTACTTTGTGTAAATCTCAGGAAATATTGCATCATTAAATTAGTCACTTCTTCATTGTAAGATGATTTGTATTTATTTATTCAGAGTCAAAAAATGGTGGTCTCTGCCAGTACATACGGAAGAAAAAAATTTTTTTTCTTTCTCACATTGTTAGAGCGATAAAGGAGAAATGGATGAAAAATTCTGGGACTCATTCACATCCAATTGTATATAAACGATAAATTTTCCTCCAGCCATAAACACGTTTTTTTTTTTTTTAATTTTTTTTTAATTCTCTTTTTTTTTATTTTATTCTTTCTTTCCTTTAAATCAACTATACATATACAACAATGGTAGCTGAACTTATTGACGGTAAAGCTATTGCTTTAGATCTCCGTACTAAAATCCATGATGAGATCGAACAATTCCAATCTAAACATCAAGATTTTAAACCCCACTTAAGCATTATTCAAGTTGGTGATCGTCCAGACTCCACTACTTATGTCAAGATGAAGTTAAAGGCTGCTGAAGAAGCCAATATTGGATGTGAAATTATCAAATTACCTGAAGATATCTCTGAATTTGAATTGTTGAGTCAAGTTGAAAAATTGAACAATTCTTTGGAAGTTGATGGTGTTTTGGTTCAATTACCAATACCAAAACATATTGATGAAGTTAAGGTCACCAATGCAGTTTTGGCTGATAAAGATGTTGATGGTTTCGGTCCATTTAATGTTGGTGAATTGGCCAAGAAAGGTGGTGAACCATTATTTTTACCATGTACTCCAAAGGGTATCATGTACTTGTTGGAAAAATCCGGTGTCAGTGTCGAAGGTAAAAATGCTGTTGTTTTAGGTAGATCTGACATTGTCGGTAAACCAATTGCTAACTTGTTGACCAATGCTAACGCTAGTGTTACCATCATTCACTCTAAGACTCCATTGGACAAAGTCCAAAAATACCTTGCTGATGCTGATATTGTTGTTGCCGCAATTGGTCAACCTGCATATGTTAAAGGTGAATGGTTGAAAGAAGGTTCTGTTGTCATTGATGTTGGTACTAACTTTATTCCTGATGCCACCAAGAAATCTGGCCAACGTATGATTGGTGATGTTGATTTCGAAGCTGCTAAGGAAAAAGTTGCCTTGATTACTCCAGTTCCAGGTGGTGTTGGTCCAATGACTGTTGCTTGTTTGTTAGACAATGTTGTTACCGCTGCCAAGAGACATTACCAAGCCAACAACCAAACCCCAAAATTCACTAACCCTTTAAAATTAAATTTACAAAACCCAGTCCCTTCCGACTTTGAAATCTCTCGTGCTCAACAACCAAAAAGAATTACCCAAGTCGCTGAAGAAGCCGGTATCTTGGATGCTGAATTGGAACCATTTGGATTCTACAAAGCTAAAGTTTCTTTGGATATTTTGAAACGTTTGCAACATAAACAAAACGGTAAATATGTTTTGGTTACTGGTATTACTCCAACTCCATTGGGTGAAGGTAAATCCACTACCACTGTTGGTTTGGCTCAAGCTTTGGGTGCTCATTTGAACAAAAACGTTTTTGCTAACGTCAGACAACCTTCCATGGGTCCAACTTTCGGTATTAAAGGTGGTGCTGCCGGTGGGGGTTACTCCCAAGTTATTCCTATGGATGAATTCAACATGCACGTCACTGGTGATATTCATGCTATTACAATGGCTAACAACTTGTTGGCTGCTGCCATTGACACAAGAATGTTCCATGAAAATACTCAAAAAGATGGTCCATTATACAAAAGATTGGTTCCAGCAAAGAAAGGTGTCAGAAAGTTCACTCCTTCTATGTTGAAAAGATTGGAAAAATTGGGTATTGACAAAACCGATCCAAATGAATTAACCCCAGAAGAAATCACTCAATTTGCCAGATTGGATATTGACCCTGAATCAATCACTTGGAGAAGAGTTGTTGACTGTAACGATAGATTCTTGAGAGGTATAACTGTTGGCCAAGCCCCAACTGAAAAGGGTTTCACCAGAGCCACTGGTTTTGATATTACTGTTGCTTCTGAATGTATGGCCATTTTAGCCTTGGCCAACTCTTTGGAAGACATGAGAGAAAGATTGGGTAAAATGGTTATCGGTACTTCTAAAGCCGGTGTTCCAGTTACTTGTGAAGATATTGGTTGTGCTGGTGCCTTAACTGCTTTGTTGAAAGATGCCATTAAACCAAATATTATGCAAACCTTGGAAGGTACTCCAGTTTTTGTTCATGCTGGTCCATTTGCCAACATTTCCATTGGTGCTTCTTCTATTTTGGCCGATAAGATGGCTTTGAAATTAGCCGGTACTTCACCAGACTTGACTGCTGAAGAAAAGAAGGAACAAGAAGGTTACGTTGTTACTGAAGCTGGTTTCGATTTTACCATGGGTGGTGAAAGATTCATCAACATTAAATGTAGATCATCCGGTTTAGTTCCAGATGTTATTGTTATTGTTGCCACTGTACGTGCTTTGAAAGTACATGGTGGTGGTCCAGAAGTCAAGGCCGGTGCTCCATTGGCTCCAGAATATACTCAAGAAAATGTCGAATTATTAAGAGCTGGTTGTTCCAACTTGGCCAAACATATCGCCAATGCCAAGAGTTACGGTTTGCCAGTTGTTGTTGCTATTAACAAGATGTCTTCTGACAGTGACAAAGAACACGAAGTTATCAAGGAAGAAGCTTTGAAGGCTGGTGCCGTTGATGCCATTGTTTCTAATCATTGGGAAGAAGGTGGTAAAGGTGCCGTTGATTTGGCCAAAGGTGTCATGGAAGCTGCCAACGCTCCAGAAAGAGATTTCCAATTCTTGTACGGTTTGGAACCATCTATTGAAGATAAGATTTCTGCTATTGCCACTGAAATGTATGGTGCTGGTGAAGTTGAATTCTTACCAGAAGCTCAAAAGAAAATTGATCTTTACACCAAACAAGGATTTGGTAAGTTACCAATCTGTATTGCTAAAACTCAATATTCCTTATCTCATGATGCTACTTTGAAAGGTGTTCCAACTGGGTTTAAATTCCCTATCCGTGATGTCAGAGCTTCTATTGGTGCAGGATACTTGTATGCTTTGGCTGCCGAAATTCAAACTATTCCAGGTTTGCCAACCCACTGTGGTTTCATGAATGTTGAGGTTAATGAAGATGGTGAAATTGATGGTTTGTTCTAGAACAACCAAAAATTGCAAATGAAAAAAAAAAAAATAATAAATGAAAAGTTAAATAATGTTATAGAAGTGATTGTACTGTACATACTTGTGGTTAGTCGTTTTAAATACAAGTTATTTGTAATATTCGTATATAATGTAATTTTGTCTATGTACAGTTTTACTTTTCCTCCTTTTGTTGGAGTGCTATCTTGTTCTTCTGCAAATGTTCCTTTAAAGATTCCAAACCTTGTTGATCTTCAGAGGTGAAATTTTTCTCTGGATCAACAACAGCATCCCATTTTTGTCTCAAATCAGCCCAAGTTTTAGGCTGGCTTTCCTCTATTATATTTGAATCGATCTTGATGTCCTTCCTTAAATTACCGTCTTTTTCTAATTGTTCACTATCAATGGTAGGTTAGTAAGAAAAATAAAAAAAAAAACCAGGAGCCAGTATTACACTTGCAAATCATGCTATACATACAGAACGATAGGTTTCCAAAAATTTACTCCAAAATACACAGATGTTATTATTGCTGCTGTTGTTAAAACCAATTTACCTCCTTTCCCTGACATTGTGTGTTGTTATGAGTGATTCTAAAGATCTGATATCTTCTTTTGATTTTTCTAGACTTATTTTTTTTTTTTTTCTGGATGTTTTTTTTTTTTGTATGGAGAAATTGGGTCAATGCCTTTTTACGCGAGACTTTTGAATCCTGAACAAGATTATGGAGTTACGCAAAATATCAAGAGTACAGTAGCTTTTGCAATTCCTGGTTCATATACCAGTTTACTTGAAGGATACACATCAAAAAAACATTTATCTTAAAATAATTTTGGTATATACTATGTCTGGCTACCTATAAAATCGACCACTTGATTCCCGTGACTGTTTCTAAACGATCTAGAATCTCACTCATTGGTGTGAATAAACCAAACTGTTTCACTTGGCCATCATAACTGTGTAACATTCCAAGAACACCAAGTCCACTACCATCTTCTAATTTAGTCAACAACCAAGACCCCGAATCACCTCCCGAGGCGAAAGTGGTGTCCAGCGATACTACAAATTCCAGCGAGTTAATTCGACCATCCATCCAGTACACAATTTTGATTCCGTTAAGGCATCCACGTGTGTACTTTGTGGTAGCTCCCATTTTGAATGTTTCTAATCCGTAGTAGTTATTATTCACGGTGGAATCGTAATTTGATATATCAGAATCGACATCATGTATATCTGTGCGTACCACTTTAGGAGCATATCGTTTTAAATCCAAAACTTTTTTCACATATAGATTATCAAACATTAAAGCAGGATCATATTCATTGAACGATACATCATCACCAAGATAATTGCAATCACATTTCAAATTCTTATTTAGCTTGATAATAGCAAGGTCGGATAATTTCTTTTCAACTACGCCACTGACTTGGTTGATCTCGTCGTTTTCACCCACAGTCAACAATGTACGTTCACCCCAAATAATCTGTCCAAACCTAGTTTTAGGTAAATTACGAACTTCGTCTTGAGAAATTTTCTTTAATGGGAACATGGTCTCTAATTGCTGGAGCATAGCACCGAACGCTGCCTTTGATTCTTTTGCATTATTATGAAGACTCTTGTGATATTGTTGAGTTAAGGCATCTTTATACAATGAAATCAAAACCGACGATGGGGATGACACATTGGGGTAATTTTCTGGATCTTCTGAGTCCAAACATACATGGCCACAACTAACAGCAAATTTGGAATTGGCATACGATTTTAGATGAGGCTGTTTTTCTAAATCAATAATTGGGTAGATATACCCACCTACAGTTCCTGATGTACGAGTAGCTTTTTCAATGGATAATGACATTGACATGGGTATCTGTTCTCCTTCGGTGGGTACTCTGAACGGCAATTTGAATTTTTGTGCAGGCAGAATTGGAATAGACTCCTCTTTGGAACTAGCCATTTCTATTTGATCCTTCATTAGAAGAATATGAATTTCTTCATATAATCCTTGCAAACCCTGAATAAGGTTGTAGTGATATTCTTTAGGATCTGGGTATCCAAAGTACAAACACAATATGTTTAAGTCCCTAGAGATACCTCTCGTTATAGGTGCAATAAAAGCCCCATTTTGTTCCTTCATCGAAATGCCACTTTGAGCAATTCTCTCCATTATTTTAATTAAAACATCCTCATTTGGTAACAGGCTCTGGCGGTTAGTACCAATAGCATAATTTTTTGGTTTGACAACCTCTCCAGGGCTGGCACCCGCCAGTGAATCGAGATCTGCCTGGTTCAACACCAGTGCAAAATCATTAAAATTTTTCACCAACAATAACTTTAATTTTATGTAAACATCATCTTTCAAAAGATTATCATACATATGAAGGTAAATCTTCAAAATCTTTCTCACGGACGATGAGTTGTAAGCGGTAAAGCAGAAATCATTCCCAGATGGATCGTCATGCTTGGCTTTATCAATAAAAGCAATAAATTTCTTCAAACAATCAATGGAGTTCATAACAGCTATTGATAAATTTATTGTCGAATTATTAAATTGATTTACCACGTAACTTAAATCCTGTGATAATTGCTTCAAATTGTCCCGAATCAATTCCTCTAAGTTCTGGTGCTCATTTTCTTCTAAAATATTCAAAATTTGTAAAGGTTGTGAAGGTGTAAAATCCATTTTTCTTTTAGCAGAAACGTCACTTCTGTACGAGGACTGATTAGTGGAATAGGACTGTCTGCTGGAAAACATTGAATCTTGGATTGTTGAACCCATAGTAGAACTAGCAATCTTAGTACTGTTCAGAATAGTTGGGTTTATATTCAAATTCATCATATCATATTGGTTTGAGTTTATAGATTCTCCTTCCATTTTTTGGTTGAACATCGGCATTAGCTCTCTTATGGAATCATGAGATTCACCAGACTGATTACTGGTCGACGGTGCCAAATCTGTTGTAAATGACGAAGAAGATCCAGCAACTGCTGATGAGCCTTCTCCTGTACCTGAATTTGTAGGTTTTCTGGTTGAAGATCTAGATAAAAATCGTTTCATCGACATGTCGAGTAGGTGATGTGAGGTGAGGTGGTATTGGCTAATGGAAATTTATTGTCTCCAAATCCTGGCTTTCAAATTTTATTTTCTTTCTTTTTTTTTTAGGTTCTCTGTCTTGACAAAGGACAATACGAGACAAAAAAATAAAACAAAAAAAAAAGAATTGTACCCCGACCCATGGAAGATGAAACAAGTGCACGACCGATTTGTTATTTTATGAAGATGATAGATCTTGGATTGTCAGATAAGTCATTGATCGTGTTCAATAAATGTAGTTGATATAGAAATCTTGTAGCACTATCAATTAAATAATTTAAAGAGTCTTATTGACATCAGCTTATCCAATTGAGCTTAACAACAAACACCTGTGTCATTGCAACATTTCAGGATTATAAAGCTTAAACATACCCCAAGTCCTTGGCGAATAATATCACTTTCATAAAATACCAAATTTGAATCCTCGAAAAGTAAAGAATATGTGGATATGATTTGATTTTTTTTTTTTTTAGTTGGCCTATTGCTGTCAGTGATTTAAGCAGGGAAACATGGACATTTTGGTTGTTCAGAAGTGTTGCAAAATCAAGGCAAATAAGGAAGAAAAGAGAAAAAAAAAAGGGCCACCCCAAAAGGCAATAGAATAAGAACCATATAACAAGATCTAGACTATACCTCGTCACGATTATACCTCGTCACTGATGGAGCAAGAAATACTCGCATTGATTGATTCGGTTATTTACTCGGACGTGATTTTCTTAAAACCTGTTAGTGTTGGGTCAAATGTGAGACTTGCAATTATATTGGATACCGTTGCCTTGAGTCAAGTATTATACAATCTTATGTCATTAAAGCTTATAAGCATATGCGAAAGCAATGAGTCTACAGTTAGGTGTCAGAGGAATATCTTGCACTCCGTATGGGAACTCATTATAGAAGATTGTCACGTGTCGATTATTTCAATTGCATTATCCATTCAAATGAAACATGAGAATAGGATCCGGATAATGGGATCCTTAATGAATGGCATCGAATTGAACGGGCTGTATAGTCATGGATTTATTACGTGTTATCCAACTAATATTGATTACTTCATCAATTCCCTACTTGAATGCAAATCTTTTGCCTCCACCAACATTGCTCCAATAGACTCTGCCATTGCATTGAAACTGTTAAATAAAGTTGAGGTTTCAAATGATGAATCTGTATATGTGACAACCACCCTAACACTTCCTGCAAAACAAGTTTCAGCAGTTATTGGTCCCAAAGGGAATACCTTGAATTCCATCAGGTATCAATCTAAATGTTGGATTAAAGTTTTTCCTATCGCCAATTCAATGATAAATCCAACAAGACATACTCTTCAACAAATACAAATCACTGGTGCACAAGAAAACATGAGTATTGCAATATTTGAAATTAAGAGAATCTGTGGCACATTTGTGCAAAAGATGAGGTGACATCCGGGTAAATATATTATCCTGCATATGGTGGGATGAGAAGATTAATTTAATTGTATTTTTTTTTTTTTTTTTTTTTCTTTTGGTTTAATGAGCTCCTCCCTCTTACTGTGTGAGTGAGCTTCGCAGAAAAATTTTTCATCATCATCATAAAAAATTTCAGTTCCCATTTTTTTCTTCCTTCTTTTTTTTTTTCCTCCTTTCTTCTTTTCTAACTTAACAACCTACACTTTAACATAATTTAAAAATGGCTGACGGTGTTTTCCAAGGTGCTATCGGTATCGATTTAGGTACTACTTACTCATGTGTTGCTACTTACGATTCTGCAGTTGAAATTATTGCCAATGAACAAGGTAACAGAGTTACTCCATCTTTCGTCGCTTTCACTAGTGAAGAAAGATTAATTGGTGATGCTGCTAAAAATCAAGCTGCTTTGAACCCAAAGAACACTGTTTTCGATGCTAAACGTTTGATTGGTAGAGCTTTCGATGACGAATCTGTCCAAAAAGATATCAAATCTTGGCCATTCAAAGTTGTTGACAGCAACGGTCAACCACAAATTGAAGTTGAATACTTGGATGAAACCAAGACCTTCTCTCCACAAGAAATCTCTTCTATGGTCTTGACCAAAATGAAGGAAATTGCTGAAGCTAAAATCGGTAAGAAAGTTGAAAAAGCTGTTGTTACCGTCCCAGCTTACTTCAATGACGCTCAAAGACAAGCTACCAAAGATGCTGGTGCCATTGCTGGTTTGAACGTTTTGAGAATCATTAACGAACCAACCGCCGCTGCCATTGCTTACGGTTTGGGTGCTGGTAAATCCGAAAAAGAAAGACACGTCTTGATCTTCGATTTGGGTGGTGGTACTTTCGATGTTTCTTTGTTGAACATTACTGGTGGTGTTTTCACCGTCAAAGCCACTGCTGGTGATACTCACTTGGGTGGTCAAGATTTCGATACCAACTTGTTGGAACACTTCAAGAAAGAATTCAACAAAAAGACCGGTTTGGACATTTCTGGTGATGCCAGAGCTTTGAGAAGATTGAGAACTGCTTGTGAAAGAGCCAAGAGATCCTTGTCTTCTGGTACTCAAACCACCGTTGAAATTGACTCCTTGTTTGAAGGTGAAGATTTCTCTGCCAACATCACCAGAGCTAGATTCGAAGATATTAACTCTGCTTTGTTCAAATCCACTTTGGAACCAGTTGAACAAGTCTTGAAGGATGCTAAGATCAACAAGAGCCAAGTTGACGAAGTTGTCTTGGTTGGTGGTTCTACCAGAATTCCAAAGGTCCAAAAATTGTTGTCCGACTTCTTTGACGGTAAACAATTGGAAAAATCTATTAACCCAGATGAAGCCGTTGCTTACGGTGCTGCCGTCCAAGGTGCTATCTTGACTGGTCAATCCACTAACGAAGATACCAAAGACTTGTTGTTGTTGGATGTTATTCCATTGTCTCTTGGTGTTGCTATGCAAGGTAACGTTTTCGCCCCAGTTGTTCCAAGAAACACCACTGTCCCAACTATCAAGAGAAGAACTTTCACCACTGTTGCTGATCACCAAACCACTGTCCAATTCCCAGTCTACCAAGGTGAACGTGTCAACTGTTCTGAAAACACTTTGTTGGGTGAATTCGACTTGAAAAACATCCCACCAATGCAAGCCGGTGAACCAGTCTTGGAAGCTATCTTTGAAGTTGATGCTAACGGTATCTTGAAAGTCACTGCCGTTGAAAAATCTACTGGTAGATCTGCTAACATTACTATCTCCAACTCTATTGGTAGATTGTCTACTGAAGAAATTGAAAAGATGATCTCTGATGCTGAAAAATTCAAATCTTCTGATGATGCTTTCGCTAAGAGACACGAACAAAAACAAAAATTGGAAGCTTACGTTGCCTCTGTTGAATCTACCGTCACTGACCCAGTCTTGTCTGCTAAATTGAAGAAATCTGCTAAGGACAAGATTGAAGCTGCTTTGTCTGATGCTTTACAAACTTTGGAAATCGAAGAATCTAGTGCTGATGATTACAGAAAAGCTGAATTGGCCTTGAAGAGAGCTGTTACCAAAGGTATGGCCACTCGTTAAGTAACCTAGATACATTTGGGATTTTTAAAGAAAAGAGAATTAAGGAATAAGAATAAAGAATAAAGAGAACGGAAAGAAAACCATGCTTGTATATCATTTGATCTTGTGTGAGTTTGTGTATATTTAATATAGTCATCTTTTAATAAAGTTTAAAACATTTTAAAAAATTATCAAAAAATTACGAAGAAAACAAATGTATTAGGCGAAGTTTATTATATATAACTTGTCTTTGTTTACTCATCTAGTATATAATTTCCTAACTTATCCATCTTAAGTTTCTTATCACCAGAAGATAAAGCAGCAATGATTTTTTCATTCTCCTCAGCTTCGGCTTCTTCATCAAGCTCTTCTTCTTCTTCTTCTTCTTCTTCTCCTTCAAAGTCCTCGTCTTCATCGTCTTCCTCATCATCATCCTCTTCGTCTTCATCTTCTTCGTTGTCATCCTCATCTTCTATTTCTGAAAGATCGTCGTTTTCATCTGTAGTGATTCTCATTCCCATAACTGCCTTTTCCAAATCTTTATCTTCTCTATTACCAGTCTTCTTTTTTGCATAACCAGAAGCCTGAACTTCAACGTCTAAACTCTTTTCCCTGATAACATCACGTTTGAAATTTGGATAGGCATACTTGTAACCGTCCCCGTAACCCTCAGTATCAAACATTGTTGAGTCGTGCTCTGGATTATACCTGAATTTTTTACTGAAAAAGTCTCTAATTCCTTGTACATCACGATCAAAATATTCTTTTGCATCTACATGTTCGATGGAGACACACTGTGGAAAATCAATAACGACAAAGTCGTACTCGTAGTTGGTTGAATCATCACGGATAATAATGTTGAATTCGTTGAAATCACAATGAATCAAACCTGCTTTGGCTAATTTGACAATGAAATTCATCAAATCGGAATATAATTTCTTATAGTTCTTGTGTTGTCTTAAATGCTTCATTGGAATCCCTTTAATCCATTCCATCATAACACAATGTCTGGAATAATCAAATGGTTGAGGAACGTTAAACCCATTATTGTATAAAATTTCCATAAACTCGTATTCCTTAGCTGCTGCCAATCTAGACAAGTACATCCAATTAGAGGTTTGTTTATTCTTCAAATAATCACGATTGTTCTTGACTGTTTTAAATGAAGTTCTTCCCAATCTATGTATCTTCAAAACTTTCTGAACTCCTTGGGGATCACTAACGGAATAGATATCAGACTCTTTACCAACCCCAATAGTCGTCCCAACAGAGTACAAAGTATCCCTATTAAGCATACTTTTTAAAGCAAGATAATCATAACCATTATATGTCAATCTAAACCCATCATACTTGGCATTTCTCAACCTGGAAATCAACTTCAATTTCGCAATATCACCAATAGCTCTACTGGTGGCAGATGGAGACTTTAATCCACCAATGGAATGGATCATTTGCGTGGGAACTAACTCATGATTACGGGATCCTAATTCTATAGCTTGTAACACTCTAAAATCGTCGGAGGTCAAATACCTCATATGAGATGTATCTAATTTCATTGTTAATGATGGATAAAGTTGGTTAAGTACATCTCATCACTACGAACAAAAAAAAAAAAAAAAATTCCGAAGAAAAATATTGTACCTTGATGTTTGTGCGTACTAGATGCTTTGAGACCCAAACGCACCGACATGAGCTTAATAATAATTTTTTTCTTAGTTCTAGCATATATCCTTTAAAATTAAATTTCATGAAACGGCAACGATCTTCTGGTGGTCGTAGAATATCAAGAGGGCGTTTACGCTATTCTAAAAAGAAGAACTTCAACAAAGAAAATACCAAAGAGGATAAACCAAAAACCGATAAAGAGGAAGAGACTTTCAACCGAGCAAGTAAAATTGGAGGAACGCATAATGAATTTGATTTCGTCGACTCTGTATCTTCACAGCCATCTTATAAATGGACAGAATTAACACCAATACCTATGGAATTAGCCAACATAAAATCAAACAAAGGGAAGAATGTACCTTCGTTGAAGCAGCTATGCGCTTTAGAACTAGCAAGAAATGTACAACTCATAGATTCCAAATTAATCGATGCAGCCCCGTGGTCCATATGGAAATTAGTGTGGTTATGCATTCTTAAATTTGGACAAGATTCTCCTGATATTTATGGGAAATTTGCTAAAAGATTCCATATTCATCCATCATTTAAAGCTCATCTGTTACCCATTGGGAACAAAGATATCCGGAATCAGTTGGTCCTTGCCAATGGTATCCCTGGCAACAGACTACATCGATTTGAAACTATTTTCAGAAATATATATTTCGATGATATGTTACAATTTATTCACATATGGAATCCACTAGTGATTTTAGATCTTTCGTTGGTGAAAATACCTAGAGATGACTATTTTAAGATTTTCAATATGTGTGATTTAAGTGCGTTAAGTCTATGTAATCATGATGTTGATAATACTCTCGTCGGAGCATTATGTTCAAGTTTTAAAAGTGGTAAATTATCCAAATTGAAATTCCTCAAAATCAACAACACTAAAATAACAGCATCTGGATTACTTGATTTGTTTAAACAAAGTGAGTCTAGTTCCTCTTTATCCTGTATCGAAACAGATGTTTCAATGAAATTGGAGAGTGATAACCACGTGAAAGAGACAATGTGGTACAGGCTAGACAAAAAGCAGCATCTGCTAATTCATAAATTGCCATTGGGATTGAAGTTGCATACGTTGATACGTAATCAAATTATCGATACAGAAAATATAAACATTTCAGACAATATGATTTTGGATTTAATGATGGTTGACGAAGTAGCCATAGACAAACGTACTACCCAATTTAGAATTAATGATACATGGGAAACAAGAACCAAGGTCGATAAAAGAGTATATATAGGTGAAACGTTTGTTTTGAAGCGATCAAAACCAAAATCTGAACCCAAAGAGAAACGTGTTTCCAGTATCATACTGAAACCTCAACCTAAAAAAAAACAGAAACGAGTTCAATTAAATGCAAAGGAGTTCTTTTGTATATAGTTAAATCGCAATAGACCTATATAGACACAAAAAAAAAGAAAAAAAAGAGAAACTTTATCTACTATGGACACTGATCCATTATTGTGGAGGTTTACCGCCATTCAATAAAGCTAACAACCCTTTCCCCTGTTCGTTACTTTCTTGTGAATTACCAAAAAGATTACCGATATCTTCACCAGGTTTCAAGATTTTGATCTTTTTTGGTTGATCTTGTAGGGAAGGACGATTGACATCTTCGGGAATGAATCCTGTATTTTGCTGAGTACTCAATGGATCGATCAAATGATCAACATCTTCTTCATCACTTGCGATATCAAAATTTCTGTATGTCTTGTCAAAAAACTGGTTCCCAAACTGATCACCAAATTGATAACCATCCTGGTAGTCTTCAAAATCCTCAAAATTTTCAAATTCTTCAAAATCATCGATATTTTCTGGTATTCTTTCATGCTGTGGTGGTGGTGGCTGCTCTTGCTGTTGCTGATGTGGAGGTGGCGGAATAACTGCCTGAGGATTATTAGGAGACGCAAGACTTGTAGATCTGTCTTTGTTTAAAAGGTCAAGCAATTGACTACTACGTCTGTTTGCCTGTTGATCAACACCTAACGTTGGTGTTGCCCATATATCCATTGCTGAAGGTGATGCTACTGTATTTGCTCCTGTGGCGAAATTACTAATGTCGAATTGTTTACTTTGATCGCCACCTGATATATTTCGATTATTTGAACTCCAAATATCTCCTGTTGGTGAGGTACTGTTGTGTCTTTCAGAATCTCTTCTCTGTAATAAGCCTAATAACTGATTAGATGCCGCAGACGACTGAGTAGTTTCTGGCTGATGTGGTGAAAAATTCAAGGAATGAGGAGAAGCCAC
Source organism: Candida sanyaensis (assembly GCA_911254575.1). NCBI lineage: Eukaryota > Fungi > Ascomycota > Pichiomycetes > Serinales > Debaryomycetaceae > Candida > Candida sanyaensis. Next base: position 1,617,579 of record CAJVQF010000005.1, read on the forward strand.
TACATTGTGTTCCGTTTCTGGGTGTAATGCACTGAGAATTGCATTCTTTGCCCCTTCGTTAGATATATCATTGGCTTCTTCGTTGGAAGTATCCATCGGTTCTTTACTCAAATTATCAGTTTGTTTCTTTTTCCCAAGCAATCCCAATAAGCTATTTGCTGAAGATTGGTTTGAGGTAGACATTTTCAACAGTCTCAACAAATCATTTGATTGTGTAGGATTTGATTGTTCGTTAGAGATTGGCTTCTTGAGGATATTTAATAATTCATTTGATGGATCTTGCTTCGATTCTTGAGCGGTGGTAGTCGTGGCATCTGCTGGGGATTTATGAAGTAAGCCTAAAAGCTGGTTGGAAGCAAAGGTGTCTGCCTTTGGTTGTGGACTGTCTTTCTTAGGACCTAACAAATTCAACAAATCTGCAGAGGCTTTGTTGTCAGATCTTTTTAATAACTTAATCTTTTTACCTGTAGCTACCGGTTGTTGGTTTCTGATAGATTCTTCGATTTCGTTGGATGCTTCTTGATGTTGGCTAATTATCGGACTAGCACTTGATGGGATATCCAAGCGTGCTTCTGGAGTTGGAGTTGGTGTTGGTGACAAACGACGTTGTTCTTGTTTAGTATTTTCCTTTGACTGCTTTCTAGGAAATACACTAAGCAATTGTTCAGCCCTGGACCTAATATTTCCGTCCTCCACCAATTTCTTTTGTTTAGAATCTTCTCCTTCCTTTTTCTTTTCGGATTTGGTAGTCAAAATAGATAACAATTCCTTAGAATTAGTCTTCGGCTTTTGGAATGATTGTGGGTTAGGTGGTTGTTCTTCTTGATAACGAGGGAAGGCACCAGGGTGTGGTGGCAAAAATTGTGGTGGTGCGAAGGTCATTGGGTTGAAAAATGGTTGATTATAAAATGGAAATGCAGCATGAGCACCACCAGCAAAAAATGGAATTTGGCTATGTAGATGTTGTGGAACTGGGACACTAAACATGGTCTGTTGTTGTTGTTGTTGTGGTTGATGTTGGTATGCATTAGTTTGCTGGCTGTCCAAAACTTGGGACGAAACTGATGGTGAAGGCGGATACTGTGCATCCTTTTGGCCAACTTTTTGCAAAATGTTCAATAATTCTCTTCCCGCATCCACATTCTCGACCGGTTTGTTGAGTCCTAATAAATCCTTCAACTTCAATTCCACCTGTAACATAATCTCCTCTTCATTCAAAACACCCTTGTTTTTGTTGATCCATTTCATCATTGGCTTAAATACGGTCCCCACGATGAAAAATGTATTTGGATTAGTCTTGTTTTTCTTCTGAATGGTTTTGATGTCGAACCATTGAATCTGAGAAATCTCATATTTGGGAGTCTCAAAAACCGTATCTTCTGGTACATTCTTGACGAGATAAATTTTGTAGTTCTTTCCCTTAATATTTCTTTCAACGCAATCATTTTCATTAATCAAATGTCGACAATTGAATCCTGTTTCTTCTTCAACTTCTCGGATAGCACAATCAATATCTGACTCATCTTTAGAGATTTTACCTCTTGGGAAAGACCAACTACTTGATTCTGTTCCTTTGACTAAAACCACCTTGTTTAAATCTTTGTTAAATAATGCAACTCCTCGGACAGGTATTGTCGACTTGTATTTACCAAACTTTGATAATGCTTCTTTTGGATCACCCCATTGCCAAACAAGCGGACATTTCTCCAAGATTTTGGCACAAAAGGCTTTCATTTTCATTGGTGGTAGATCTGGGTTTAATTGACGGACGAAATCAGCATAAAACCATTGTGCTTCCTCTATTTGAAACATAGTTCTCTCAATGGAGGATAAATCTTCCTCGGGAACATTTACCACAAATCTTACTAGTAAGTCTTCCAAAACTCGATCTAGACTTTGGTTTGCTAGACCATTACGCAATTGTATCGACATGATGTGATATATGTTTGTTAGTGGGTTGTAAGAATTTGATCATTCCATTCAACGTTTTCTCTCTTCTGTTTTTTTTTTTTCTGTCTATGTCCAGCAAAGGGAAAAAAAAAAAAGTAGAATCGGAATACAGTAGTTTGTTTTTTGAGTATATTCGCACGACTGGAAAACTCCAGAATTTGCCAAAGACAAATAAGACAAAGAAAAAGAAGAAGAAAAAAATATATATTTGGTGGGGCGGGCTTTAGAGATCAAACACTATGCAGAGGATACCTATTAGATCTTTGTCGGTGAGTAGAGTATTTCTGCAAGGGTACCAACCACGATTTGTTAACACTTTCAAGGAAACAATAAAACCGGCACAGGAGAAATCATACAATATACTTAGACCAATTGGATTATCGAAACCAGTGTTACTCAACCATAAGTTGTCAGATACTTATTCATTTCATGGTATTTACGAAGAATTGTTTGGACCAAAGGCCAAAGAAAGACGACAAAAACAGTTGGACTATGATTTAAAGCATTCTCCAATATATGAGTTAAAATCATTCCAAAACACGAAAGGCAAGATATTTACTCCTCCAATATCATATTTCAAAGCGGAAAAGTCATTGTATTTCCCGGATTTTATTGCAAAGACTTTAGGTGGACATCTGAAGAGTTTTTATGATGCTTTGGGAGACAAGGTCAGTATTGTCAAGATGTTTTCTACAGTTGCTGGTGAACAATGTACCAAATCATACTTCGATGTTGATGGGAAGAACTTTTATGCTGCCGATTTTAAGGCATTCACCCAAGATTATCCAAATTGTCAGATTATAGATGTAAATATGCCTCAAAGTTGGATTAAGGGGTTTGCATTAAATTTGGGATCAGGAAATTTGAAAAAGAGTCTAAACTCCAATGAAGAGAGATATGATAATTACTTTATGTTGCCTGCACATATAATTCCTTCAGAAATAAGAGAATTGTTGCATTGTGATAACCAAACCACAGGTTATATCTATATAGTTGATTCTATGGGAAGAATCAGATGGGCAACCAGTGGGTATGCCACTCCTGCTGACTTGAAGTTGATGTGGAAAGTTGTAAAAGGATTAGATAAAGAAGTAGTGTAAAATTGTATAATTGAAAAAAAATTTGCGAAATCTACAAAGTTTCTTTAGGAATTTTGACAAAAGTTTATGAATATTTGTATACCTCGAACGGAGTACACGACCCAGGGAAACTACTGGGTGATGGGAGAAGAAAAACATAAAAAATTTGAATAAAGAAAAAAAAAAATTCACATCTGTTAGAACCTTTTTATTCTTTTTTTCTTTCATTATTCAGAATAACTAATATGTATGTTAATATTAATTTATTTATCTATATGTGTTGATAATGATGAACTTTTCAATTGGGAATCTCTCTGACATTTAATCCAAAAACAAAAACCCATGGAGAAAACTAAATAATTGATATCTGAATTAACAATACCAATAGAAATCATGAATAAAACAAGACTGAATTACTAACATGTTATAATAGAGAAGCAATAAAGACAAAACAAGATGGAAAAAAAAAAAAGAATCATTATCTGTAGTTACTCTTATGTCCCATGTTTTTTTTTATCAAACTTGCCAGTAGTCATATGTTCTTTTTTGTTCACGTGATAACTTACACGTGCTGGAACATCACACTCCGATATTTTAAAACATGAATAGAGGCATCACTTTATAGTAAGAATTAAAGGTCGTGTGTATTATACCAAATCCTGATAGCAGCACCTTCAACGTTAAGTGTATTCGCTAAAATACACGGCACGCCTAGAGCACTTGGATATAAATACTATACAAAGAAAGATCTTTAAGCAGCAATGGTAACTTCGACATCAACACCTGGCAAGATAGTAATGTTGGTGATTTTCTTGACAGTGGAAGCTGGAGCTTGTAAATCAATAACTCTTTTGTGAATTCTCATTTCGTAAGAATCCCAAGTCTTAGAACCTTCACCATTTGGGGTTTTACGGGTGGTGATCTTCAAAACTTTAGTTGGTAATCTAACTGGACCTTTTTTAACAATGTTGAAAGCATCAGCGTTTTTGATGATGTTCAGGGAAACAGTTTCGACTTTTTTGACATTGGTAGAGGTCAAAGTGATTCTGATCTTGTGGATTTCTTCAGATTGTTGTTGAGTCTTTTCTTTGATTTCAGACATGATGATGATGATTAACGTTGATGGAGAGGTATAGTATAAACCGTAAATATTTTTTCAAGCGTGAAATTTTTTTGTAGACTATCTCAAGCATACTTCCGTTTTGAACAAACTACACGCAAAATCATTTTTAAGCGCACGGTTTTGTAGCTAGGGCTATTACCCTAACTGAGAACATATGCACGTGATATAGACCAAGAATATTACGTGTCTATGAATCACCTGCAATGGTCAGATATATCAAAATTTATTAAAATAAATCCGATAAAATAACAAATACAGATATGTGAAAGATAATAGTAATTCGTTAGTTGCTATATTGGGGGGAGTATTATATACTTTGGAACTTCAACATCCTCTCAAAAAAAAAAAGAAAAATAAAAGAAGGAACCAGTGAGTTTACCTTATTAAGGCTTTCACTGGTCTTTCTGGGGGTAGTTGCAAAAGATGCGACTGTGATACTAAACGAACCTTAGTATGTAAACAAAAGATATTCAAAATTATGTGTAAAACCTTCATTTTACCTCATCCTGAATCAAATAATCAATTATATATTGCTCTAAAAATAAATAACTAATTTGATGCCACTCCTAGTAATACGACTGTTACACTACTCTGGGATCATAACTTTGGTTTACTTGCATCGGGACCACCAGCGGTGGCATTCCAATTGATTTCCAATGTACCATTATCATTCTCACCTGCAGGGTCTTTTCCAAAAAATACTACTGTGACGGTGAGATCATCTCTGTAGCGTCTACTGATTGGGCTGGGTATTGAAAGTAGCATTGATGTATGTTCTTTTGAACCTCCATTAGACAATGAATTTCTTATCAAGTGCGTACCAACATTAGAATCTTCCAAGGAAAACCCATTTACAAGTTTATTTTGGAACGGTTTCTTGAAACTTTTATCATTAGTGATATCCTGCACAGCCGGTAACTTTCCATCAGCACTGCCAAACCCAAACCATGATTTCTTTGGCTTTATCATGCCTTCTTTTTCCATCCATTTGACCACTAATCCGACAATCTCTTCGTTTGTTAACAATTCATACAATCCATCCGATGCCATCACCAAGAAATCGTGATTATTTGGGTTGATCTTGGTCGTGGTGATAACCGGTGCAGCAGTCACATATGGTGGTGATTTCAACTGCTTTGGTACCGGTCTACCAAAAAACTGCTTGTAAATTCTCTCCTGTATCAGTGCTGGTAATTTATAACGATAGTCTCCAAATGCTCGGGTGGGCTCCAAACTACCTAAAACTCTACCGTTTCTAATTACATGTGGTTCGTCTGGATGTTCACTTATAATACGAGCAACTTCTGAAGGGTTAGATCCGGTCTGATCAATACTCAATTGGCGGACGGTCCATTGGTTATCCTTGAATGATCCTAAAATAGCTCTGGAATCACCAGTCACGGCCACTTTCAACATCTGAGAATTAGAGTCATATATGCTCATAAGGGCACAAGAACCACTCATTGCAGGGAGCAACAAATCGGCCCATGATGCTCTATTCGTTGATTCCATTTTTGATAATTCCATTAACAATTGATTATCAAAATTTAAAAAGGATTGAATTATTTTTTTATCTATTGTGGCACTATCTGGAACATAACGTAAGTTGCCATCACCAATGACAGGATTGTAGATCGACTCGAAATTTTTGATAATATGCTTTATGAGATGATTCTTTAACTTGTATGATGTCATTCTTCCCAGATGACCATCATAGAGCCCAAAAAACATTAAATCGGTTGATCCTTTTACGTTATTCTCTTGTAGAATAGGAACTTGCACAATATCCTCTGCTCTGTAGTCTTCTATAGGTGAATTTGAAGGCAATTGACAAACATCATATCTTGTTACACCTTTACCTCTGTTGACAAAGTAACTTTCTTCATATTGGCGTAATTTGGTATTGACCTGATCTTCATTAAGTAAGTAAACTGCATCCTTCAGTTGTTGGTCCAGCCCATTCAACATTGATACAGATGTACTAAAATATTTTTTCTGAGTACTGTCTTGTAAAAACTTCTTTGCTTGTTGGGTTATTGGAGGAGGCGGAGGTGGTGGAGGGAGACTCAGTGGCAATGTATCCAAGTTGTAATAGTTTGATTGGTTGAATAGAATATATGATCCTACTATAATAACGCCAGATACTAATGCAACTGATTTTTTGTACTGTTTCTTTGGTGTTGTTGTGGTGGTTTTAATTGCCGAGCTGGAGCTGTTGAACAATGCTTTAGTTGTACTGTAGGAGGATTTTGCCGATTGTGATAACAAACGCTTGCTGATAGTCTGAAACTGTTTGTTTGTAAGATATAAAAGTTTTGGTCTTGCTGATAGAACAAACGACATGGTAGTAATGTATGGTGCTATCTTGTTGATGATGAGGGTGGTGGTGGTGGTGGTGAGTGAAGTGAATGAAGTGATTGTAGTAATTGTGAGTTGTGGTGGTTATTGCTATCGCACTATCATACTTTTTTTTTTTTGTTGTCATTCATTGGTTGACGTAATTTCAATATACTGTACACGACTTGTAATAAAAATCATGTGTTCATGCGTCACGAGAATTTAGAAACACTTGGTTTTTACAGTTCGTCTGTATGCCGCGGGCCATGTCGCAGGAAATTCTGTTTCTGGATTTTCCTTTTTCTGTATTTCCACGGCCTAGCTTGAAGTGGGGGTGAGAGGGTTGGGGCTAAGCAATTGTGTCGTTATCACAGAAGGAAAAAACAAAGCAAAAAAAAATAAAGAAAATTTCATAAGCTCAACAACTACTGTAGCACATAAATATCTAACCATTTCTTTCTTCTTTCTCCACGCATTTTTTTTTTTGGTTTTCAATTTTTTTTTATCTATTATTATTCGGACATTCTTAGTTAACTGTTAATTATTTCCAATTTGTTCTATTTGTTATCATGTCTGCAGAGAAAGAAACCCCATCCAAAGCTCATGATACAACCACAAGTGAATCGTCTACCCAAAATGCGGAGACAGAACAAGCATCTACCATACACGAGGAAGAAGATGTAGATGACTTGGATGATTTGTTGGATGATTTTGCTGATGATGTATTAGGCAAACCTCCAGGTGCTTCCCTTGATAAACAATCCACTTCAAATGAAACACTGAATGCACAACCAGCAAAAACAACGGATCCGCTTGATACTGATTTCCAACAATCGATTAGTGAATTAATCAAAGATTTAAAGATTGAAGACCCTGATGCCCAGAAACAATTTGAAGAATTGGTCAAAGAATTTGAAACCAATCATAGAGAATCCATTGAAACTGAAGAAAAGAAACCAGGTAATTTTGAATACGTCATGAAGGAAACTATGGAAAGATTGAAGAAACTGGGTAACGATATCGATTCTAAACTCAAGAATGACCCACTAGGATCAAACCCAGAAGATATGTTAACACAATTATTAGCTGGTATGGGAGGTGCTGGCTTAGGTGGAGGAGACATGGACATGAGCAAATTATTGGTTGATATGTTGGAACAATTGAGTTCTAAAGAGGTATTGTACGAGCCAATCAAAGATTTAAACACCAAATTTCCCGATTATTTGGAAAAAAATAAAGAATCACTTGATGAATTCAAGTTTAAGAACTACACGAAACAATATGAAATTACGAATGATATCGTCAGCATATTTGAACATGAAAGTTACAGCGATGGTAACAAATCTCAAAGAGAACAAGTTAATGTCTTATTAGAATCCTTGCAAGAATTGGGCCAACCACCTAGTGAGTTGGTTGGTGACACAGGAGATTTCCTTCCTGGCTTTGGAGATGCAAAAGCTGGTGGTGGTGCCGATGCCTTTGGATTTAACGACAAGGATTTACCACCGGATTTTGAGAAAAACTTACAAGAAGGTTGTCAACAACAATAAATAAAATAAATTAAAATGCAATAAAATAAAATAAAATAAAAAAAAGAAAAAAAAAATCTGTTTTTGTCCAACTATAAATATGTGTATAGATTTTAAGTTATCTTTTAATATATTTGCTAATGCGTTCTGTTCATGAAATTTTTTTTTTTTTTTTAAACTTTGACGTATATGTATGATGGCATATAACTTTTGTGTAACTAATTTACATTTTGAGTCCGCTTCTATTGGAAAAATTTTCATAGTATTCAAGCATTTCCGGTGTGATACCTTTGGAAATACCTTTTAAAGCATGATCAAAATGACGTCTGTAAACCTTGCTTGCTTCTTTATCCTCCATTATGGCGGCCAACCCAGCCTCTTGACAGAGTAGTGTAACTTCTGCACCGGAGCATCCTTCGGTTAAATCGGCCAATTGGTCAAGGGCCACATCTTCTTTATTCAAATTAAAGTTACGAGTGCATTTCTGTAAGATTTGGAGCCTTGCCTCATAATCAGGTGGCGCGACATAAATGTGACGGTCCAATCTTCCCGGTCTAAGTAATGCTGGATCAATCTCTGTTGGCTTATTGGTTGCTCCAACTATGACAACACCTTTGAGCTCTTCAACACCATCAATTTCATTAAGCAAAGATGTGAGCACATTCAGTGCAGCTGTGGTGGAACTATCGCCATCTCTATCTCCAGCAATAGCATCGATTTCATCAAAGAAAATGATTGAAGGTGACGCAGCCCTCGCCTTTCGGAATATTTCACGGATTGTTCTTTCCGATTCTCCGACATACTTGTTGAAAATTTCAGGCCCTTTCACAGCCAAAAAATTCAATCCGGATTCTGTAGCCAATGCCTTGGCCGTTAATGTTTTGGAACAACCGGGTGGACCATAAAGCAAAACTCCCTTTGGTGATGAAACCCCCAAATTTGCAAATGATTGACTTGCCTCCAACGGCAATTGAACAACTTCAATTAATTTTCTTTTCAACTCCTCTTGTCCTCCAATATCTGACCAATGTACTTTCGGCATTTCCAAAAATATTTCTCTCATTGCACTAGGTCTAATTTCTGGTAATGCATGATTAACATCTAATTCAGTGACTTTGATATTATCTTGAGCTATTCGTTCTGCCAAGCCACGATTAATAGCCTTCATGACAGATTCTCGGCATAATGCAGTTAAATCGGCGCCAACATACCCATGAGTCTTGGATGCGATTCTTGTAATATCCTCTTTGCTCAATTCACATTTATCAGAATTCATTTTACCGAATTGTTTGGTCAAAATTTCTTCACGGGCACCAACATCTGGAATACCAATCTCCACTTCTTGGTCAAATCTTCCTGGTCTTCTTAATGCTGAATCAATTGCATTGGGACGATTTGTAGCACCAACAACAACCATTCTTCCACTGTCACCCATCCCATCCATCATTGTCAATAATTGCGCAACAACTCTTGATTCAGTTTCTCCAGAGTCATCTGAATTTCTACTTGGTGCGAGTGAGTCAATTTCATCCATAAACACAATGGAAGGCTGGAATTTTTTAGCTTCATTAAAGATGTCTCGGATAGCATTTTCAGTTTCCCCCAAATATTTAGACACTATGCTTGGACCGTTAATTGTAAGTATATGTGCACCATCAATAGAATTAGCAACGCATCGCAAAAGCATGGTTTTACCGGTTCCTGGTGGACCATGTAAAAGAATTCCTCGTGGTGGGGAAATTCCAAAGTCCGAAAACAATGTAGGGTTGTTTAACGGTAATTCGATAGTTGACTTCAATAACTCAATTTCTTTCAGTAACCCACCAACCTGATCATAGGTAACTAAATGTGGAAGATTGGGATATTTCGATCTGGATGGAGTCGCTGTTGTATCCGTTGTAATGTTAATACTGGTTTTTGGAGTCATCAAATATGGCGAGGAAACAATATTGGAAATACCTGAAAAATTAGAATTATCAGACATCGACAACTTACTCATTGAACTTTCCAAACTATCATTGATATCAATTATTGTAATACTAAGATCTGTATCCAGCTTCAATTTCAATTTCAATTTCAAGCCTGGGTAGATCAACCCAACATCAAGTAATGCATCTTTAATTTTATCATCCTCGTCCTCACTACCATTCTCTTGGTAAATAGTCAAATCACTAGCGTACGTGGGCTGGTTCATGAACCTAACAACTTCGACTCTATCACCCAATAATAACCCTGTCAATTGTCTAAAGTTGGAACTCATAGTAAGAACATTCTTATCAATTACATCATTAGATGGATAAACTGTCGCCACGATTCCAGAATGTCCACCATCAACAGAAGATACATAAACCAAATTGCCGGCGACCAACTCCATTGCTTGTAAGATCTCAGGGTTCATATATACGTTTGCAATGGATTTGATGTGATGAGATGGAAACTGATTAGGTCTTACGATGAAAGATTTGGGAATCTTTATCTTTTTAGCAGGAGTAGCTGCTGCTGAATCTGGAGTAGATGCCCCATTTGATTTCTTTTTTAATGAAGCTTTGGATGACATTCACTGTAAAATTTGGTTTGGTTAATTGTGGATAAGGTTAAATGCAAAACAAAAATGAAAAAAAAAAAAAAAAAAGATAATATAAAACACAGAAAATAAAAAAAAAAAGACACCATGTGATCAATAGTCACTTGGGTGTTGATCACGTGTAATATTTTAGATGTTTCATTGCTTCAAAAATTTTCAATGATATTAACGTTGATAGATATAGTAGTTAGATCAGTCCAAACGTCTCATACCCAAATTTTATTTTTGATATATTACCTATACCTTTTGGTTGTTTTTACTGGTTTTAATATTTATAATTACAATAGATAATTGGGCTACAATAGTTCAAAAAGAAATTTCTAAAGGGAAAAAAAAAAAAAACAATTTCAGATCAATATCTACTCCATTAATGATTGTACACCACATAGCAAACCGACTAAGAAGTAGTGGCTGTTCACAACTTAGATGTGTTTCACTTCTGTCAAATGATCTATATTTAACTAGATTGGAAATATTGAACAAACGGAAATCAAATCATCAACTACGTCAAGCTCCTTCTTATACATCACCATTTCCTGGATCCCGAGTCAAAAGAGATGCTGTAGACAGACTAAATACTTGGTTACATGATGACAGCATTTTGAAATTAAAAGCCCAACTGATGCTATCGTATATCGATGGTTTTGACTTGAACTTGAATGAAATAATATGCATCACAAATGGGCTTACTAATATGGACTTGAAGATTGGAGAGAATATTTACCATACAAGATTATTGCGCAAATTGGGATGTGCAAAGTTTAAGTTCTGTTTACTTAGGAATACGATATTTATTAACGATAAATATTTGATGTCTAGTCAAGTAGATATACATGAGGATCTAAGTTTGTTCCACAATAGTGAAATTGTATTTGAATTTCTTAAATGGAATCAACTCCATCAGTTCAGTCTAATTAACAGAGAATTATTGATAAATGAGAAACTACCATCAGATGAGTTCAAAGCTAAAAAAGCAGATCTTTGGAAGAAAACGTCTATTGGAAGCTTTTATACCATGTTAGGGGTATTACTGATGAAGTATGATGAACAATTAGTAAATGATTTTATCACAGATAAAGTAATAACTGGTAAAAGGGGTATCATTGATATTGTCAAGATGAAACAATTATAGAAGGTATTTATTAGTCATGTAAAATATACTGTATATAGCACTCGTAGAAATTTAAAATTCTTACAAATATAACGAAGCACAAAATACAATATCTCTTTTGATCTTTTCTTGGGCTTCAGCCATCTTCAAATGTAATGTAGAATCACCCATGATTAAGGCAGCATTTTTCACTTCACGACAAATTTCATCCAACCTCGTAATAACTCTAACAATTGTACCTTCTGGTTCAACACTAATTTGCATGATCTCATTAAACGACAACCCATTAGCCCATTCATAAACAACATTAACCAAAGCAAAACGTTTACCTTCAAGGAAATCCTCGTCATCTAATTTTTTAGCAATTTCTATTATTGACTCTTTACCTCTTTCCAATCGAGGGGTCATTAACGGTGGCTCATCCTCTTGGGTTCTGCCTTCATACACAAAAGCAGAAAGCAAAGCAATCAATTCTTGGGGCAGGAGATCGTTCCAAGAATTAAGAAAAATCAACTCCGTTAAAATTAATTCCCAATTTGATATTTGGCAACCAACTCGACCTTTCAAGGTTAAATTCGAATTATTATCAATGTATTCCAATTTTTCCAATATTTGTAATTTCTGTTCATATTCTTGTAACAACACCAAATTCTCATCGGATATCAATCTTTGTAAATTTTCAACTTCTTGAGTCAATAAGTGTCGTTCATAATACTCGGCATAATGATTCTTAAAGTTGGCACAAGCATACGCTTTATTATCTTGGAATATCTTGTTGTATAATTTTTGTTTTTCAACAGCCAAATCATGCAACGACAACTGTTTGGTATAAGTAAAAGCTAATTCTTCAAAGTTGTTTTGATACTTGGTCAAAATCTTAATCTGAATTGAGGCCTCTTGTACAGCGGCAGAGTCGTTATTAATAATATCATTAATTGACGCCTTTAAAGAATATCTTCCAATAAAACAAACATTCTCATATGGAGTAGAAACAACTTTCAAGCCTCCAGAAAATTTAATCTTTGGGAAATTTCTCATCACATAATCAGCAAATGGAAGGTACGGCAACTTGTATTTTTCAATGCTCTCTTCGTATTCTTTACCATGATCAAATGTTAAAATGAAAATGGAATTGTTAGCACTATCAGATTTAACAACAAATCCAAGTCTTGATCCACCCATACCTTCTTTATCACGGAAAAAGAGCAATCTTCCCACTCGTAATAATTGGTTCTTCAAGACAGGAGATTTATGGATATCAGCAACACATTCACCATAAATTGTTTCGTATTCCATCAACAATTTGCATGTCTCTTCGGTTCCCACCAATGAACAACTTTCACATGGAGTAATATGTATTTCCTGTAATTGCTTTGTGAGTTGATCAAACTTCTTTTGGTTCTCTGGTAACAAGACCTGGGTTGCATTCTCACTAAACGAGTGCTTTATCATATCCTCGACTTTGAAGGATTCAATTCTCAAAAGATTCAAGATCATATTATATGTCAATCTGAATTGGGACAGCAACTTGGTTGGAGTTCCTAATACCACTTCTTTGAAATCTGTTGGTGATAATGGGTCATTATATGCCATGACAATTACTGTTCCCGTTTTATCCAAACCTCTTCTACCAGCTCTACCTGACATTTGAGTAAATTCACCTGGTAACAAGTTACGGAAACCTCTTCCATCATGCTTTCTCGTAGATGAAAACACAACGGTTCTAGTAGGTAAATTCAAACCCATAGCGAATGTTTCAGTAGCAAACAATACTTTAACCAATGATTTGGCAAAAAGAATTTCAATACATTCTTTAACAATCGGTAACAAACCACCATGGTGAACAGCAATTCCTCTGCTAAGCATATCTCTGATTTTAAGAATCTGTGGTAATTCTCTATCTTCTTTTTTCAATCTTCCAACAGCTCTATCGATAAACATATGAATTTCTGACTTTTCTCTGGCGTTATTGAAATCAACACTTCTCAACGAGTCGGCATAATCTTCACACCTTTTCTTAGAAAACACAAAAACAACCGCTGGCAATAGATTATTCAGTTTCAAATAATGCACTAAATCAATCCAAGTATTTTTATTTGGTCCATCATTGCCAAATCTCCTTGGACCTGAAAAATTGCCTCGTCTGGAAACTTGATTTCCACCACGGCCGCCTCCAGCAGCATTACCACCGCCACGACCTCCACGAGACCCGCCTCTACCACCGCCTCTGTTACCACCTCTAGCAGTTCCACCAGGTCCTCCTCTACTTCCTGATCCCATTGTGATCGACTGTAATTCTGCCTTTTTGTTTCCTGCTTCTAATAAATCCTTATGCTTCCGGAATTCGTTTTCCAAAAACCTACGATTGGAGTCAACTACCTTGAATAGTTCCTTTTTGGCGGAAATAAAAATTTCGAGAGGAACCGGTCTCTTTGGTGTAGATATAACGTAGATATCCTTTTGCTTTGTTCTTCCAACCCAATTGGCAAATTCGAATGTGTTTGGAACGGTAGCCGATAATAAGATATACTTGACATGGTCGGGCAACATAATAATAACTTCTTCCCAAACTACCCCTCTATCTATATCATTCACGTAATGCACCTCGTCAAAAATAACAAACTCAACATCACGGATCAAGTCTGCTCCACGGTACAACATGGATCTCAAAATCTCCGTAGTCATAATTAAACAATTGGCTTCGGGATTGATTTGCACATCACCAGTAATCAAACCAACATCAATATCTTTAAAGGTTTCTTTGAAATCACGAAACTTCTGGTTAGATAAAGCTTTGATTGGTGATGTATAAATACACTTGGTCATATTTCTCTGTGCCATGGCAATCGCGTACTCGGCAACGACTGTTTTACCCGCAGAAGTGTGTGCAGCAACAAACACTGAATCACCTTGTTCTAAATGAAAAACAGCTTCTTTTTGAAAAGTATCTAACTCAAATGGCCAGGTACGTGCCATATTTGGTACCAATTCGTGGAAGTCTTCAATTTTGTGGTCCAAGTCAACCACATGTGCCCATGTACGTTTATCAAATGTGTTCTTGCTATCGTCATATTTAAAAGTTGAATAATCAAAAGGAACCAATCCTTCGATTTCTTTCGTATCAAATGGGATATCGATCTTTGAAGAAGGGGCCAGCTTATCAACTGATTCATCCTCTTCCAATATATGTTGCTTAACGGGTGTTATTTCATCATCTTGTTCTGTTACTTCATCTGGCAATTCTCCAATATCTAAACTGCCTGTTTTTCCTGTGCCAACGTTTAACCCACGTTGAAACCCAGGTGGTATATCATATAATCCATACTCGTTTCTGTGTAAATTTAAACTAGTATCTTTAGGTTCTCTATCAGCGGTTGCTTGTTGTATCAAACCACCAGGTTGAAATGGCAAAAAACTGTTATTTCCTCTAAGACTTTCATTTTTAGAAGCATAGCTACGGTTTATACTCAATGACGTATTGGAGTTGCCCAAGTCATTCAAGTTTATTTCCTCTTGGTAACCAGTAATATGACCATCAATCCCTGATCTTTTAAATCTAAACCTAGTTCGGTTTAATCTTTCGGGGTTAACAACCAATTTGTCAATTATCTCCTCACGATTAATGTCCACTGGTTTGTCAACAAGGTCTAATATTTCCCAATTGAATTCAGGTAATGGCTGTAACAAATCTTTTTGTAGGTCATCGTTCCTCTCTTGTACTGTGGGATCTGAAAACTGGTATTTAGTCTGAGTATTTGGATCAATACTTTCTGGTATTTGTTCAATGATCATTTTACCCAATTGCTGCTAGAAGTGGATAAAATGATGGTACAGAATATTGAAATAACGAATGAAAAAAAAAAAAAAAAAAAAAGAGAGAGACTTCAATATTAGAGTAAAAATCAAAAGAATTAGAACAGAAGAGAACGAAAAGAAAAGAAAAGAAAAGAAAGAAAGAAAAAAAAAATAGAGAGAGAAAACAAAATCATTATCAAATTTGTTCACAGTTCCGACATCATGTCAACATCGCTTAGTTTAATTAGATTACAAGAAGAAAGAAAACAGTGGAGAAAGTCCCATCCATATGGATTTTTTGCTAAACCTAGAAAAGAAGCCGATGGGTCTTTGAATTTGAAGAGTTGGGTGGCAGGTGTCCCAGGTAAAGAAGGCACTATCTGGGAAGGTGGTATATACCCAGTTACTATTCAATTTCCAGACGAATACCCATCAAAACCACCAAAGGTCCAGTTTGATAAAGGGTTTTACCATCCTAACGTGTATCCTTCTGGTACGGTGTGTTTAAGTATTTTGAACGAGGAGCAAGCTTGGAGACCTACTCTTACGTTGACCCAGATTCTTACTGGTGTACAAGAACTTTTGGATAACCCAAATCCGAAATCACCTGCTAGTGAATCTTATAGAGACTTTACCAATAAGACTGAAGAATATAAGACCAAAGTTAAACAACAAGCCAAAAGATATGCACAAACAGAGTAAATACAATAGCATATATTTAATGTAATAATAAAGATATATATAAATATATATACTAAAATTTGAGGTAAACATGATTTTTCAACAATTGTTGATCAAGTCTCTACTTTTAGAGCTACTGCTGGTGGCAGATTCTCCTAATTGTGATGTTCCCTTTTCCTTATAGGTGCTGACTGCTGGAATGTTGGCTTTGATTTTAGTTACTTTAGTTTCATAGGCACCTGGCTCTAATTTTATCAATGTATGCAACGGAATCAGCATCCATGGACTTTCCTCTTGTGGGACATTCATGAAATAGGCATAAAGACAACGCAATACTGCTTGATGAGTAATGATCATGATGTTTTCTTGACGTTCTAATTCCATGATAATTGGTTCTAAACGAATAATTATGTCACGGTAACTTTCACCTCCACGATACCTATATTCAAACTTGTTTTCGTCTCTTGCTCTAAAATCTTCAGGAAACTGTTCCTCGACCTGTTGGTATGTCAACCCGTCACATTGTCCAGCATCTAACTCATCTAATGCCTTCCATTCTAATTTGCGGTATGGAAGATAGCTAGCAGTTTGTCCTGTACGTTTCAATGTACTAGTCCATACGGTCAATTCTGCATCTGTGTCAGCCTTTATAAGTTCAGGTAATTTTTTGGCATACGCAAATCCTCTTGGAGACAAATCTGCATCACCTCCCAACTGGCCAGTCACATTGAACATTGACTCACCGTGTCTCGATAAATATATTGTTCTTGGTTTTGGCTTGAGATTCAACGTAAAGTATGAGATACGTGATTGTAGATGGCTTGTGATTTGGTTAATGATAATGTCATTGTCCTTAAAATGGATAAACGAATTACCATCACCAGGACTAGATTTGCCACTACCCATAAAGAATATTTGGATTCCATTCTCCTCGAAAATAGGCTTGTAGTCTTCGATATAATCTTTGGAGTTTAAAATAGCTACTGAAGCGCTTTCGTCGGAATACCATTCAATCAACTCTGATGCAGTCTTTTTGGAATCTACGTTATTCTCAAAAAACTTTGACTTTATAGATAGCCATGCTAAATAGCGGATTACCTTATGGGATACATATTCGTTTCCATCAGAAACGACACAAATTCTTTCCATTATAGTATCTGGTGATGTGGTTGCTGGCAATTGTGGGGGGATAATAGAATACAAAGAAAGGGGAAAAAAAAAATAAATGAACATTGAGCATAGAATTAAATTTTTCTTCTTCTCTCTTTTTCTGTGATCAAGTGACCACTAGCTGATTGGCAAAAAGAAGAGAAAAGTAACACAAAGAGTAAACAAAAAAAAAAGTTCAAGAGTTCCAGAAATGAACCAATTATCCACAAAGATAATGATGCAAATCAATACATCAAATCAATACATCAAATTCAAAAAGAAAATTCATCTTCACATTTTCCATATATCTATAGGATTTCCGTACTGGGAGGATACTAAGATAGGAGGAGAATTGAACAAGAATAAACTTGCACGTTTGATGAGTCTTTATTTCCTGGGTGAAGGTTTCTTTTTTTTTGGAGCAGTAATATTACCAAGTACAATATTTATTGGTGATTCAGGTATTTCCGATGTCATAGGGGGGAAGAAACGTTTGTGTGAAGGACAACTAGTAGCCAATTAAGTACATTCCCAACATAATGTCTGTAATAGACGTCGTTTGTTTCCCCGGGAGTTTGTGGGTAGGGCTCTTTGAAACAAAACATTATGAGATTATGTTCAACAATAGGAAAGGCATTAATGAAATTGACAACTTAGTTTTACCAATACAATGATTGGTTTTCACTCCATTACTGTGAAATCTGGGGGTCTTTTCATTTCCGCATTGTATACTATCACAAACGGAAATCTAAATTTTTTTTTGATATTTTTTTTCGGTGATACATGCACAGTACAAATGTAAGGCGGGGGATGGTAGCTGATCATCAATATTGTATGCTCCAAAAAACCCAATATCACAAGTCCCCTTACGTCATGCATATACACTGATGTGTTGGTAGTTAGAGTCAAGAATGATGTTAGGTAAGACTTTTTATTCTACGCCGTGTCTTTGGTTCAGCCATTAACTTTTAGTGGGTTTTCTAATTTAAGGTTTGTTATTCTCGTCTAACCCCACAAAATCTTCAACAAGGATATTTCCTGGTGGCTATACACCTCCGGATTTTCATAATTTACGTGTTTGTCCTATTGTTTATTGTCACTATCTAATTATTCTAAAGTATTCCGGAAATGATTGTAACCATCATAGGTTGATTTCTTGTGTAAAACGTTTCGTGCATATTTCCTTTATGTTAGTCCTTCTCCTCGTCCCCTCTTTGTGGGGTAGCAGTTTGCAGTAATTCGGAAATGTAATTAGATGACAATATATAAACGTTCATTGATTCCCAGCCAATCTCAATCCTGGTTATTCAAACAACAAAACAACAACAACTGTTACAACTGTTACAACAACAACTATGGCAATTAAAGAATCAAATACTGACGTGTTAATCATTGGTGCTGGTCCATCAGGGTTCATGTGTGCTACTTGGTTAGCAAGATGTGGAATTCCATTCAGAATCATTGACAAAAGAGGCACCGAAGTCTTTGCTGGCCAAGCCGATGGGTTACAGTGTCGATCCTTAGAAATCTTTAAATCCTTCAGTGAAAACTGTTTTGATTTCGCAACTTTGGACCAAGGGTGGAAAATAGCAAACCATATGATTGAAATGAGTTTCTGGTCACCTGATGAACATGGGGAATTGGTCAGAAATTCCAGAGTAGCAGATACCATTCCAGGAATCTCACGTTTCACCCAATCGGTTATACACCAAGGAAATATTGAAAAATGGTTTGAGGATTCCATTGACCATTTCTCCGATGGTAAGGTCAAAGTCGAACGACCATTATTGCCTGTATCGCTTCAAATCAACGAAAAAGAAGCCGAGAATCCAGAAGCATATGCTGTTGATGTGTTGGTCAAGAAATTGGACAACGATGCTGCTCGACCAGAACAATATGGAAAAATCGCCAATGGGCTCTTCCGTGCCTTTGATGGTGATCAAGAAAAATTCTACCAGGACATCACCAAGGATAATGAAGACGACTACGAACTCATCCATGCAAAGTATGTTTTGGGATCCGATGGTGCTCATAGTTGGGTTAGAAAACAATTGGGAATCGATATGGACGGTGAACAAACCGATTTTGTGTGGGGTGTGTTGGATATGGTCCCAATCACTAATTTTCCTGACATTAGAAGCCGTTGTGCCATCCATTCTAGAGAAAGTGGGTCCGTCATGGTGATTCCAAGAGAAAACGACTTGGTCAGATTCTACATCCAATTGAAAGAAGTCGAGAGAGATCCATGCACCGAGACAAAGGAATTTAGTGGTACTGTTGAAGAAAGAAGATCGTCCAAGGGAAGAATTGATCGTTCCAAAATCACTCCGGAATCCATTCTCAAACAAGCCCAGGAAATCTTCCATCCCTACAGTCTTGAAATGACCGATCTTCACTGGTACACCGGTTATCAAATTGGTCAAAGGGTCAGTCCAAAGTTTAGCTCCCATAACAGAGTGTTCATCTCGGGTGATGCCTGCCACACCCATTCCCCAAAGGCTGGCCAGGGAATGAATGTGTCCATGCAGGATACATACAATTTGGGATTCAAGTTGGCTTTGGTTTGTAAAGGTCTTGCTAAGCAGGACATTTTGTCTACCTACGAGTCTGAACGTTTGAAAGTTGCTCGTGATTTGATTGCCTTTGATCACAAGTTGTCGAGATTATTCAGTGGTAAACCAGTGATTCCAAACTCCGATATCATGGAAGGGGTTGATCTTGACGAGTTCCACCAGGTGTATCTTGAAGGTAACAAGTTTGCTTCCGGTACTTTTGTTGATTACGAGGACTCTGTGTTGGTGTCCAAGGAAGGTGATGTGGCCACAACTTCGGACGAAGATGGAAAGGTGATTAGTTCTTTGGCTTCCAACGTTCCAATTGGTAGAAGACTTTTCAGTGACAATATCATTGCCCAGGCCGATGGTCGTCCTATCCACATGGCAGATCGTACTCCAAGTGACGGTAGATTCAGAGTTTTGATTTTTGCTGGTGATGTCAAGAAAAATCCAAAGAATATTGAAACTTTGTACCAATTCCAGGAATTACTTGATTCTTCAGGTTTCTTTGCCAAAAAATTTACTCCAGTTAATGCATTTGATAACTCTGTGATTGATATCATCACCATCCATGCGTCTAACAGACACAATGTTGAATTATCGGATTTCCCGGAATTCACCCATCCATTGGATTTCAAACGTCGTTGTGATTACTGGAGATTGTATTCTGGTGTTGGTGAAACCTACCATGAAGGTGATGTTGATATTTATTCTACCTACGGAATCGACAAGAAAAATGGAGCTATCATTGTGTTGCGTCCTGATTCCCATGTGGCCTTGGTTTCTCAATTCTCTGTTGCTGGTCTCAATAAGGTCGATGAGTATTTCAACAAATTCATGATTCCACAAACCAAAGTTGTTTTGCCACCAAAGGATCCTAAAGTGAATGACTTCAAGAGATTTGTTTTGCCAAAATTAGCTGTTTAAAGTTGTTTATATGGTAATTTTTATACTTATTTATTGAAATGTAAATGTTTTTTTCTAGATTATAGTATGTAGTTGCAAAAAGATAAAAAAAAAAAAAAAAGACTCGAGTAATTGCACGAGGAAAAAAATCAATGGTCCCTAGCAGGATCGAACTGCTGATCTTGGCGTTATTAGCACCACGCCTTAACCAACTGGGCCAAGGGACCAATGTACAACCAACTATGCTATGCAAGCTTCTTGTTGGACGTGAAAAATATCTTGTTTTTCAGAAGAATTATGTTGATAGTAACTGCCCCGGGCTTTGTTGTTTGACTTTTTGTACACTATGTGTTGTAATTGTGGGCTGTTCTGCCCTTGGTTATATGCCATGATTGTTAGGTTCTTATTTGGAAAGGTGTCTGTAAGTTTGTGATTGTATACTACAATTTGTTTTGATTCAATGTTTGTTGATAAATTCTTGCAAAAATTTAAGGAAAAGGAGAAAATATTAAGTCATACCATATTTATTTTCCTGCATAATCATATACAAACTACATCAACCATACCCAATCATTTGTCTCATACCGATAAAGTTGCCCATCAAATACCAAGCTCTTTATATTTTTCATTCAAATAATTTGGATCATTCAAATATTTCAAATCACCAACTGCTCTCTCGCCCATAACACTGATTCTATAAGCATGACGTATCACTGGTTCATCAAAGTCAACACATGGTGAATGGATAGTAGTTGAATTGTTCCATAAAACAACTGTATTCTCCTCCCAACTAATTCGAACTTGCAAGTCCATTGCTTTCTCAACATGATCATACAAGAATGATAACAAATAGTCCAGCTCATCCTCTTTTAGTTCAACAATTCTTCGTCCAAATTCTTTGTTTAAATACAAGTGCTTCTGTTTTGTTACTGGATTTATTCTAACAAGTGGGTGAATATTTGCTTCAGGTTCTCTTCTGGTAATACCACCGACACCTTTGTTATTTGCAGCTTGCTCTATTGACGAGTGTAGTACGTGCAAACCTTCCAATCTTTCTTTCATAGCTGGACTCAATCTATTGTATGCTTCTGCAGTACTGGCAAATAATGTATCACCACCTGCTTCCGGCATTTGCAAACAAGAAAACAAGGTTAGCTGCAAACCATTTAATGCATATGAACAATCAGAATGCCATGAAATTGAGTTGGTTCTGTCGGCAAACACACTGTTTATCTCTTCTTCAGAAGCTCCTCTAAAGCAAACATGCAATTCAGGAAATCCTTCTGGTGATCCACTTGTTGAATGTTTGTACAATGAACCAAAGTATTTGGCAAAATCGACAGCTCCTTGTGGGCCATTCTGATTGAAATCTTGATTCTTAAAAACAAGTACTCCTCGTTCAGCAACAAAGCGGGCAAGATCATTCTTAGCGGCATCTGTCAATTGGGAAAGCTGAATCCCGTTTATTTCTGAACCTAGTTTGGGAGTGATTTTTTTAACCGAATACTCTGAGTTACTACGAATACCATTTGGAAACAAGTTTTTCAACTCTGGATCAGCTAACAATCCTTTGTCGTGATATTCAGCAAATTCATAAGCAGAAAACTTTTGATTTGGATTCCAGGTTGGCAAATATTCTGGATACAATGCCAATTTACGATTGTGGTCGCTAACAGTGTATGACCCAGACTTGGTTTTACCGACATGGGATTTTTGGAATTGAGAAGCATCGTATTTATCTGTAACTGCAACAGGAGCCATGGTGGTATTTATGATTGGTTCAAATGTTAATAATCTCAAGAATCAAAAAAAAAAAATTTACTAGTTATTCAAGTTTTTGATCGGGAAGTGTCACTTTATATAAATTCCAATCAAACTATTTTCCACGTGACTGGATGCAAAATTGTGGCGGGTTGTTTTATCGTTATCGGTTGACTTCCGATTTAATTCCGAGATGCATCTTTTTCTTTGTTATTATTGTCTGATTTTCTTTGAACCGTATTGTGTTTTCATCATGTACAAGAAAACTGTGGCTCAACAGTAGTGAAACGCGGAATGATCAACTTTATGGCAAATTGGACGGAGTACTGTACAATGACAGTTAGGAAAATCATTCGAAAAAAAAAAAAAAAAAAATAATAACCCCCAAAAGGGAAGTCCCTTCTAACGCCATACTGCATTTCAGTTTGCAATCATTACTTTTTTTTCTTTTTCATTCTTTATTGTCTCTTTCTTAATGTTAAAATTATTGGCTTGTGGATCTAATGGGAATTATCAACTAGGGTTGAGTAACGATGAAGATCAGAGTAGTCTACTACCTTCATTATTCAATATAAATGGGGAACTTACCGCAAGAACCCCTGGCCTACCTCGGAAGATATCATGTGGAGGCAACCACTCCTTAGTACTACTCGACTCCGGTGAAGTTTATGCAAGTGGAAGCAATGAATTCGGTCAATGTGGATTACCCAAATGTGATAATTTGAAGGTTTTTTCTAAAATACCTGGTGATGATTGGATTGATATATCATGTGGATGGGAATTTTCGGTTTTGGTTAAGAAGAACAATGATATATATGTTTGTGGAAGTGGATTTAAAGGAGAACTTGGACTTGGAAAGGATATCAAACAGTCTGAATTGGTATATTGTACAACTCAGGAATGCTTTAGGAAGATCAAATCGTGCATGCAACATACGATACTTGAAACCACCAATGGAAAATTAGTAGGTTGGGGAAATTGCAGAAAGGGACAACTAGGAGAAACAGACGAAAAAGTATTTTGGGTTCCTACGGTTTTGAAGTTTAATATCAATGTCATAGATTTCAGTCTAGGCAGGGAGTTCACAGCAATACAATCAGGACCAAATGAGGTGAAGATATTTGGGAAATATTCTAGTAGCTTTGAGAACAATTTACTACTTATACAATCTAGCATTACGAAAGTAGAAACAATGTGGTCTTCTATTCACATACTATCAAACGAATCAATTCAATCGTATGGAAACAATAGTCATGATCAATTGTATCCCACGTCGGAAACCATTTCTGTTGAAGAATTTTCAATAGGAAGTGAGCATGGATTAGTGAAATCAGAAAACATAGTGTATGCCTGGGGTTGGTCAGAACATGGAAACTGTGGGAAACCAGATAATGAGAAACAAACGTTTGATCATTTGAACAAGTTGTATACTGGTCAAGATAAAGTAGTTTTAATTGGTACTGGTTGTGCCACAAGCTGGGTAGTTGTAGAAAATCAATAGAGGAAAAAAAAAATACATCTAAATATATATAGAAACGTAAGAGGAAAAATATCACGATGCTTCTTTTCCAAATTCATCAATGAGAACAAAACTTTTCTCGAAAGATGGAAAATATGTCCATCGTAGTTGTTCTAGGATATTCACTAGAAGATAATGTGTTTGGAGGTATACAAAAAACATCAATAAGATACAGTGATAATCCGGTTGATTAGTATTGAGAAAAGAAAAGCATCGAAGGTGAAAGAATTTTTTTTTCTCTCTGACCCAGCCCTTTTATACAGTACAATTTCTGTGCGACGGGCATGGATCACATTCGCAAGAAGAAGAAAACAGAAATTGACAGTAAACGAAACATTCACTGTCTAGGATTTTACGTGTACCAAGATTCCCCATTGGTTCAAAATAGCAACCACACTTTTTCACAGTATTCTTATTATTATTATTACTGCTCCTACCCCTTATACTATTATTACAAAATGAGTGTTTTTGGTGCAGTTTGTCTGGGAAGACCAATGGTCATGGCTCAACAAGTCGATCAAACGAAATACGTTATTAGTATTCCCAATGCATCCAACATATCATACATCACTATTTTTCTATTACCGAATTCTCCGTTTGTTGATAACAATTATACTGCATTGGTATACTTCCAATTACCTACCAATAATGGAGCCGCCTCGGAGTATAAGCTTTTGGGAGGCATAAACCCATCAAAGCCATCTGCAATTTATAAATTGAACAATAATACTTCACATGGAGCATCTAGGTCACCAGACGATATTGATATGGATAATACTCCTGTTGATGCTAATGATAATACAACCATTAATATTGGAATATCAATTGAATCAACTCCACAAGCAGAACAATTGATTCTACAGGCAAAGAACTCAAACTCAACATTGATACCAAACGACAAGCCATCTACTGCTTCGGCCACTCCAAAGTCACCTAGTGAAACGGCCGTACTAGCCAACAAAATAGTGGGTCACGCTTACAATTATTTGGCAAGTTTTATTGATAACTCAGGTAAAGTTCCTATTAAGGCATTCGATAATTGGTGGGACAAATTCAAAGCCAAGTTAAACAATAACCCGAATTTTTTAAACGAACTAGAGAATTGACAAGTGAACTGTGTAAATTACATTACGTGTTTAGAAATAAATGTCTTCCCGCAAGAATATGTCCGAAAACTATCATTCACGTTGTTGGTCATACCGTGTGTAAATTATAACACTGGAGTATTTCTAATGAAAAATTACAAACTTTTTCAATTATACAGGAGATGTTACAAATTTCTTAAGCTTGCTTTATCATTCGTATTGACGTGCTCTCTTTTATTTATAATCAACTGACTTAATTCACAAAAAGAAATAAACGAAAAATGCCCATTTGCAACATAAAAGTCACGTGGCATTAGATCATTATATTTTTTTTAGCCATTTGTAGGGAAGGGATCGTGTGTCAGTGCTAATCCCAAATTTCTTTTTTTTTTTTTTTTTTCTTTTGAGCTTCGGGGATATTTTTCCTAGGCGAAGTGTGTGGCGTTTTGGTGCCAGTTTGTAAGCTACACTTAAAAATTTTCATTTTGTGGAAATAGCATAGAGGGAATATAAAAAGCATCATAATGCCTTCTTAACCAAGATAATTCTTTTTTTTTTTTTCTTTTAAAGATTCGTTCCTTCTAAATTTTTTTTTGTTTTCTATAAACGTCTTAAAGTCCAACCTTTTCTACATTTTAATAGTATAAAGTCCAACCTTTTGCTTTAAGTTAGAACCTTTTATTTTTCAATTGTTTATTTTAATTCTTTTTCTTAAAAAAAATTTCAAAAGCCGCAACCACACCAAATCAATTTGAGATGACTATCGAATCTACTACTAGCTACTCATTTGGTACCAAAGCTGTTCATGCTGGTGCTCCTCTTGACCCAACCACTGGTGCTGTCATTGAACCAATTTCCCTTTCAACCACTTTCGGTCAATCTGAACCATCTAAACCATTGGGAATTTACGAATATTCTAGATCTTCTAACCCAAACAGAGACAACTTTGAAACTGCTGTCGCTGCTTTAGAAAACGCCAAATATGCCATTGCTTTGTCCTCCGGTTCTGCCACCACTGCCTTGGTTATCCAATCCTTACCAGTTGGTTCCCATATTGTTTCTTCTGGTGATGTCTATGGTGGTACTCACAGATACTTCACTAAAGTTGCCAACACACACGGTGTTGAAGCTCAATTTGTTGGTAACTTGGTTGAAGACTTACAAGGTGCTTTGAAGGAAAACACAAAATTGGTCTGGTTGGAAACCCCATCTAACCCAACCTTGCAGGTTACCGATATTGCCAAAGTTAAATCCATCTTGGCTGATCACGAAGCTAAAACTGGTAACAAGGTTTTGTTGGTTGTTGACAACACTTTCTTATCTCCATACCTTTCTAACCCATTGTCCCATGGAGCTGATGTCGTTGTCCACTCAGTCACCAAATACATTAACGGTCATTCTGACGTTGTCATGGGTGTCTTGGCTGTCAACGATTCTCAATTGCACGAAAAATTCAGATTCTTGCAAAACGCCATTGGTTCAATTCCATCTCCATTCGATTCATGGTTGGCTCACAGAGGTTTGAAGACCTTGCACTTGAGAGTTAGACAAGCTTCTAACTCTGCTCAAAAGATTGCCGAATACTTGTCCCAACACCCATCTGTTTTGAAAGTCAACTATCCAGGTTTGAAATCACACAAAAACCATGATGTTGTTTTACGTCAACAAAGAGATGGTTTAGGTGGTGGTATGATTTCTTTCAGAATTGCTGGTGGTGCTAAAGGTGCTTCTGTTTTCACTTCTTCTACTAAGTTGTTCACCTTGGCTGAATCCTTAGGTGGTATCGAATCTTTGATTGAAGTTCCAGCTATTATGACTCACGGTGGTATTCCAAAGGAAGAAAGAGAATCAAATGGTGTTTTTGATGACTTGGTCAGAGTCTCAGTCGGTATCGAAGATACTGAAGATTTGTTGAAAGATATTGAACAAGCTTTAGAAAGAGCCACTTCTGCTTAGTTGATTAATCGGAAAATAAAGAAGTAGTTGATCAAAGGGTATCAACTTGTAATATAGTATAATATATATATATATATATATATATATATATATATGTATAATAGGATATAATAATAATAATAATAATAATCAATAGTCAATTGTTTAATGAATTATACACTACATAGAAATTTTCTAGGATATTCTAAATTTCGCACCCAAGTTGCAAGGAGGGTTTACGTCACAGTAAGAAGAGAAAAAATCCCAAATGGAACCAGAAAAAAAAAATGAAATAAAAGGCAAATACTCTACAATAAATGAGTATGGTATGAAAGAGACAGAAGGGAAAAAAAAAGAAAAAGTGGCCACGAATCTGCAGATTCATCACATTTTTTTTTTTTTTGAATTCACTTATCAGCACCATTTTTTATTCACTTTAACGTATATATATGAAATTTTCGGTTTTATTGTTAATCGCAATCCAATTAGTATCAATCAGAAGTCTGATAGTAGACACATCAGAAGAAATAATTTGTCCAGATCCTGAGAATCCATTAGATTGTTATCCAAAGATATTTCTCCCAACATCAGAGTGGCAAGTAATTAAAGAAGGTCAAGAAATTCCTCCAGGTTTACACGTGAGATTAAATATAGATACTTTAGAGAAAGAAGCTAAATTAATGGACCCAGATTTAGAGGATGAAGTTCCCGTTCAGGAACTTGTTGTCAATGGTGAAGTTGAAGATCACTCTGACGATGTAATTCAGGAAAACTTGCAAAAGATACATGAGATGAAACACCCCGAAATAAAACAAGACCATTCGCATAGATCTAAGGTTAGTAAAGATGACTTGAATGATTTTGATTCAGCTTCGTTAGAAGTGGAAGGCTACAAGCATGATGAAAGCAATATTGAAAGATTAAATACAGCCTTGGATACTCTTGAGGAATTAAGTCATGATATTGAATTCGGGGAGAAGTTAACTGCTGATAAAAATATATTTCAGAGTCTACTTAGAATTGCTGATACTGCCAACGATGCCAAGACTGAAGAAAAGGCATATCGTATCATGGGATCAAGCTTGAGAAACAACCCTGAGGCAATTAACAATCTATTGGCCAACTTTGATAGGGACTTTGTGACCAACTTGTTTAGTCAATTATCCAGAAAAGATGATATTTTACAAAAGAGAATATTGGGTATAATCCAGGCATTGACACAAAACGGTCATTTCACCAGAGAATATTTCTCTTTTAACCATGGTTCAGGGTTGGATAATTTGATTGAAATATTCCCTCAACTTGGTGCAGAATCCCAAGCCCGAGCAAGCAATATCTTGGAAGATTTGCAACTATTTCCTGTGACAAATGATCGAAGATCACTCGAAGACCAAGATCCAGCTTCTAGAGTCTCCAAGTTTATCCAGAATTCGTTTGTTGGTAATAAACTAGATCAGGATAACTTCAAGCTCTACTTCAACCAGTTGGCCAAATTACATAAAGAGAATAAAGACTTACAACCTACAAATGAGTTTCTTGGTTGGTTGGCAGAGGAAGCCGAACTCCGGAAGGAAAACAAGAAAAGAGAAGACTACTCCCAGGATGATAAAGACTTTGATAATTTTATGCTTACAGCAAGACATCAAATATTTGGCAATCCAATGGGATTAAGAAAAGCAATTGCTGATGAGTTATAGAGACAGTAGTAGATAAAACCCAGACTAATATACATTGATTCTATCTTTTTCTTTTTTTTTATTATTATTCTTTTCGTTTTTACTTGTCTTTAATATTATTATTATTATTATTATTTTACATTAACAAAAAAATAAAATACATGGAAATATTTTGATGCACCTATTGAAGTTAGCAGTTTGCTTAATCGAACAAACCGAAACCCATATCGTCGTCGGATTCTTCCTTTTCTTCTTCAGCGGCTTCTTCTTCAGCAGCATCATCACCGGCAGAAGCACCAGCGGAAGCAGCAGCACCAGCTGGGGCACCAGTTGGGACAGAAGACAATTTTTCGTTACCTTCAGCAATCAATTCTTCGACGTTTTTACCTTCCAATTCGGAGATTAATTTTTCGAGTTTTTCATCTTCGATTTCAATGTCAGCAGCAGATAAGACGGCTTTGACATCGGCAGCAGATGGGGTGGCATTACCGGCGTTGACCAATAATAAGTAAGCAGCTAAGTATTTCACTAAAAAAATTAAGAATTCTAGTTAGTATTCATGATATAATGGGAAATTTCTCTAATTTTTGATCGTAATACAGACTATATTGACCGTAATCTATCAGGAATCTTCTAATTACAGTTCCTGATAAGAATTTTTGGCAATAGTTTCACCTACTATTAATTCATCTGTATACTCTCGATACTATCTGTTTCCACATACTTTTCGGTTATGTACTGTCGTTGATTAACTGAATAAAGTATCAAATTATTAGGCGTAAAATAGTTGATGCTATTTTTTTTTTTCCACTTAGATAGAGGTTTCGCTCGCCAGGTCAAATTTTTGCGTGTACTACATTCATTTTTTTTTGAATTAGGGTTTTAGCCCTATTTTGCTGCTACCATGTGCAAACTTGAAATGAAAATAAAAATATCTAGAATGTTTGAATCTTCTAATGATATGAAGCAAATGAAGGTGGTGCTATCTTGTACTTTTTTCCAAAGTATTACATTTTACAATTTATATATGATATATTATTCTTGGAAGTAAAGGTCACCAAATGGAAGTTATCCTGTGCCTGACTTAGTTTAACTGGATGGATATCTACAAAGTATACCAATTCATATAATGCGGCGTATTTTTAAGTTTCCTAATTAGCGGTTTTGTGAATGCTGACAAATATTGTGCCGATTTTCCTATGCGCGCGCGCGCTCACACAAACAAATCGAAAAAGTAATACTGTAATGAGTAAGCGCACCTGTAACGACGCAATTTGGTGTGGACTAGCGGTTCGACGTTAGAGGTCCGATATGTCGAAAACAAAAAGAAAATTAACCCCAGAGAAGTTAAAATACACAGACAAGTATATTTACATTCTTCACGCAGTTAATCTATAATGTCAATTAAACCCTTTCCAGAGTTATCTGTGGAACAAGAGAAAGAACTTATAACCAATTTATCCCAATGGACCCTAGGCAATGGATTAGTAATGTATCCACCGGGTTTTGAATCCTACCAAGCCAATACAGCACCAATTACCTTGTTTCCAACTCCCATTCCAAAGACAAGTTTCACTCGTGCCCAGGAAGTTCAGAAATTATTCAACGAGTTATATATAAATGTTATAACACAGGATAAAAAGTGGTTCTTGTCCATTCTTGAAGAATTGTCCAAACATGATGCTGATTTCACAGGGAAATTGTTTGAGGTTTATCAAAAACTGAAAAAATTCAACCATTATCCTTAGGATTGTTTAGATCAGATTACATGGTGCATCAAGATACTAATGAAATCAAACAAATTGAATTCAATACAGTTAGTGTCTCCTTCGGGGGGTTGTCTACAAAGATTGGTCAATTACATCAATACTTAAATGGATCTGGACAGTATGACAACAAGTATAGCTACAAGTATTATGACGATGAAGATGAAATACCTGTATCACCATCAATAAACGAGTTGGCTCAAGGTTTGGCAGACGGTAATTATTACTACAACAATAGCAACAATAACACCTCTACAGTTGTATTGTTTATTGTTCAACCAAATGAAAGAAACTGCTTTGATCAGAGACATGTTGAGTATGCCTTGTTCAATAATCATGGAATTAAGTCTGTTAGATTGACATTAGAAGAAGTCGAGGATTATGTCACTGTTAGTCAAGATAAGTTGTATATCAAATCTACTATGGACGAAGTCTCAGTTGTTTACTATAGATCAGGATACGCGCCAAGTGATTACGAATTAAACCCCACCAAGACATGGAATGCAAGGTTGTTGTTGGAAGATACATTGGCAATTAAATGTCCTTCTGTGTTGACACAATTGTCAGGAACGAAGAAAGTTCAACAAATATTAACCAAAAAGGAAATGGTTTCGAAATTCTTGCCTAATACATCGGAGGAAGAGTTGAGCAAAATTTTATCAACGTTTGTTGCAATCTATTCATTGGATGAATCTGACGAAGAAAGTGAAAAGGCAATCAAGTTAGCTTTTGAAAAGCCACAAAACTTTGTATTAAAACCTCAAAGAGAAGGTGGTGGAAACAATGTCTACAAGGAAAATATTCCTTCATTTTTGAAAGGTTTAGAAAGGAAAGATTGGGGTGCTTATATTTTAATGGAGATAATCAATCCTCCATTACACAAGAATAAACTTCTTAGAAATGGAGAAGTCTTCCATGAAGACATTATTTCTGAGTTGGGAATTTTCGGTACCACAGTCTTCAATGAAAATAGCGGGGAGATATTAACCAACAAGAATGCTGGGTGGTTGTTAAGATCGAAGTTCAGTACAAGCAATGAAGGTGGTGTGGCTGCTGGATTTGGATGTGTTGATAATATTTATTTATATTAGAAGCTAGATTATATCTTAGACGATAGCAATTTTATTCATTCAATTGTACATCCTCTACTGGTGCTGTTTCCATTATTGGGTGATGTGAGAAGTTTATTCTTTGCTCATTTGTTTTCAACTCTACCCTTTTGTCTTTTAACCCCGTAAGCTGTTGCATTTCGATAGCACTGTTCTCAGCAGCTTGTTTTTCTTGTCTTTCTATATCTACTGCCCACAATGCAGCACCAAGAGTGTTTGTAAACATAAAGAACATATTAATAAATGGAAACAGCTCGAGCCATAAAGCGACAATGCCATAACCCATATATGCTGGTCGATTCAACTTGTGTATTTCACGAATGTCACTTCTCAGAAAGCCTCTAAGTCTGAAATAACGGCCGTGGGCCTTGACTCCCCTTCTAGAAGACTGGAATAATAACACAATGAAAGGGCCAGCAAATGGGATAAAGTAAATCAAACCAAATATAAACAATTTTAATAACAGAAACGGAAAAATTGAAAGATCGGAGATAGCTTTCAAATATTCAGAAACTCGTGTTCGAAATGGAAGTTTCTTGTATCTGCGTACCTTCCCCATGAGAACTACATCTTCTGAACATTCACGAACTAATACAGCATCATAGGCAACGCGTTGTATATGAGGCATTAAAGAAATCGTAACGATGAATATGGATAGCGTACTGGCTTGCAGAATCAAATTATACCACGCACCAATAACCCCTAAAGGACCCATAAGTAAAGTATAGATTAAAGCTTGTGGAGGGAAAAATATTGCAAACAGTAATGAATAAATTAGAAGGGTTAAAGTAAGTTGGGGAATTAGTATAGTAACATAAAATGGCCAAATTGCAGGATGAAGGATGAAATACACTAAACCCTGTTCAAAGTGTTAGTTGAACTTCATTTTATATATTAATGAAAGCAAAAATGAAAATTCTGCATACCTTAAATGGGTAAAAATAAGTACCTGAATTAAGTATTTCTATTATTGGGATTGTCGTTGCCATTTGTTATGTTGTTCTTGACCGTGGGAAAGCAAAAGTGATTTGTTGCAAAAAAAAAAAAAAAAGAAAAAATAGCAAAACATTCCTGGAGACTAGAATAAAATAAAAAACGAAAATTGGAAAAGAAATAGCGATTCTAGTATTTCTGACTATATATCTGCTTAGCCCTGTCAATACTGTCTAACACCAATATCGATTTTTTTGACACAAAAAGATACTACAAAAAGAAAGAAATAACCGAAAAATGTAGTTAACATCTAATATCCATTATAGAATAAAGTATTGGGTTTACTTGAGGTATAATTCAGTATATAGTGAAATGTTGGCTACTAAATCTTTACTTGAATCTCGTAAATATTTTCTCCTTTTCCTTAAATTTTTGCAAGAATTTATCAACAAACATTGAATCAAAACAAATTGTAGTATACAATCACAAACTTACAGACACCTTTCCAAATAAGAACCTAACAATCATGGCATATAACCAAGGGCAGAACAGCCCACAATTACAACACATAGTGTACAAAAAGTCAAACAACAAAGCCCGGGGCAGTTACTATCAACATAATTCTTCTGAAAAACAAGATATTTTTCACGTCAAACAAGAAGCTTGCATAGCATAGTTGGTTGTACATTGGTCCCTTGGCCCAGTTGGTTAAGGCGTGGTGCTAATAACGCCAAGATCAGCAGTTCGATCCTGCTAGGGACCATTGATTTTTTTCCTCATGCAATTACTCAAGTCTTTTTTTTTTTTTTTTATCTTTTGCAACTACATGCTATAATCTAGAAAAAAAAACATTTACATTTCAATAAATAAGTATAAAAATTACCATATAAACAACTTTAAACCGCTAATTTTGGCAAAACAAATCTCTTGAAGTCATTCACTTTAGGATCCTTTGGTGGCAAGACAACTTTGGTTTGTGGAATCATGAATTTGTTGAAATACTCATCGACCTTATTGAGACCAGCAACAGAGAATTGAGAAACCAAGGCCACATGGGAATCAGGACGCAACACAATGATAGCTCCGTTTTTCTTGTCGATTCCGTAGGTAGAATAAATATCAACATCACCTTCATGGTAGGTTTCACCAACACCAGAATACAATCTCCAGTAATCACAACGACGTTTGAAATCCAATGGATGGGTGAATTCCGGGAAATCCGATAATTCAACATCGTGTCTGTTAGACGC
Organism: Candida sanyaensis; assembly: GCA_911254575.1. Taxonomy (NCBI): domain Eukaryota; kingdom Fungi; phylum Ascomycota; class Pichiomycetes; order Serinales; family Debaryomycetaceae; genus Candida; species Candida sanyaensis. Next base: position 1,651,412 of record CAJVQF010000005.1, read on the forward strand.
ATGGATGGTGATGATATCAATTACAGAGTTATCAAATGCATTAACTGGAGTAAATTTTTGGCAAAGAAACCTGAAGAATCAAGTAATTCCTGGAATTGGTACATAGTTTCAATATTCTTTGGATTTTTCTTGACATCACCAGCAAAAATCAAAACTCTGAATCTACCGTCACTTGGAGTACGATCTGCCATGTGGATAGGACGACCATCGGCCTGGGCAATGATATTGTCACTGAAAAGTCTTCTACCAATTGGAACGTTGGAAGCCAAAGAACTAATCACCTTTCCATCTTCGTCCGAAGTTGTGGCCACATCACCTTCCTTGGACACCAACACAGAGTCCTCGTAATCAACAAAAGTACCGGAAGCAAACTTGTTACCTTCAAGATACACCTGGTGGAACTCGTCAAGATCAACCCCTTCCATGATATCGGAGTTTGGAATCACTGGTTTACCACTGAATAATCTCGACAACTTGTGATCAAAGGCAATCAAATCACGAGCAACTTTCAAACGTTCAGACTCGTAGGTAGACAAAATGTCCTGCTTAGCAAGACCTTTACAAACCAAAGCCAACTTGAATCCCAAATTGTATGTATCCTGCATGGACACATTCATTCCCTGGCCAGCCTTTGGGGAATGGGTGTGGCAGGCATCACCCGAGATGAACACTCTGTTATGGGAGCTAAACTTTGGACTGACCCTTTGACCAATTTGATAACCGGTGTACCAGTGAAGATCGGTCATTTCAAGACTGTAGGGATGGAAGATTTCCTGGGCTTGTTTGAGAATGGATTCCGGAGTGATTTTGGAACGATCAATTCTTCCCTTGGACGATCTTCTTTCTTCAACAGTACCACTAAATTCCTTTGTCTCGGTGCATGGATCTCTCTCGACTTCTTTCAATTGGATGTAGAATCTGACCAAGTCGTTTTCTCTTGGAATCACCATGACGGACCCACTTTCTCTAGAATGGATGGCACAACGGCTTCTAATGTCAGGAAAATTAGTGATTGGGACCATATCCAACACACCCCACACAAAATCGGTTTGTTCACCGTCCATATCGATTCCCAATTGTTTTCTAACCCAACTATGAGCACCATCGGATCCCAAAACATACTTTGCATGGATGAGTTCGTAGTCGTCTTCATTATCCTTGGTGATGTCCTGGTAGAATTTTTCTTGATCACCATCAAAGGCACGGAAGAGCCCATTGGCGATTTTTCCATATTGTTCTGGTCGAGCAGCATCGTTGTCCAATTTCTTGACCAACACATCAACAGCATATGCTTCTGGATTCTCGGCTTCTTTTTCGTTGATTTGAAGCGATACAGGCAATAATGGTCGTTCGACTTTGACCTTACCATCGGAGAAATGGTCAATGGAATCCTCAAACCATTTTTCAATATTTCCTTGGTGTATAACCGATTGGGTGAAACGTGAGATTCCTGGAATGGTATCTGCTACTCTGGAATTTCTGACCAATTCCCCATGTTCATCAGGTGACCAGAAACTCATTTCAATCATATGGTTTGCTATTTTCCACCCTTGGTCCAAAGTTGCGAAATCAAAACAGTTTTCACTGAAGGATTTAAAGATTTCTAAGGATCGACACTGTAACCCATCGGCTTGGCCAGCAAAGACTTCGGTGCCTCTTTTGTCGATGATTCTGAATGGAATTCCAGATCTTGCTAACCAAGTAGCACACATGAACCCTGATGGACCAGCACCAATGATTAACACGTCAGTATTTGATTCTTTAATTGCCATAGTTGTTGTTGTAACAGTTGTAACAGTTGTTGTTGTTGTTGTTGTTTGAATAACCAGGATTGAGATTGGCTGGGAATCAATGAACCTTTATATATTGTCATTTAATTACATTTCCGAATTACTGCAAACTGCTACCCCACAAAGAGGGGACGAGGAGAAGGACTAACATAAAGGAAATATGCACAAAACGTTTTAGACAAGAAATCAACCTATGATGGTTACAATCATTTCCGGAATACTTTAGAATAATTAGATAGTGACAATAAACAATAGGACAAACACGTAAATTATGAAAATCCGGAGGTGTATAGCCACCAGGAAATATCCTTGTTGAAGATTTTGTGGGGTTAGACGAGAATAACAAACCTTAAATTAGAAAACCCACTAAAAGTTAATGGCTGAACCAAAGACACGGCGTAGAATAAAAAGTCTTACCTAACATCATTCTTGACTCTAACTACCAACACATCAGTGTATATAGATAACTCATTTGGATATACGATATGGGGTTTTCGATATATAATTCCAATACACAGTAGCGAAGATGCCCCGCCCTTACATATGTGGTCATGTATCTCAGAAGAAAAATATAAAAAATATAATCTTTAGATTTCCGTTGGTTAAACTATACAATGCGGAAATAAAAAAATGGGGTTTAGAGCTTCCTATTCTTAAGTAACTCACACCAAGACTTGTAAACCTGCATTAAGAATACTTGTATATCCTCAAAGTAAATAACTCTTAGAATGTGTTTTCTTCATGTAGAAGATTTTTTTTTTTTTTTTTTTACTTTCAATGGTAAGTTCATGAGTTAATTGGTAAATTTTACTTTTCCGCATTTTGAAGTTCACCGATTGACCTAATTTAATACTACTCAGCTTTCAACCAATTAGCTTTTATAGATCAATTGGATTCAAAACGGTCCCTTGGCCCAGTTGGTTAAGGCGTGGTGCTAATAACGCCAAGATCAGCAGTTCGATCCTGCTAGGGACCATTTATTTTTTTTTGTTTTTTTTTGGTTTTGTAGTTTACTTGATCTTGTGTATTCTTGTCCAATATTTATTAATACACATACTCACACACGAACATATATTACTCACTTAATATACCTACAGTGGGCGGACAAAAGTCTCCAGCGAGAAAATTGCAAATGTAAACAAACCATTTTTTCGTTTTTTGCGCAGAGATTTTATTGGCTCCTCAAATTTTGAAATGCCATTTTTTATCGGAAATTAAATATTTTCTGTTTCCGGACTTTTACGATCCGGTATATTTTTATTTTTTAATGAATTCATTTTTTATCTTAATATACAGTACAAACAATAAAAACTATACAAACCATGTAAAGAAAGAGCCATAGGGTCAAATAATATCCATATCTACCTCTTCAGAAGAAGTGTCACCATTTCTTGTATATTTTTTTTTTTGAAAATATTTTGCAAAAAGCTTAGACGAAAAATTAAAAAACTAGATACATTTTATGATTTTACAAATTAATTTGAGTACCTTGATACTCATTTCCACCTGTGAATGGTGGTTTCGGTGTCCACACTACTCTCTTGGTCTGGTTTTACGTTATCACATTTGACCCACGCACTACCTATACATGTAATAAAATCTCTGCGCAAAAAGCGAAAAAATGGTTTGTTTACATTTGCAATTTTCTCGCTGGAGACTTTTGTCCGCCCACTGTATAAACTAATTAAAATAAAAATTCTGGTTCATTATGGATAAATCCTTTAGTTCTTAAGAAGTCAAAATATTGTCTCCAAATTTTACCACCACCTCGTTGCAAACAATCAGCATGACCAATGAGTATCATACAGTATTTAGCTCTTGTTAAAGCTACATTTAGTCTTCTTTTGTCCTTTAAGAATCCAACCTGTCCAAAATTATTTGATCTAACACAAGACATTATCATAATATCTTTTTCTCTACCTTGAAAGGCATCAACGGTAGCAATCATAATACCAGCAATAAAATTGACCGTGGCAGCTTTGGCTGATTTAGAACGTTTATCTACTAATTCTATTTCCAGTTTAATTTCTTCCAAATTGGGATTAATTATAATATCAGAAACTATCGTTGATGCAATAGCATCACGTTGACCTACGTAAGGAGTAATTATTCCAATTCTTTCTCTATCAATTCCTTTTTCTTGAATCAATGTACGTAAAACTAATTGAACATATGAAACTTCAAATAAATTCACATAAGTAAATCCTTTATGTGATTTTTTCTTGTTTGCGATAGCTGATTCAGGTGCATCACCATCAGTATCCCAAAAATATAAAGGATGGGTTATACCTAATTCGGTCCTTGATTCAGAAGTTATACCATCTTTTAATTTTCCTTCGTAGAATACTAATCTCGAAAATTCACTAATATCAGGATGCATACGATACTGAGTATCCAACATCAATGACTTATTGCTTGACCCATTAACTAAGATTCTCTCAAACATTGACATTGATAAACTTGAAATTTCTGACATACAACTTAATTGTTTATCATCGCCAACAATAATAGCTCTTTCAACCCCTGGTAATGCCAAGGGAATTAAAGTTGATGGTTCTGAGGATTGAGTAGCTTCATCAAGAATAACAACTGGAACACTAGGTAAACTTCTAATTTGTCCACCACCAGCAACGGTAGTTGTAACAAGAATAACTTTACGGCTGCTAACTATTTGCATCGATATTTTTTTACGATCGTTACAAAATGACTGAAACTCGCATTTAGTGATATCTGCAACATCATTATTACGCAATTTTCTGGAAATGCGTTTTAATGGAACTGGTAATTTATCATATACTCTATGATGTAAACAAATACTTGCTAATGGATGATTTTCATCATATTCGGCAAGCTTTTGTGTGGCAGGAATTCTTATGATGTCTTCAGAATGTTCTTTCATTAATCTTTCAGCTAAATTATCTACAGCAACATTAGAAGCCGCCGTTACTAAAATGGGGCACTGACGGGTTTTTAATAATTGTAATACAATTTCATAAATTGCTGAAGTTTTACCGGTTCCTGGTGGTCCTTGCAAAATTGTAATTGGATTGGTTAAAGCAGTTGTAACGGCACTTGCTTGAGAGTCATTTAATTTTGAATTTTTAAATCCAAACGACTTGCCATAATTAATATTCATTTTAAATGAATACAGGCCCAATATAATATCTTTCAATAATGTGTTATCATTCTCAAACATTCTCATAGCATTTAACATTCTTGTTACTTGCACTGAAGCTGGGAAAAACATCAATGCACCATTTGGTTGATTTTTTGGTAATGGATGATTAATCCAATGATAAAGTTTAATTTTCAAGCAAATGGTGCTATCTTTAATAGAACTATCACTAGAGGATCTACCACTGGAATTTTCAGATTCATCATCTGATAAACTAACATTGATAATATAACCCACCCATGGTTGTCTTTGATTATCAAATAAAAAAATAGCTTGATCACTAATAAACGGATTATTAACTAAGTGTTTCATATTTTTGTTCAGTATGTTTTCCAATAATTTAGAATCGCCTCTTAATATGATATCAAATTTTGTACGTTTAGTATTTTGATCTTCACTCCATTTAATTTGAAACTGGTGTTGATCTGTAATAAGATATTTATTATCAATCATATCTTGTAAAAAGATTAATTTTGTAAAATGACGAAAATACCCTAATAACGAAGAGAATTTCAATTTTGGTTTTGTATCTGGATGAAGTTTTTGTTTACAAGACTCCACAATTCGATCATTAATATCATCGTTATCTTGAAAATTTTTCAAAATGTTCAGGTTGTTTCTTCTTTTTCCTTCGCCTTTAAATTTTGACTTGCTCTCAGACTTGCTTAAAATTCTCAAACTGTTTGGTTGAGGATCCCCTGCATCATTGGAAGAGCAACCTATCAGCAATTCATTGAAGACGACATCAAGATTTTCATTGTCTTCTTTATCTTTTGTTGACGAAATTGACTTATTTGGTTGTTCAGCGGCATGTCCACTACGAATATGTGCAACAAGCTGATCGGATGTATCAAATGCTATCCAGCATACGGCGCATTTCAAACCCATAATTAGTATAAAGTGTGATGATATATTTATGAGAATCATAAAAACTTATTGTATCTTTTGTTACAAATCAAAGAATATTTATAATAGCTTCAAAACTGATGTGGAAAAGGGATGTGTGGTAAATAACTAGTAAGGGAGTGAATTAAAGACAAAAATGCAAATTCTTATCTATAGTTTTATTTTTTTTTTTTTTTGTTTTTTGCAACTTTATTTTTTTTTTCTTTAATTTGGTGTTTATCCCATGGATTTTCACAAGAACAAGGCAAACTCTAAGTTTATATTTCAAAGGAGCCACAGAAATAATGTTTATATATCACAACAAATACCAAGCAACTCAAAAACTTTGTTCATGAGATCCCATCAAGTGTAATTTCTCCCTTGTTGATAACCTTCAACAAAAGAAAAAAGAGAATAAAACATTCTGGACACTGTGGTCAACTTTAAATTGTCTACTCTTGTGAAGTCTTCTTTGTTTTTGCAACTTAAATTTCAATTCAATTCTAAGAATCCGCGGATCGACCCAACTCAGCAAGCTAAATCATTTAACCGGGTTAATTCAGTAGCTCAGTTGAATTTACAACGGTCCCTTGGCCCAGTTGGTTAAGGCGTGGTGCTAATAACGCCAAGATCAGCAGTTCGATCCTGCTAGGGACCATTTTTTTTTTATTTTTTTTTGATTGATTGTAAAACAATGTAACATAATAGAGTGTTACTTATAAAAACTTTATCCTTCATAATGTTAGTTGATCTGTAAGAGGAATGAATTCTAGCAGCATTGATTGTATTAGTGTTAGACTTTATAATTTGATATTTTGGTTTTATTTTTATTTCATCCACGTGTATTTCACTAAAATATTATGATAAGACTAAAAGTATAATGCACAAATTTTAGTCAGAGTTGACGTACTGTATCATTATACAATTGACTATTAGCAAATTGCTAATACATTTACATTGACATGGATTATTCTGAATTACACCAACAGAGGTTATTCTCAATTACACTAACAGTGGTTGATTACATTGTAAAATTTCTGAAAAAATTCTTTAAGACACACACACGTCTCATGTGATTAGAGCTAGTTTATACTTCATATATGATAAAGCAAACCCTATTGTTAGCCCCTAGTGGTCAATCTATTAGTGTTGGTTACTATATCACACTTCCCTGGTTTTGGTTAAATAGTGATTTTATTAGTGCTTGTTGATGAGGGTCAAAATCACCAAAAAAAAAAAAAAAAAAAAAAAAAAAATTCTACAAAAAGAAAAATTTCCAGAGCTTCATCTCATCACCATTACCATCTCATATAATATCACACATCAATAATGGGTAAACATAGAAGAAATAAAAGAAATCAAAAGGCTAGACATAATCCAGTATCTAATCCCGAATTAGCTAATGAAGTAAGTGGAAATTCAAGCAAATCCAAGATTTTACCCCTTCTTACAAAATTAAAATCAGCAGCACCAAATGATAAATCCATGGCTATTGGAGTTATTAATGTATTAGCTGAAGATCAACGTATGAGAGAAATGTTATTAAAAGAAGATGTTATATCAATAGTTATGGAAACTTGTTTAAATGATTCCAATGATGAAATTGTTGTTGAAGCCTTTGGATTATTGAGAAATTTAGTAGTCGAAGAAGGATATGAAGTTGCTAGATTTATTTGGGAAAATAATATTTGGACCACAATTGAAAATGCATTAGAAAAGATAAATAAGTCATTTAATTTTTTGATTGAAAATGGAGTTGAAAAAGAAAAAGATAAATCTAAAGTTCAATTATTGTTTGATTTTTCAGAAAATATATTTGCATTGTTGATTATGTTGATAACTTCAGATGAAGAAATATTTGAGGCTATATTTAATAAAATTGATCCAATTGTTGAGTTTATATTAAAAATTATTGATAATCATGTTGATGGGAAATTAAAAGTTTCATCAGGATTACTTAATGCATTGTTGGAATTTAATTATCAATTATCAACTGAATCAATTTCATTTGTTGAGAAAATACATGGTTTCAACTGGGAAAAAGTATCAAATTTCTTGGTTGCCAATAATGATACTGTGACACCAGCAGCTAGAATATATTATAATGGGATTTATTTTTCACTTGTGGAGATTGTTTTACAACCAGCAGATCAATTGAAAAAGGAAGAATTAATGAGAGATGTATTAACTAAAGTCATACAAGCAATTAAAGAAGGTGGAGAAGAAAATGTTGGGTTTGAAGTAGGATGTGATATTATTGCTACTATATGTGAATATTTGGCTACCAATGAAACTAATCCAGAAGAACCAGCCAAGTTGACCAACGAAACTTTACAATTAATTGAACAAATTGGAAATGAATTAACTGAAAAGAATGAAATACAATCAGTATCAGCTGCATTGAATAATCTTAACGTGGTACTTGAAATTTGTAAGTAGGATATATACACGTACAAGCAAAGATACTCATTTCAGCTAAGAAGAGATATGTTGTTACTTGAGATTATCTAATAATAGAAATGTTGCATAATAAACCTGACAAAATATAGTTTTTTCACTTAAAGTGTGAATTTTGCAGTTTTAGGAAAGAGAATTCACAAAAATCATGAATTCTAGATCCTTTTATGCAAAATTAAACGTAAGACTTTCTCTCACTCCTAAGATGAACAAAGAGAATCAGGATTGATTGTGATTGGGTTAGGATTTCATTCAAGTTCAAACGTCATATTACATTGGTTAGCTAATGTAATAAAACTTTAGAATTTTGGAAATGGAGAGAATTTGTTGGTAATTCTTTATACTCCTATTATGATGATTATTACAAGCTATAGGTAAAGTATTATTCCATTCGTTTCAATACCAGGAATAATACAATTCATTTTCTGGGTCACGTTGAATCCATGTGGTTCCGAAAGTAGTTAAAATTCCAATTTTTTTTATTCATTTCTGTATATTTGCGTACTGTATACTACCTACAGTACACCAGTCGTAGTTGCGAACGTTTCCTCTCCTTTCGGCACGGGAAATGAATAAAAAATTTTTATTTCTTGATGCAGAGTAACAGGGGTAAGACGTGTATAACTCAATAAATTGGTCTTCTTATTCAATGTATACATATGAACAAAAAAAAGTCAAGAATTTGGGATTAACAATTAATGGTTGACAAAAAAATTCAACTGCTTTGATTGCTAGTAAGGTGATTATAGGAGTTCATATATAAGAAGTATCTAAAATTAGAACAAACTTGCCACCAATAAGCAAATAGAAAGTTGGAATTTTTTTATTGCTTGCATTTGGATAAAGCCTTTATCGGTTACATCTCTTTACAACGACAGCGCCTTGCATAAAAAATAAAAAAAGTAAAAAGAAGGGATTAACCGACATACCCTTCTTCTTCTTCTTCTTCTTCTTTTTACCCATACATAAACGACAAATTATTGGCGATAATTGCACATATGTAAGGCTACTTCTTTGCGTGCCTTATTGCCCCGGCCATATGATCATACATGTAAGAATAATTTATTTGTCTCTCTCCAAGTTTTGATTCTTATCTTTAAAAATAACAATATGGTGAAGGGGTGAAAGGAGAGATAATGGAAACCTGTAGCCACATGGTGCTGGCTTAAAGTATTCGAAACAAGAGTATATTAACAATAAATATTTAGGGAGGTCATTAATATAATCTTTTTCACCGAGCTAATAACTGGCCATATTCTAACGATAATTATAGACACAAGAAGAGAGTGACAAAATTTCTCAATAAACTCCAACAAAATTTATAAAATTTTCATTTGTACATGCAGGTAAAACCTATCTGTACCCCTATAAAGCTAAATAATAATAATAATAATAATAATAATAATAATAATAATAATAATAATAATAATAATAATAATAATAATAATAATAATAATAATAATAATAATAACAAAAAGCTAATCATCACATACAAAAGAAATCAAAATTAAAGAATTCACCCAAATATAATATGGTAATTTTATGTTAAGAACAAAACCTGGAATAATTGTTATTAGTACAGTATGTGACTTATCCAATGAATATGAACATTCTTCCTCTTAATTTCAGTGAACATGTATTCATTTACTAAATAACATGATTTTTTTTTGGTCATGTACGTTATTAAATTAGCAGAATAAAAAGGGTTTCCCTTTGGTATTGTCTAAAAAAAAAAAAACACATACACACACACACTATTACAAAAGTATTGAATTTGTTCTATTTTTAATATTAATAAATAAATGATATTGTGAATAAATTGGTTGCTCTTAATGTGTTACAATTTGCTGCTATGTAGGTATTATGAGCCTTGTTAGAATCTTCAGTGTCTCTTTTTATTTCCCCCTAAATTATGGTCAAAATTATTTCCTTCTCTTCTTTCTGTCAAAGTTCAAATTTCTTATTTGGTCAGATGTCAATTAGGTTACTTAACTCCACATAAGTTAAAACCTTTATGGTGAATTTCTTTCATGTGTCTCAGAATCCAGAATGAAAAAAAGGGGGTCCTTTACTCCTTTCAATGAGATCCTTCGGGAACCTGTAGAATTCAATCTGGTGATCTTTTTTTTTTTTTTTTTGCAATCTTGTCAAAATTTTTTAACAGTTACAGAATTTTTTTTTCAATTAAATATACAATTATACACGACCAATAATTATCCACAAAATCAAAAAAGGGTAAAATTATTTAATACAATTTGCAGCAAATTTGATTTAACACAAAAATTAAGAAATTGTTTTTTTTTTGGCCCCTTTCAATATTGCAAAAAAATTTTATCCAGATTCCTTCTAAAATTAGATAAGGCAGTAAACAATATACAATTTTTGCTATGAAACCTGAATGACTATTAAAAAAATTTTTTCTTTTTATTTTTTTTTTTTTTCAATATAAAAAGATCATTAAAATTCCAACTTTTTACTTGAAATGAATTTTATCTTTTGCTTCATCAAAAAGAAATACAATTAAAAGTATCTACTTAATTTATCATTCGCTATGAGATTATCTACTTCATTCGTTACTGCTGCTACTGCTGCTTTATGTTTTTTGTCATCGGGTGTTAATGCCTCGTATTATGGAAACACTACAACTGTTGCTATAACAACAACAGATTTTGTAACAACCTGTCCATATCCAACTACATTTACTGTTAGTACTTGTACTAATCATGTTTGTGCTCCTTCAGTAGTTACCGTTACTAGTGCTACTACTTTAACTATTACTGGTGAAGTTATTTGTCCTACTGCTGTTGTTCAATCATCATCATCATCTGGCTCTGAAGAAACCTCATCTTCTGGTTCTGAAGGTGTTGTTGTTACTACTGATATTACTGTTACTGATTATACTACTTATTGCCCATACGCCACAACAATCACCGTTACGACTTGTGAAAATCATAAATGTGGGCCAAAAACCATCCCTGTTGAAACAGCAACAACAATTACTGTTACTGGTGAAGTTATTTGTCCAACCACCGTTACCACCAGTTCTGCTACTACTGCTGAAGGTTCTAAAGTTGGAGTGATAACTACTCAAACTACAGTTACTGACTATACTACTTATTGTCCATATCCAACTACATTGACTGTTTCTACTTGTAATGAAAAGAAAGAATGCCAACCTACTACTGTTGTTGTTACTACTGCTACTAGTATTACAATTACTGGTACCGTTGTTTGTCCAACTACTGAAGAATCAACAATTACCACTACCACTGCTGAACAATCACCTGTTGTTGAAACCACCAGTAAAGTAATTACTACACAATATACCACCACTGATTATACTACTTATTGTCCATCTCCAACAACAATTATTATTTCAACTTGTTCAGAAGATAAATGTCATCCAACAACAATTGAAGTAACAACTCCAACCACTATTAGTGTTCCTGGTACTGTTGTTTGTCCAACCACTGAATCAACCATTCTTATTACAACCACCGCTACCGCTTCTGAAGTTGCTGAAACTCCAATTGTTTCAACTTCAAATTCTATAATTACTATTAAAGAAACCGTTACTGGATATACTACTTATTGTCCAGAATCAACCACTTTGGTGATAACTACATGTGAAGCTGAGTCATGTGCTCCACATACTATTTCTGCATCAGCTGGTGAAACTGTAAGTGTTACTGGACAAGTTGTTTATCCATCTACTACAACAACCGAAGTTCCAGTGACTATTACTCCTGTTGCTCAAACTTCAACTCCAGTTGTTATTCAATCTTCAACTTCGGGTGCTGAATCTTCAGCTGAAGCCGTTGAATCTTCAACTCTTAAGGTTAGCACAGTTAGTGGGACTACTGTTGCTGCTGAATCTTATACTCCTGTTGTTTCAGTTGCTGGAGGTGTTGAATCTCCTAAATTTTCTTCAACTTCAATTTTGGGAATTTTTGCAATTATACTTAGTGCTATTTTCTAATCCAAATAGAAAATAATAATAATAATATTAAAAAAAAAAAACATTATAAATAATACTTTATATTTTGGTTTATTTTAACAAGGGATTTTCGTACACTTCGGTTTATTCAATCGAATAATTATTTTTTTTTTTTTTTTTTGACATTTCTTTATTAGGGGTATACACTTTATATTTTTCGGTTATAAATAAAATAAATTTGCACCATCTTGACGTTGTTGTTTTACTTGTTTTTTTCTGTAATGTAGAATGTTTACCAATGAGCAAAATAATGATAATTTTACTAATGGTGTACTTTAATAATGGTGTAGTTTGATATTTAGGGGCAAGGTTGAGTCATTTCATGAGTGAAGTCGTTGTAGAAGCCAATTTTACATAAATTTGGGGACTTCACCAAACGGTCGTGCTCTAACCTCAAATGTCCCTACTGGTCGTGTCTTTACGAAACAAATTTATACACAATAACTTTTTTTCTTTTTTTATATACTTTGTATTTATTCAGTCCATAAAGTTGAAACTGATGGCCATACACGTTTATATAAACTCATAGCAACAACATCTTGGGAAGTTAATTTACCATCAAAATTAGCTTTAAAATAACCATGAGTACCAAGACTTTCTTTAATAAACCCAGTTCTACCAGATTTAGTAAATAATGTAATTGATTTAAAATAATTAATATCATGAGGATTGAAAAACATATAACGTACAGTAACAACTCTTTTATGAATTTTAACCGGATGACCGGTTAATACTGCTCTTTTAGCAACTATTCTTGTGAAATCTGAACCTAAGAATGAACCTTTACCAATAAATTCAATTGATCCTGGAACTTCACCTGGTTTAAAAAATAATGCTGGTGAGTTAGTAAATAATACGGGTGTGATAGCAGTGGCAATTAATGTATTTCCTAAATGAGCGAAATTTTCCATTTTATGAACATTATTTGCATTATTTGAAGCTTGGTTAAATAATGGTTGAATTATTTGTCTTCTTGGTCCATATTGAACAATTATTTGATCATTATTTGGAATTGGTTTTTCATAATCTTCCCAACTTTCAAATGAGAAATTACAAACTGCTAATTTATGTTCATGTTCTAATAATTCATAAATTGTAAATGGTAAAACTTTAGGATTAATTTTTTCAAGTATAAAAGCTGGTGCTTTAATAAATAATCTAACTTTATTACCAGCGGTAATTTCAGCTTGTTTAATAAAATCTTTACATAATTTATTCTTTGTTGCTTTATAATTGGAAATTTTTAATAATTTATTCAATATTGATGGTGCTTCAGGATCATATTCATCATAATCCCAATCACAATTACCCAAAGACTTAACCCCTCTATAACCATGTAAACGTTCTTTACCTGATTCATTTGGATTTAATTCAATTTCATCAGGAAATTCTAAATCATCTTTTTCTAAGGATCTAAATTCTTGTAATTGTCTTTCTTCTTCTTCTGGTGATAAATCAATATGCATTTCTGAAGCTGCATATTCAGTTCCCGCATCTTCATTATTTTCTTCAACAATAATATCTTCTTCTTGAATATAATCATTAGTGATTGTTTCACCCCCAATTACTTGTTCTTCTAAATCAGAATCATTTTCATCCAATACATCATCAACAAACCATCTTCCTTGATATTCAGAAGTTCCTTTAGGTACTAATTTCTTAATTGGTTTTTTATTATTATCCTCATCATCGAAATAAATTTTACCTTCTGATCTAACACCCAAGTCATTATTATCCCAAATATCTTCTCCATTATCTTCAATATCTTCCATATCAATTTCTTCAGGATTTAATTCATCTAAAGTTTCTTGATTTTCATTAGGTATAAAAACCTGTTGTATATCATTATTATCATCAATATCAATATCCCCTTTATTATTATTTTTAATATTTTTCATGTTAATTTTTTCCATTTTATCTAATTGAAAATCGCCAAATCCTGGAATATGAACTAATCTATTAACATTAAATCCAGCACCTCTAATGGTACCTTCAACAATAATATGTTCATCATTATGGGACACTGAATCAGCAATTAACCAACCTCTTGAATCTCTCCAAGTAATCAGTTGTGGAAATTTTTGACAAATATTTCGTAAACAATTGGCATTATCTGAATCATTTTCTAATGAATATAATTTTTCACCATCAGCTGGGAAAAAATGTTTAAAATAAGATTGTAAAGATTGTTTAATATCTAATTGTAAATTACGTTTTGGATATGCTGATACAATATTTGGCAAAACTCCAATTGTTGTAGAAATACCTTGTTCAATTAATGCTCTTAATATAGTTTCACCATAACTTGATTCAATTTCTTTTGTTGCTGATATTCCAAATATAACAAAATCAGATATTTTGGCAGCATCTAAAATATTTAACATGTTATCTTGATTAGGAATAATTACTTTAAGATTACTTTTAAATCTCCCAATATTAATATTTGTAACTGATGGATATTCAAATTTAAAGTCATTATTATCTTGATTGAATAATTTTTCAGCAATTAAAACTGGAGAAATATCATTAGTTAATGAAATAATAGTAATAATCTTTTCAGCTCCTGAATTCCCATCAAATAATTTTCTAGTTATTTTGCTTTCTAATATTTTATTATCTCTTTGTTGTTTAGATAAATTCTTTCTTTCTAATTTTGAAACAACCTTATTTTTAGATCCAGATTGATTAGATGATTTTTCAACTTTACCCTTAATTCTTGCCTTTAATTGCCCCTTAGTTGCATGTTTGGACTTGAATGGTTTGTGATCATGTTTCAATGTATTTCTATGAGACATGATTCAAAACTTATGGAATAACTATTACTATGGTGAATGATCTAAACGTTAATGATATGAGCCTAAATAAATTTTTTGGTGATTATGCGATGAGGTGAAACAAGAGTAAAAATACAACTACTCACAGAATATTATCACGTGTGTACACTTAGGGCTCCAAAGCCCTAATCACGTGGAATAAAAGTGATTAAAATAATATTTTTGTTTTCTCGGTTTATGTGCACAACTTTCTATGCGATTTGTACTATGGAAAAAGAAAAAACGTCCCACCGGTGCGTGTGCACTACGCCCATACACACACTACCGGACGCACTCACGCACACACTGTGGACTCTCACTGTCTCTCATACACTCACACACACACAGACACTGTAGCGCGAAACGAGTTACTGTAGGCAAAGTGAAAAAAAAAATCAAAAAAAAAATTCAGCCAAAGTGAAGGATTGTTATATTTACCATATACACAACGTTAAATTAGTATGTGACCAACCATATTGGAAGAGACATATGATATCATTAGAGATTATTGTTAGTGGATGTTAGAAAGTTTAATCATATGAATTAGTTTAAAGATTAGAGATATTCAGTCAAGAAATGGGGATGAATGAAAAATTTTTAGTTAATGGCAAGAAAATAAAGTAGAAGAAGAAGAAGAAGAAGTAATGTACGGAAATTATTGGATTATCAAGAATAAGATGTATACAAGATAGAGTATCACGAAATAATGAAAGTTTAAGGATTTATGATTTATACAAAGATTAAACAAAATGATATCAACTAGTCTTCCATATTCCATCAGAGAATATTATAAATACTAACATAATTGTTTTTTTTAGGATTCAAATTAAATCAAGATGGCTCACGAAAACGTTTGGTTCTCCCACCCAAGAAACTTTGGTAAAGGTTCAAGACAATGTAGACATTGTTCTTCTCACTCTGGTTTGATCAGAAAATACGGTTTGGACTTGTGTCGTCAATGTTTCAGAGAAAAAGCTACTGATATTGGTTTCAACAAATACAGATAAATCAATTCAAGTATGATGAATAAAGAAACATTCAATTTGTAAATTATTAAGATGACAAGGGGTAATGCATATACTTGTGTGTGTTTGAATGAATGAATTTCATTTGGTATAATAATTATTATTATCATTATATTAAAGATGAACTGAATAAACAAACAAGAACTTAGTCAAGAATCATATAGTATATTAATATATATAAAGTATAAAAATATTATATTTTTTTGATCACATATAAATTTATACTAGATTGTAGTAATATTAGTTGTAGATTGAAACACATATATTGCTCTAGATATGATTATGTTAAACAATAATAGATAAACATATAACGGTCAAAATAATAACGACAGGTCATATACATGTATGTATAAAGAGTAATACTGATGGTGCTAAATAATTGTACCCCCTATTAATAAATCGACATTCAAAATTCATTGTAAATAAAAATTTCAAACTTCCTATTAGGGATTTTTTTAGAGTTTTTATCTTGGGAAAATTAATAAATACATTTATTTTAGATAAATGGCAACGAGTATAACTTGACTATTTTACATTATCTCGTCGTGGCAAATATTCCCGTATACTTTTTGATTAAAGAAAAAAGAAAAGAAAGGGTAAAAAACATTGAAAAAAATTTCATTGCGATGAAGATTTGTATTTATAGTAAAAATAATAAAAAAAAAAAAGGGCGTGTACTAAAACCCACTGTACATTTCTCTTTAGCCCTAAAAAAAAAAAAGTCCTTAGTGTACACAAGTGCAAATAAATAAATATATTAATAATAATAACAAATTATAGAAATTAAATAAATAAGAGACAAGAGTCACAATGAAGTTTATGAGCATCATCATGTCAGTAGTAATTGATATTGATCAATGTCCATACGTAAAAGTAGTAGCGAGCGTAATAATCCAATCATTGTAACAAAACTAGCCAATCCAACTGGAACAACAGCAAATACAACAATATTATAGATATCAAAAAATCTGGCCGTTTTCCGTATACCTTTCCTTGAAGATATTTCTAGATTTGAAGTGACAAAATTTTGAACAATATAAACAAAAGTTAAAAAGCAACTAATTAATAACCAAATATGTAATCCATATTTTTGTCCACTATCAGAAAATGCGCCCACCAAAAATAATTCTATAGTAATTATAATGGTCAGCATTGATAAGACTCGAACAATTGCTGCCGATGTCAGATACGTTACAATCCAACGTACTAATAAAGAATCCAAGATTGAATAGGATAAATAAGCACTAACAATACACCAAATCCCCGTCAAAAAATATTCACAACCTCGAGGCGAATTATCCAATATATCAATATTATGTTCATTATAATAAGTTAATTTCCAAGATTGAACTAATCCAATAACAGGAGGAATTAATGAAACATCACGACAAAATGCCAATAAAAAATGTTGTCTTGCATTAAGGAATTTTAATCCCAATTGTTTAATTGAAGTTCTTTTCATCATCATATTAACTCTTGTTGAAGAGGATGGAATAATCAGATTATTAAGGGTACTTTCATTGGAAGAATTTGATTCCGTCATATGAACTGCTTGTGGCATGGGTAATGAAGGAATTGGAGTATATAACTGAGAAGGACGAGCAAGATCATCGATTGGTGTATGTGATCCTTGATTATGCATTCTTTGGGATGCTTCATATGAAGGTACGACTTCATATGGATCAAATGTAGGAGTGGTCTCGTTATTATCTACTGAATTTGACGATGTGAATGGAGTAGCAGATGGAACGGATGTGGTGGCAGAAGTAGTGCCTATGGTTGCTGTTGTAGCTCCCGATTGAGACGAAGGTGATTGTTGAGACAGTTGTGCGCCATTAGAGTTACTAGTGCATGTTGTCCCACCAGTTGGTATTGATGATGTCTCAGTATAATCTTCATCTATTTGATGACACTCTAATGTGTTTGTGAAACGTGACCTTAGTAAACTTGGAATCATTTAGCAATAAATTATACAATATCGTTGTTCTCTTCTGATTATTTCACTGGAAGTTTGATGATACGAAAAAAAAAAAATAAAAATAAAGGAAGAAGTCTGATTAATCAATAATTTAAAAGAATCTTAGATTAATTTTTTTTTTTTTTTGTTTTGCTAAATTTCCAATTGTGGTTGTTTTATATAAAAATCCTCCCTTAAAATTCCTATCTATTATATTTATGGTGTGTGTGTGTGTGTGTGTATATGTGTCTGTGTGTGTGTAATTAAGATATATTTTTTTTTTCCCTTTTTTTTTTTTTTTTTTTTTTTTTTTTCCCTGTTGCCATTTCAAAAGATAAAATTTAAAATTTTTGGTTGTCTGATGTGTGCAGGGAAGGACAGGAATAAAAAAGAGAATGGCTGTACATTTTTGATATAAGTCACGTGTTCAACTTATCTATTTCACACCTCCTTGCTATATAAATTGTACAGCAATCAATAAACAATAAAGATAAACTTATCAGGCTTAACTTTAAATTATTGTTTAGATTAATCACGTGGTTACTCTTTCCGAGATTTTCCTCTTTGATAGATTTTTCATTATCAAACAAACGTTTGTTAGAAGTTATGCTTATCAACACAATCAATTATCTACAATGGGGACGCCTCAGTTTCTCTCTCTCTCTCTCCCCTTACTTTACTACCAGCATCCAAGAGATATATAACAATTATAATCACATAGAATAATAACTAGAAAACAGGGTATGGTAAATATATATTATTATGAAATTATTATAAGTTAAATATAAGACTTCATGAAATCTCAAAGATTGAGTCAAAAAAAAAAGTAACTATGCAAAAATAATTTTTCAACAGAAGAATCACAACACTTAGATGGCTTCCAATTGTTGAGAAATTTCATCCAATTCAGCCTTAGCAGCATTGTAAGTTTCAGTCAATTCTTCGAATTTCTTTTCCCATTCTTCTTTTTCATTTTCTAAAGAAGCAACTTTTCTTTCCAATTGTTCAGCTTTAATATCAGTTTCTCTTAATTTGTCAGTGGTTTCCTTCAAATTTTTATCAGCTTCTTCCAATTCTTCTTCCAAAACTTGATTCTTCTTGGTGTAGTTGTCATTAGAAGTTTTCAAAGAATGAGATTCATCAGCAGTTTGTTTGATTTCATTCAATGAAGTTTCCAATTTTTCAACTTCTTCTTCTAAAACTTGATTCTTTCTAGTTAAAGCTTGAATTTGGTTGTCTTTTTCCAAGTTTTCTTGTTCTAATTCCTTGATTCTATCACCCAATTCATCAGATTTTTCTTGCCATTTTTCAGCATCTAATTTCAAACTGTTGATTTTCTAAATAAAGTGTTAGTAAGAAAATAATAAAAAAAAAAAAAATGAACAAATTTATTATCACTCTCAGTCTCTGTGTGAGTTGTTAATTATCTTTTTTTTTTCTTCTCCCTCTTGATATTGTTGTATTCAAGGACACCCGCAACAAGACGAACTTGTTACACGTCACTCAAATAAATATAGGGGTTATTCAATTGCCTAATGCCATATTCTTAATGTAAACTCTAATTGATTTCATTGGCCAATGATACCCCAACAATACCCCAATGGTTGTTCAATTCAACGTTTCTCACCCACCAAACCTTTTTTTTTTTTCAACAAATTTTGATCTTGATTTATATATTGACCTCCTTCCTCCTCCCTCCTTTTTCTCTATCCATAATAAAATAACAACATTGAAGACTGATGGTTAATTGATTGATAACATACTTCCTTAAGCTTATCCATGATGAATTAATTAATATATATATAACAAACTGGTTTTGTCTTTTAATATAAAATGTATTAAAAAAAAAAAAGGAGAAGGAAGAAAAAGAGTGAACTAATAGAAAAAAAAAATTAAATGGTAACAACTCAATTGTGAGAAATTAAACGACTGGAGGGCGAACATTTTTTTTTTTTTTTTCTTAAAATTTTACAGCCGGGGAGAAAGACAATAGTGTTTGCCAAAAATCAAAACAAGACTGCCAAAATTCCGCACAAATTCTTTTGTCGCGAGCCTGGAAATAAATAAACAACAACAATGAAAAAAAAAAAAAAATTGTAAATAACAGATCAATTTCGTGTATGCACTAAGTTTTCAACCAAAGAGTTTATGAAAAAAAAAAAAGGACCTCAACAAGAGTCAATAGATATGCCCCATGCCATCGGGACAAAAATCATTAATGATAGAGTACTTTAAATTGTTCACAGGTAAAAAAAAAAAGAGTCACCACGGTTTGGTCGTCCTCCATCCCCTCCTTGGGTTGTAAAGTGACCAGCAAAACAAAAACAAAAAAATTTCTCGTGTATTTTTTTTTTTAGCTCTTTGTTTTCGATTGCGCCCAGTTGTGCCTAAGAAACTAATCCCTTTTAGGAATAAATGCGGCGCATGGTGAATTTCTTCTTAAAGTAATAAACATGCACCATCGCTATTGATCAATTGGGTAGAAAGAATCATTGAAAAATTATCGCAACTAAAACTAATAAATAAAGCTGTCTTGAAAAATGATAATGATGAGAGTTCAGTATTACAACAATATGGTATTTGTAGCCATAATTTAGTGGTCGTGTACTTGCGCTAGAATTATCTGACGCGTAAAATAAGCAATTTTCTAACAAATCTTGACTAACACAAAAGACTTTAAAGAAACACCATTCTTTGTAATCAATTTGACCCTGAAGTTAATTACCGTTCAATGGTTATCGACAACCAATTCGAGAATTCAAATTAAAGAAAGAACAAACTCCACCATGTCATCAAATTCAAGATTTAAAGAAGTGTTTGACACACTCTCTAATTCGTTTAGTATTTCATCCGAAGATATCGATGATGTTTTAAAGGAACAACTTCCCCAGATGCCTCAACATGTTGAGGAATGGATACTGAATAGTGCCAAAGATATAGCAACAATGGTTGCTTTAACCAAAGACTACCATTTTCTGGTGCATGATAATTTTCATCCGTTAATCAAGGATTTTCTAAAACTTCCAGAAATTGAATCTTTGTTGGTTGATGCACATCCAATGTATTTAGCATTACTTTTACATCCTGAGATAGATCCAATATTCAATTCCAGGATATTTGATGATGAATTTCTTTTGAAGAATTTTAATCAAGATGAATTTGATGCTTTTAATAAATCAAAAGAGAAAAAGAAAAAGAAAAAGAAACTGAAAAAGAATCAAGGGTTTGAATTTGTCTTTGAAGATGTAACCAACTTTCAAATATCCACTAAATAACCCGAAAAGAAACCCATTGACGACGAGATTCCACCATTATCAGTCCAATTATTTGATGAAGATATTAATGCAAATACAAGGATCATGAAGTTCTTTTTGACTCATGCATTGCCGGATGATTTACGAGCAAAATCTGTGGAATATGTATTTAACCAAACAGAACTTGAATCATTTATAAGAGAAACTTCCAAATTCGTTAATTGGAACAAACATCAGATGGCACCTTATATTTATTTTAACTGTGACCGTGGGAAATCTTATCATGAAGTCATCAAATCAACTAAAAAAGTCGACTGTAAATCTCAAATTAGTGTAAAAATGTTAGACGGTAACAAGTTCAAAGTCGTATACAACTTTCACCATAACCATAGTTACATTGATAGAATAGATAAGCGCAAAGAAGTTTTAAGAATTGATGGTAAAAGATGGTTAAAGAAGATGGCTCTTGAAGGTAGATCATATCCAGATGTTTGTAAGATGAAGGAGAAGATAAATTTTGGAACTGATATTATTGGTTTAGATCAAAATAAAAAGATTGATCGTAATTATTATAGGAGAATAAAGAATAGGGTTCATCTGATGATTGGAAATTTTAGTTCTGATTTATTTATAGCATTGCAGGCATATGAAGAAAATTTCAACAAATCTGGATTTGCTTTGTTTAAACCAAATGTCTTAAATATTAAAAATGGAGGAAATAATCAAAATTGTATTGAAGAAAATGAAGATGACATTCAATGTGATGACAACAATGAAGATATGAAGATTCCATGGTATTTTGCTTTTTCTACACAATATATGATTGACAATTTAACAGCCAATCATAGAACTGTTTATCTTAACTCAACTCATAAATTTGGTAAAGGGTTCTTTCGAGGGTCCAAAAATGAAGAATTGTATTTATATACTATTCTTGCCATAAATGATAATATAACCAATGAAGGAACTCCTTTGGTTTTCTTGTTAACAAACTCACAAAGCTCAAAAGTCCTAGGCGATTTTCTTAAAATGATAAAGACCAAGTTTAACTTTATACCAACTAATTTTTGTATTGACTGTGCCCATTCAGAAGCCAAGGCCATCAGATATGTCTATCCCGATCAGAAACAAACCAAACTAGTCTATTGTTTTAGTCATTTATTGCAAAGTTTACGAGTAATAACTAAAAGTCTTATTACTTTATCAAAATATGGTGCAAACAATGAATTATGACTAAAAAAAGGTTTGATTAATCAATGTGAATTTGATGAATTAAATACAAGAAACATTGATTCCAGAACTCATTATAAAAATTTTGTTAAAGACATGACTATTCCAATAGATAAACTTGAATTAGAACTGTTCATTAATTCTTTGGGTGATTTTGAATTCAGTGATACAAGAGATGAATCTAATAATTTAGTTGGTGAATTTATTGATATTGATAAAAGTATATCTATTCAAGATGAATTTCCGATTGAACCCGAGATTGTTAATAAAGATAGTCTATTTGTTGATTCAGATGAAGATGAAATTGTCTTACGTAATAATCGAAAGCAAATTCCAGTACCGCCTCCGTTCCCAATTACTAGATCTGATATAAAAGCTGTTCGAGATACTGCAATACAAGGTTTCTTAATGATAATGTCATCGGAAACTCCCCAAGAATCTAACGAATTGATTAAACAATATACCCATGCCTTTATTGAATATCCATATTATGCAAGTTATTTAAAATACTGGTTAAGTCAGAGAAATAACTGGGTCAAAGGATATAATACTGATTCTGATATTATATTCACAATAAATAATAACATTGAATCGCTTAATGACGTATTAAGGGAAAATGGGTTTTTAAACGAATCATCTAAATTAAGGGCAGATACGGTTTTGAATCTTTTAAAAGAGGAAATTATTCCATATTACCAAGAAAAGGAGAATAGGATTGATTCATTATATAACCATATTGAGTTGCAAGAATCTCGAAAGTTAAATATGGAAAGAGCAAATGAGATTGATTTGGAGGTGATTAAATCCAGAGTTTTATTTCATGATGATTTCATTGGCGTCTTATCTAAAAAGGGAAATAAATTGTTCAATGGACGATTGTATTATGAAGTGATACTAGAAGGTAATCGTGGATCATGTACTTGTGAATCATACAACCAAAAATCAAAATGTCCTCATTATTTCATGGTTTTAAGGGCAAAGGAAGAGTTGCAAGTAGAAACAACCATTACAAAGAAAAGGAAACTAGATCTATTGACCAATTTTAATACTAAGCCACAACTTCCCCAATCACACATTCATGGTATTCACGGTTTTGATAAAAGTATTCAAGTACAGAGTACAGAAGAGTTGAACTCGTCATATGAAGAAGAAGAAGAAGAAGATACAGATACGGTTGTGTTGAGTGAACCAATAATTGATTTTGATACAGGTGACATTAATAATCCATCATCCGATTCAAACAAGACAACACCATCTTTATCTTCGGTTACTATCGATGATATTAAATCCATTGCTGAAGATTTTATAGAGGATTTTGAACACGCAATTAACATAGTATTACAGAATTCGAATGATGAAGAAATGCTTATGTTCTTAAACGCAGTGAAACAATTCAGATCTGAGATGCAAAAAAAGCAATAGAGCTGATGATTTGTCATAAAAACGGTAGAAAATCGTTTACCATGATTATGGTTAATGTCAATTAATGATATATATTTACAATCCCTAATGAAAATGTTATTAAATTCTTCATATGACTAGGTGTTGCTTACTTGAAGGTAACTATTTTAATAATATTTGTTTCATGTTGATAAGAAGTTAAATTTCTTCCTAACCCAATCCTTGTTGAGTTTCAGAAGTTTCACTATAGACCAAGGATATTTTTACTACGATGCATTGAAGTTTATATTGTTATATATTTATAAACTTTACATAAATTAGATTAATATTGTAACACGTTTGTCTTTTTCTTTCCCTTCCTTTCGCCTCTTTGACCTTTATCAATTATTTTCATGGGCACACCAAAAATCTCTCAAAAGTACGGACTTGACGGGGGTTACTTGTGACTTGTTGGTCCCACTATGGGACCTGTTCCCGCACCCACCTGAGTGGGGGAGTGACCGGACCGTATCTGGGCTCGCCCGGCCCTCCGTCCCCTTTTTCGGGGACTTGCTCCCACACCCACCCCTATCAGGCGGGGAGCGGCTGGGCCCCCAAAATATGGGGGCCGTCCCAGCCCTAAAACGCAGGTCCCCCTATATTTAGGGGACCACGTAACCCCCTGTGCCAAGGGGGGAGGTACCGGGTACTATAAGAGGGCTGGTCACAAGCCCCCCCAATACCCGGTCCTCTAGTCTACAATTTTACCATCGGGACAGCTTTATTGCGTCCCGATAGTATAGAAGGTAACTTGCGACCAATTGTTACCTCCTATGGAAGAACCTTCACTAATCCACATTGTCCTTTTTTAGTTTTTGTGTGGATCCCTTATAAGGTTCAAGATAATGATCTGCCCAAATCACTATCTTCTTTGGAAGGTTCTTCTTCAATGCTTGTATATTAAGAACAATATCAATGGCTGGTAACCTCTTGTAGTTTCATGTATCAAGTCTGTATTACTTCTCTACTACTTATCTCCTAATGGTTGTCAAGAATAATTTGGGGGCATTAATCATTTGGCATGATCGGACAATATAAATAAGTTATAGATTCAAATGTATCTTTTCAGTAATCTTTGGATTCAATTGAGGTAAATTATCTTTGTAATCTTTGGATTCAACTAGGGTAAATTATTCTTGATGCAACCAACATTTATCATTTAAAGTATTGCAAGTTAGTAAATGAGCAAGAACTTGATATAGTTAGCATAATTGATACTTACCACTATGGCTATTTGATGGATACGTGTTGTTAATTATAAGTAAACAAAAGA
The DNA here is from genome assembly GCA_911254575.1 of Candida sanyaensis. Lineage (NCBI taxonomy): Eukaryota > Fungi > Ascomycota > Pichiomycetes > Serinales > Debaryomycetaceae > Candida > Candida sanyaensis. Next base: position 1,676,708 of record CAJVQF010000005.1, read on the forward strand.
AAAGAAGAAGAAAAAGTGTTGTAAAAAGAAAAATATTTTTATAAGAAAACAAGTTGGTTTTTTATAGTTGTCTATTTGTGGTCTTTTTTTTTTTAGTTGCAAATTATGTATTTTAATTTTCGTCATGTCACACGACCGATTTGAAAGATTACAAATGCAAATTTGACGCCAACTATGTAATACTTCTCTACGGAAACCAAATGGACAAAGTAACATCTGAGAGTAACTATTATCAAAGCGATCAATTATAATGTGTTCCAATTATTTATTAGTCTTCCAGATCAATCAATACAATCTGTTATATTCTGGATGACATACAGTTTATGATTCTTAGAGTTAATCAAGTGGATTTGAGGCTTTCCTAGTCGGTTTCGTATTCTTGGTTTCTTATTTTTTTTATCTTGTCTTAAGGCACGTTCAATTTGTATACATCATCTCTGTTCTCTTTATCTTTCGTTTACTTTACAACCGATTAAACTTATCGGAAGTATACTTTTTTTTTATTTTTGTTACCAGTATCATGTGAATCATTGAAGTTAACGATGAAATTCAAGAGAAGTTGTACATAACTCATGTATTTATGCATACTGACTTCACTTTCCTTGCACTTTTTCTTCGGTCCCCTTTTAAGTTTCACAATTTAGCAGTTAATGTATATACATCTAACATAAATGGCTGGTTATATTATACATATGTATATGTGGACCAATTGCAGGGTTCTTGCAGTGATTATGGAGGTAGGAGTATAATATAACGGTTTCATCTTGGTATTATCAAGATCCAACAACTAAAAAAAAAAAAGGGAATAAGTGTACCGTTTTATTTGGCATACATCTAATTTGTAAAAGATATCAATTAAAGGGTTTGGTCACTAGGTCAATATCTACAAGAATACTTGTTTTTATCCATGTGGATATGCACAGTATCTACTTGTTTGTTAAAGATAGTAAAAAAAACAAAAAGGGGGAAAGAGTGCGTGTTAAAAGTCAAATCTTCTGCGCCTATATAAAAAAAAAAAAAATAAAATAAAATTCAGGTTGAGAATTTTTGTTAAGCCAGCCATTTTTATTTTTAGTATTGTTTCCCCTTACTACAGAAACAAGAAAGATCGTCTAAGCTGATCTGACAATATTGTACTATACAATTTATACACATACATGCATCTTGTTTCTATTTCTCTTTTTCGTTTACTGTTAATTCAAATTTGAAATTTCTTTACTTGTGTTTATTTATTTAACAAGTTTTACTATCCTTGTCTGATTACTGTACATTTATACATATATATATATAAATAACAATTCATCATTACCCTTTTGGTCCCTTTTTACAACTTTTTTTTTTTCTTTTTCATCCCCTGATATATATATATAAATAATCAAATACCCCATCTTTCCTTCTTCAAACTACACATAGACACTTCAACAATATGACATCAATAATGTATCCTTCCCACGAACTATCGTTAACTCCAAGCATAGTAATCCCTGAATCAATAGCATCGTCCGCATCTTCTTCATCACCATCAAGAATGATGAATCTACATCATCAAAGAAATGCATCAAATCCATTTGAAGTAATTTATGATGATCTAACTCAAAAATCACCACCATCACATTTAAAAACAACATCACAATTATGGCATAATTCATATAATTATCAAGAAATTTCAAAAAATATTCATCAAAGAACTCCAAGTGGAGCAATACCGTTGACCCAAACAACACCACCAGTATTAACCATTATTGAATCAAATTCTATTAATGATCATCATGCTTCAGGATCATTTATTTCTCGACTGGCTACTTTAAGACATCGAAAGAATATAATTAATCGAAATAAGACAATTAAGAAAAAAGATATTAAAACTCATAAACCTTTAAAATTCCCCATTAGACGAAAAACAAGTCTTAAATATAAATCGATAAATAATAATAATAATAATAATAATGTCAAGACTAAATTTAATTCAAATTTATCCATGATTGAATATTTACAAAAAATTGATTATTTTGAATTGGTTTATAATTTAATACCTTCAAGTTTTAAATTATATAAACATACTAAAATTCTAAAACCAAAACCAAAATTAACATTTGAAGCATTTGGAATGTCAGAATCTGAATCACCTCCATCATCATTAAAAAGTGTTCAGAAATATGATATTTATAAGAAATATAGAGAATTGATATTTCAAGGTGGTTATAGAATTGAAGAATTAAATGATGTTGTATTAAATGATGAAGAATTAAATACAAGATTATTATTTGAAATTTTAATTAGAAGAACAGTTGCTGCAAAATTAGAATATAGATTAAATTCAGCGTTCCAAAAATCAATATATCAAGGTAATAATCATTTACTACAACCAATTTCAAGATCAACTGAGACTATATCAACTTTATAGTACAATAATACATTAATAGAATACATGATTGATTGATTAATTTAATCAATTAACTAACTAACTAACTAACTAACAAACAAACTAACTGTTTAACTATTATATACCATTGGTAACATAAATTCTCGAATTCTTTTCGTCGTTTCATCATCAGGTATATCTCTATGATGTACCGTTGTGCTTCCATCATTGTTTCTTGTAGGATAATATCCATGATCCAATACATTCAACATAAATAATGGAATTTTATTATCTCGAACTCCTTCACAAATACTTAATACTTCATCGGCTCTAATATGTCCATTATCATATAATTCAAATAATTTATTAAACCATTTAGCATCTTTAATATAATATGGTGTAGATGGATTCTTACCATCATCATTATCTTTAATTGGTGGTGCATTCATTGCAGCAATTGTTGCTGATGATAATGCATTTTCAATATCAATATTCATTTGCATTGATGGTCTTTGTTGTGTTTGTAGTGAAGAATGATTACGATGAAGATGAAGTGACTGTGATGGTTGTGGTGGAGGTACAGCTACCTGTTGTGGTACTTGTTGTTGGGGTTGTTGGTGATGATGATGCTGATGCTGATGCTGATGATGATGCGGCTGTTGTTGAATATGCATTTGATTTCTAAGTGAAGAAGATGATGATGATGACTGATTTTGATAGTCTAATCTGACACGTTTCAAATCTGGATCAACAGATTCTTCATCTTCCTCTTCTTCTTCTTCATCATCATCTTGTTGTTGTTGTGCTTCTTCGTCTAATGGTAGAACATTTGGATTATATACATGATTTCTGTCATCTTGATTAGTTGTGTTGTTAGTATTATTATTATTATTACTATTATTATCAAATTGATTATTCCCTGTGGTTAGATTAGTCTTGCTTTTCTTCCTAGTTGATTCTTTGTTTTTCTTATTATCATTAATAATTCTTGAATTCTTATTTTTCTTTAAAGTTATCAATGGTTTTAAAAATTCATTTTTAGCTTCAGGATAATTATTAAATTTAGGAACATCTTGATAAAGTCTAGTATATTCAAATCCTTCAAGAAATCTTTCATCCATTTTAATAGCCAATGGTAATATTTCATTATGATAAACTGATATATATCGAAGATTATCACTTAGGAAAAAATCATTACATATTAAATTACTTTTATTTAAATGTGATAAATTTGGTAAATTTAATGAATCACTGTATAATATCAGTTTAACTTGTCTAATATCCAATACAAAAATATTTGAATTTAAATCAATAATTTGAAATTTCCCCAATTCGGGATTCCATTTATATGAATATCCTGATTTAATAATTTTACTATGAATCATTAATTTATACCAAATTTTATATCGATGATGAATAACATTAAGTAAATGTTGTTGAATTGAATATTTCGAATATGTTGAATAAACAGTTTCAGGATTAGCTTTCCTTAATTGCTTACATACATATAACCATGCTTTTTTATTCATTTCTGCGTTAACCCCACGAGGATATGTATGTACAACATCACTAAGTAATTTAATTAAATATTGATCCATTCTTGGTGTCCATCGTTTATATTTCGAATCTTTGGATTTAAGATCAAATTCGGTTAATCCAGTATCATAATTCGTACTTGTTATAATTGTTTGTTGTGATGGTATAGAAACCATTTGATGATTGTTGTTGTTGTTATTATTATCCATTGGTTCATGTTGATTAAATCGTGGTAAATATACATTATTGGCATCTAATTGTTGTCGCTGTAGATGTACCATTTCTTGATGAATCTTTAACAGTTGCTGTTGTTGATGTTGTTGTTGTTGTTGTTGTTGTTGTTGTTGTTGTTGTTGTTGTTGCATATTGGTGTTGGAGTTGTTGTTGTTGTTGTTGTTGTTGTCAGAATATCATTCTTTGAATCAATGAATTGTTCAGGAACAACCATTACAAACTTTCGATCATTTCCTTGATGTCTATTACTTGACATAGTTGGGAACCCACTCTATATTATTATTTTTTTTTTTTTTTTGCAATAAGATAGTTTTGTATAACTTGTAAAGATTTTGATAACGAGTTACAGTTTCAGTTATGGTTTAAATCTTTTTTTTTTTTAATTTTGGAAGTTTACAAGATTCATTTCTCTAAAATGTAAAAAGTAAAAAAAAAAAAGAAAAAATAAAAAATACGTTTCATCAAAATTTGTTGCATTGCACACGACTATTTAATTTGATTAATTGGATATACAGAACTTGATTCAATATTATAGCTTGTTGGATTCATGATGATTCTTTTATTATTATTATATTCCTCATGTTTGTCTTGAATTTTGATAAATTTATCCAACATTTCATAAATTCTTTTTCTTCTAATTGATTGATTACTAGTAGATCCCGTGGTGGTAGTACCTGTTCCACTTGCAGTACTTGGGGTTGGAGTTGTTAATGGAGTACCAATATGAAACAGTGATGATCCAGTATTCCCAGTATAATTACTAACTGTAGTTAATCTGTTACGCAATGACATAAATGTATTACTCTGGGGTAAAATCATCAATAATCCATATAATGTCTTAAATAAATATGGATTTCTCTCTGGTTCCAATAAATTCAATCTTAATTTCATAAATATAGGCAGTTCAAGTAATTGCACCAAAACATCCAATTGAATCAATAATTGTGATGTGATTTCTAATTCTGATAAATTTTTAATAATTAAAAATGAAAGTTCATAATTTGTAGTTAATAAACATAATGAAATAGCACTTGGTGGATTATGACACCAACTTTGAAATAATGATGCAAATAATTGCCAATCTTCAAGCTTAGTTGAATCTAAGTTTTTTAATTTCTTACGAAATGGTAATAATTCTTGTGATGTCAATAAAATATTATTCAAAGTAACAATCATAGTATTCAAAAATTCTAAATCATCCAATGTTGTCAATACTTCTGATAATGTAGTGAAGATAATCTCTGAATTTAATGTAACACATAATTTACGAACAATAAATTCAACTTTAAATGACTTATCTGACCCTTCAGATTCAAAAATCTTGATTAATTTTATCATAAAATTTTTGAAAAATTGTTGGTTCGATTCAGAAATCTTCCCCAATAATGATAAAATTTTCAAAATAACTTCATTACTACTATCATATTTCAAAAAATCAGTCAATTCAAAATTATTACTAACCTTAGTCAGGAAATATGATAAAAATTCTTTACCACTTCTTTCATATATAAATATTAACCAATCCAAACTTGAAATTCGGGCCAATTCATTGCTTGAATTCATATATTCCTTGATAATTGATGATATTGTCGAGGGCAATTTAACTTCAGCAAATTCTTTATTAGTTTCCTGGTTTAATCCAAGAATCTCATTTACTTCAGATACATTGACATCATTGTTAACTTTATCTAAAAACAGTTGTAATGATAAATTAAAATTAAGAAATGAATCTCTCAACTCAAAATCTTGATCCCTATCAGTTTTTGAAATATTTTTCAACACAATAGCAACACATTCAGGAAATGATTTCAAGATTCCTGTAGGTGCAATTTCTAAAATGTCTTGCAACCATTTGATAGCAATAAATTGTACCTGACAATAAATTTCATGCGGTTCATTATCCAAATCTTTAGAAAGAATTTCAATAGGATCCTTGGAATCAAGAAATGATAACAAAATTGTAATAATTTTCTCGTAATCAATAAAAATATCTTGTCCAGGTATAACTTCTTCTTCTTCTTCTTCCAAATCGTTCTTTTCTATTGAATCATCTAAAGTTGTTATAGCACCAAGAGGTCTTCTCACAATAGTAGTATCATCTGACTTGATAGAAGCTTCATCATCTGCCACATCCGCTTCTTCTTCATCATCATCTTCTTTTTCTTTTGCTTTTTCTTTTTCTTTTTCTTTACCTTCTTTATCTCCTCCTTCTTGTTCCCCTACTACTTTTTCTCCCTCTTCATTGTCGTTGTGTTTTGCTTGCTTTTCAAACTTATTATTTTCTTCCTTGGATTCATCTTCTTCATTATCCTTTTTCTCTTGTTTCTTCTTTCTTTCCAATTCTTTTTTACGAATTTCCATTTTTAGTTTGGCAATCTGTTTAATTTCTTCCAAAAATATATCTAATAAACCTTCAGTTTCCAATCGAATATCACTTGGTGAATTATTAAATAAAAATTGAATCACGGGTTTTAAAAATTCTGGTAAAAACCTTATTAATTCTAATGATGGAATATCATCAAATAATTCAAGCCAACTTAATAAAAATTTTTTGGTAAATGGATCAGTAGTATACATTCTTTCCAATAATGTAGGTATAAATTTAGGTAATGAAAATGCCTTGGTAGGATCCTGCGGTTCATTAACCTGAATAGCATTTCCTTGAGCATCAACTAAATTACTTCTAATTTGAGATTCATGTTGTTGCTGTAATACACTAACATAATTAGTAGCCTTTGCACTAACAATATCTTTAATTAATCGATCCAATATATCAGCAGCATTTTTAACACTACTTTCAGAATCACTCACTAATATACACAAGATATCAAAAATTTCATTGAAATAAATTAATATTTCTCCTCTGGCAATCTTGGCCACATTATAAAGTGATTCACATGCATAATATCTTACTCTAGCATCAGTATCTTTAAATGTTGAAAAAATAGGTTTGACAATACCTTCTAAAAAATACGCAATTGCAAATGATCCAAGAGCAACTGAAACACTACCCAATGCAGTAATGGCTCCCATTTTACCCAGATTGGGTCCATTAATTGTTAACTCTGTAAGTTCATTGATTATTCTATAAATGGTTTGACTATCATTATGAGCTAACGCATTTTTAGTTAATGATTCGATTTGATAAGCCGTGGCTTTTCTCTTTTCATAGATATGATTGGATAAATCTTTAATCACTGAACTTTCCAACACTTTATCTGATGTCATTTGTTAATTGATGCAAAGTTAATGTTGTCTAGAAAGAAAGAACGAAAGAAAGAGATTTCCACCTAGTTGAAAAACAAAAAAAAAAAAAAAATAAACAATCAAGATCAGAATGGTTTTCGGTTGTCTGCTTTTTTATTTTTTTTCTTTTCGGTGGTGGCTGCCTTTTTTATTATTTTTTTTTTTTTTTTGGCTCTTGTGGTTGGGACGTGATAAAGATACAGTACGAAGATGAAAAACTCCAATATAAATTAATAATTTATTTAGTATACAACCACTATATAAATTAAAGTATTTAGTTAAAAATTCCTTATGTTGTATGTTTTCGTGTCGTTGCGTTGCGTTATATTGTCAGGGGGAGGATTCATGATTCATAAAGGATTAGCTACTCTACTTGGTCCTGGTTCATTATCAAACCGTCTTCTTTTGTTTGAACTTGCATTTAGAAAATCATTATTCTGTTCAATTAAACTTTCGTTGATATCGATATCATTAAAATCTAATTTCATAGATTCACTGCTTTCTTTTGAAGGACTTTCAGACATGTTGACTGTGGGTGTGGTAGCGTCTAAATTAATAGGATTTCTTTTTGTACCTGGTATATTTTCCAAATTGGATTCCATAATATATCCTGCGGGTACTTCAGTTGGTTGTGGATTTGATCTGTGGAAAATATGATTCATTTGCATCAAATCATTCTCCAGAAAATCTTCAATAGATGGCATCTTGACTTGAAAGTTTATATATAAATTACCGCGTCTGTATCTATTCAAATCAAGTAGTCTTTCAGTTTGTGAGCCTGAATCTTGCGATGTTTGAACAACAATACCATTTCTAATCAGGTTATTGATAGGCACCCCAAATCCTTTGACTATTTTGGGTTCATCAGGGCGAATCGTCCCCACCACTTCTGCTTGTTGAACTTTGTCACTATTAATTGATTTATACCCATGAACATTGACGTAAACTTTCAAGTTTTGTCCTGGTTTCAAATAATTAGGAATATATATTTCTCCGCCCAATAATGCAGTTTTCAAATCAATTTCATAACTCATAAATAAATCATTATACTTTCGAATAAGGTATGGATGTGATCTTTGCTTCAATTTAATTACCAAATCACCAGGGATTATATTTCTGCCTTCATCTGCCTCCCCTTTTAAAATTATACGATCACCATTGTTGGCTCCTGGAGGTACATATACTTCGACAATTTTGGTACTTTCAAGATATCCATAATCACAATAAACACATTTATCAGCAGGTAGAATAAATATTCCTGTTCCATTACAAGTGGCACATGATCCGCTTTGTTGATATCGAGAAAAATCATTATAATAGGTAACCATGACTTGACCTGAACCTCGACATGTTTTACAAGTCATTGGGTTTATTCCTCCAAATCCATTACAATGAACACATTTCATATTTTTAGGTAACGATAATTTGATAGTTTTCCCATAAACTAAATCAGATAAATTAATTTCACAAGTATGATGAATATCTTCTCCTCGACTCATTTGTTCACCTAATGGACGACCAATAGGTTGAATATTTTTTTTCATATTTTGATTATTAGTGGAAAATCCTGTAAATTGTGGTGGACCTTCAAACATGACATTATGACTTGAAAACATATTATTAATATCTTGAAAAACTTGAGAAAATATATCTGTGGCAAATGAATGGGTACGTCTATGATGACGATTTGAATTTGATGAACTTCCATTATTAGATTCAGGTACTGTAACGCCATCAATTCCTGTTTCACCATATTGATCATATATTCTTCGTTGTTTAGAATCTCTTAGAATTTCATATGCTCGTGTCATTTCTTTGAACTTCTCTGTTAGTTCAGGATTATGATTGGTTTTATCGGGATGACATTTTAACGCTAGTTTCTTATATGATCTTGATATTTCTTCTGTTGTTGCTGTAGGGCTAACTGATAATATGTCATAAAAATAAGTTTCTCTAACCATGATTAAAATTGAAATTGATTCAGTCTTCGTTCATATAAAACAGAAACAAGACTTTAATAAAAAAAAAAAAACAAAAAAATTTTAAATGTATTCTAACCTTGATAATAAAAATTGTGAATTTATCTCCAGATAAGCAAATTGACAGAATAAAAAATTGAGTTGTTTCAATCAATGAAATTAGTAATCAAGAAGAAACTATGATTTTAACTTTTCTGTTAAAGAACACCTTTCAAAGGTTATTAATTAATGATGAACTTATTTGGTTTTTTTGAACAAAAGTAAATAGGCATGCAAAAAAAAAAAAAAAAAAAAAAAATAATATAAAAATTTTATTGTGTATTTCTCAATTGGATAGAGAACTGAATAGAATATTCTATCATTTTCTTTTTCTTTTTTTTTTTGCCCTTTTCTGGGTTTTTTTTTTTTTTTTTTTGTTGCTGTTGTTTAGGCGTTGGGGCGCGCGCCGCCCACGTAAGTAACTAAAAAAAAAGAAAATTACGTATCATTATGCGTCCGGTTTGTTCGAGGGCTCTTGGTCCACTCCAGTCTAAAATCTTTACTTAGTCGTGCATGTAAATCAAAGAAAGTCACCAGTTAAGAAAGTTTTAGTCAAACCAAATAAAGAAGCTTCACTTACAGATATTTTTATAAAATCTCAGACAGTACTGTACCATGTGTATTTGACATACTGTACATGTTGAAAAAATAATAACGGTTAAGCTTGCATTTGGAAGAACAATGATAATTGTCTACTTGGTTTTTATTAGTAATGTGAAATTTTAGGCGATATCTTCCATAGCTAACTCGAGTCGAACTAAATGACCATTTAGAAAGATCTAGAGAGCAAAGATACATTTGGAAATGGCTTTGTTTAATTTAACTCTTTTAAGGCAAGGATCTTTTTTTTTTTTTTATTTTGCAATCTTTACTTGCTACAAATTATCTCCCCTTGTTCTTGTTCTTGTTCTTGTTTGTGTAATTTTTTTAATCTCTGGGGTATGTGTGTTGCCCTAATTTTTATTATTTTTTTCTAGCCTCTGGTTAGTGAATTGTTGATGCGCTTGATACGGATGCAACGGAGCTCAAAATGAATTACTGTATATTTTAAAAAGAAAAATAAACGTTTATTCTGATACATTGACATACATTGTAGTATACATCTACTCAATCAAGTACCTAAAATTTCATCACGGAAATGCTTTTGGAAATTAACTTTCTTTGGTTTATTGGTTCTTCTTTCACGATCATTTCTAACTTTATTTTCTAGTTTCTTGACTTCTTTTTCTTGTTTTGAAGCTTGGTATGCCGTTATTCCTGGTGCAAATCGTCTATCAACTAATGCTTGTGTGGTTTGTGCAGCAGTGTATTCCCTTGGTAATTGTATGTTTTGTCTATAATATCTTTGCATTGTTCTATGACCAATTCTTGACCCTGTTGGTGTCGTTAGTTCAACTCCTGAAGAATCAATGTGGACCAATTCATAGTTGTCATTTATACCATTACCTTCAGTTTCATTGTCTGTAGTTTGATCTTCTGATTCTTGTGAAGCAGTTTCATCACTAAATCCAACATTTTTCTTTGGTGTACTATCAGTGATTCTGTTATTGTTCTGATCAGCCATTCTTTCATCATAATCTTCTCCAATAAAGTCATAAAATTCAGCAACAGATAATTTTTCTTCTTTAGTTTCATATGGGATCTTACAATGACCTTTTGAAATAATATGTTGTCTAATACTTTCTAAATTTTTCCCTTCAAATCCACAAACCAAACATTCATGATCCAAAGAAATAACTTCACTAAGGTATTCCAATAATCCATGTACATTAACTAAAAATGATCTTTCGGGAATGTATAACCCATGTCTATTAAACATATGTTTGATATTATTTTCAATTTCATGGTTCTTTGCTCCACAATAAAAACATTGAGTAATAGGAATGCATTCAAGTTCTTCGTCAGATTCATCTTTTTGATCATCATCATCATCATTATCATCATCATCATTTTCTTCATCTGAGTAAAGTTCACCTTCTAAATCGGTGAAATCGGACTCTTCAGTGTAATTCAATTCAGAACCTGTTTCAACTAATTCAACTTCATGATAATCGGAATCATTAATAGAAAATTGGGAAAACTCAGAAGCAATAGAACTTGCTGGACTTGAACTTCTTTTAACATCATCACTGATTATATCCGTTGGTCTACCTCTATTGTTAACTTGTTGAGATTTAAGAAATTTCTTAGTCATTTGTTTGCCACTTCCAGAATTATTATTCTTCTTCTTTCTAGTGGCCACATAAAACCCATATTCATCTTCATTTTCATTTCTTGATAAATTTTTCTGGTTAAGAATCTTTTCTGCAAATAATTCTGATGAAATAGATGGTAAACTAGCAACTCTTCTTTTTAAATTGTATCGATGCCATTCAGTTTTCATATGTTGTCTTTGTAATTCTGCATTAATAAATTTCACACCACATGTATTACAAGTAAATGAAGCAGTTTCGGGATTTGACCCATTAGGCATAAAACTCATTATTGAATTAGTATGGTACTAAAGACGGTCGCAAGAAGTTGGTTATATCTTATCAACAATAATATTGCTGTTTGTTCCAATGAAAAATGAAATGAATGATTTCGTGCACTGAAAGTATGGAAAATGATGAAGAACGAAAAAAAAAAAAAAAAAAAATAAGGATGAAAATTTATCAAGAAAAAAAAAAAAAAAATTCCAGTTGGAAAGAAACATAGAGTACAACGAAAAATCTATTCATTCCTTCTCCCTTATTCATTAGATACTGATCATAAATCATGGGTGTTGTTGTATTTGGTAAATCTATAAAGCATAATTTTCCTGTCCGTATTGGATTAGCTAAAGCTATTTTTGGTATTGGTTATTTAACTGCTGAAAAACTTATGGCTAAAGTTGGAATATATCCAAATTGTAGAATGAATCAATTAACAGAACCACAAATTATGGATTTAAATAAAGAAATATCACAATTATTAGTTGAAGGTCATTTGAAACAAAAAATAAATAATGATATTAAACTTAAAAGAACTATTGGTTCTTATGCTGGTAGTAGACATGCTTATGGTTTCCCAGTTCATGGTCAACGTACTAGAACAAATGCTTCTACTGCTAGAAAATTAAATAAAATTGAAAGATTCCGTTTATGATTTGAATTATGGAGTGAAACAATATTACCTGTATATATTTATAGTAGATAATCAATACATGCTTGTAATTTATTGATGCCTATTGAAATTATAGTTTTTTTTTATTTTACTTGTAAGAAATAAACAATTGCTCTGTTCTTATGATGTGAACTTGTCCGTTACTTGAATATGTGACACACTAAAAAGAATATCATCAAGAAATACAGTAAAGGCACTATCATTTCTACTCAATATGTTTTGCTCTTTAAAAAAAAAGTCAAATTATACATAGTCTAGTTGCCATACAAATTTCAACTTTTAACAAATCAGCTTTCATAGTTTAGTTGGTTTTACATTGGTCCCTTGGCCCAGTTGGTTAAGGCGTGGTGCTAATAACGCCAAGATCAGCAGTTCGATCCTGCTAGGGACCATGTAATTTTTTTTGTTTTTTTGTTTGTTGGTAACGGGAAGCCGGTTATTCGTGTAAACTTACCCAATTTCATATATTGGAAAAAAAAAAACCTATTTTCTTCGTCGTCAGTTCAACAATAAGGCGAAACATTGCAATATTTGTTATTGATAATTAACAAAATATCTGATTGAATACTTGTAATGATGGTCATCTTTGAATTATGCTTCATTTATTCGTTGATGATCATCTCTCATTAACGGTGAAAAAAAAAATATATGCGCAATCAGTTTTCAACATTCATGTTTGTTTGTTTTTTTTTGATGACAATAAATTAAAACATTGCTGGTCCAATTTACATAGAATCAGGGGAAATTGGAGATATTGTCAATTGTGTGTTCTATTTTCATTTAACTAATGAATCTAGACCCATTTGAATTGTTTAAAAAACTTTGGGTTTAAAAGTTGTTTTAAAAATTTTTATTTTTTATAAAAATTTTTTATTTTTTTGTTTGAGATTTAGTTTGATTGATTTTGTGTTAATGTCATTTTTGATGCACTTCCCCAATTGGGACAAATTGCAAATAAAAATCTAATTGCCCTACATCTATTTTTTATTCCATCAACAAAATTCTATAATTCATATTAAAACCCAATGGAAAGAAGAAAGGGGAAAAAAAAAAAAAAAAAAATAAATTGATGGGAATTTCAACAAAAAGGTAAACAACATTTGAACCATTTTTTTTCTAAGGAACCTTGTTTTAATCTTTCTTTTTTTTCCCTGTATTCTTTTTATATATATTGGATATAAAGAATCAACTACTTAATTAGTTCCCTAGAAAGAAAGCATACCCCTTGAGTTTATTGGATTCTAAAATAATATGTCTGATATTAACAAGAGTTGGAAAACTCTTTATTCATATGAGACGGGAAAGATTTATTTACATTTAAAAAATAATGAATTAATCTCATTAAATTTTTCCATCGTCAATAAAGATACGACGGATTATTCAAATAATCAAGAAATTGAAACTTTAACTTCACCTCCCGTCAACTCAACTTTATTCTTATTAAATGATGAATTATATGCTTTAAAATCAGAATATTCAGAAAATGATTCTAAAGATATTTGTGGAGATGGTGAAGTATCGATTATTAAATATGATCAAGATAATAATTTTTGGAATGAAGAATCAATAATTGAATTTGATTTTGATGATGTTTCGGATGATTCGTTTTATCAATATCCAACTATTCTTACCAGCCCAAGTTATAATAATACAATTTATGTATATGGAGGTGAATGTAATGGTCATATTTCAAATAGACTAATATCCCTTGATTTTAATACTGGGAAAGTTAACAATATAACTACTTCAACCAAACCACAAGCATTTTATGGTGCTAGTAATATTTTGGCTCCTGTTCCTCAAACTCAATTAATAATAGGAGGTGAACTGAATCAAGGGTGGTTAAATATGTATCAATTAGCCACTTGGGATTTTGTATCTGGTTGGTCTTTTAGATCAGTTAAAGAATTAAGTACTAGTGAAGTTGTAAATTCAAGAATTTTCCCCCTTTTACTACCCATTTTTAAACCAGTTACAAATATAAGTACTGTAAATGATGATTTAAAAATTGATCAAGTATTGATGATTGGTGGAGAAACTGGAACTGAGGATTATGAAGATTTAAGTCCAATTTATGCCAAATTATCCATGGTTTCAAATGCTTGGGTTTGGAATACTACCCAGACAGAATATAACCTATCATATCAAGATATAATTGGAGCGGCAACTATTTTCAATACTTTGATTGTTATAAACTCTACTGATTCAAATACCAATAAACGATCTGATGATGGGAACAATAGTGGATATCGATTGAATTTATATGATGTTGACACATTTGAACCAGTGAAATCATTGAAAGAAAATACTCAAACTATTCTGCTGAATTCCAATTCTTCAAAATCTTCGGGGATCATCATACAACAGAGAAAATTGTTCTTGGAACAATATTACCAATTGCTGCTATAGTATTAGGAATATTTGTATTTTTTTACCTTAGAAGAAGAAGAAGACAAAAACAATTGGAAGAAGAACAACAACAATATAATGAAATTGATTATAAATATGGATATTTACCACCACCAGATTCTATTCCTCGTCCTATTTATCATCAATTGAATGATTCAAATTCAACCCTAAGTGGAGCATCAATTGACTCATGGATAAAGAAGAGACAAGATTATGATAAACGAAAATTAAGAAATAGTTATCTTGCATCCAATGATACATTAAATATTGTCAATGATGAAGAGATAAATACTAATGAATGTAATGAAGAACATGATCATGATCATGAACATGAACAATTGGAAGAACAAGACTTAGGAACTTCTATTCCATTATTGTCACCACTGACCAAAACAACAGCATCATCTTTGTCACCACCACCATTATCATCAATTCCATCACCAGTGCCTCCACAACATAAGAAAATTAAAAGTTTGAAAAAATCCATCTCGTTTACTAACAGTCCACCTGTTTCTCCTGTTGGTAAATTTAAAAGATATCAATCTTTAAGAGGTGCCAGAAGTTCTGATGCATTAATAGTTGAAGCTCCTCAAGATGGTGATGATCAAGAAGGTATACATTCAGATGCTACTTCATTAGATGATCAAATGGATGTTCAAGTATTGGTTAGTAGTAAAAGAAGATCGATATTAAGAGTGGTAAATCCTGATTTATTGCATGAAGAAGAAGAAGAAGAAGAAGGAAGCAGTTATGATGAACATTATGAAAAGCAAAGTACAATTAATGAGGATAATGAGGAAGAAGAATTTGATTTAAGTAAAGTTATTAATCAACATTTTGAAAGAATAGATGATGAATGTGATGCGAATACTACTAGTAGTAGTAATTATAATTCATTAAGACAAAGAATTCCATCTGGTCAAAGTGATAAATAGATTTAATTTTGTATAAGTTGTATTAAAATTGTATTATATATTTGTTTGTATGTAAAATGAAATCAATTTAAAAAAAAAAAAACAATCACGTGATTCATGGCTGTGAAGATTTTTGTTTATATAAAATACAAGGAACAACGTGCAAAAAAGTGAAAAAAAAGATCACGATTTAGATATGCAGTAGTTACAAAACCGGATATTCAGGAGTAACAGAAAACCAAAAAAAAAAATTTGGTTAAATCCTATTGATTTGAATAAAGAGAGAAACTTGTAATTATGACTTCTAGAACATCTTGATTGATGGAATTAATAGCAATTTTAAGCAAAGTATTTAAAAATGTTTGAGTATACTACTGTATATGTTGCTCTATAATATTAATTAGAAACTAGGAAAGTAAGCATCACAGTATAACTTCAAATTGCAACAACAACAATTAAAAATAAAATAAAAAAAAAATTGTTACCACTTGATGGAAACAAACCGCAAATTACTAAAAACTATAAGCTGATGGTTATACATGAAATACATACAATACATGTATACCAACACACACACACACATGTAAATGACTTTAGATGTTATTTATTCACACACACAAGCTAGTTCGTATTGGTGCAATAGATTAGAAATTATTATATCTGGATTACGTAATTGAATTGATAATGGATTTTACATTAACTATTACCCAAGAAATAATTAATCACGTGAGTGTATGTGGTTGTTAAATAACTAGAATCAATGAATTATAATCATACTGTAAACCGTAATAAGTAATTTGTAGTTTTATATCATGGAAAGTAAATTAAATTAAAAGAAAGTTTTGGTTGTAACAATAAAATCATAAACAGCACTGGTTAAACAATTTCTTCTTTATGTCTCACTCACACTTAGTAAAACTAAAAATACAAATTACAGTACCGAAAAAAAAAAAAAAGAGGACAACTTAAAGGTAAGTCAGAAAATAGAAAAAAAAAATTAATTCCTGAGCTTATTCTAAGAATTTTCGTTTTTTTTTTTTTTTTTTTTTATTTTTATTTTTATTTTTTTTTTGCTGATTTACAGAATATAACTCATAAACATTTTACCAATCTATTCAAAGTTGGATTCTTATTAGTTGGATCATTAGAGTGGCATCAGTTAAGTATTTTGAAAGTCTTATTAAGCCAGTGAATTCAATAATATCCCGTCACTACCACCAACAACACACAGCCAGCCCATTTCTCCCCCACCCACGAATATTTACAACCAGGAGACGAGGAGGCTATAACACGTGAGTTTCAAATATGACTTCCAATAACGATATGGACCAATTTGAGTCGGATATACTACAGGAATTTCTGAATTCATTACAACCACAACGTCAGCAACTACGAAGTTCATATCAGAATCAACAAAATTTTAATAATGATATTGAGAATACTCAGGAATATGAAAATTTATACCCTCAGTTTAATATGCTATCACAACCATCTTATGATGTTAAAGCAAACAATACATTGACTAATTTATCATCACCTTTGAATATGGATCTAGATTTTGATTTACAAGGACAATCATTACAACAACTTCTGGCCAATCAACCAACACCGCCGCCACAACAACAACAACAACAACAACAACAACAACAACAACTACAACTGCTGCTGCAACAATCACAGCAACAATTTTTAAATGATTTTACTAGTTTACCATCAAACCAATTACAATCTAATGATATGATAAATCAACAATCATCAATAGATATGCCCGGTGGCTTCCGCCAAGGGTTTGTTGAAGATAACATGGAAATTGACGACTCCCCTCCATTTACCATAGAACTGGATTTGTGTTTTGATAATCAACAAGTTGATAATAACTCAATAATCACAAGTGGTCAGTTACATAATGGACTTGATGTTGATTCAATAATCAATAATCAGTTATCTATTCCAAGTCAATATCAACAACAACAACAACAACAACCAGTAACACAACATCAGCAATCACATCACCATCATCAACAACAGCAATACCTTGAGTTGCAATTGCCTCAGCTGAAAGAATCTAGAAAGACCCCAAATATGAACCAGGATTCAAATTTTAGTCCCTTTGATAATACGTCACGTGTTTCATCATTTGCCAATGTAAACAATGCTAATGGTAATTTGTTTATCAATAGTAGAGATTTATATTTTGATGATGATAGTCGTCATCGAGTAGGAGGAAGAGTGAGGAATGGATCGATTGATAGTTATTATGCTGCCAATGTAATTAATCATCAATTACATATTCTGCAGCAGCAACAACATTCCCAGCAGCCACTGCATGATTTCGGTTCTCAAATGAGTCTACAAAATAATAAATCAACTACTATTCACAATGAATTATCTCCTTTAACAACTACAACTTCTCGTGCATCCTCGATTCAATCAGGTCAACCTTCATTTTTTTCAGCTCAACAATATTTTTCTAGAAATTCTATTGATCAAGTCCCATCCTCATTACATAGACCTTCAGTTGATCTTTATAATGGCCATAGACCATCTATGGAAAGTCTGAGCTCACAACAGCAACAACAGCGAAATGGTAGATACATCAGTTTCACTAGTTCTATCAGCAATATTATACCATTCATGGGAGATAGAAACAACAGTACCAATAATAATCAAAGATCACCACCTTCTCCTCCAACTTCTTCATCTTCTCCACAAAATTTAGCGTCCACCAATCAATCTAGACATTTAATCAGAAGTATCTTTAAATCAAACCCCCCTGTGACTCCTAGTAATGCTGATACGCCAGACACAACTAGTTCTGCCAATATTGATGGTGTTCCTGTTGGTGGTAGTTCTAATATTTCTGAGCAAGCAGAAGTTTCTATAAGTAATGATTTAGGGGATGATACATTTGTGAATGGCGGCACTAATAATGATACTGAGTATCCAATGATGGAAAGTAATAGCAAAGACGAGATTATTGAAGAAGAAGTGGCCCCTCTTAAGAAGGCTAAAAAACCAAAGAGAAGCATATTTACTAGATTTAAAACTACTGCTCCTGTAAAATCTGAAACTCAAGACCAAAATTCATTTGAAAATAATACAAATAATCTTGTGGTAATTCCACCTCCAGTTGCAGAAGATCAAAGATTAGAAGAAATGGTTACAGATGTCAGTGGTAATGTTTCAATGCATCATTCAAGTGGAACACCATCCATAATGACCAATGGTGGAGTTCCTCTTGCTTCTGTAGGGGGTGGAAGTGCAGCATTAGAAAATTCAATTTCTGGGTCTTCAACTCATCAAGAACCAGATTATGCAGCATTGTTTGAAAATGTTGGAAAACGCAAGAATAAAAGCTATAGAAAACCTAAAGGCAAAGCAAAAGATGAAGAAGTGCTGATATTATCCGTGCAACAACAACCACTGGGTGTTGCATCTAGTAATAATTCTTCAAGCACAGTTGAAAAGTCTTCATTTTTTGGTAAGTCAAAAATCAAACAAGAACCAGGAAGTGAAAGATCGTCATTATTAGATAATGCTAGTAGTACCAATGTCAGTTTATCATCATCCAATGCCTCTTCATCGATTCATCATCGTGTTAGTCATGAATTGGATCATCTGAATTCAACAGCACCATCAACACCAACAACATCAACCTTGGCCAATGCCTCAAAGCGTATTCTTGGATCGAAACTAATTCTGAAGAAGAAATCAATTTCGAAAGTAAAAGACTATACCCCTGAAGAATTGGAAGCAATGTGTACTGTTTCCTCATTGGATAAACCTGTTGCAAGTATGATATCAAAGGGAGTTGAAGTTGAAGTTGATTTAGCTTCATTAGATTTACCACCAGATACTAAGATATTTCCTATTGCTATTGTTAATAATAAAAATCGAACTCGTGGCCGTAAGGAAAATAGAGAAGCAGATTTAAGTGATTCATCAAAGATTTATTTATGTAATTTATGTCAAAGAAGATTTAAACGTCATGAACATTTAAAGAGACATTTTCGATCATTACATACATTTGAAAAACCTTATAATTGTTCCATTTGTAATAAGAAATTCAGTCGATCAGATAATTTGAATCAACATTTAAAGATTCATAAACAAGAAGAAGAGGAGGAAGCTGCTGCTGCTGCTGCTGCTGCCGCTAAAGCTGAGTCTGAGGCTGAAGTCGATGGTATGGAGATTTAATGATTACATATGTTTGATTTAATGATTATATATGTTTGATTTGATGATTACATTCATTTAATTTAATCTTTTTATGGAAATTTTTATTTTATTATATTTCTTAATAATATACAGAATTGAAAATAACGGGTAAAATGAAAAAGACAAACACACAAACTATTAAACGGTATATATGTATATATAAAAAAAAAAAAAATAGTAAAATTGAACTGAAACCTACCAATCATAAACCAAACCAACTAACCAATCAACTAAGTAATTAATTTTTCTTTTTTTTTTTTTTTTGGGAGGGAAAATGACCCTGTAGAGGGTACTTATTATTCAACTTAAAATTAAATCATCAAGAATTCATCAGTTGAATTTTTAATTAATTGTTTATCAACTTTTTCAATCATTTCATTATTTAATGGTGCTTTAGTAGGTGATGATGATAAATTGGAACCATTATTATTACTATTATTCATAATATTAGGTTTTGTAATATTACCTTTATTACCACCAATACAAATATTTCTATCTTGATGTTTTTTTAAAGCATCTAATCTAGCAAATTCTTTACCACATGGACATTTACTATATCTTGCTTCAATATGACCTTTAACATGACGGTTTAAATCATGTTGACGTACAAATCGTTTAGGACAAAATGTACAACCAAATGGTCTATCACTTAAATGAGTTTGAATATGACTTCTAACATTATATCTTCTAGTAAATTTTTTAAAACAATTTTTATAAGTACATGTATAAATTTTATTTTCATCTGGTCCAATCCAATAATTATCAAGTTCACCTGGTGGTAATAATGATGTTTTTTTAATTCGACGACGTGGTGATGATTGTAATGAAGATTCTTTAAGTTGTTTAGTTATTGAAGCTTTAGAATTTGGTGAAATTACTGGACTCCATTCAATTGTAACTTGAGATTGTTGTTGTTGTGATGGTTTTGTTGGAGTACTTGGTAATTGATTTTTTAAAGGTGATAATATTTGTGGATTATTAATTGAATCATGATTGAATTGTTTAATTGGTGATGAATTTGCTGTATTGGAGTAAATCGGTGATGATTGTAAATCTTGTTGTTGTTGGTGGTGGTGATGATGTTGTGTTGTGTTGTTGAGTATGAAATTGTTGTTGCAACATTTGTTGCTGTTGTTGAATTTGTTTGATTTGTTCATAAGTTTGACGAGGACCTGGTTGTGGTTGTACAGGTTGTTGTTGTTGTTGCTGTTGCAGCTGTTGTTGTGTTTGATGTATTTGTTGTATTTGATCATAATAAATTGGATAATAAAAATTCACATTATTCCCAGTAGTACGTAAATTTTGATGAAGTGGAGAAATTTGATGATGTGGTTGTAATCTACTAGGAGATGGAGATTGTGGTTCAGGTGAACTATTCCAATCTGGAGATCCATTACTTAAATTGGGTGGTGGTGTAGGTGGTGGTAAAAATGTATTAAAATTGAAATTTCCTGGAAATCGTTGTTGTTTATTCAGTATTGATGAAGCTGATATTGATGGTGGTGGTGGTTGTTGTTGTTGTTGTTGTTGTTGGTCTTCAGACAGATCCAGGGAAGTTGAACCTCTTTTTTCTTCTTGTTGTTGTTGCTGCTGTTGTTTATCAAAAACCACAGGTTCTTGAACAGGAATTGGAATATATTTAATATCAGATAATTGTTCATTTTGTAACAATGGTTCAATATCATCAACATATTCCTGTGGTTGTGATTTTTGCAAAGATTGTAAATATTTAACTGAATAATTATTTACATTACTTAATTCTGGTCTTGGTGGAGAAGAACTTAAATTTTGTGGAGTTGGCGAAGGTGGAAATTTATAAGCTTTTGGATTTTCATTCGTAACAATATATTTCTGATTATTAACTTTAACAGATTGAGATTGTTGATGTTGTGACATTGAGTCTTTTATTGGAGTAGCTATTCTTTTTAATGGGGAAGATTTAGTCATGGTATTTTGATTTTGTTCTTCATCATTCTCCAATTCATCTTGTTCTAATAAAAGTATTGGCTTTTCATCAAAATTAAAATTCAATATATCTTGTGAAGGTACAGGATTTTGTTGAACATTGTTACTACTATTGATGGTTAATGATGATACTGTTGCTGATGCTGATACAGATGATGGTTGTCGTAATAATTCACTTGGTGGTATAGAGTTACTTTCAGGTACTTTATTTACATAGTTCTTGTATAAATCATTACTAATCCCATTGATTGATAAGTCCCTTGTATGTTCAGTGAATCCAAAGATGGCTGTACCGCTATATTGTCGACTATGAGTTTTAGATCTATGTGGTGAAAGATATTGTTGTGGCTGTGGCTGTTGTTGTTGTTGTTGTTGTTGTTGAACTTGTTGAACTTGTTGGTTAAACCCGTAACCAGAAGGAACGTCTAAATCTTGTAATCCATTCAAAGTTTCATTAAATAGAAAATCGATATCATTTGGTTCTGAAGTCAATAAAAACTGATCAAAATTATCATTTGGTAAAGGAATATTCGATGGTTTAGTTGAATAATTATCAAATAAATCAAATTTATCCATGATTGTACAATTGTTTTATAAATTTGATTGATAGTGACAAAAGAAAGAAGGAGGTTTTAGTGATGAAGATGATTGGATTTTTTTTTTTTTGTTGATGTATCCTTGCTTTCCTTATAATCAAATTTTTACTCTTTTTTTGATGCAAAATCTAGGTTTCCTAATTAGGACGAAATCTAAATAACCTTTTTTTTTTGATTTGCATTGTTTATTTTTTTTTTTTCCATTTAGTGGTGCAAATAAAAATTTGAACCACTTTAGTTGGCTTTAAATTAGCACAATATATTGTTACAAAGCTTGATCCAGGATCATTTATTATTTGATCGTATAAACTGTATGAATATTCACCAGTTATGATAATTATCAACATTGATTCTTACAAACCCTCTTGGTTATAATGATAAATATGAAGATGAAGATGATATTTCCCTAGTAACATTCCTAATGCATAGAATTTCAAGAACGGAAAAGTGTAATTTTTTTTTTTTTTTACGAAGTTAACTCCGATTGTAAATTCCTACTTCGCAACCACATTATATTGGTGTACATCTTGCTCTAACCAATGTAGGAAATAACCAAAACAAAAATCAGATTGATACTCTTTTTTTTTTTTTTGAAAATTTCAGATTGGTTAATTTTCATGCAATTGTTTTCTAGATCATCAAGACATGTGTACTAGAATGTTGCATAATTTTCCATTATCGTCATTACAACAAATAAATCCATACTGTACGCACAGATCATTACTACACTTCTACTCTTTTCTGCAATGTGATACATATTTCAATTACTTGTATACATGTATGTATGGGGACTAGTATATGAATCTGTAACTAATAAATATTTTCTTCATTTCTTTTGTAAATTTGTTTAAATATAAATTATGAAAAACTATGTTTATTCTAACAACAACATCTTTCTTGGGTCTTCAATCAATTCTTTAACAGTCTTTAAGAAAGTAACGGCTTCACGACCATCAACAACTCTGTGATCATAAGTCAAGGCCAAGTACATCATTGGTCTAGAAACAATTTGACCATTGATAGTAACTGGTCTTTCTTTAGTACCATGCAAACCTAAAACAGCAGTTTGTGGCATGTTAATAATTGGAGTACCATACAAGGAACCAAAAACACCACCATTAGAGATAGTAAAAGTACCACCAGTCATGTCTTCCAAAGTTAATTTACCATCTCTGGCTTTTTTACCCAAGTTGGAGATTTCTTTTTCAATACCCAAAATAGATAAAGATTCAGCATTTCTAACAATTGGAGTAACCAAACCCTTTGGAGTAGCAACAGCAATAGAAATATCAGCGTAATCTCTGAAAACCAAAGTATCGTTGTTTTCAATAGCAGCATTAACAGCTGGGATGTCCTTAAGAGCTAAACAAACAGCCTTTGAGAAAGCACCCATGAAACCCATCTTAACACCAGTTTTATCAAGGAATTCATCTTTGTATTGTTTTCTCATATCCATCAAGTTGGTCATGTCAACTTCATTGAAAGTGGTCAATGAAGCAGCTGTGTTTTGAGATTCCTTAAGACGTTCAGCAATTCTTAATCTCATTCTGTTCATTTTAACTCTTTCTTCATTTCTTGAGAAATTGGTAAATGATTGAGTGGTTGGTTCAGTCTTTTTTGGTTCTTCTTTCTTTGGAGTAGAAGGTTTACTTTCTTTCTTTGGTTCTTCCTTCTTTGGAGCAGCAGCAGGAGCTGGTTTTTCTTCCTTTTTGATTCTTCTTCTTTCTTAGCTGGGGCTTCTTCCTTGGCTGGGGCAGCAGATGCACCACCGGCTGGAGCTTCACCTTCTTCAATCTTGATGATTTCTTGACCAACTTCAACAGTTGCATCAATATCAACTAAAAATTCAGTGATGGTACCAGAAACTGGAGCATTGACTTCGACATCAATTTTATCGGTTTCAATAGTGGCAATGGTTTCATCTTGGTTAACAAAATCACCAATTTCCTTGTTGAAAGCAGTCAATGTACCTTCAGTAATGGATTCGGCCATATCTGGAACTTTAACAGAAACACTGGCATATCTTTGGAAAGTCAAAAATGGAGTTGGTCTATAACTTGAAGTGGTTGATGGAGATGATCTATGGAGAGTTCTAACAGAAGTAACATTAGCGGCCTTTAAAGTGGATTTGATAGTAGTAGACTTGAGAACAGTAGGAGTACGTCTCAAGGAGACCTTAATTGATCTAGATAACATAGTAAGCAGATAATAGGTGATGTGTTGAACAAAAGTTTTTTATTCAATGAAGAAGAAAAAGAGGAGGTTCTGTAAATTTTTCTATGTGCAATTTTTTTTTTTTTTTTTCTCTGTCTCACCTTCTTTCATTCTGTTGGTTGTATAAATCTGTATTGCTATTTTTTTTTTTTTTTTTTTGGTTGTTTGCCAAAATGGAAATTTCGTTGGCTGTCTCGTTTGTTTCTTTTATTTTTCTTTTTACAACCGGAGTATTGAAATAATTCTCTTTATTGGCAATCTCAATCTTTAATTTGATTTTAAAATCTCTTTTTTTTTTTTAATGTCTGACGGAGTGCGACTCAATGGGGGGGATGAAAGGGTTGTCTAAGAGTTTAATTAGCAGAGTGGAGATTGCTCGCTACCACTTGACAGTCATTATTTTTTATTCCGGTGTTGTGATTGGTCAGTACAGAATAAAACTCCGGGGCTATTGAGTCTCCCCGGAAAAATGAGAAAATGAGAGAAAATTTTTCTCAAGACACTTTTTTTTGTTTGTTTCAGAAATTGCGGATAAAGGTTACATAAGGCGAGCTTTATAAATTTTTTGGTTGCAAATTCATTTTCAAAAGTCAATACCACGTGAATAGATCGAATACTTCTTGTTAACTTTAATTTCACTACTTCAACGAGGTAAATGTATCATTTTTGATATATACAATAGCTTGAAAATGGTAGGTGTTTTTTTTTTTTTATTAGTGCTACTTGAGCATCAAATAGGAAATTATTTTCAATTATAGCCCCGGAATAATCGGGGTGCGTTGCGCAGTAAGAGTATAATTAAATTGGTTTTTTTTCGCCCCCTCTTCTCTTCTCTTCTCTTCTCTTTTCATAACCTGGACCCGAAAAATGGAGAATGAAATGAGGAGGAGGGGAACGGACTGCATGGAATTTTGCAACTAATTTCAGAAACGCTGGTTGTAACTATTATTTTAGTATAATACTTGATAGCTATGTATGGACAGATAAAAAAAGCGCAATTCAAGTTCGATAAAGACAGTAAGCACAAGCAGTGTCAAGGGTATATGATATAGGTAATTAACTGTTTATATTGATCTATTATTACAGTTCTATTTAGAGTTGTTGAACTATGGAACTAATTTCGCAAATGCTTATTGAGATATTCTTTGGAATAATTTAATTTGGTTCAGAATTTACACCAATTTTCAATAAAATGTACACATATATAAAAACCCCTTAGTTCCATGAAATAACTTTGATAAACCACATATATAAATGACTTATACATGATTGATGTGTTTACAGTGATGCTTGTCAAATTAAGTTCAAAATAGCGCAAGAAATATAATACAATCTTTATAAGTTGCTACACACCACCGTTTGGTGAAACCAATAAAAACTAAAGCTTAATAAATCAAAGCACTTTTCACATTTATTTCTATTGACTTAAATATTTGATTATCAACTTTTGTTTTTAATACTGACAGGCACAATGATTCTAAACTGGTTGGTATTGTGGTTAATTATACTAACACTGTACCTTCCGCTAAACCTAAAAAACTTTAGAAACATGAAATCAGGGCTTATGGCTCAAGTGGTTTTACCAACTGCCGATAAGTGCAGTTTCGAGTTCGGTTCTTGATTAAAGTGCTGTTCAAAAAAAGCCTAGCTAGCTCAATCGGCTTAGAGCGTGAGACTTTTAATCTCAAGGTTGCGGGTTCGAGTCCCGCGTTGGGCTTATATTTTTTCTGTTTTTAGCCATTTGATTTAATCCTCTTGGTGATTTTTTTTTTTTTTTGGTTATTAAGCAGTGCACAATCCTCCTAAATCGTTTAGTAGTTAATAATCATTCCTTTTTTTCTCATAAAGGAGACTAGTCAATAAAACCAATGACCAGTGAACGATTTAAATGACTCATCAAAATGCTCATGACTTTGTTAATCAACAAGTCATTACTTGATACCGGAGATTATCAACACAAGTCATCGGAGATTATCATCACACGTCATCACATCAAACAATTTTTGCTGCAAGCTATACGGAAATAAAGATCATTTATATACGGTGATTTTAGTTGATAGGTCATCCTTGATTTGTATTATTTTAATTTATTTATACACTGACAATTTTTATTTTGCAGCTGGAGTTTATGAATCATCCCGGAACAATTAGGGATCCTAAGGGGGATTTGATTTACTCTACTTTTTTATTTTATTTTATTCTACGCGTGGTTGCCGTCGAGTCGTGAAAACTCAATTCGGAACTATAAATGCACTTCGGACACCTCTGGAGCTTGTTTGTGTATGTGCGTTCGTTTTTTTTTTTTCTTCCCTTTTTTTTTTTTTTTTTCTCTCGCTCTCTCTCTTCTTTCTCTGACACTTAATTTGTCAACTCAAAAACTCATCCTAAAACCGATTCTCTCTTTAGTTCTTGAGTTTTGTTGTTGTTGTACTCATATAAATACTTAATAATACCAAGAAGATGTTAAGATCATTCAAATCAATCCCAGCTACTGGCAGATTTTCCCAATTTGTTAGATACGCCTCCAACAAGAAGTACGACGTCGTTGTCATTGGTGGTGGTCCAGGTGGTTATGTTGCTGCCATCAAAGCTGCCCAATTGGGTTTGAACACCGCCTGTATTGAAAAAAGAGGTGCTTTGGGTGGTACCTGTTTGAATGTTGGTTGTATCCCATCCAAATCTTTATTGAACAACACCCACTTGTTACACCAAGTTCAACATGAAGCCAAAGAAAGAGGTATTGCTATCGAAGGTGAAGTCAAAGTTGATTTCCCACAATTAATGGCTTCCAAAGAAAAAGCCGTCAAACAATTAACTGGTGGTATTGAAATGTTGTTTAAGAAAAACAAGGTTGACTATTTGAAAGGTTCTGGTTCTTTCGTTAACGAAAATACCATTAAGGTTACTCCAATTGAAGGTGGTGAAGCTCAAGAAGTTGAAGCCGAAAACATTATTGTTGCCACTGGTTCTGAACCAACTCCATTCCCAGGTATTGAAGTTGATGAAGAAAGAATTGTCACCTCTACTGGTATTTTATCCTTGAAGGAAGTTCCAGAAAGATTAGCCATCATTGGTGGTGGTATCATTGGTTTGGAAATGGCTTCTGTTTACTCTAGATTAGGATCTAAGGTTACTGTCATTGAATTCCAAAACGCCATTGGTGCTGGTATGGATGCTGAAGTTTCCAAACAATCCCAAAAATTATTGGCCAAACAAGGTTTGGATTTCAAATTGGGTACCAAAGTTGTTAAAGGTGAAAGAGATGGGGAAATTGTCAAGATTGAAGTTGAAGATGTTAAATCCGGTAAAAAATCAGACCTCGAAGCCGATGTATTGTTGGTTGCCGTTGGTAGAAGACCATACACTGAAGGATTGAACTTTGAAGCTATTGGTTTAGAAAAAGACAACAGAGGTAGATTGGTCATTGATGATGAATTCAAAACTAAACACAGTCATATTAGAGTCATTGGTGATGTCACATTTGGTCCTATGTTGGCCCACAAGGCTGAAGAAGAAGGTATTGCCGCTGCCGAATACATTAAAAAGGGTCACGGTCACGTTAACTATGCCAACATTCCATCTGTTATGTACACCCATCCAGAAGTTGCTTGGGTTGGTTTAAATGAAGAACAGTTAAAAGAACAAGGTATTAAATACAAGGTTGGTAAATTCCCATTCATTGCCAACTCCAGAGCCAAGACCAACTTGGATACTGATGGTTTTGTCAAATTCCTTGCTGATGCTGAAACTCAAAGGGTTTTGGGTGTCCATATTATTGGTCCAAATGCCGGTGAAATGATTGCCGAAGCTGGTTTGGCTTTAGAATACGGTGCTTCCACCGAAGATATTTCTAGAACTTGTCATGCTCACCCAACCTTATCTGAAGCATTCAAAGAAGCTGCTTTGGCTACTTTCGACAAGCCAATCAATTTCTAAACCAATTGAAGGATGGAGTTATTACGAAATGGATTAAAAAGAAAAATTAAACAATTGGATCATTATTTTTTTTTTGTTTTTGTTTTTAGTTGATTACTAAAAGAAGTAAATTAAATTAAAGTAAATTAAGTTAAATTAAAGGTATATACAGATATTTATATAAATTGTATTTCTTTATTGTAAAAAAAAAAAAAGATGCATATTCTATTTAAACATATAGTCCACTGTAGGTATTTTGTTGTATTTTAATATTTTGAATTTTTGGATGATTCACACGACTTTAATTTTCTTTTTTTTTTTTCCCTTCTTTCGTTTTCACAATTGGAGCGCATACAGAAAGGTTGAAAATTTTTATTGGAAACATCCTGGAGGGTGTTGGGGGATAAACTTAGTAATACATAAAACAACCAACATGCCAAAGGTTTTCACTATTCAAAAAAATGTTGTCAGTCATAAGAAACTGATATATAAGAACTTATGTGCCAACTTGATTCGTCATGAACATATTATTACAACTTCAGCCAAGGCTAAAGCTGCTCAACCATACATTGAAAAGTTTATGGCTGATTCAGTTAGACAAAATAAAGAATTACCTGAATCTATCAAAGGTTTAAAGGAGAAAGTTCAAAGTATAAAAGCGTTTGATTATTTACAACCAGCAGAAAGAATGGAATGTGGTCTGAAAATTCTTAAGGATATTGTTAAAAGATATCCAGAAAGAAAAACTGGTTTCACAAGAATAATTAAATTAGAACCAAGATTAGGTGAAGATAAAGCACCAATGAGTGTTTTAGAATTAGTTGATTCTAATTATGAAATTAAATTTTGGTATACTGCTAAAACTGTTGCTAGATTGGAATTACAAGGCATAGAATTTGATGATTTGACAGAACTTAACATTAAGAAATTGACTCAATTTAGAATTAATGGTGAATCCGAATTTAGAGATGCTGTTGAAGTTTGTAAGAAAGAATTCTTTAATCAAGATGGTGAATCCAATAATGTTCCTGAAGAAATTCAACAAAATTTGACTAATTTACCAAATATGGAAAGACATACTGGTAAATTGAAGGGTAAATTGTTGGTTTCAAAGAAATACAACACCAAACCAAGACCACAAAAGGAAAACCTTCTGTTCCCACCATCTCCATTCTTGAAACAAGAACAACAATCATAGAACTTGTAGATAAGATCTCTTAAACATATTCTGTATATATTAATTTTTTTCAATATAAAAAAAAAAGTTAACGACCAAAAAAAAAAAAATAAAAAACATTAAAGGAAATTACAAATATAACGCCTTCTTATCACAACCAAACATTTAACCAGCCAACCTAAATTATCATGTGGTTCTCGAAATCAAATTTTCCAATTGAAGGAAAGACTGCTATTATAATTGGTGCATCTCAAGGTGTTGGTGCAGATATAGCAGCAAAATTATATTCCAAGAATTGTTCTGTTATTTTAGTAGCCAGAACAGAATCAAAATTACAACAACAAGTAACTAGAATCAAAGAGACACATGTTGGATCTACAGCAGAAATTAGTTATTCAGTTGCCGATGTATCTAAGTATCAAGAATGTGTTAATTTATGGGAATCAATTTATCCAATAGACCCAGATATTATCTTTAGTTGTGCTGGATCATCAATTCCAAAATTATTCCAAGATTTGACTGAATGTGATATCAATCTGGGTCTTGATATAAATTATAAAACAGCCATTAATGTTATACATACAGGATTTAGACATGTTTTAGCAAAATATTCAAATAAAGATCAAACTTTTAAAAAAAGACATATTATTCTTTTCAGTTCAGTTGTTAGTTTTTTCCCATTTATTGGATATTCTCAATATGGTCCAATGAAATCAGCAATTGAAACATTATCAATAATCTTACGTCAAGAATTATCTCCTTATAATTATCGTGTATCATGTGTATTTCCTGGAAATTTCCAAAGTGAAGGATTTGAAGAAGAACAAAAGACAAAACCAGAAATTACTAAAAAAATTGAAGGTCCAAGTAATCCAATACCAGGTGATGAATGTGCTGATATAATTATTGATCAATTGAGTAAAGGATATGATACTATAACTACTGATTTTATTGGTTGGGTTCTTGGAACTACATCATTGGGCGTATTTTTACCAAGACAATGGGGATTCTTTCAAGTTATTATTGGTTTAATTATCCTGATTATTGGTCCAATTGTGAATTGGGTTATTAATAGAGATATTCAAAATTCAGTTGATAAGAAAAACAAGAATAGGTAGGTGATATGTATATTATTTGTTTTTTTTTTTTTAATAAATATTATCTATTTTTTTGGTTCATGATTTGGAGTTACTTGTTCCGCAAGTTTAGTAGTTAATTCTCCAACTTTTGAATCTATATCAGCACCTAATTTATACCAATTAATACTATATAACCAATTAACCATCGTTATGATTTCTTCATTCCAAATATCTTTACATGTTTCTGCAAAGCTTACTCTTGATTGATAATTAATATGTGAATCAGGGATATAATTTTTACGTAATTCAGCATCTTTATCACTTAAAATTCGATTGTTGATGATATATTCAGATTGACGCAAATGTTGTGAAATAAATTGTTGATTCTTATTAATATATTGACTTGTATAATAAGTAAATGTGGATGTTAATAAAACACCTCCTAAAAATCCATGTATTCTACCCATTGTATAATTCCTTTTTTTTTTTATCTTTTTGATTATCAATTATTCAAACTTTGGTTCGGCTACTCTATTGAGAAGAAAAGGTTCATGAATTTTCGATTGGTTGAAAAAAAAATATAGTTGAGAATCAAGAAATGTGCGTGTGACGGGGAGAAAAAAAGAAAAAAAAGACAAAATTCATTGGTGTGCATTTAGTTATGTCTCTGATATCTAGTAATATCTATAATGATTATAGTACTCTAATTATTCACCTATTATAAACAATATATTTTTATTAAAACGATTTATACAATACTTTTCTTTATTGAATCTTCGATCGATCCTATTTACTTATGCCCATATTTCTCTAATCAAGATCAGGGGATTTAAATCTAGCATTATCATCATCTTCATCACCAGAATCTTCCCAATCATCAACATCAACATCCTCCATATCTATATCTTCAGCTTCATGATTAGGCAATATTTCCAAACCTTTTTCTCCAAGAACAACCTTGGCAGTTTCTTTATCCTTAATTTGACCTTTCAACAACATAACAGCCATTCTGTTCAAGATTTCATTCTGGATCAAACGGTTTAATGGTCTGGCACCAAGATCTGGAGACCAACCATTCTTGCACAAATAATCCGTGGCAGCATCATCCAATTCCAATTTGATATCTTTACCATTAGCAGTAAATCTTTTTTCAATCTCTTGTAATCTAATTTTAACAATCTTGGAAATAGCTTTTCTTGACAATCTGTTAAACACAACAATACTTGAGATTCTATTGATAAATTCTGGTCTGAAATGTGCTCTAACAGCATCCATAACATGTTCCTTGGTGGTAGAATCTATCTTGTTACCCTTAGCAGCATTAATATATTGAGCACCCAAATTGGAAGTCATAATGAAGATGGCATTGGAACAGTTGACAAGTTTACCCTGGGAGGAGGTAACTCTACCATCATCCAAAATTTGTAACAAAACAGTCAAAACTTCAGGAGCAGCTTTTTCAACTTCATCAAGTAAAACAACCGAGTATGGACGTCTAATCAATGGTTCGGTCAAAATACCACCTTCTTCATAACCAACATAACCTGGAGCAGCACCCAATAATTTGGAAGCTGACCATTTATCTCCTAATTCTGAACAATCAATTCTAATGATAGCTGATTCATCTGCAAAAAGGAAACCAGCAAGTTTCTTAGCCAATTCAGTTTTACCAGAACCCGAAAGACCCAAGAACAAGAATGATGGAGGTTGGTTTGGGTTAGCTAAACCTGATCTTCTTAATCTAATAGCATTGGAAACTGCTTTAACAGCTTCAGATTGACCAACAACTTCTTTGGATAATTCAGCTTCCATATTGATCAATTTGTTATTTTCAGCACGAGACAATTTCGTAACAGGAATACCAGTTAATTTGGCAGCAGTCTCACAAATTTGTTCAGGACCAACAGCATTCTTGGTTAAACTTTCCAAGTTAGAAGCTTCTTCTTCAGCAACTTTAACTTCCAATTGTTCAATTTGTTTTTCTAAATCTGGAATGGCAAAATATCTCAAATCAGCAGCTGTAGCAGTATCATATCTTCTTTCAGCATCTTGAGCTTTAACTTCCAATTCATCCAACTTTCTCTTAGCAGCAATCAATTGTTCATGACTAGCACGTTCTTGTCTATATCTTTCATTCAATGGACCAATTTGTTCTTCCAATTCAGCCTTCTTCTTTCTAGCTCTAGTCAAACGATCTTTTGAAGCTTCATCAGCATCTTTATCTCTCTCCAATGCATTGATTTCAACATCTACCAAATGTAATTGTCTTTCCAAAGTATCTAATTCTTCTGGTTTAGAATCTCTGGCAACAGCTACAGCAGCAGCGGCTTCATCAACAAGATCAACAGCAGAATCAGGCAAGGCTCTATAGGTTAAATATCTGGATGCCAATTGAGCAGCACTGACCAATGCACTATCCAAGATACGTACACCATGATGTATTTCATATCTTGGTTGGATACCTCTCAAGATTGCTACGGTTTCTTGAACAGTAGCAGCTGGAACATCAATTTTTTGGAATCTTCTTTCAAATGCACCATCCTTAGCAATAAATTTACGGTATTCAGCAAAAGTAGTGGCACCGATACAATGTAATTCTCCTCTTGCCAACATTGGTTTAAGTAAATTAGCGGCATCAGATTTACCATCACCCATCAACATATGGATTTCATCAATGAATAAAATAATAAATTCTTTTGATTTTTCAATTTCACCTAAAACACCCTTCAATCTTTCTTCAAATTCACCCTTGTATTTAGCACCTGCTGTTAAAGCACCCAAATCAAGAGCAAACAATCTTGCACCAGCCAAGACATTTGGAACATCACCGTCAACAATTCTTTGAGCAACACCTTCAACGATGGATGTTTTACCAACACCAGCATCACCAACTAATACAGAATTAGATTTGCTTCTTCTGGCCAAGACTCTAATAACTCTTCTGATTTCTTCTTCTCGTCCAATCACAGGATCAATCTTACCTTCTCTAGCCTTTTCAGTGAAATCCTCACAATATTTGTTCAAAAATTCATATGAAGAAGATGAATCGGCTTGTCTTGAATCAATTCTTTGTGAACCTCTCAATTCAATTACTTGTGTTTTAATATTATCCACATTCATACCAGCTTCCTTGAATATGTCCTTAATAGATTGGTCTTGCAACAATGCCAACAATATATGATCTTGAGCAACATATGTGTCTTTCTGTTGTTGTTTGATTTTGTTAGCATTCATCAATACTTGACCAGCTTGATAACTTGGTCTTATTTCATCTGGTGGAGGGTTTTGTGATGGTAATCTCACCAAATGTCTATTCACTATTCTTTCAAAATCACCCCATTCGTATCTAGCTTTCTTGACAATAGTTTTCAAGTATTGTGTAGAACCTTCAGTATCATCAGTTGGAATAAAAGCAGCAAGGAAATGAAGGGGTAAAAGTTGACTATTGGATTGTTCTTTGGCCAACTCTGTAGCATTGTTTATAAGCTTAATTGCATTATCAGTGTATTCATCCATGTTTTAAAATGTATAATATCAATTGAGTAGTATCTATCAGTTATATCAACTAAATAAATTAAAAAAAAAAATAATAATTATTACAAAAAGAAAAAGAAAAAAAAAAATTTGAAAAAAGAATCAAAATTTAAAAAGGAATGAGGATTGGTAAATTATTTCGATATTTATAATGGAAATGAATTGAGTGATTGGACAATGTTGTTTGCGTGCTTGCTTTTTGGTCAATCATCCTTTCTCTATGTCCTCTCTCCCCAAAATAATTTTCTTTTATTTTTTTTTTTTAGTGCGGGATTATGGTTCCAGGTGATCCTAGAACTTACTAGAAAATTCTAGAACAAATATAACACAAAATGGATCACATACTGCACCTTTTCTTTTCGTTCCGTTTAAGCCTATCGTTTGGTAGCCCTTTTACATACTGTACTTAAGGGGGTGAATGGGTGGTACGACTCACAATCTACTTTATCCCCGGAATCTTTGAAATACTCGCTGTCCCCACCAAAACAAAACAAAACAGAAAAACACCACAATCTCGCCGTGTGGTTTCCCATTCTGATGGTTATGTTTATTGATATGCATATGAGTAATGTAGTTATTAGTATACATAGGGACAACCCTAAAACAAATCAAGTTTCTCTATTTATTTATTTATTTTTTTTTTTTTTTTTTTCAATTTATTTTTATTGTACTTAACTGATATTAGCTCTTGATGTATCTAAATGCTCTAGTGATCATTTTGTTTTTATCTTCCATAATAGAAACAGGAAACTTACAAAGTGTATCTGGCGATTATCGATTGATAATACCAAGAGTACGTCACAAACAGAAAATAAAAGACCCACCCGTAGTTCCACCCCCTTCTACAATTTATTCAATAAGGTCGTTACAAGACCTTCAGGATAAACATTTAGATAAGCTAAATAATACATCAAATATATTCCATTTCAAAGACACAAAGAGTTCACTATACTACAACCAAAAAGAAAAAGCATGGGTTGAGTTGAAGGTTCGAAATCCTGACGAAGAGGTGCAGAAATTTCCCTTGGGATACTGGATTCCTGCCTCTTACTGTCTTGATGCTACTGTCGGCAGTGGCGGAACTATCAGTCGTGCTATAACAGTACTATATGAAACGGCTATTGAAAACTATATGGATTTGTACGCTGAATTACCATCATTTGCAATCCACGACGCAGCCGGTTTATCGTTGGGGGTTAAGATTGGAACTCAGGTAGCCGTGACACTTTTATTTTCATGCGCAGTAAGAGAAGGGGAAATTATACAGATGCAATATCGGCCATCATATATAATCGTTCCTGAAATGGAAGCAATTCAGTACAAGTTTAAAGGAAATTTACTCAAGAAGAAAAAAGTGAAGAAGATCAAGCCATTTAAAACATTGATTATCGATGCACCCGAGCATCAATGTTGGGCCACCAGAAATATACAAGACTTACAGTGTTATGAACCCATCAACCATCGACATCGTATTAGGCTCTGAACCACTTTTGATTCATTCCACACAAATGTTCACACCATTGAGTAGATTCATGGTAAGATTAACCGATTTTTAGGAGGATAATCTAAAGTCTTAAGTTCTATTTTTGAATAGCATTGGGCCAATCTAGCAAGTACGTATGAAGCCTCAAGCAATGCAAATTGCTGACCAAGGCAAATTCTTGGACCTCCATTAAACGGTAAATATGACCAGCCCAATTTCGTGATATCCAATTCAAACCATCTCTCAGGTCTAAATATATAACAATCGGTCCCATAAACTTGTTCATCAAAATGAGTAGCACAAATAAAATATCCAACAGCCTGTCCCTTTCTAACTAAAATTGGGAATTTTCCATCGCGACCACCACCTCTAGGAAGCGTCGTATCACGTATAGCATATCTAACATTTCTAGGAACCCCTGGATGAATTCTCAAGGTTTCATTTAAAATTGCATGTAAATACTTGCAATTCTTCAAAGCTGTAACACTTATGGTATTACATGTTCTACCTAGCAGTGTCAATATTTCCTCACGTAATTTGTTCCAAATATATTCATTTCGAGCCAACTCGAACGTGGCAAACGATAATAACGAAGCAGTTGTATCTCTCCCCGCAAGTAGAGTATTCAATACTTGATCTTGTAATACAACGGGATCTCTTGTATGTTTCGCCAATTCACGAAGAAACACATAGCCACTTGTTTGGCCAAACTCTTCATTTGTGGCACATAGTACTTTCAGCACACAATCGCTGCAAAAAGCTCGTACTATTTTGTTGTTTTGTCGAAATTCAATTCCATCATAAAGGAAATACAATTCATGCAATGATGCTCTTGCGGATAAATACTTCTGAGATTTATTAAATGCATTCAGAAACTTTGATTCATTTTCCAGATCCTTCGAAGCTCCTGTGGTAATCTTCAATGAGCCAACAGTTTCACCAAAGAAGAAATCAGTAGCCACATCCATTGCGAAGCGAAAGAAAAGTTCTTGAATATCAAAGTATTGTCCATTATTGCTGTCAATATTTTCTTTGAGAAATAAAAAATGAGGCTCAAAATCTAATATATGTGATATCCTGTCCTTTGTAAACTGGGGTCGTAACATTGCCCTGCTGTATTTCCACTTTTCACCATCTGATGTGAAAATCCCACTACCCAACAAGGGACCAAATTGATATAATCTTAATCCGAGGAAAAATCATCAAATTGAGTAGAGAGCATTGCCTTTATATTGATTGGGTCTTTAGTTACTATAATAGGAATGCCCAATGCTCGATTCATAAATGTTTGATTTTGTGGATTTGGGGCTGCAAGAAAACTCTTAACACTGAATTCAATAATTCTACCTTCGTTGTTTGCTTTATTAATTATAAATGGTAATCTGAATCCATAGAAACCATCATGGATTACATTTTCAATTTCTTGAGCACCAAGTTTTTGCATCAAATATTTAGTGTAACAATACTGGAATGCAAAATAACCACCAACTAAAACAAATACTACTACGATCCAAGATTCAGGGAATAGCCAACTAAAAATAGCCATTTATTAGCAACAATGGAATATACATAACATTTCAACTGGAAGTTAACATGTAGACGTTTTTTTTCCTTCTCTTTTAGTGTTGTATGATTGTCTCTCTTCATATCAATGCCTGGACATAACAAAATACAAGCAAAAAGGACAAAGCAAAGAATATGTTGCTACTCAATGCAAAGCAAATAATCCGGATGGGATATTCTTGATTATAGAAAAAACAACATTCTATCGATTCATGGACCACCCATCGCAAACATTATTAAATGAAGTACAAAACTCTTTGGTTTGACACATGAGATTTTTTTTTTTTTTTTTTTTTTTTTTGGCACACACACTCTCTCTTCTCTTCCATTCTTTAATATCTCTTTCATGGACTTAATCCAACAGTACCACTCCGAGTCCGAAACAGATACCCAAACAGAATCAGAATCAGAATCTGAAAGGGAAGAAGGCGTGACTGAAGAAAAGAAACAAGCAAATATCGGAAGAGTCAAGAAACAAACACAAGAAAGATCACAAATTAACCTACCACCACCTCTTCCCAGAATCGAAATATATCTGCAAAAATATCAACAGAATATGAGGCTGAAACACTTTTATTCATATTGTTATTTGCCATGGAATCCATCAATATCAGCTGTTAGAACCATAGATAAACTAGCTGAGAAAGTTATTCGGACGTTTCCTGAACTTTCAAAAAATTACAAATTTGTTCATCCCCATAAAGATCGATCAAGAGAAGTCAAACAGCATATCAGTATCACTTATAGTTATAATATGCCAGTAGATAAAGCAGAGCGGACATTACATTCCATGATGAAGAAATTTTCCACCGTTGAAATTCCTCAGTCGTTGATACACGAAGTCGGAGGAGGCAGTACCCCACTAGTTGCACTTATGAACAAGACGAGAAAAGTTGTTCGGTTTCGATTGAAGGACCATCTAACTTTTCGTGGAACAGGTCTGAAGATATTCTTGTGTGCCGATCTAAATACGGATCATACAGATCAGATACAGCTTTTTCAACAATTAAATACGATTGCATATGACGTTCTACTTAAAAACGGCGTTCAAACTGCTCAATATACACAGATACCACATGTATCAGTTATTATTGGCTATTTGAAGGGAACTCCGTTGAACAAGAAAGATATCAATAGGATCAATAAAGAGCTCACAAGAATTACAAGTAAGGAACTTGAGGAAATACCACTTGATGTAGAAGAGATACATTGTGTTCGTCCACCGCAAAAGTTTGTCATTCCTGTTTATAAGCAACGACTCTTGTAAATATACAGAATACACACGCGTTTATTTATTTGATTAATCAAGAACTTCTTCGGATATGCAACATCGGTACAAAATATTTGGGTAACGTGTGACAAGGGGAGTAGAAACTAAGAAAAAAAAAGTAAAATAATATGTACCGCAATTCTTCTCCCAAGGGCCAAGAGGCAATGGTCATATCGCAGACATCGCACAACCATGGTACGGCCGGAAAAGCTCAACTCTAATTCCTGAATTTCTTTGGTTTTTATTTTTTTTTTTTTTTCCTTTCTCTCTCTCCTTTGATATTCATAAAGTGTTCAATTTTTTTATTTTTCTTTCAGCTAACACAACGAGTTTTCTTTTTTGCCAACTTTTTTTTTTTAATAGAAACACTTTTATTTTAGCTTTGAAACAGGAAACCAATTGTATTAGATTCTAACATTAACAACAATGGGTAAAAGAGAAAATAAAGAAAAATATTCAAGACTTGTCAGCATTGCTAACAATCACAGCAACAACAATAAATGTGCAGAATGTGGAGCTGGTTATCCGACTTGGGCGTCGTATAATTTAGGTATCCTTTTATGTGGTAGATGTTCTTCTGTCCATAAAAGAGTCCTTGGTCCACCAAACCAGAATATTTCAAAGGTCAAGTCATTGACTTTGGATAATTGGACGGATTCACAAATTGATCACTTGTCTAAGATTGGGAATAAGAGATCCAACAGAAGATGGAATCCTAAACGAGTCCCCTTTCCATTTGATGCTGATGAGGATGTCGGTGCTGTCGAACAATATTTGAGAGACAAGTATATTAATGGGAAGTTCCGTGATGATAACATTGACGCATCTGAATATGATGATAGACTGAGTAGGTTTAGCGAAGAAAATACGGGATATCATTCCCTGAGGCCGCTGTTAAGACTGAGATCCAGCAGTGTTAGAAGTCAAGTAGCGGTCCCAAGATTAACACACAGAAAGTTGACAACTTTTGAGTATACTCAATATTCAAGTCAGGCGTCACAAATAAGACTGTATGGCTATAATGACCGTGATGCAGTATTGGAAAGCTTATTGTTGAGTAATGGGAATATTGATGCTGCGCTTGACATACTTGAGTTAGATGCCAGGATTAACCCCACAAAAGAAGAAACGGCTCCACTGTTACCAAGGAGACCACCACCATCCCAATCAAACCAAACCTCATTTACATCGGTTTCTGGCTCAAACGTGACTGCCACTGCCACCGCTCCTAGCCTGTCTGGAGATTGGTGGAATAATAATCCCAGTAACGTCAGTTCTCTTACACAACAACCTACACAAGCTACTGGAATGCCTCAAATCTATCAGTATACCGATCCAGTTACCGGTCAAATTTCTTATATTGATTCCAATGGTCAAGAATACTTGGATCCAAGTAATCCTCAACATCAACAACAGTTAATGCAAATGAATAATCCTCAATTGGTTGCACAGCAAACAAATAAGCAAAATATAATGTCGCTATATAACCAACCAACGGGGCAACAACAGCAACCACCACCACCATTACAACAACAACAACAGCAACAGCAACAGCAACAACCAATGCAACAATATGTGCAACAACCTCAGCTCACAAATGTTGCATATATTCAACAACAACAACAGCAGCAGCAGCCACAGTTTACAGGATTTAACCAATCAGCTGGATTTGGTCAACCACAACAACAAGGAGGATACTGGAGACAACAATAGATATAATTTCCATATATAAATGTATATTATAAAATACAACATTGTGAAAGAAGAAATCAAAAACATATATTTGAGAGATACATAAAGAATAGGTATATAAATATATAGATAAAATAATAAAAAAAAAAAAATACAATCCCTCATCTTTTTCTACAATTTGGCCCTAGACTTCAAGTCTTCGGCCAAACCTAAGGCAATATGTCTTGCTACAGCCATCGTGGTGATCATGGGGTTGGCACCACTTGCGGTAGGCAAGACACTAGCATCTGCAACGTAAACATTAGAACATTCAAATAATCTACCATCAGTGTCAATGGCACCATACTTTGGTCCTTTTCCTGACATACGACATGTAGACATTTGATGCGCAGACCCATATGGCGAACCGTAGCTATCGAAAGGAATCCTGGCAGCTTTTGCTCTCCACTCAACATAATCCGCATCATCAATTGATCTTTGGTCCTTTGGTTTATTGGACTCAAAGATTGGCACCCATGCTTGTGGACTAAGAATTCTTTTGGCACCTTGGATATACAACATATCCGAAGTTATCAACATGGCTTGTAAAATAGCGTTTCTATCAAACTTGTTAACGTCATAATCAACAATCAAGGCTTCTGGTTTCTTAGGGTCAGCAGAAACTGATCCACTGGATGTATCACGAGTGATAAGCAACATGGCAACCATGTTGTTATAACGTAACAAATCTCTTCTAATTTCATCACTTCCTCTCCAAGGTAAAAATGAAGCTTGAATGAATGGAGCGTTCAATATGGTTTCAATTCTACAACCATGCCCCTTTCCATCCAAATCAGCAACCTCATAACAAAGTGAAGTCATAATAGATTTATGGAAATGGTCAGCTTGTACCTCCTTACCAAAATCACCAAATACAGTGGAAACTGGATGCAAAGTCAAGTTTTTACCAATGTGTTTGTTTTTAAATCCAGAATTAGTTAACACATTTGGAGTGTTCAATGCACCAGCAGCAACAACATATTTCTTTGGACCAGTAATGGTAAACTTGACTCCTGTTTCTACATCTTCACATAAAATACCATATGCAATACCCTTTTTGTTAAGAATCTGCAAAACTCTTACTTGTTGCATGAACTTGGAACCATTGGCTGCAGCGTCTCTAAACCAGTTATTGACAGAACCTTGTTTAATACCATACTTACATCCCAAATGACAGAAACCACAAGGATGATGAGGATGACCACCGCTATTTTGGTCAATTTCTTTGCTTTTGTAACCTAATTTCTTGCCCCCTTCAATAACAACTTCGTTAGCCAAAGAATGGGTAATACCTTCAGTTGAAGCCCCCATTTGTTTCCAGACATAATCTTGTGCTTTGTCGTAGGATTCATCGGCAGCAAATTCAACACCATAGTCATCATACCATTCTTTACGCACTTTAAATGGAGTTTTAAGACAAGCAGACCAATTTACGGTGGTACCACCACCAAAAGTGGAACCAGCAAGAATAAACATTTGCAGATTTGTAGTTACCAAACCACCACCACTTTGATACAATTCTTGAACACCATCCAAATCGTTGAAATTCAATTCAGAATTGCTAAAGTATTTTCCCTTTTCCAAGACTAAAGTCTTGTAACCATCATTGGCCAATGTGTGGGCCATTACCCCAGCACCAGCACCGGATCCAATGATAATGACATCAATATCCGGCAAGTACAATTCAGTGCCGTCAAATTTGGGTTTTTCTTCAAACAGGTACTTGAACGGATCAATATCTTGCGTTTCATAAGCCTTTTCACGCAAATCTCTTTCAGGATAATGAATAGCTTTTAAATGCAACTCATTAGCCAATCTTGCAAAAGTTGACAAGGTGAGCGAAGAAACCAATCTGAATATTCTTCTTTTTGCTGCGAGAGGAGAATCACGCCAAGAAGCCAACAATTTTTCACGTTCTTGAACAGTCATTTCTTTGATTGGAGTTAACGTGTTAGTTAAAGTCGGTGCCAAAATTCGTGAATCCAAAACTGTAGTTAAGACAATAAACATATGAATTGCATCTGTAGTGTTGGAATTGACCAAATCATAAACGATATCTCGAAATCCTGGAGTCTGAGATGGTTTGGTGAACGTCTTGACGTAATCCTCATATTTGTCAACAGGAAAATCTGGATCAATTGCATCCTTAATCTGATCGACTGTGGTTTCATGAATGATACCATCACATAACAATATAAATGTGTCAACATTTTTGTAGTCAACCTTGTCAGGTAAAAAGGTAGTCATATCTAATTTCTGAGTCTTGTTGAGAAATAAAAATAATTTAAAATTAAATTCAGAAAGCAAAAAAACAAAAAAAAAAAACAAATCTGTCAATTGATCATCAGTTTATATACCATGGGGGGATATAAATATAGCAAAATTTATGAATTAAAATCAGATCATAAATTAGCTATATACCAAACCATCCCATGCAATTTTTTTTGTTGCCTCTCGTAGTTTAAATACCTTTTAAGTATAGCATGTGGAATTTTCGTTTCAGTTAGTTAATGTAAAACGGAAAAAAAAAAAAAAAAAAAAAGAATTGACATCCTCATTAAGGGAATAAAATAATAGTAAGAAATGTGGGGACTATGTTGGGTGTGAAAAGAATCCTGTGAAAAACAAAAAAAAAAAAAAAAATTCAATTAGCCGATTAAACATTAGCTCCGCTATTGTTTATTTGTGGAGTATCTTCTAGTTCTAATGGAATACCAAACTCATTCTTCAACACCGAGACACTAGCCCCTGATTGATGGCTGAGATAACTAAGTACTAACTCTATCAGCTCGTTAAAAAATTCAATACTTTGAACCAAGTTTTTGATCGTTTCTTTTTGCTTAGTCAGCTTTAGTTGCTCCTCAAGAACGGCCACTTCTTGAGCGAGTTGGTTGCAACGACGAATTTGATCGTCCCTACTGCAATTCAAATTATCACGTTCAAAGACGGAGTTTTGTAAATCTTGTGCTAAATTATTCTTTTCAGCTTGAAGTTTGATAATAGTCTGTTTTAGTTGATCTTGCATCTGAAGCCTCTTTTTATATGCTGTGTATTGAAAGGACCAAAACAAATTGGTCGTACCACACTTTTCTTGTTCAATTAAACCTTCATTGACTAGGCTTGTAACCAATTCTTTAATTTGCATAGATGAAATCTTACATGCTTTGCTAGCTTTTTGTTCAACTTCTTTTATTGTGTAGAATGAATGACTTGCTTGAAACCATGTTAAAAGAGACTGGAGTTTC
This sequence comes from Candida sanyaensis, assembly GCA_911254575.1. Taxonomy (NCBI): domain Eukaryota; kingdom Fungi; phylum Ascomycota; class Pichiomycetes; order Serinales; family Debaryomycetaceae; genus Candida; species Candida sanyaensis. The sequence goes on from CAJVQF010000005.1 coordinate 1,720,561, forward strand.
TCTTCTTGGCTGAGACCTTTCTTTGGTGGCATTGGGATGACAATTCATGAGCTGTTGCAAAACAACCATGGAAAAAGAACAAAAAAAAACCAGAAAAAAATAAAAGAAAAGGTTGACAACATTTGGTTGTCAAATAAAAATAATAATAATAATAATAAAAAAAAAAACGGTCTAGGGTCTAGTTCTAAATTAGCTTGTATTTGTTTAATCATATAAATGGGTCAGTTATAATTAAATGAAATCAAGCTATCTCTAATTAATCAGATTGCATACGAGAAGTCTTGCGAAATTGTTTTTATTTCTATTCACAGGTAACCACCGACAACTTGGACAATAATCAATATTGAAATTGCAATTATCAATGAGAAACATCTGAATATCGTTAATTTTCTATTTATTATCTCTACTTGCTCATTACTACTACAAGTAGATGAAAAATTCTTATCACTTTTATTCATTACTATACAAAAATTGGATCGTATAGATGTTCATTAGTTTTAACATGACTATATACAATTTTTTTCTTCATATTCATCTTCTAATTTTTCAAGAGCATGTTTCCTGGCTCTCCAAGCAGGAACTTCAAACAAGTAATCAACAGCTTCTAAAGGAACTTCCTTTGTTTCAGGGTAAAAGAGATAAATAACAACAGGAAAGACAAGCATACATGTAGCAAAAATAAAGTAGAGCTTAAATCCAATAGCATCCACAGCTTTTCCAGAAAAGCGGCCCATGATGAAAGCCCAGAACCAATTAGACATAGCATTTATAGCTTGTGTCAAAGTACGTATTTCCTGAGAAAAAATTTCAGAGTTGATTACCCAAGGTGTACCATTCCAACTCATTCCATAGAACAATGTCCAAATGTAAAGTAATCCCTGGGCAGCTCGTCCACCAGCATCTTGTGTTGTATCTCCACTGGCTACTCTCGCAGCAGGGTCAGCAATCTTGATATAAGCACCAATGTACCACATACATATTGAACATGGGATGGAACAATAGATCAATGCTGTTCTTCTACCAAATCTATCAACAATGAGGAAAACCCAGATAACTGCAGCTACACCTTTCAATATTCCAAAAATCCCAGTTGACAATAATCCTGCTTTTGAGCCAGCAATACCAAATGATGCAAATATCTTGGGGGAATAGTATGTGATTGCATTGATACCTGACCCATTCTGCATTGGAAACAAGGATGTAGATAATATTAAACGTATTATCAATTTCTTGGACAGAAGTATTTTTACGAGAGGGGCAAAGAAACCACCACCTGGCAACTTCAGTTTTCTTTCCTCTAAATCTCTGATAATGTTATTCATTTCATAAATGGAATATGGATGATCCAATGGTAATGTCCTCAACATTGAAAGATTCAATCTTGCTTCTTCGATCTTACCTTTATGTGCCAAAAATCTTGGTGACTCTGGTATTAAACAAGTACCAATGAAGAAAAACCCAGAGGGAATTAACTGAATTGCAAATGGAATTAACCATTGTTGTCTGGATGGTTCCATATTTTGAAGAACTCCATAGTTGATCCAATAACCAACAATACCACCAACTTGCCAAGCCATTTCCCAAGTACCAACTAATTTCCCTCTAATTTTTGCAGGTGAGCATTCACTAATGTATATTGGAGCCAAACCAGAACATCCACCAACCCCTACACCGGTGATTACTCTCCCTGCGTATATGGCACCCAATCCTGTAGATTGTTTTGATTCGAGTGATATAGCGGCCCCAAAAACCAATAAGAAGGCGGACAAAATTAATCCTAACTTTCTTCCCCAAATTTCACCGATGGGATAAAAAAATAATGCTCCAAAGAAAGCTCCTGCTTGGAATACTGAAACAACATTTGCTTCTATATTTGTCTTTTCAGAAGAGGACATCAGCGTCATTTTGAATTCTGATTGAAAGGACGCCAAAGATACCGTACCACCAATAAATCCTGCGTCATACCCTATAATAACAGCTGCAAATGCTGCTGTTGCTGCAATAATAACTATTTTCCAATTGAAAATCTCTGGTGGGACGGGAACTACCTCATTTCGTGTCGATTCATCAGCTTCAGATACCTCATCAAAGATTTCTTTTTCAGTAGTCTGCTGGGTTTTTTGGGAATCACTAGGTCCCAAAACTTTTTCAAGGTAACGCATCTAATAAGGTTTCAACTTGATCAAATAAAAATCAAAAAATCAAATAAGAAAAAATCCAATTTTAAGAAATAGAAAAAAAAAAAGTAAAGGATGAAATCTGGGGTGGGGATATGAGATTCTATTTAAACTGGATTATTTGTTGATTTAGTCCGAACAAGGGAAAAATAATAAAAAGAAAAAAGGAAAATTTTTCCAGACGGTGGGGAAATGGAACAGAAACGAAAGTTAACAAAATGAGTCAGAAAGTACTGCAGTTTGAAAAAAAAAAAAAAAAAAAAGAAAGAAAAACATGATGTATCAAATCAAATGTAATGTGTAATTATTCTCTACGTATTTCACAATTTAACTTGTCGCTATAGTCTACAAAGCTATTATCTTTTAAAACGCTGTTTGGATTCAAACACTTCAATAATATATTGATCATTATAAATATGTCAAAAATCAAAATGACATTCCATATATTCATTGCAATCCAAATGAATTTCAAGTATTATGAGATCCCAAGCGAGACGAAACTTTACGGAGATGTGGTTTAGTTATCTGGTGGTTATTGTTTTTGAAAAATCTATTTGATTTACGTATCGAAACCAACATTAATAATAAATGATGGAGTGGCTTGTGTTATTGTCGACCTGTTACGGCGCTGCATTGCTTTTTTCAATTTTTTCTTGTTGAAAAAAAAAAATAATTTTTCCCCTTTTGTGTATTGTTTGCGCTTTCATTTTTTTGGAACAGTTTTGGCGTACACTACTAATATTATATTATTTTGTGTTCCTGATTTTTTGCCAAGACTGAAAGACCAAGGAAACAGACAAAAAAAATTTTTTTACTTTCAATTCAGATTATTGCACATAAAACAGGGTTATTGCCATAGATGCTTGTGCAACCTGAGATGAAAATTTTTGATTTTCGAGATGAACTATGGCCAAAGACCTTATGGTCAGCTTATTGACATTTCCAATTAACCTAATGATGTGTTTACTTCGTGAAGAAATGCTAATGATTGGAGGGTTGTAAATGATTATTTTGAAATTTCAGATGGGAAGTAATGTCAATAGACAACTACCCACAGGGAACTTGTTTCTCCTCAATTACTTTTTTTTTTTCACTGGCATGTTTACTAAAGGGTTTGAATAGAGTCTACCGGCGTTGAAAATAATCGGTTGTTTCCAGTATATCATCGTTGTTTCGATCTTGAATAATTGCGTTTATTTCACACAAAATAGTATCTCGGTCTATGTGCTATTCCCAAAATATGCACGGTTCAAAATCAACATGAGCAATATTTCAAGGCACCTAATTGGGCGTATATAAAATACCTCGCTTCTGCGGTATTCAAAAAAGAACAAGAATATAAATATATTGCAATTCCACTATGAACAAGGAAATGTAAACTTGGATCAACAGCTATACCTATTCACGAATCACAACTCCGTCATGAAGTTCTGTCAAGTGTTCTTTTCGATTTTCTATTTGCTTAGCAGTATATCTGCTATGTCGATGGCATTTGAAAAGTATGGTGATTATATGGGATTCTATACCTGTAACAGGCAGATCAAAACATCAGTTACTTTCTGCGGTAAGTCATCAGGCTATCCATGTTTGTGCAGTAACGTAAACTCCTTGGCCACTTATGCTGGGTGTCTAACACATAACAATAGAAATTCCACAAGACAGTTGGAAAAGCTTGTTTCATTCTGTAAGAGATATGGTGGTGTCACTGTGGAAGAGAATTGGTTTGAGGATGCTTACGAGAACTTTATAGCAAATTCAAAAACTGCTTCAGAAATATCCAACTTTAGCAAATCAGTTCCTTTAACTGTCCCTTTTAAATTTGGTGATCATGAATTAGACCTTTTTGCTGAGGCTTATAAGCAATATTTGAATAATTATGATGATTCGGTGTACTATGGAGGATCCCTATTAGGGTATTGGTTATTGGTCATTATAATTTATGGTGTGGTCCATTGGACAAAGTTTTTATTTCCAGGTTTTACAAAGAAGCTCACGTATAGGCCAATTAATGTCTGGAGGAAATATATTTCAATGCCTGCAACATTTGGTAAAAAAAAATCTCAAGAACAAAGAATATTTGGGTATTTTGATTTCTTGATTCCTTCTAGAATTGAAACTATTGTGATTGCCTTGTTTTATGGTCTCACTATTCTTGTCAATGCTATAAGAACAGGGTATGTGGATAATGACCCATTTCTTGGAGACAAATATAATGCGCAAATAAGATACGTCGCCGACAGAACCGGAATTATTCCTACTGTCATGATGCCATTAATTTTTCTTTTTGGAGGCAGAAACAATTTCTTCCAATGGTTAACGGGGATGAACTTCAATACCTTTATGACCTATCATCGTCATGTGGCCAGAGTTATGTTTGCTCTCGTCGTTGTTCATGCTGCCTGTTACAGCGTTATTTTTGTTAGGGTTAGAGAAGATTATGCTGGAAACATGAGGGCCACCTATATGATTTGGGGAACTATTGCAACTGTCGCTGGTGGAATACTTTTATTTCTGGGTATGTTATACATCAGAAGACGCTGGTATGAGACATTCTTGTTAATTCACATTGTCATGGCTGCAATTTATATAGCTGGGACATGGTTACATGTGGCTGACTATGGTTATCTTTGTTTTGTGTATCCAGCAATTGCAGTGTGGTGTTTTGATAGAATAGTTAGAATCGGCCGGTTGATTGCATTTGGTTTCCCTGAAGCCAATATTGAATTGCTACAAGATAATACATTGAAGATTATTATTCCCAAACCAAGCTATTGGAAACCTGTTCCAGGTGGTCATGGGTTTATTCATTTCCTCAAACCAAGCTGTTTTTGGAAATCTCACCCATTTACTTTTGTTGAGTCTCCTAATGGTCAAAATATCGTGTTGTATTGCAAAGTGAAAGGAGGAATAACACATAGTTTATACCGGATGTTGATGAATATTCCGGGAAGAAATGCAAAAATTAGAGTTACTTTAGAAGGTCCATATGGAGAACCAACACCGGCAAAATATGCAGATACGGTTGTGTTTATTGCGGGAGGTAATGGTATTCCTGGTATATACTCTGAGTTGACTCATACTGCAAGAGGGTTACTGCTTGAATCAAAGAAAAAATTAAAATTAATTTGGATTGTCAAAGACTATACATCCATAACTTGGTTTTTAAACAAATTGGAATATTTAAATGAATCAAATATCGAAACAACAATTTATCTCACCAGACAAAAATCTAGTAGTTTTAACGATGACAAAAACAGTGATGCTGGTAGTATTGACAATGAGAGGGAATCAATAAGAACCATTCTTTCCAATATAGAATTCAAGGAAGGTAGACCAATTATTGGAGACATTGTTCTTGACGAAATACAGGAATCAAGTGGATCCGTTGCAGTCGTTGCCTGTGGACACCCTGCAATGGTTGATGAAGTTCGTTATAGTGTTTGCCAAAACATAGAAAACCCAGAAAGAAAAAGAATTGATTTTTACGAGCAACTACAGGTATGGTCGTAGCTTTCATATAATTATGTATTATAGATAAATAATAGTTACAATTTCCGTATGCAATATCTATATATACCCTTGTGTTCTCTTTTATATTAGAGTTGCCTAGTCAAGAACTCAGTGATAATTCTACATCAGGTATTTCTTTGATTCATTCTCTTTCAAGATTTTACTATTATTATGTTATGTTGAAATGTATCAGGATTTTTTTTTTCCACCTTTCTATATATAATAATTAAAAAAGTGTGTATTTTAAATTCTCGAGAAACGAATGGTTTTTTCTTTATTTCATTGGGTTTTGCTCTTTTTTTTTTTTAGCATCATCATCATCATCATCCCTTAATTAGGTGGCAAGCATAACAATTAGTTTACAGTATGATTGGGCGGTTTATGCTATTGTTACTTTTGTTTGAACGAACATTTGCATCTTTTGGTGCGCCCTTTAGGTTTTACAAGGACGCAAAAATTCTACGGGTGCAAAGCACAAATTTCATCAGAAGCAATGTTTTGTCCAACGTCCAGCAGTTACAGGTGCTTTTGTTCAAATAGAAATTACTTAGCCACAGTTGCCGGATGTCTTAGTATAGTTGGTCCTTCTGATGATGCAAGAAATGAAGTTAGTTTATATTGTGCTGATAAAGGATTTAATTTATCGGATGTTTGGTTTAATAATTCATTAAGAACGTACAAGAAGAAGGCAAAATCAGCTACTCAGATTAAGCGCTTCCACCGAACTGAAACAATCCATGTTCCTTTGGTTTTGAATAGATCAGACATACAAAACTACCAGAACACGTATAATTTATATTATTCAAATTTTGACAATTCCATATATTATGGTGGTGTATGTGTTGGTTATTGGATTGTGGTTTTTTTAATTACGGGAGTTATTCATTGGATGAAAAGATTGTTTCCAAGATTAATCAAACACTGGACAGACCCGGTGACCAATATATGGCGACGGTATGTCACATCTCCAGCAATGTTTAGAAGAAAAAGAACAGAACAGCAAACTTTTTTTAGTTTTGCATCATATTTAATTCCTTCAAGAGCTGAAACTGTGGTTATATTGGTTTTTTATGTGGTGGTGTTTGCTGTACATATTTACAATTCAGATTCGGTTGTCAATGAAAGAAAGTATAATAGTCAATTGTTGTCTCGATTACGTATTTTATCAGATCGTGCAGCTATAGTATCCATAATTTTGATGCCATTGATGATTCTATTTGCTGGAAGAAATAATTTTCTTCAATGGTTGGTTGGTTTGAATTATAGCACCTTTGTTGCATACCATAGACACATTGCAAGAATTATATTTGGTTTGATTTTGACACATGGCATTGGATTTTCCATACTTTTTGGACATTTTTACAATATTGTGATGCAAGAAATGTATATTAAATGGGGTATTGGCGCTATAGTGGCAGGGGGGATTATTATGGTACAATCGTTGTTGTATTTACGAAGAAAGTGGTACGAAGTGTTTTTGATTATTCATATCATCTTGGCGATGCTTTGGATTGTTGGAATGTTGTTTCATGTGAAATCTAGAGGTTATATGATGTTTGTCTTTCCTAGTGTAGCCATATGGTCGGTTGATAGAATTGTTAGATTGGGGAAATTGGTATCTTTTGGATTCCCAGTAGCTGAAGTTTCTTTATTCTCAGATGATACTATCCGTGTTTGTGTTACCATGCCAAGTTATTGGAGAGCAACTCCTGGGGGGCATGCGTTTCTACATTTTTTACGTCCTTCTTGTTTTTGGCAATCACATCCATTTACTTTTGTTGAAATACCGGATGGAAGTGGTATTATTTTTTATTGTAAAATCAAACGAGGCGTCACCCATGGTTTGCATGAATTTTTGGATAAATTTCCTGATAAATGTGCTAAAATTAGAGTTGCAGTTGAAGGACCATATGGATGTCAAACTTACGCCAATAATGCAGATACTGCAGTTTTTATCGCTGCTGGCAATGGAATTCCTGGTTTATATTCAGAAATTACCAATTTAGATATGGAAAAACAATGCCAACGGTTAATGCTAGTATGGGTGATCAGAGAATGGAAGTCACTTGTTTGGTTTTACGATGAGTTACTTCAATTGAAGAAAACTAAAATTGACACCATGGTTTATATTACTCGGCCATGTTGTGCAGCTGATGTACCTTGGGAAAATGAAGCTGAAAGGTTGGTACAAGAAATCAAACAGAAACTTTGTCATGTAGAGTTTAGACTTGGTAGACCTATTTTGGAGGAATTAATTGGTCAGCAAATTTCCTCTTGCCAAAGCTCACTAGCAGTTGTCGCTTGTTGCAACCCAGCTATGGTTGATGAAATTCGCTACACGGTGTGTAAACATATTGGTGATTCACAGAATAAAAGACTTGACTTCTATGAACAAATTCAGGTCTGGGCTTAGGCTAGGTGTACAGCTGATGGATATTGTATGATGTAAATTCATGATGATTGACAACACGATGGGGTATATACGTTTGATAAGCAAGACTGTAGAAAATCTCCAACAGATACACCTTATCTTTAACCCTATTAGAAATTTATAGTAATCCAAGGGTTTCCTATATTCTCAAACCATATGAAAACAGGAGATTAATTTACTCAAATTTAATGTAATCAACATTAATGTTCAAATATATTTCTTAATTCTTTTGAAGAAATTTGGTTTAAATTCTGAGGATTTATAGTGAATAGGCAAAATTAAATAGGGTTTGTAATCCCTTGTATCTTAGTTTACACAGTGCTATACCGCCTTCGTCATCATATGTGATCCAGATATCATAGCGATTGATAAAACTTGAAATACTCTAAATTTATGTATTCACGTGACTATATAAACGTGACTATAATAAGGTGGGCATATGTACTGTAACTGTGACAATTTTCATTCATCTTGTACAGAAGATAAACTTTTATAAAATTGAATCACTTTAGGATGAGCACGAATCTTTCTGGGATTGAAATTTAAAATCTGAAGACCATCTCTTGAAATTGCTCTAGAAAGAGCCACATAACCTTGACCTGCTTCAAATATTTTCCTGAAATCAACAACAACATAAGGGAGAGATTGACCTTGAGCTTTATGGATGGAAAGTGCCCATGACAATGATAGTGGGAGTTGAGTCCTTTGGGCAACTATATTTCCAAGCTCAGTATCTTCGGTAGACCAACTTTCAGCATCTACCACCACAGTCCTACTTACACTATCAGCACCAATGAATTTAACTACTGGTAATTTTTGAAAACTAGCATCTGGATTCATATTGGTTGTGTGTCTTTTCTTTCTTTCTCCACCATTGGTACTGCCACCAACAATTTCAAATTGTTTAAATACAGAATCGCCATCTGATAAATTGCTTCTCTCCACAAACCCAACAACTTTACCCAAAGATCCATTGACCAACGATTGATCAAAATCTTTCAAACAAATAACTTGAGCTCCAACTTTCAATACTAGCTTCTGGGGGGCAAGATAATTAGCCAATATCATTTCTAAAACATTTTTCGGTAAAGTACCTGAATCTTTAGCTTTATATACCACTTCTTCGGAATCAATGGCGGCAAGTTTTCGTGTATTAGCCCTGTCGACTTCATATCTAGTGGCATACAACTCTGAGGGAACAAATCCTTCGGGACATTGTAATGGTCTTTGTAGTTGGTGAAATTTTTCAGTGGATTCATCGTTGATCAACCCAGCTCTCATTTCATTCAACATGTTGATAAAAGTCGAATCACCCTTTTGTCGAAACACTTCTTTCAAAGAGATTGTCTGTTTAATAGTTGCAGCCCATGACTCACACTCAAATGCAAAATAAATCTCTTCACTTTCTGATTTAACCACCGGAGGTAATTGGTAGAAATCACCACAAGCAACTAATTGAATCCCCCCGAATGGGGCGCTACTCTTGCGGATTTTTTTGGCAAGTTCGTTCATCTTATCTAATAAATGGCCATCAACCATGGAAATCTCATCAATTACTAGCACTTTTGTTTCTTGCCATCTTTTAAAAGCTGTTCTATTTCGCCTGACTTTTTTGTATAACGAATCCACTGTACCTTGTCCTAACCCAATTCCGGCGAAACTATGTAAAGTTATACCGCCAATATTACAGGCAGCAAGACCAGTAGATGCAGTAACCGCGATCCCACGGGATCGCTTGGCACGTAAAGTCTTGATTATACTTCTCAATAAAACCGATTTACCAGTACCAGCGGGACCAGTGAAAAATAATGAAACTCCCAGCATGACTTGTTTCAAAACGTACTCTTGCTCATTCGAAAGTATAATGGGCTTCACATTTTTGGCATCAATTTCAAGCTGCTTTTGTTGTGTTTCTTTGACTTCCTTGATTGGCCCATGCTGTGTCGCCAAAACAATGGTATGATGTGGAATCTGTCCTTGATTATCATTTTTTTGCTGTTTGACACTTGTGCTATATGCTCTCTGAAATTGGGTAGGTATTCGAAATGGGTTTCTTACTTGAGATATTGTTGCTGGTGGAGATGATGATAAACAATGACCCACGGTTGGATTGACTACTTCTATTCCAGTATCAGACTCTTGCATCAATGGTGTAACAATTTGGGATGATGTTTGGATATATGTACATGTCTTGTGTCTTTTGGTTGTCGGTGTTCCACTCAGGGTGTTTTGTCTAGTGTTATTACTGCTACTGTTACCGCTACTGCTGCTCCTTCTTCTACTTCTTCTTGCTGTTGTTGTGATCGTGGTCGTCGCTATTGTTGTGTTTTTCCTCAGTGTGGGTGTGAATCTTTTTCGACAATTGTCTTTTCCAGCTTCCATTGCCTCTATTGCTGCCATAAATTCTTCATCTATATCACTGGACTCAAAGGTTGGCGATAGCGGTTCACCATTATTAGCGGGGATAAGTTGTGACTTTGGAGTAGAACATGACATTTCATTTTGGGGTAGAAGCATTCTCAGTTGTGATCTTGGATTCCTATACGTCTGAGTTGACATATCCTTCGTCTCACTATCTGTAAATGGATCTTCATTATCCAAAATTCGTAAAAGTGTCAGATCTAGTCCGTTATCTGTCATGATATTTGGACTTACAGAAACACGCGTCAGAACAGTCCTAAAACTAAAACTTTGATTATGGCTACCAATTGATGATACTAAACTATGTTTCTTGAATAATAAATTAGTGTGCTTCTTTGAAATTATTCTTGTAATTGATTCTATTAGGTTATATGATTTGAGCATATGGACCATAGTATTCTTATTTTTCTAGATACTTCCCAAGGCTTCTTTTCTCTTATAAATTCTTTCCAACAATTCAAGTGTATATTCTGTGCCTGTTTTTCGCACTCAAAGAGTTGCCTTTGTTGTTGTTATTGTTGTTGTTGTTTCTGTATGTTTATCTTCAACAGGCTATCACCAAAATTGTTGTTTTGTTGAATTTTTATCCTTTTTTTTTTTTCTCTCTTTGGCTGTCTTCAATGCCTTTTCTCATTACAGTTTCATGCACAAAATTTTTGATTTCTATTCTTTTTTTTTTACATTTTTTTTTGCTGCAAGAAGAGAGACAATCTCGCAGCTCTTCATATACACAAGTTCCTACTTATGTTGGTTGGCACCAATGGCCCAACCTAAACCAGATACAAATAAATTGGATATCTTTTCACCAGCATTATTTGTCGTTCTGCTGGCATCGTTGATAATATCATTGGCAATGCTACCAATATTTTCTAAGTGTTTGGCAGTCCGGGAGTTCTCTGAACTAAATTTTTGCTTGACCTTGTCAATATCATTTTCTAAACTATTTCTTTGTATCTTTTCGTTTAATATTTGCCATTGTTTTATAACAATCTTGCTATTCTCCCCCAAGGATAATGTTGCAATAGTTAAAGATAAAATTTCACGCTGTTTAATCAATATCTCTAAATCAATCACCTGATCTGGTTCTTCAAACCATTGGGGTGAAATATACTTTCCAACCTGGTAAAAAGTTAACCAAAACTCATCAATTCTTCTATCGTCTGACTTGTCTTCAAAGTACTTAAACAACTCGATACTTTGTGTATATGCATGATTGAAGTTGTTGTCAATCAATGAACTTTCTATACACGCCGTCTTGAGTTTCTTGAAATAATAATTGCCGCTATCATCTTCTTCTCCAAAAAAAATCAATAAGTCATTCAAAATCCTGTACAATTTTTCAAACGCCAAATAGGATTTAGGATTCTGTTCCAAAATCATCGTCATGAGCTTCAAAACATTGTTATCGACAAAAGTGTTAACTAAGATATACGGAGTAAGTGGTTTACCACGACCACCACGCTCAACGACAACAATTTTAAAATTCTTTAATGCATTCATAGCCTTGAATAAATGTTTGAATTTAACAATCTGCTGACGGTTCAGCTCTTTCAAATCCTTTTTTAAAATCAATTTGTCAAATAAATTCAAACATTGATGAGCATTATATAACAATCCAGTTTTTTCATTCAAATTAATTGCATGATTCAAACTGGTCCAAAACTTTTCCTCAACAAGTGAATAAAATTTATCAGTTGAAATGTATTCATTAAAAAACAACTCTTCTGCTACATCAAATAAATCAGTAAACAATAACCTTTCAATAATAATTGACGATAATTTCTCCTTTTGCTCTTCATCAAAAACAAAACTACTCTTGAAAAGATTCACTGACCTTATCAACAGCTGCCAGTTGGAATGATTGATATTGCTGGTGATTCGTAAAACTTCTTTTTCGATATCTATCGATTCAGGTTCAAACTTGAATTGGAGAAATTTATTGATTGTTAATTTATTGATTGGGAATAACCTCTGACATGTCTCTATTATGTGATACAAGACAGGAATCGAGTCATATTGAAATAAACCATAAAGCGGATTAGATGCAGTATAGAATTGTGCTAGTGTATCACAATTCATCGCCACCTTCCCGTAATCAATATTTTGAAAGTCTTCTAATTTCAGAGTACCATTCTTTAACAATGACAAAGTTTTGTGGATAAGCCCGTAGCTATTCATGATATCAACTGATGAAACTGCATCTGCATCCTCTTTAAAACTAAAATAATAGCAAGCTGCCAAAAAAGTTTCGGCAATTAGCTTAAATTCTTTCACCTCAAAATGCTGGTTAATGGAGCTTATGCATGATGCCCATATGGAGTATTTGCTCACAGTTGATGTCTTGGTTGTAGGTCCCGCTGCACTATAGAATAACCAGTTATTCAACGGACGGAAGTCATTACCATGATACTTTATTACAGGTATAATAACGTTAGTAATCCACTGTTCAAGATGAGCTACCTTTCCTGTTGTTAGAGGTGCAATTAATATGTCGAACTTGTTTTCAATTGCCTCTCCTATACCTAAATAATCTTGCAAAGTGGCTCCATTGTAAACTTGTCCATAATGGTCATAATAGTAATTGTATGGCGAAATTACTCCAGAAAACCAAACTTGAAAAACATCAGAAGACATGCTCTCATACATCGGCATTAGATCATTTACATTATCAAAATATCTGGATAATTGCATTGTTTTTGCTTGAATAAATGATAAAAGAAGTACATCTGGGGAAGATCCAAACTTAAGTCTTCCGATATCCGTGCTTTTCATGTTGGTATCGACCATCAAGTCTTGAGCCGTAGCAATTAGTGAAGCTTGGTTTGATACTTCTGTTGGTAATCCAAGTGCAAACTCCTCAACATCAAAGGAATCATCTTTGTCAAGGTTGGAAACATTCTGTGGCTCAATTAATAATTTTGCCAATTTAATGAAACCTTCCAATTTAAGATTTAATGGGTATGTATGTACTAGTATAACATTCAATATGTTGCTTCGAGTAGTAAATGTAAAATCATGTCCTTCAAATGCCAATACCTTTGTATTCAATAAACTAAGATAAGCTCGAAGTTTATCAACATCTGTACTTGATGATACCAATTGAACTGTGTACACATATAACTTAGAGTCTATTATTTTGTCTACCAGATAGTCACTCATGATTATAAGTAGCTGGGTGAGGTTGCTGTTATGTTCTTAGTTCTTTTTTTTTTTTTTTTTTTTTTTTTTTTTGATTGTTTGAGCTGTACTGTAATATAGCACGAAGGAAAAAAAAAAAAAAGAAAAGAAAAACAACGCTTTTGCTCAATTTTCATTCATAATAAAGTTTACTCTTAATCTGTTTTACCCATACACAATTTTTTTCATAATCAATTGCCCAACTTAATAGCATTAAATACCGGCTATTAGAATGTCTACCACAACTAGAAGCAGGACTTCGACATTTGTCGATCCAGCAAAGCATGTCAATTTCCGCCAACAAAAATTGGTTGATGAGACTGTCAAAAACCATTTGAAATATAATGATGCCACGTTTCGTTCCTACTTGAAATTACGACAAGAGCTATTGCAGCAAAACAACACCATTCAACTGTTAGTACGTGAAGCTATTAATACATCTCATAATAATGACGAGGTAAATGAAGTAAAATTACCTAAAGATATAGGTGAAACTGAGGACCAAGATCAAGTAATGAAGGACGCTGACACGAGTCCTGAGAATAATAAAAATCAGCGAATTATTGAGCTAGATGGAGAAATGATCAAATTGGAAAAATTAAAGTTTGAAATAGACAAAAGACAAGTTATCTTCAGTTTATATGTTCGGGACTTAAAGAACAGTTTGGCGATTGAATCACGAAAATGTAGTGATGGCTATAAGTCCCCAGAGTTAATTGATATTTCTGAACAATTGAATACATTGGTAGAGCAAGAATCCCTGTTGAGGTCAGAGATTGACAACATAAAAAATGTACAAAAACCGTTGTTGGATAAAATTTCCAATTTGGTGAGCAATTTTAATGCAAACATTGTCAGTTCCACAGCCAGAATAATACATCCAAGCGTGTTGCGAAATAAAGATGAAAATTTGGAAAATAGTGTTCAAGTCAATTATAAACATTTGGTATTTTCTAAGAATGAGGTCCAGCAAATGTTTTCTGAGTTAGATGATAATATTAATGAAAAGGTTGAGGATATTTTGGAAACAAACAACCGGATATTTGACAAGTTTGAAGAACAAACTAGTGAAGGAACCGAAAATAATTCTACTAATTTGCTTTACAAGATTGCTCGCTCGACATTGCATGATATCAGCACCAGCACAGATTTAGATTCTTATGATCAGTTAATTGACAAATCATTGAAAGACATAGCGTCCTCGTTTAAAGAAAATCAAGAAATCAAATCCAAATGGGAAGCACATGCAAGTAAACTTGAGAAAATTAAGCTCATTGTTGAAGAGAATAATAACGATGATGATGTTGGAGATCATGATATGAACTAAGGAACTTGCTGGACTGTATATGTATGTATATATTCAATTCACGAATTATATGTCTTTTTTTTTTATTCTTATTTTCTTTTCATCTATTGTACCGGACTTATTAAAATTACTGAATCACCTCTAACAAAGACCATGTCGGTTTTCTTTACTATTGGATCGTTGGAACTGCTGTCTTCATCTAATGAATATACGAATTCTTGGGCATCACTCAATACCATATTGCAATGACTATCATAACCTTGTAATTTTCCCTTCAATTCTCTTGCACCTCTTAACTTAACTAATACGTATTCATCTAATTGAAAACGAATTAAATCTAATGGTTGTTGATCTTGTTGTTTTTCTGGTTGTATTGTTGACATCTTGCTTGTATATGTATTATGGTAGGTGTTATCCAATGATGCTTCGTTACCCAAAGAACTTTTTTTTTTCTGGTTGTGATTGTTGTTCAAGGTTTTCCCAATAAATCAAAACTGAAGCAAAAAAAAAAAAAAATAAAAAAAAGTGAAAATGAAAAATGGAAGAGTGAAAGAAACAAAAAAAAAAAAAAAAAAATTTTCTCTTATAGTTTTCTAAAGCTTACCGTAACACAGAATAGTACGATAATCATTAATAATGAGTTTACACATAGCTATCAGAAACTTGCTGAACAGTTCCTGTAGACTAGCAAGGACCAAGCCCTTAAAATTCACTAATTTGAAAACAATAAAATTAAGAGAACCTATAGTCCCAAGGGTTTCCAACTTTGAAGTTTCACCAGATCATCCATTATGGCAATTTTTTCCTGATGGAAACAAAACAGGATCACCAATCAGAGAAGCTGAAGAATTAGACTTGGATTCTAGAGAATGGACTTCCGCTGAATTGCGTCAAAAATCGTTTGAAGATTTGCACCGAATCTGGTATTTGGCATTGAAGGAAAGAAATGTGTTGGCCCGTGAAGTTAGAGTAGGTGAAGCATTGGGTATGGGAGATTTTAGACAATTCAACAATGTGGACAATAAGTTGATCAGAACTCAAAAGAAAATCAAGCAAGTTTTGGTGGAAAGACAAGTTGCAGTTGAAAGAGCTCAAGCAAGTATGCAGGATGAAATCAATGAATACTTGGAAGAATTCAGAGATAGATTCATCAATTGTGAAGCCAGTGAGGTTAATGAATATCACGAAAAATTGATCAGATTACAATATGCAATCTTTGGTATTCGTCCGGAGTTGTCTTTGGAGTTATTGGAAGAAGAAGATGGTATTGATATCAACTTCATCAAAGGTGTCACATACGTCGCACACTTAAAGTTGGACAGATACAAGAAATTGAACTCAGATGTAGAGATAGAGTCTGAGAATATAATTGAAGATTTCGTCTTCTTTATTAAAGATACACCAGAAGCTTTGAAGGATGTTACTGATCTTAGATTGTTGGGAGAATCACGTGAATTGTACAAGAGTGAAGTTATTCCATTCTTGAGACAAGCAATTGAGAACCATCTCAAAGATAATGAATAAATAAATGGAAGCGATGTTATAGAATAGTTAGCATGTGTTTATTACTGTAAATAGGAATGCAAATAGCAGAATAATTTTTTCTTTTTTTTTTTTTTTTTTGTTTTTGTTTTTGTTTTTAAGAGTACTACAGTATTTTAACAGTTGATACACTTGTATAACTAGTCAACTATATATTCAATTTAAAAACAATGGAAGTTTTGCGAGACCCAACGCAGTCACCTGATCTTTTTGGATATCTGGACCCAATCCTGCTCCGATAAGAGTTTTTAATCCAGACAGGAAATATTCAAGTATAGAAGCTGGTATTCCAGGATACTCAAAATTGTTCAATCTTTTGGTATGTTGGCATCCGGTAACTGTTGCATCTCCTGCAAATCTGGCTATGATCCAAGTTAAAGCAGCTGGGGCACCCACGATGGTTTCGGTTATATGACCATTTGAAGCATCTTCGGCAAATTCTAAGGATTCTATACCCCCATCACACCAATTTTGATATGTCTTCTTGGAATTGACAATTGGAACAATCTGATCGATGGTTCCATGGTATATAAAAACTGGAATTTTTGGAATCTCTGAGAAGTTTACCAACCCGTTTTCTTCAACAATATCCCTTATCCCGGGTTTATTTAAAATTGACCAACCACTCTTAAATATTCTTGCTACACCAACAAAGAATTGAGTGCCCACAAAATTAACAAGAGAATCAGCAAGACAAAAATCGTCAAATTGGTTGATCCTAAATTTGAGTAAAATATTAGCATCATTAGCCAAAGCTGTTTTTAATAAGCTATACTCACTGCTGAGACCACCCAAGGCGTTTGCAACAATGCCAGCAAATACAGTTCCATCAGTAGCTTCAGCCGTCGCAGTAATGTTGGTGACAAAACCACCAAGCGCAGCTCCGATTAAGTTATTATCCAACTCGGGAGCATATTTTGGTTGTAAAGCTGCCGCCCATCCAGAAGCTAATGAACCTCCGGAATATCCCCACATGGCAACCTTGGCATCTCCAATAATGCCAGTTAAGTTTCCTGATTTCAAGGCAGCCCTAATTGAATTTAATGTCGCTTGACCAGACTGACGACCAACTGTGAAAGTCAGTTTTGGACCTTCATAATCTGGAACAACAACATAATAACCTTGTTCAATCAATACCGAGATAAATGGCATTTCTGTCTGCGTTGATAATGTAGAAATATCGGAACCATATTGAAGGGCATAAGAAGGGGAACAATCAAACTTTGCTGAATCTTCATATGCTTGATAGGATACTATTTTAGAAGAATCGGCATTGAATGGTTGAAGAATTGTTGTTACCAAAACATTTGGATTACCGAAAGAATCTTCAGATCTAACCAATAATTGCCAGGAATTTTGAACTTTGGAAGGAAAGAAAGCACCGGTGATTGGTTTAGGTGTGGATCTGTGTTGTAAAATATCACCAACTTTGGCATCCTCATAACCAGTAGGAGCGTTGTAAAATGGGTCATTGGAGGGCTTTGTTGGTAACAATATTCCACAATAAATTGGTGTAATCAAACCAAGTAGCAAGTAGGCAAATTTCATCTTAAACTGTTGTTTAGAGACTGAAGAAAATAAAATACTTAGAATATTTCCTTCCCTATTTATATTCTTCAATTATTTCAACAACTCGACATTAGGAGGTCCCCACAGTATGATTAACCCGCTATTTCCAACGTGATTCTTACTGTTTTAATTTTGTGTTCTCACGCTAATAAGCAAATGATTGGCAAAGTTCTAATTTAGAAGAATTAAAAGAATATCGCGTTCAAGTACACTAGTAAGTTAATTTTTGTGATCAATCATGTATTGATAAACATGAATTAGCCAATGAAAACTTTCAATTGAAGATGTGGGGTTGTGTATTGGTATAATTAATTTCTATTCTCTATAATTCCGATTTACGGGCGGATCACCAAACTGTATATACTTTACCATGTTTTGATTCCTCGGGGCAGTTTATAAGTAAACCTAATTTCACAACTGTAATGAATTATAAATTAGAACAAAGAATGTACCTCGCTAGTGTTTCAATATTCACGTCGTGGAGTTTCGGTTTCGTGGATATATAATTGCAAAAAAAAAAAAATGGAAGAATTTCACTTTTTTGCGCGTTTTTGTTCACAAAACAAAGAGCCACTCGAATACATAAAGAAAATACAATAGGGGGTTTGGCATCTAATGAGCACCGGTTCTATCAGAACGCGTAACCATAAGCTTGTTCGCTTTTGTTTTTATGATAGAATTATTGTTCTTTTGTTTTTATCTTGGCTGAATTTAATTGAATTATAACCTACATATATCATAATAATGTGATAGACAGAAATGATTACGCTTCAACTATGTAAGCTAGTAGATAAAAAAACAATCTATTATGTGCCAAACAACGTTTAATTAATATCTCCCCTGCCCCTCTCATAAAAGGATTTACATTACAATATGAATCCGCCCCTACATACCATCCCCTCCCCCGTGAATTTATATGGTAGACAGTGTCATGCACGAAGCAAATCAAACAAATAAATATAATTAACTATTGAAAGAACTTATTAATCATGTAGCATAGTGAATAATTGTAGATTAACCAATGTTAGGAATATTTTAATTTGAATTCAGTAACTGAAATGTGTCATAAGAGTGAACCATGGTTTGATAAGTATAAAGGAAACATAAAAGAATAGTCATTGTCAATGACTTCATGTTAATGATTTGTCATACCTGTCATGCAGCTAACTAATATAAGACATTAGCATAGCAGTTCAATTAAATATTAATAAAGGATACGGTTTCTTCAAGGTATACTCCAATGTCCATAATGCCTAATACTCAGTTCTAATGATTGGTGTGAGATAGGGTTTCCTTTAAGGCATACACCTACGTGTTAGGAACCTTCTTAATCGTCTCTTCTTGTAGTTCGTTTCGTTCCCTATATTAAGCCTAAAGAATATATAATTCTATATAAAAGTTTGTCACACAATAATCCTTAACTGTATCCGTAAGTGAGCCGAATTGGTTAGATGGTCGTGTCTCTGTTCCAATCTCACTTATGGGTTACTAATTTCAGTGAGGTAAATCGGTGGTGTTCATCCGTGACACGTGTCCCATATTGGATGGATACGTGTAGGTCACACCGATGGCGCACTTACTTCTATTGCCCAGTATTCCTGTCATTGCTGGGGAAGTGTGCGACAATACCACATCCTGCATACCAATTAGTATGTCAAATATCAAACTTTTTACAATAGTATTTTTACCATAGCACACAAATGACTAACTCATACCCATGGAGAAATATTAATAATGAGATTTAATGACTCACCTTGTATATTTCTCCAGTGATCTTAATATATGTAGGCAATTTACTCTATATAATAAAGTGGTTATTGTAATACCAAGATTGGATAGCAACAAAATTAGGCTGAATATGTAAATAAAAAAAAAAAAAATGCCTCCCGAAATCAAACGAAACATTGAATAGTAGCCAACGGTGAAGGGTTAAAATCAACAAAGACAATAAAGTGCAAGATTCATAAGAGGAAATAGTCAGAACTTCATTAAAAAAAAAAGTAGAAAGAGGTGTTCAAGTTGATGTAGACACCAGATTTTAAATAAAATCATGTTCAAATATGTCAATTTAGAAGCTCATAATAAAATCAGATCAAAGACATGAAGAAATATTCTTACAAATATTATGACATTTATCATAACAAAACAAACATATAGAATGAATGGCAATCGGCATAGACAGCACTTGTTACTACGTTATCAGTAATTCCATATAGACTAGCTCAATATCTATTTGACTAATACGACACGATGAATTGTCAGCTCCATCTTGTTTTCCTTGATTAATTATGATATATTAAAGGAGTAATTTGTTGTCTAGTTAACCCTATGTTTATTCTTTATTTCAAAACTATACAAGTGAACAAGGAAGTAAATAAATCATTTATTGTTCAGGTTGTGATAAATGTTTTACTCATAATACATTATTTCTTTAATCATCATAGTTTTAATTGTGTATTGTTTGGTTGTATTAGATTTTCAATTTCGAATATCACATAGTTGTCGTCAAATTTTCATTTGTAATCTTTGAAAATGGTCGTGTGACGTGATAAACATTAGAATTTATACTTTGCAGCCTAAAAAAAATGCATACAAATAGACAACTATAAAAACCCAAATTGTTTTCCGATCAAAATATTTTTTTTTACAACACTTTTTTTTTCCTTTCTTTCTATTTGTTTACTTGTTATCAATAACAAGGTTCCATCATTCTATGGATGAATCCATCAAATAACCATGGCGGTAAGTATCAATCATGCTAATAACATCAAATTCTTGTTCCTTTACTAACTTGCAATACTTTAAATGATAAATGTTGGTTGTCTCAAGAATAATTTGTTCCAATTAAATCCTAAGATTACAAATGCTTATACAATAATCCATAACTTATTTACATTGTCCGATCATTACAAATGATTAATGCCCCTTATTATTCTTGACAACTATTGGGAGATAAGTGATAGAGGATTATTACAAAGATGAAACCAATCATTACAAGAGGAAACCAATCATTACAAGAGGAAACCAATCACTGCAAGAGGAAACCAATCATTGTTGTTGTTGATAGACATGCATTGAAGAAGAACCTTCCAAAGAAGATAGTGATTTGGGCAGATCATTATCTTGAACCTTATAAGGGATCCACACAAAAACTAAAAAAGGACAATGTGGATTAGTGAAGGTTCTTCCATAGGAGGTAACAATTGGTCACAAGTTACCTTCTATACTATCGGGACGCAATAAAGGTGTCCCGATGGTAAAATTGTAGACTAGAGGACCGGGTATTGGGGGGCTTTGTGACCAGCCCCTCTTATAATACCCGGATCCTCCCCCCCCCTTGGGCCAGGGGGTTACGCGGTCCCCTCCAAAGATGGGGGACCTGCGTTGTAGGGCTGGGCCAGCCCCCGCAATAATGGGGCCCAGCCGCTCCCCCGCCCGATAGGGGTGGGTGTGGGAGCAAGTCCCCGAGGAAGGGGACGGAGGGCGGGGTGAGCCCAGATACGGCCCGGTCACCCCCCCACTCAGGTGGGTGCGGGAGCAGGTCCCATAGTGGGACCAACCATGCTCTTAGCTAACCCCCGTCGTGTATGTGCGTAAATCAGATGACTGACAGATAGTTAAGGCATTCATGTCGGTTAAAATTTTAATTTTGAGTTGAACGCGACAATGCAGAGATGTAGGTTATAGAATTTCAAGGCTCAATTGTCCATAATAAGATAAGTAACTATGATAAATGATACAAAATTTACTAGTATTTTGTTTTAAACCTTCGATAATGGGAACAAATAACTTATCAAGAGTTGATGTTAAAAATAAAATAGTGATACCAGTAGAGATCTACAGTACATGTATTGTAGATAATGTCAAAAAATAAAAGCCCAACGCGGGACTCGAACCCGCAACCTTGAGATTAAAAGTCTCACGCTCTAAGCCGATTGAGCTAGCTAGGCTTTTGTTATACGACTTGCAGATTGCGCATTGATCTAGTCATTATATTATATCCTGCTGAAAAAAAAAACTAAACCGTACAGTTGCTGTTGGTTGTAGTTAAGTTCTCAGTTCAACCAATGGTACTCTGTAGGTGTATATTTGATAGCTACTGTTAATAAATTTACAGTCTTTAGGCATTGTATCTGAATGTACGCTAACCAATTATTAATAATTGTAATAAACAGCACATTTTGAATATATTCGAAAAATGTCCTAACCTCTTGGAGATTTTGCTCTTGTCAATTTAACCATTTTTTATTGGATAGCTACACATAAATACGACCTTGTTCTACCTATATTTTGAATTTAAAAAGATTGTCATCTCTACAGGCATATCAGCAATAAATAAGTCACCTGTATATAAGTAGTTTTTATAACTTATGATGGCATAAGGTGTATTTTTTATGTTCACTCATTTTGTTAAGAATTGGTGTAAATTTCGTAGGAAAATAATGGTTACGTGGAAAAATATTTCGTTTCAAATTAAATGCAGTCTAACAAGTTAATAACTCTGATGAGAATGCCTGTAATAGGTTGATATAAAGAAGACACATTTAAACAACAATAGCTCATTTGTTTTTCACTACGAAGTGTCAATTATTCTCCGGGGACAACAAGCGACTTCTGTTGAGTTAATTTACATACCAAAATATGAATTTGTCAAGTGCTTCACTGAGGTTGGAGCTGCGATGAATTGAGTAGAGAGCTCAAGTATCAAATAGTAGGGCTTGGATTGCTAGGAATATAAGCTTATTTGATTATTAAAATCTGTACTACTCTCATTATACCGCCACACATAATCGTAATAACTATAGAAAATGCAACCAAATATACATTTTTGCAACGGAAAAAAAAAAAAAAATTAATACAATCACATGCGGAGATATCGGACCACACATTTTTTCACACCACCACATGATGATGTCCAAATATACTTGGACCACATTCATAGAGGAAATCAGCACGAATGCCTGCCATAGATGAAAATATTTCAAAATTACAGTGAAGGTCACAGTAATGCAGTTGTGAGGTTAAATAATGAATTTGTGCTTGAACTCCAGCAAGTTCACACTTCTAATGAGCCTTGCTATGAAAAGCCAAAGCATGGTGAAAACTATTATATAAAGTTTAACCCATATGTGATTTCTTGATTTAATGGAAGTGATTCATTGATGTCATAAAACAAAAATGTTGATCTCAAAGCATAGTGTTATTATACCTATGCAGTATCATTGGTTGAACTGAGAACTTAACTACAACCAACAGCAACTGTACGGTTTAGTTTTTTTTTTCAGCAGGATATAATATAATGACTAGATCAATGCGCAATCTGCAAGTCGTATAACAAAAGCCTAGCTAGCTCAATCGGCTTAGAGCGTGAGACTTTTAATCTCAAGGTTGCGGGTTCGAGTCCCGCGTTGGGCTTTTATTTTTTTGACATTATCTACAATACATGTACTGTAGATCTCTACTGGTATCCATATTCTATTTGGAATTCATTGTCGTCCATTTTGTAAATCACACTTTTTAAAAAATTTTTTTTTCTTTCTGTCGATGGAGTCGTGCGTGTAATGAGAAGATGAAAAATTTCTTCATTTAGAAAACAGGCTCTTTGTGTACAGTGTAAATCACTGGATGAGTGGAAGAGAATAGTTCAAATCAACCCGGATCTGTATCGTACATAGTGTTGAAAAACTGCTTTCATTGTGCGTCGTGGGTGGTACGAGTCGGAGGTCACCCAGAAATTTTAATACGGTAAAAACCATTAAAGTAAAAAGAAAGGGCTAAGAAAAAGAAAAAAAAAAAATACATGTAAAATAATAATTGATGAGATTTAGACTCCTGCGCATCTAGCCAATCACATCGCGTTCAATTATATTTTCTTTGCTAATTTTTCTTTTTTCGCTCTCTCCTTTGTCGTGAATTCGGAGTTGTGAAATCTGGAGAAGAATACAAAAAAAAAAAAAAAATTAAAATGAACGTGCATGTGGTAGTGCATACGTACGAAAAATATCACTTCAGGAGCCGAGGGTTGATCTCCAGAGCTGTTGTTTATCCTTTTAAATAACAAGCACTGGGATAACATTTATCTCTTTCAATATTAGTAGTGATATCTTTGTATAGTTCAAGCTAATTACTTTTCCCCTTGTATTCGTACCAACTTTACAGGGGGATCCCAGGAGGTGGAAAAATTTTTTCTTCTCTTTCTTTATTTTTTTTTTTTAGTCCTTGCTTTCGCAATTTTCTTTTGTATTATAAATTTCACTGGTGCTATTGGAAGATGCATTGTACAGGATCAATCCATTTTATGGAGCCGAATTTTTTCTGTTGGAGTCAGTGCAAAAATCTCCAAAACAAATTTTTCGTCCTATATAAAGATAATCATTTCTCTCTCAATTTGATTTCTTTAGCCAATTGTGTTGGAGCTTTTTTTTTTTCTTCTCTTCTTTTCTCCTCTATACCCAATTCTTAAAACAACAATCATCATTACAAAATGTTGTCTGCTTCAAGAACTGCTATGAGAGCTCCACGTTCTATTCGTGGTTTAGCTACCTCCGGCTTAACTAGAGACTCTCAAGTTAACCAAAACTTGTTGGAATCTCACTCCTTCATTAACTACAAGAAGAATGTCGAAAATCTTGACATTGTTAAGTCCAGATTGAACAGACCTTTGACTTATGCTGAAAAGATCTTGTACAGTCATTTGGATGACCCACAAAACCAAGACATCGAAAGAGGTGTTTCTTATTTGAAATTGAGACCAGACAGAGTTGCTTGTCAAGATGCTACTGCCCAAATGGCTATTTTGCAATTCATGTCCGCTGGTATTCCTCAAGTTGCTACTCCATCTACCGTCCACTGTGACCATTTGATTCAAGCTCAAGTTGGTGGTCCAAAGGATTTGGCTAGAGCCATTGACTTGAACAAAGAAGTTTACGATTTCTTGGCCTCTGCCTGTGCTAAATACAACTTAGGTTTCTGGAAACCAGGTTCTGGTATTATCCATCAAATTGTTTTGGAAAACTATGCTTTCCCAGGTGCTTTGTTGATTGGTACTGACTCCCATACTCCAAATGCTGGTGGTCTTGGTCAATTGGCTATTGGTGTTGGTGGTGCTGATGCTGTCGATGTTATGTCTGGTTTGCCATGGGAATTGAAAGCTCCAAAGATCATTGGTGTTAAATTAACCGGTAGAATGTCTGGTTGGACTTCTCCAAAAGATATCATCTTGAAATTGGCTGGTATTACTACCGTCAAGGGTGGTACTGGTGCTATTGTCGAATATTTCGGTTCTGGTGTTGAAACCTTCTCTTGTACTGGTATGGGTACTATCTGTAATATGGGTGCTGAAATTGGTGCTACCACTTCTGTTTTCCCATTCAACAACTCTATGGTTGACTACTTGAATGCCACTGGTAGATCTCAAATTGCTGACTTTGCTCAACTTTACAAGAAAGACTTGCTTTCTGCCGATGAAGGTGCTGAATATGACCAAGTCATTGAAATTGACTTGAACACCTTGGAACCACACATTAACGGTCCATTCACTCCAGATTTAGCTACTCCAGTCTCTAAAATGAAGGAAACCGCCATTGCCAACGGCTGGCCATTAGAAGTCAAAGTTGGTTTGATTGGTTCTTGTACCAACTCTTCTTACGAAGATATGACCAGAGCTGCTTCCATTATTAAGGATGCCGGTGCTCACGGTTTGAAAGCTAAGGCTTTGTACACTGTTTCCCCAGGTTCTGAACAAGTTAGAGCTACCATTGCCAGAGATGGTCAATTGAAGACTTTCGAAGATTTCGGTGGTGTTGTCATGGCTAACGCTTGTGGTCCATGTATTGGTCAATGGGATAGAAGAGATGTCAAGAAGGGTGATAAGAACACTATTGTTTCTTCTTTCAACAGAAACTTCACTTCCAGAAACGATGGTAACCCAGCCACCCACGCCTTTGTTGCTTCTCCAGAAATGGCTACTGTTTATGCTATCTCCGGTGACTTAGGTTTCAACCCAATCACTGATACTTTGGTTGGTGCTGACGGTAAAGAATTCAAATTGCAAGAACCACATGGTGTTGGTTTGCCACCAGATGGTTACGACCCAGGTGAAAACACCTACCAAGCTCCACCAGAAGATAGAGCTTCTGTTCAAGTTGTCATTTCCCCAACCTCAGACAGATTGCAAAAATTGACTCCATTCAAACCATGGAACGGTAAAGATGCTGAAAGATTACCAATCTTGATTAAAGCTGTTGGTAAAACCACCACTGATCATATCTCTATGGCTGGTCCTTGGTTGAAATATCGTGGTCACTTGGAAAACATTTCCAATAACTACATGATTGGTGCCACCAACGCTGCTAACGGTGAAGCTAACAATGTTGAAAACCACTACACTGGTAAATTCGACACTGTTCCAGGTACCGCTGCTGCTTACAGAGATGCTGGCCACACTTGGGTTGTCATTGGTGATGAAAACTTTGGTGAAGGTTCTTCTCGTGAACATGCTGCTTTGGAACCAAGATTCTTGGGTGGTTTCGCTATCATCACCAAATCCTTTGCCCGTATCCACGAAACTAACTTGAAGAAACAAGGTTTGTTGCCATTGAACTTCAAGAACCCAGCTGATTACGACAAGATCAACCCAGACGATGAAGTTGATTTAATTGGTTTGACTGAATTAGCTCCAGGTAAGAACATCACTTTAAGAGTTCATCCAAAAGAAGGTGAAGCTTGGGATGCTGTATTGACCCACACTTATAACGACGAACAAATTGAATGGTTCAAACACGGTTCCGCTTTGAACTACATCAAGAGCAAATATTAAAGAGCTTTCTAATAGTGTTTATAGTATTTTTTTACGCCATAAGTTTATTTAGTTAATTGTTTATTAAATATTCCCCTATTTATCTGTTATTAATTCGATGAATCCAAGTGTTTGTAAGAATTGGAATCGAGAGTAACGGTGAATAGAAGTCGCGGTGAATAGAAGTCGCGGCTACTTCTTTCTGTAGTTTAAAAAGTTCCATAGAAAGTTGAAAGAATTTGATTCCCCACAAAATTTGTTAGCCAAAAAGGACGGTATATTCTATAGTTTATGTAAACAAGGAGGGTATAATTAGGTAACCTCTGACTTTAATAAATGGTACAATATTGTCTGTGTTATCATATACGGAAGATCATTGGACTGAATTGCTTCATATGAGTAGTACACATATGCTATTTGTCCATCCGAGGAAACTGCAAGTGAATTATCTCTTGAAAGTACAAGCTCGACAGAGTAATTTGTTTGGTATACAGGTATATCTCCACACAAGTTGTCGAGCAAGTGTACTGACAATGACCGGTTTGTGACGTACAGTAGCTCTGCATCTATCTGGATTTGTGTAGCTTTGACCAAGTCGGGGAAATTAAACTGTTCTGATTGTTTGTCAAAGCCAATTAAAACATCAATGGTAGATGAAGTGGTGGTTGCATTCTGGGATTCAAATAGCTTCAAAAGCCATGGTCCGGTCATAAACAATCCCAACACTATTGCGAAGTTTCTTGAATATATCATGTGTAATGATCGTAGTTAAACTATTGTTGTTTGATTTTCTTACTTTTTTTTTTTTCTTTCATTCTTTTTGGAGAGATCTAATTTTTTTTTTTTTTTTTTTTTTTTTGAGGTACAGTACAGTATTGTCAGCTCTTCTCAGCACCAGCCATCAATGTCAGCATCAGTACCATCGGTATCCATAGAAGGAGGACTTGATCCACAGAATCAAGAGGATACATACGTTCATGATGTCTACAACGAAATAGCAAGTCATTTTTCACAAACGAGATACAAACCCTGGCCTATTGTGGAAAAGTTTTTGATGCTGAGACCCAAATACTCTATTGGAATAGATGTGGGGTGTGGGAACGGAAAATATTTGAATGTCAACAAAGACTTGTTTATGATAGGTACCGACAGATCAGACGGGTTGGTTCAATGTGGCCAGCAGATCTCCCACAATAACTACAACTTGGGCGTTGCAGATGGATTGTCATTGCCCCATCCAGAAAATAGGTTCGACTTTGCCATATCGATTGCCGTGATTCACCATTTCGCCAACGAGGAAAGAAGGATCGAAGCAGTACTGCATATTCTCTCCAAGTTGAAGACTGGGGGAGAGGCATTGATCTATTGTTGGGCATTGGAACAGGAGAAGTCGCGTCGTGGATACAAGGAAGGTGATGATCAGGACATATTGATACCGTGGGTATTGAAGAAGCCTCAGCCATCAAAGAAGAAACAAAGAGGAAGAAATAAAAAAGGTTCGGTTACAGAAGAAGAAAAATCAGAAGTCGAGGTCAAGTATGAAGAGCCGGAAGAAACCCCAGACGTTACCAAATACAGATACTACCACTTGTACAAAAAGGGAGAATTAGTGGACAATTGTTTGAAAACAAAGATGTGCTGCATAGTGGAAGAAGGTTATGAACGAGACAACTGGTGGGTAATAATCAAAAAGATATAGTATAGTAGATTGTAATAAACGTAATAGAACATCTGAAGCAAAGAACAAGACGCAAAAAAAAAAAAAAAAAAAAACTAACAAAATTCAAAACTCTAAAAAGAAAGAAAAAAAAAAAAAGTTTCAACCTGGAAAGCGCTTTGCTGTGTTTCCTATATGTTTTCACCACAAGATCGACAAGACAAACTCGTTCGAGCTACTGACTTGGATGCATTGAGTTGTCGGTATAGTATCAACGAAAAATCATATTTGGTGCCACGAGATGAGTTTATTCTGGATTTGATCCAAAGTTACCATCACTATTTACAGTACTGCCTGGGGTATACGCAGTTGTCGTCATCCAGAACATTAAGAACCGTGTTTCAGGAAAGAAAGTTTCCCTTGATCAACAGAGGATCGTACCTACGGACCATTGCTATAGATATGGTTGTGCAAGGGTTTATAAACGAGTTTGCGGGCCGATGTCAAATTGTTTCCTTGGGTAGTGGTTCTGATACCAGAGCATTCAGGTTACTAAAACAGCACCCGGAGTTGATTATCCATGAAATTGATTTCCCCGAGTCCACAAGGATCAAGAAGTTGGCGATTTTACACAGCGACGAGCTTCGATCTATTGTTGGCACTGACGAGACTGTGCCTGAGATTGACAGTAAGTCTTCATTTGCTGAGTATAGTGCCGACTTGTATACACCACAATACTTTCTTCATGGAGCAGATTTGCGGACACTTGAAGACAAGATCCATGGGTACAGAGATGATGTGCCAACATTGGTAATTAGTGAATGTGTCTTGTGTTACTTGTCGCCCGAGGAGTACGAACGAACAATCAAATATTGGACAAGACAGAGTGGTGGTAACAACATCATGGGGTTCTTGATATACGAGCCGATGTCGTTGAGCGACCAGTTTGGTACCACTATGACACAGAACTTACTTAATAGGGGGCTCAACTTACAGATGTTCAACAAGTACCCGGATCTAAGGGCAAGAAGACGGTTTCTTGAAGAGACATGCGGTTTGCTGAATTGTAGATTGACGCATATGAGTGATGTGGGAGGATACAAGAATGAAAATACACGATGGATAGAGCAGGAGGAATTAATTCGCATTAACAAGTTGGAGTTTATTGATGAGATTGAAGAGATACGACTTCTATTGGACCATTATTGTTTAGTATATACCGAATATCCAAACAAAGCAGAAATTCCATTCAAAGGAATCGACAAGTGGAAGTGGGTTATATAGTATCTGTAATAGATAACTTTTTTTTTTTTATGTTTCCGACATCAGTTGATTGTTAATCATCTCCTTTATCGGCTAGATAAAAGTGGGGAACCAGGTGGTCGTGTGAATTGAGAGACACCCGCTTGAGGTTTTTTTTATTTTAGCACTTCTTTTTTTTTTTTTTGTTTTAGTTCAACCAAAATTCTATCGGACACCTCTGGATTCTATTGCTCTTTTTTTTTTTTCTAATTGCTATTAAGTACACCCTTTATAGAATTTCCTAACCTTATAATACAGACACACATAAATGGCATCTACAGCTCAGCACGCATCTAAATTTCAACGTTTTTTGAATTCTGAAACAGGACCAAGGACTGTCCATTTTTGGGCGCCAGTATTCAAATGGGCATTGGTCATTGCTGGTATAAATGATTTGCAACGTCCGGTGGAGAAATTGAGTGGAACACAACAAATTGCTTTATTCGCCACTGGTGCTATATGGACAAGATGGGCAGGATTTGTCATAAAGCCAAGAAATATGCTTTTAGCTTCAGTGAACTTCTTTTTGGGTGGTGTTGCTGGTTATCAATTGATCAGAATTGTTAACTACAGAAGAGAAGCCGGAGATACCCCAATTCAAGTGTTTGACTATATCTTTAATGGTAAGCCAGAAGCTACAAATAAAATTGAACCAACTAAAGACTAAAAAATTTATGGTAGAAAGGATATACATGTAATCTAGATGAGTTATTTATTGTAAAATACACATATTTAATGATCAAGTAACATCTCGTCGTCATCATGACTGTCATTCTCATCTTCATCATCATGGTTGTCGACATCATCATTGTTGTATTCTTCAACATGTTCGTTGTTATCTTGTGATATAATTTGATCCTCTTCTTCAGAATCCTTGACCATTCCATCCTCTTCAATCTCGTCATGTACATCTTCCATATCGTGTTCATGTATTACTTCTTGTTCCCTTTCATCCTCTTGTATCTCCACATCTTCTTCGTCCAGGGAGTCACTTTCCAATTGTTCTTCCCCTAATTTGGAACTAGCTTGTTCGGATTTGATCTTTTCAACTTCTGCTATTGCTTCAGGAAGACTTTTGGTCATAAACTGGTTTAGGTAACTTAGATTATTTGTCCAAGCTCTGTTTTCATTATCAAGGTTTTGCTTGATTAAAGTCAATAATTCCAACTTCAATCGCTTTTCTAACCTCAAACGATACTCTATATTGATCAATTGGCTAATCCTTTTGAAATCGGGCAACGGCATTGCTGAAGAACTGTCTAAAGAAAATAGGTCACTTAACAGCACATTTCTGGGCAATTCATCTTCTTCACCTCGAGCTATCATCAATAAACTTTCGTCATTAAGTGTTTCTAATGTTCTTCGTGATATAATAAAGCTTGGTAATGCAATGGAATCAGACAATGCCTCATATGTTTGAGATTCTTGTCCTATTTTAAGATTTATTCTTGATATTTTACTCAATGTTTCATTGTATTCGCTAGTTTCTTTATCAATCACTTCTTCTCTACATTTGTTCTCCCAATCCTTTATTTCCTTTTGAGTTTTATTAATTTTGTATGAGTCGAGTATAAACTTCTTCTTGACGTCTTGAAGATCAGCTGAACTGGGAGCTTTACTGGTGTTGTTGACAGATCTAAGGAGTTGTTCATTGACATTTAGTAAATTTTGAGTGGAATCAAAACTCTCCAAAGTCGAGTCCAATAGCTGTTGTAAATATTCAATTCGTTCTAGAGACTCTGTAGTCATAGTCAATGCTAACTAGTTGTGATGTTTGTGATGTTCAAACATTTTCCATTTTTTTTCTTCTGTTTTTCATGAGAGCTAGATTTTTGTTGACATGGAGTTTTTTTTTTTTTTTTTTTTTTTTTTTTTTGGTTTTGTTTTGTTTATTTTGATAAACTGCCAGAGTTATATTCAATTCAATCATGTCAAATCAAAGCAACCTAGAGACTGAGAGAGTGAACCTCGACGAGTTGAGAATACAACTATTTCACTCGGCAACAAAGTTAAGCAATTTGAATTTATACCACGCTGCTAAGTGGTGTGCAGAAGCACTAAATGGCTTGAGAGAAAAAGATCCCATAAGTTACCCTCCTATTCCATTAGATCCTGATGAATTAAAGGACCAAGAAAGTTTTATATTAGCTAAAACTTATTTCAATTGTAAAGAGTTTGATAGAGCTGCCAATGTATTGAAGTGTTGTAAGAGTGGTGATGCGAAATTCTTCAGATTGTATTCTATGTTAGTTGCAATAGACAAACGCGCTTCAGAAGAAACAGACGGATCAATAAATATTGGGTTGATAAACGACATCAATGATGATGGCACAACCGAAACCAAAGAGCTGGTGATAAATTCATTGAATTCCCAATTATCAAAGATTATCTTGGAATCAGAAAATTTTTTAGCTCGTAAGGAGAATGCATTTTTATATTATTTAAACGGAATGATATACAACAAAAAGAAGAAATACCAGTTGGCGCAACAGAGTCTAAGTCGGTCGTTGCTGTTGTTTCCGTATAGTTGGTCATGCTGGCAGGAGCTTATTGCATCATTAACGTCATTTGAAGAAGCCAATAATTATATTAACAAAACCAAGAACAACAACCCTACCTTGTCAAATAGCATCATGTTTCAATTTTTTGAAGTTGTGATCTTACAGGAATTTTATCATCAACTGAATACACTATTTGATAATCTTAATAACCTTGTTGATTTATTTCCAAACTTTGTATTTTTAAAGATACAACAATTTTTAATTTCATACCACAATCTTGATTATTTCCAGGCAGAGGCCATCTTTGATCAGATATTGCGTCAAGACCCATTGCGTTTAGATGATTTGGATACATTTTCTAACATGTTGTATGTGATGGAAAAGAGATCAAAGTTATCTTACTTGGCACAGTATGCTATACAGATTGATAAATTTCGCCCAGAAACATGCTGCATATTAGCAAACTATTATTCCATGAAATGTGAACACGAGAAAGCAATCATGTACTACAAGCGGGCTTTGACATTGAACAAAAATTGTCTTAGTGCCTGGACGTTAATGGGTCACGAGTTTGTGGAATTAAAAAATAGTCATGCAGCTATTGAATCTTACCGTCGAGCGGTAGATACCAACCCCAAAGATTTCCGTGCTTGGTATGGTCTTGGCCAGGCTTATGAAGTATTGGATATGCACCTATACGCTTTATACTATTATCAGAGAGCCACAAATTTGCAGCCATTGGATAAGCGAATGTGGCAAGCTATTGAAATTGCTATGAAAAAATAGATCAGTTGGAAGAGGCACAAAAATCTTTTGCAAAAGCTCTTGCAATTGGAAAAGTTGTCCGTGGAACGGGTGACACTGCCTATGACAAGAAGGATAACGAGGAAACCAGCATCTCAGTTGAGCCTCACATTTGTTACCGATTAGCTATTATACTGGAAAAATTGGGGAACCACAAGGATACCTTCAAATACATGAAGTTGTGTTTTGAGCAAGAATTTGATTGGGGAGTTAGTGATGAAACATCTAAAGCTAGATTATGGCTTGCAAGGGATGCATTGAATAATTGGAAGTTTGAAGAGGCATATGAGCTAGCTAAAGATTTGAATCACAGCAATGCTCATGATATAGAGGATGCCAGAGCAATAGCACGTGATGCCAGAAATCGAATGAAAAATCAGATTCATTAATAGAAAAGACAATGTATTAAATTAAGATTATTAAGATTATAAGTATGTATGTGTGTATGTATATGTGTATGTGTATGTATGGATGCGGAGATTCAGATATTAATAGTTAATGATTTCATCATTCAACGCAAACAAGTCATCCTCATTTTTAATATTTCCCAACGCATGATTGATGGCTCTTGGTAAAACATCAACAAGGCGAGAGATTTCATCCTCAGTGGTTCCAGCATTGATATTAACTAACAAGTTAGGAGGCACAACAGGTAAGTTTTCGTGTTCCAAAATCAACTTTGATCTAGTCACTAGAATATCTGCATTATCCAATGTATAGTCAACGATCTTTTGGAAAATAAAATTTTCTAAATTCATGAATTCATCGAATGCATTCAAGCTCTTGGCCGGCTTACCAGTGGTGATAAAGGTAGAATTACCATACATCAAAGGTAAACCTAATTGCTCTCTAATAACTTCTCTCAAACCAATGTGGATTATTGGTGAATATGGTGAGGATATTATTTGGAGTGGCAGTGCCTCAAGCTGTTTCTCCAAACTTTTATATGCGTGTGAGGTCAAATCATGCAACCTTGCCATCAATTTAGATTTACCTGTTGCAGAATCCAAGTTTTCCAGAATTTCTCTAATGGCTTGGGAAGTCACTTTGGCAGAATATGGAGGTAATGAAGCACTAAAAACATATGCATTAGACGAAATTCTTTGATGGTGAACCATAGGATTAACACCCACACAGAAACCACCCGAAGAAGCAAACGAATTAGCCATGGATCCAATCGTAATTGAAACTTCGTCTCTTGAAATACCATAATGTTCAGGTAAACCTTTTCCTGTTTCTCCCAATATTCCGATAGATAAAGATTCATCCAAAAGAAGCCTGTACTTAAACTTAGTCTTCAATTCAACAATCCTTGGTAAATCTGCAATATCACCACTATTAGCAAACAACCCCTCAGTAATAATAAATCTTCTTCTAATTGGTTTTTGTTTGTCCAAGACAGGTTTCAATTGAGACAATATTTGTTCTAAATGGTCAATATCGTTGTGATCATACCATTCAATATCGGCACGACTAACAATTAATGCTTTCTGTAATGCAATGTTTACCCCGCTGTCAACGACACATAAATCACCTCTCTTCAAGAATGCAGGTATGACGGATCCGGCAGTGACAAAGTCTTGACCGTAGATAATAGCTTGCTCACAATCCAAGTAGCGAGCTAAATCTTCTTCTAATCTAACATGCACATCTTGAGTACCGTAGAAATTTGGTGGCCCACAGGCACCAACACCAGCATAGTTGATTTCCACTCTAGCAGCTTCCTTTACATTTTCATTTTCATTAAGACTAAGAAAATCCTGTGAGGCAAGATTCAAAACTTGCTTGCCATTCAAGTTGACATGAACACCGTTAGGACCAGTAATTTCTGGGACGGACTTTAACTCCCAATTTTCCAAAGGAGTGATGTCATTGATCAAAGGTAATGGTTCCCATTCGGCACACAATTCATCAATCTCTTTTGCTGAAAACTTTACCAATTCAGATTTGTTCTCCTTTTTTTTGGAACTTAAAAAGTAAGACAATGCAAAGACTACCAAACAGAATTCAAGCAAGGATCTGAATGGGTCATTTTGATAAGATGACTTGATGTACCTCAAAACAATACTACCACCAGGAATATACTCCAAGCAATTCAATATATTAACAAATCTTTCTTGAAACGCCGAAGAAACCAATCCCCACATAGTGGACAATGGCAATGCTGTTGTGCTTTCCCGGGAGAGTGCTGTTGCTGTGGTAGTGGTAGTTGTTGTTATAACTATCGATGAAACCATGATTAATAAAAGAAAAGATAGACGAATAAACTTGCAGAAAGACTGAAACTCTAAATACAGTTATCCTAATTCCAGCCAAGACTTGAATGAAGTTCCAATGAGAAAAGAAAGAAAGAAAAAAAAACAACCAATTGATCAAATGTTGTGAGTTTTCGTGTTTGTCAATTTTTTTTTTTTTTTTTTTTTATTTTATTTTTTTTGTTTGTTCTTTTTTGGCGCTGGTTTTGAAAAAAGGCGTGTGCGTGTGTGTGTGTTAATGTGTACAATTGATTTTTTTTTTTTTTGACCAACCAATTCGTGTGCCGAGGACTTTTTTTTTATCTTTTGTGATGTACCCCTATTTCCATTGACATTTATCCATGTACAGTATATGTGTATTTATATTATTAAGCCTTCCTACATACATTTAGGGAACGAATATTTTCGAAACACCTTCAACATCTCGCCTACAACAAACACACCCTTCAATGCCTTTACTCACTAAACTCAATCTGCAGCCTTCACAGATTGCAAAGCATTTACATGGCCATGTAATAATTTCTCTAGGGTTGGTTTGACAAATAACACAATCCAAAGACCGTTCGTTTTCATCATTATGCTCATTCTCAGATTTGTTCATTCTTCTTGAGACTAGAACTTGGAGTAGTCTCTCTGTTTCATCAACATTTGCCACAGGATGAGCGATCGACTTTAATAACCCCCTATATGTGGACCTAGTCAATCTTCCTTGTTGTTCATTGTATTGCATATGCTTTTGAAAAATATCCAAGTAAGTAGAGTTTGTGGAAGCAAACATTTCAGTCAACTCTTCCCCATCAAATAATTCATGTATTGGCAGTGTTGAGTTCTGCATAAGCACTCCACGACTTCCCAAAGTAAGATTTCCACGTTTAATATCAATATTAACTTCTTCAACTTCCGATTCATATTCCGATTCCAGCTCTTCGACTTGGTAGTCCCTCGAAGTATCAATCTCTGATAGATCATTAGGAGAAAGCAACAACTTGGCATAAGAATCCGGAATTTCTTCAACAGTTAAATTATCAATACTAATAATTTCATTTGATGGATCTGATTGAATGGACTGATTTTCTCTTCTTTTGATGTATTTTCTTAAAAATGGGGGTATTCTTGATTTGCGTTTTTCAAACTCTCCTTCAGTTTCTTCAGAATGGAAAGATGACGTTTTTGCTTCTCTTCTCAATACCAATCTCCTGAACATTTCAGGCAAATATTCACAAACAAATGCCCTTATTATCAATCCATATAACAACTGGCAGGTGTAGATAACCATTTCATTCAAATAAATAAATCTTCTTCTAAAAACGCTAGCTCTACCATCCTTATATCGCTTGTCAAGATTAATGACTTGATCGCCAGAGATTAATCTTTGAGAAGGATTCTTGATGATGTTTCCATATCCAGATGAGTCAGAGTTTTTAATTACACCAGGAGTTGATGATCCAGATAATTGTAACTTTTCCCAAATGCTTCTCTCCACCCATGTTTCATTCTCCAAGTTGACCAAACTGAGTTCCGTAATGTAGCTCGATTTCCCAGCCAGTGTGATGGCCATAACTCCGATGTTCAATAATGCAGTGTAGAAGTCGTCATTGAGATTGATGTTCAAATTTTTAATAATTGAGTTCGAGTCATCTTCTTCACCATCTTCGTTTGCCGTTTCATGCAAAAAAAAGCTTGCATAGTTTAGTCCCTGTAACTTGAACCCATTCACCATGATAGCCAATAAAAATATGGCCAAGCTTACAACTATAATAAACAATATGAGCACCTGTGGTGTAAACGTTAAGATCAAAATGAATGGAAATTGTAAAAAATCCCAACTATTGATGAATAAGCTTAGGAAATACGTCAAAAATATCATCCCCAAGATTGACAGCGGAATTAACCGGTACTTATTATCGTTCACAATGGCTCCGACATGAATATTTAAATGGTTTAGGATCAGAAACAAAGTAGTAAGTAGTACCTGTTCAGCTGGCCTTTTATAATATTTCGAACTTCCGAAAAAGAATGCTCCATTGCTACTAAACTCTTGAAATGCCAAAGAATGTTCAAAGATAGTGACTCCACTTTCTGTGTAAGGTTTCTTTCCTTGTATGGAGGCGATGAAAGTTTCAATAAACGACAGTAAGCAAAATGTCAAAAAAATTGGCCAATACATATCGCTAGTTGGTCCTATCATAACCTGTGCATCAGGAGTTTTCATGTACTTTGTACTATTAAAACTTTCCACATCATAACTGAAGAACGTGTCGGGTATAAGCTTGTACAACCAATTCAAGCTAGAACCTGATGTTAATCCCAAATGGTAATGCAAGTTCATTACAACCAAAATGTTATATAATTCGTAAACAAATAGCAGAATCACTCCAATTCTAAAACTTATCATACTTAAACTTTTGAAAATTGTGCTGGTGGATTTGCTTAGATAAGTCATACTACCTTCTCTGCCCCGTCTAAATTGTTGCTGTTGTAAATTATTTGTAGACGCCATGACCAATGTCCTATTTAACACCAAGGCCATTATAAGACATGCAAGACCATATATGGAGCAACAATACTTGCTAACGGCTCCCAATCTATTCCATGGCGTTGTGTTGATTATTGAGGTTTGTTCACTTTGCTCCCAAATAACGTCCACCAAAGAAGACAATAACTTTGCCAAAGGGAAATATTCATAATCATAGTCTTCGGCGTCATCTAGTACCACTGCTTCCATTGAACTATTGCTCATTTTTGGTGATGAGATTTTGACTCAGGAGGAGTGTAGATAGTTAGAAAAAAAAATTATGTGTATGAAAAGAGTGGTTCTTTGTACTAAACGTCTTTTTGATATATCCTTATGCTCGGTTTGGATTCGATCGTCATGATCTACAATGTCGTAACATGTCGCAGTACAAATACGACATTGATAATCACTAAGAAACTCTCAATGAGAACGAAGAGGAGGACGAAAAAAAAAAAAAAAAAAACAATCATCACATCGTGAAGCAACAAGAATCAATTAGCATAACCATCAAATCATTGAATTTTAGGCTTTAATATCAATTGAGTATTTAAATATGGGTCGTAAACTACCTCCCCCTCCGCCACCTCCTGGTGTTTCGAATGCTCATAAACGAAAAAAAGAAAACGAACTGCCAAAGAGACATCTCCCACCACCACCACCTCCTCCTCCAACTGGTTCACGACGAATTCCTCCACCTCCTCCACCTCCAACACCAGGGAGTTCTGGTGTATCAAAGAGTCAACAGCCAATTCCACCACCACCCCCAGCTCCTCCATCTATTTCAGTTTCTCATGATGATTCAAAAAAAAGAAAGTGGTCGAATATGGCCCAAAATAGACATAGAAATAAACACACAGGACCTATAATACCTCATAAACCAGAAATGCCCCCGCAACATCTTCGAAAGATAATGATTGATCATGGAGATTTATCCCTGAATAAAGTTGCATCTGATAAACGATCACATTTGGGTTCATTGAAATATCTACCACATGCGTTACTAAAATTATTGGAGAATATGCCTCAACCATGGGAAGAGCAAAAAGAAGTCAAAGTTCTATATCACACAACTGGTGCCATAACTTTTGTCAATGAAATTCCTAGAGTTATTGAGCCTGTATATATTGCACAATGGGCTGCAACGTGGAATATGATGAGAAGAGAGAAGAAGGACAGAAAGCATTTCAAGAGAATGAGATTCCCTCCATTTGATGATGAGGAGCCACCATTGGATTGGTTAGAAAATCTTGAAGATGTTGAGACTCAGGATGCCATTAGACTGAAGGAAGTTGAAAACGACGAAGAATTGCAGGATTGGTTTTATGACCAGAAGCCATTGGTTGAAGATTCTGATATAGTGAATGGTGATTCGTATAAAACATGGAACCTTGATTTACCCACCATGGACAGATTATACCAAATTTCAAAACCAATACTTGATGAACAAGATGGAACTGAGTTTGACAAAAGAGCTTTGCTCACAGCAAAAAGTCTTAATGTAGCGCTTCCTGGAGGACCAAAATTTGAACCACTTTTTAAGGATAAGATAAACAACCCAGAATTGGAAGATTTCACAGAGTTTAACTCTATTGATAGGATAATATTTAGAAATCCAGTTAGAACCCAGCATAAAGTCGATTTTCCATACTTATACAATTCATTTGTTAAAAATGTGACGTTGGTTCCACTCAACAAATCGTTAAACGATAGAGCGAATCTGCCAGATGCTGGCTTATCGTCGTTCACATTTAATCCTAAGTACAATCCAATCCTACCAAAGAAGACTAAGAAAAGACGAAATACACTCCAAGCGATACAGAAGAAGCGACGGTAGATGTTGAACCACTATTAAGTTGGGGAGAAGTTGTACAAGACAATGACAAGATTGAAGAGTACGAGGAGTTGACAATTGAGCCAAATGGCACTGCAAGTGCGTTGAATCTTCTCTCGGCTCCATATCCGTTTAATCGTCGTAGTGGTAAAACTGTACGAGCACAGGATGTTGCACTCACAAAGGATTGGTATCTTCATTCCGCGCCTAAGGGAAGTGTTCCAAAAGTGCGTGTTTCATATCAGAAATTGTTGAAAAACCATGTATTAAATGAATTACACAATCCATCAAGGCGAAGCAAGAAAACAAGACGGACAAAATTATTGAAGAGTTTAAAATCGACAAAATATTTCCAACAGACAACTATTGATTGGGTTGAAGCTGGTTTGCAAGTATGTCGACAGGGATTTAATATGTTGAATTTATTGATTCATAAAAGAGGTTTAACTTATTTGCATTTGGATTATAATTTTAATTTAAAACCAACAAAGACGCTCAGTACCAAGGAGCGTAAGAAATCTCGTTTTGGTAATGCCTTTCATCTCATCAGGGAAATTTTACGTGCTGTTAAAATTATTGTTGACTCGCACGTGCAGTATCGTTTAGGAAATGTTGATGCTTATCAATTAGCAGATGGACTTTACTATGTCTTGAACCATTTAGGTCAGTTGACGGGAATTTATCGATACAAATATAAAGTGATGCACCAAATTCGACAATGCAAAGATTTGAAACATATTGTCTACCAGAGGTTCAACAAGATAATTGGGAAAGGACCCGGCTGTGGGTTTTGGCAGCCAGCTTGGAGAGTTTGGATTTTCTTTTTAAGAGGCATTATCCCATTATTAGAGAGATGGTTGGGAAATCTTATTGCCAGACAGTTTGAAGGAAGAAGACAGAATGACGTCGCAAAAACTATTACTAAACAACGTGTGGACGCATACTATGACATTGAGTTACGTGCCCAGGTAATGCACGATATACTTGATATGATTCCTGAAGGATTAAAACAAAGCAAGTCGAAGACTATACTTCAGCATTTGAGTGAAGCATGGCGTTGTTGGAAAGCCAATATTCCATGGAAGGTTCCGGGATTACCTGAGCCAATAGAAAAGATCATTGAACGATATATCAAAGCAAAAGCTGATGGTTGGGTTTCAGTTGCCCATTACAACAGAGAAAGAATCAGAAAGGGTGCACATGTGGAGAAAACTGTTGCCAGGAAAAACTTGGGGAGACTTACAAGACTTTGGATCAAAAATGAACAAGATAGACAGACAAATTTTGGTAAAAATGGACCATTTGTTTCTCCAGATGAAGCCGTCAAAATATTCCAAACAACAGTAACATGGTTAGAAAACAGAAAGTTTAGTCCCATTCCATTTCCTCCAATATCGTATAAACATGACACCAAGTTGTTAGTACTAGCTTTAGAAAATTTAAAAGAAAGCTATAGCTCCAATTCAATGTTGAACTCCTCTCAGCGTGAAGAATTAGCCTTAATTGAACAAGCGTTTGACAATCCACACGAGTGCTTGGTAAGAATTAAGAAGTTTTTGTTGACACAGAGGATTTTCAAGGAGGTTGGACTTGAAATGATGGACTATTATAGTCATTTAGTGCCGGCGTATACTGTTGACCCTTTGGAGAAAATAACAGATGCTTATTTGGATCAGTACTTATGGTATGAGGCTGACAAGAGAAGATTGTTTCCAAACTGGGTTAAGCCAAGTGATGACGAGATACCTCCTTTGTTGGTATACAAATGGTGTCAGGGTATCAATAATTTACAGGATGCATGGCAGACTGCCAATGGTGAATGTGGTGTGATGCTTGAAACATCTTTGCATAAATTTGCTGAAAATGTTGACTTCACCTTGTTAAATAGACTATTACGTTTAGTCATGGACACCAATATTGCTGACTATATTACGGCAAAAAACAATGTCAATTTGACTTTTAAGGATATGAATCATGTGAATCAATATGGTATACTACGAGGTCTTCAATTTTCATCATTTATATACCAGTACTATGGATTAGTTGTCGACTTGTTGATTCTTGGGTTGGATAGAGCCTCGGAATTAGCAGGGCCTGTCCAAAGTCCAAACAATTTTCTTCAATTCAAAGATGCCGAAACTGAAGTTGCTTCACCTATTCGATTGTATTCCCGTTATTTGGATAAAATTCATATATTTTTCAAGTTTGACGATGAAGAAGTGACTGGCCTTATCAGGACTATTTATCAGAGAATCCAGACCCAAATTTTGAAAATGTAGTCGGTTACAACAATCGTCGCTGTTGGCCACGAGACTCAAGAATGCGTTTAATGCGTCATGATGTTAATTTAGGTAGAGCTGTATTTTGGGAAATCAGTGGTCGTATTCCGTCGTCCTTGACTACTATAAACTGGGAGGATTCATTTGCTTCTGTTTATTCACGTGATAATCCAAATTTATTGTTTCTGATGTGTGGATTTGAGGTTAGAATTCTTCCAAAGGTAAGGGCTGGTGAAATTGTGTCCTCTCAAGAGGGAGTTTGGGATCTTGTTGACCATAACACCAAAGAGAGAACGGCAAAGGCATATTTGCAAGTTTCACAGGAAGCGGTTGACCATTTTCATAACCGTATACGTCAGATTTTAATGTCTTCTGGATCCGCCACATTTACCAAGGTTGCAACTAGATGGAACACAGCATTGATTGCGTTGGTAACATATTTCCGAGAAGCTGCTATTGCCACGCCATCATTGTTAGATGTGCTTGTTAAATGTGAAACAAAGATACAAAATAGGGTGAAAATGGGTCTCAACTCAAAAATGCCTTCAAGATTTCCTCCAGCAGTGTTTTATACTCCAAAGGAGTTGGGTGGATTAGGTATGTTGAGTGCGTCGCACATTTTGATTCCAACTTCAGATCTCAGGTGGTCAAAACAAACTGATACCGGAATAACTCATTTTAGAGCGGGTATGACCCATTTGGAAGAAAAAATGATCCCGACAATATTTAGATACGTGACATCTTGGGAAAATGAGTTTTTGGATTCTCAAAGAGTATGGGCGGAATACGCCATTAAACGTCAAGAAGCTATTGAACAAAACAGACGTTTGACTTTTGAAGATATGGAGAATAACTGGGATAGAGGGTTGCCACGAATTAGCACTTTGTTTCAGAAAGACAGGCATACCTTGGCGTATGATAAGGGTCACAGAATTAGACGAGAATTTAAACAATTTAGTTTAGCTCGATTCAATCCATTTTGGTGGACCAGTAGCAATCATGATGGTAAGTTATGGAATCTCAATGCATACAGAACTGATGTCATTCAAGCTTTAGGAGGAATTGAAACAATTTTGGAACATACCTTGTTTGAAGGTACCGGCTTTGATTCATGGGAAGGTTTATTCTGGGAAAAGGCGTCTGGATTTGAGGACACCTTGAAATTTAAGAAATTGACAAATGCTCAAAGGCAAGGGTTGAGCCAGATTCCTAATCGTCGTTTTACTTTATGGTGGTCACCAACTATCAATCGTGCCAACGTCTATGTAGGATTTTTGGTTCAGCTTGATTTAACTGGTATTTTTCTTCATGGTAAGATCCCGACTTTAAAAATATCTTTGATTCAAATCTTCAGAGCACATTTATGGCAGAAGATACACGAAAGTGTTGTTCAAGATTTATGTCAAGTTTTGGACAAAGAGTTAGAGATTTTGCAAATTGATAATGTTGAAAAACAAGCAATTCACCCTCGTAAATCATACAAGATGAACTCGTCTTCAGCTGATATTGTTTTGACAAGTACTTACAAGTGGAATGTATCAAAACCTTCGTTGTTGAATGATAAGGACGAAGAGATGCTGATTCCTTCAAACAAATTTTGGATAGATGTTCAACTTCGATATGGTGACTATGATTCACATGATATATCTCGTTACGCTAGATCAAAGTTTTTGGATTACACAACCGATGGTTCAAGCTCCTACCCGTCACCAACAGGTATCATAATTGCAATTGATTTGGCATACAACATGTATGACGTTTATGGTAATTGGTTCCCTGGGTTGAAACCATTGATTCACAATGCTATGAAAGAAATAATGAAGGCCAATCCAGCATTATATGTCTTACGAGAACGTATTCGTAAAGGTTTGCAATTATATCAAGCTCAACCTCAAGAAGCATTTTTGAATTCCAATAACTACGCGGAATTGTTCAATAATGACACTCAATTATTTGTTGATGATACTAACGTTTACAGAATTACCGTCCATAAGACATTTGAAGGAAATTTGGCCACAAAACCAATTAATGGATGCATTTTTATACTTAACCCAAAGAGTGGGCAGTTATTCTTGAAAA
The DNA here is from genome assembly GCA_911254575.1 of Candida sanyaensis. Taxonomy (NCBI): domain Eukaryota; kingdom Fungi; phylum Ascomycota; class Pichiomycetes; order Serinales; family Debaryomycetaceae; genus Candida; species Candida sanyaensis. The sequence goes on from CAJVQF010000005.1 coordinate 1,764,714, forward strand.
TAATCCACACATCCGTTTGGGCCGGTCAGAAACGTTTGAGTCAGTTGGCGAAGTGGAAGGCTGCCGAAGAAGTTGCAGCGTTGATCAAGTCATTGCCTAGAGAAGAGCAACCTAAACAATTGATCGTAAGTAGAAGAGGAATGATGGATCCACTTGAAGTTCATATGTTGGATTTCCCAAATATTTCGATTAGGCCATCAGAATTGCATTTACCATTTGGTGCTGTAATGAAAATTGATAAATTATCTGATATTGTTTTGAAAGCCAATGAACCCCAAATGGTTTTGTTTAATTTTTATGACGATTGGTTAAAACACATTTCACCGTACACAGCCTTTTCGAGGGTGATTTTGATTTTGCGTGCGTTGAATATTGATGTTGATACCACAAATCATATTTTACGTCCGAATGCTAGTATTATTACTGAAGACCATCATATTTGGCCGACTTTAAGTGATGAGCAGTGGGTTGATGTGGAAGCTCAATTAAGAGACTTGATTCTTGACGATTATTCAAAGAAATACAATGTTAACATTCAATCTTTAACCCAGTCTGAAATTCGTGATTTGATATTGGGTCAAGATATAAGAGCTCCTTCAGTGAAACGTCAAGAAATATCAGAAATCGAAAACGGAAATTCCAATAAAGAACTGGACAACAAGGAATTGACAGCATTGAAGACAACTACCACCAATGTTCATGGAGAGGAGATCACAACTGTTACTACGACGAATTATGAACAGCTGACATTTTCATCTAGAAATGAGTGGAGAAACCGCGCTATTGCAGCAAACAATTTACATTTGCGAGCTAAGAATATCTTTGTGAATTCGGAAGAGTTTGTTGACGACGATTCATTCACATATATCTTACCTAAAAATATTTTGCAAAAGCTCATTCAAATATCAGATTTGAGAATCCAAGTGGGTGCATTCCTATACGGTAAGTCTCCTGCTGATCATGATGGAGTAAAAGAAATTAAATGTGTCGCGCTTGTTCCACAATTGGGAAATGTTAATTCTATACAGTTTTCTCAACATCTTCCTGAACAATCTGGTTATCTCAAGGGATTGGAGTTGTTGGGTTGGATTCACACCCAAACACAGGATTTTAGCTACATGACATCATATGATGTGACAACTCAGGCCCGCTTCTTTAAGGAATACAAACCAAATTTTATGACCATGACAGTCAGCTATACACCTGGTTCTGTGACATTGTCATCCTTTGAGTTAACGAAAGAAGGATTTGAATGGGGACAAAGTAATTCTGATATGATGTCCGAGGCGCCTCCAGGCTTCCAAAAAGATTTCGCTAAAAAAAGTCAGTTGGTTATGTCAGAACAAATTTGCGGTACTTTTATGGTGCCGGAAGATGACGTATGGAGTTATTTTTTTATGGGGGCTATTTTTAATGCTAATGAATTGTATGACTTGAAGGTAGATGTTCCTCTTACATTCTATGATGAATTACATCGTCCAATCCATTTTACTGCATTTACACAAATAGAGGCCAGTAATGATGAAGAAGAGGCAAATCAGCAAAATGTATTCAAGTAACTTGTATAAAGAGTTCTTTTTTTTTTTATAATTTATGTTTTAATTCTCCAGTAAGAAGTTTTTTAAATCTATCTATTGGAACACCAGACGTCCATTTGTAGACTCCTCTAGATACCTCTTGTGAGTTTACCTCGCTAATGACCGGTTTGAACATGGCCTGTAATAACTGCTTGTTCTGTATGATCGAGTCTTGGTGTAAATTTTCTGTTGCCTCAACCAACTCGTTCAATACAGTTGCGTTAAATTCCTCAGCAGTCTTGAATTTTCCGTCATAGTGTTTATTAATCAACCCAGCATTCTGCAAGTCTTTTCCGGATATCCTTTTAGACAACAATAATGCCTCAGCTGCTTTCGACCAACCCAATCTCATTGGTAAAGTAGCTGATGTTCCACCTTCAGCAAGAATTCCTATATTGGCGAAGGGAGTCAAAAGAAATGTTTTCGATAAATCATTAACGTAAATCAAATCACAGAGAGTAACAAATGAGGCAGATAATCCAATGGCAGGCCCATTCAATGCCACTGCCAAAATTTTCTTGTGGGCAAGAAACGTTTGAACCAAAAAAGTCTGTTTAGCAACTGACAAGTTCAACCATGTTTCAAGTTCCGAATCTTGGCCAACAATGGATTCAGCATTAGCACCAGCAGAAAAAACCCTGCCTGTAGATTGGATCAATGTAATAACGGTATTGGGTTCGTTGTTAGCTCTTTCCAAGTACTTGCAAATCGTGTCATACTGAGGGATTGCTAATGCATTTAACTTTTTTGGATTGTTCAAAGTAATCAACACGGCCAGTCCTTTGACTTCGTAGGTAATAAGACTTTCAGACATAGTTAACGTTGGTATGAATATCGTAGTACCATTTGTTGATAGTAATTCAAGACTTCATTTTTTTTTTTTTTTTTTTTTTCTCTTCAACTTCCCCACACTCCCTGGATTTAATCTGATAACTTAGAGCCTCGGTAATTCTATTACAAGTTGAAGACTGGAAATCACTTAAGCGCAAAAATTTGAAAATAAAAATATAAATTAATATAAAATCCCCTATATGGAATCTACTTACCAGTGTCTAACTGAAATAATATGTTCTTCTATAGCCAACAAAAGTTTATGTAGTTCCTTTCTGGTGATATTCTCCTTCAATAGCAACAATTCAAGCGAATTCTTTCCATCCATGTACATTAATAACTTGTAGAATATCCCGGTAAGTTCCAGTGATAATTTACATTCCTCAAAGATAATTTTGTTAATCCATCTCCGTTCCAATGTTGTTGCTCTTCCGGGATCAAGAATAATTGTATCATCGTCTTGAACCAAGGTAACCGCCGGAATCTTGTCCAAAGTGTCTCTTAGATCCGAAAATGCAGGAAATGAGTCAGATGTTTGAATTCTTCATCAGCTGACTCATCATGATCACTGGCATTTGTGTACTCCTCCACTTGTTTGGACGAATTGTCCGTTCTTGTCTTTGACGAATTGTCGACCATTTTGCTGTCCAGGAACAGCATGGCACTAGATCGAGTCTTTTTCTTCTTGGATAGATTCTCATTCTCAATATCTTCTTCAACTTTAAGCTTGATTTTTCGGGAAATCTTTAGCCATATAAATGTTTGTAGTTGGGTTACATATCCATTCTTCGTTAGCCAACCCAAAGCCTGCAAATATCTGTCTCGATGATCTTTTGATGGAATCACGGCGGCAAATTGTTGAGGTTTTCTTGATTGTGGAGAAAATAATTTGAGAAACTGAGCTAACGGAGGTAGCATCGGGAATTTTTGCCTAAAACGTGAAATATCATCGTAAAATTTAAGACTTATTGGCGCCATTGGTGACACTATGTACACCGACCTAGGCGATAAAGGTTGAATTACCCTAGCACGTCTCCAATATATTAAATGATAGGCAAAATTCTTTATTTGGGAAATGTCAAGCTTGGTGTTTCTCATTGACAACTTCAACAATGATTCTGTGGGTTTGATCATTCGAATAAACTTGGCTAAGGTAGAATTATTATCGGTCTTCATATCTTTGATAATAGATTCGGGTTCGTCTAATAATAGTAATGCAAAATAGATAATCACTTTATCAGCAGAGTCATCGTCATCCAGGATTGGTTGGAATGTCTGGCCGTATCGTGAAGTCTCACCAACATTAAGAAACCCCTTATCGCCCAACAGTTTTACATTTGATGACAAATATGATCTTGGAATAAAGGGGACAGAAGCATCAGGCAACGAGTGAAATTCTGTTTTTATAGGAATCTGGAAAGACCGTAGTTTGTTATTTATATTTAAATTGGCTATTGTTGACGAGCTAATGGCTTCGTAGCAATCACGAATTATTCGACATAGAGATGATCTTTCAGTCAACAAAGCTTCATTTCCTTCAAGCTGATCTCTTAGCCCCAAAATATTTTTGATTTCATGGGAAATATAGTCATGTTTTTGTTGTTCATATCTTAATACAAGCGACAACCGTGAGATGACATGATGGAACATTTCGTCAACTCTGTAGTTGCTTTCTATGACTGGAGGATTCATAACAAAGACCAAATGGAACATACTCAATATGGTTTTATTATCATTGGTAGTTAAATTACTCAGGTCCTCTTTAAGCTGCAGGTTTTGCTCCTTTATATCTCCATGTTGACTTCCCTCAAACTTTCTATGTGTACTATTTCTCCATTGACCATTATCTTGCCTATGAACAGGAAACCCTAAGAATATTTTGTCTTCAATAGTGATCTCAAACCGTGTATTGCACATTTGTTTGGGAGGCGCTAGCATTTCGCATATATACGCAGGTTCGTTCCCAAATATTTCCCCATTGATGGTAGATTCTCGACCCGATGTAGTGGATTGACTAGCAGTGGTACTAGCCTTGGATATTGTCTTGGTTAACTTGTTCTTAAGAGCTGTATTTGTGGGCTTTTTCTTGTCATCAAATTTTGTTTTCAATTGATCAAGATATTTTCTTCGATTGTCTTGTTCATCCAAAAATGTCAACAAGTCTAATTGGGTGCCCAAATAATAATCCAAGTGCTTCGCATTCCAAGTCCTCGAGCTGACCCCGTACATTTCATTTTGGAGATACATTTCGTGATTTTCCTTTCCATCTCGTTCATCATCGTCGCTTTGATTTTGATCGTATAATTCATCATCTTCATCGTCGTCTTTACCAATTTTTGCATTTTGATGTCCCCAAAATTTCCAATTCTGTTGATCAGTAGATAAATCAAATGGGTATTTATAGATTAGTTGAGGCCCACTGTGAGTAGATATTACCAAAAGAATACCCACAAGACTTGGGTTCGGTAGATTGAAACTCATTGATAAAAAAGTAATTCCACTTTTTATATACTGTAGTACCTCGTTGACTAGTATGCACTGTAGAAAAAAAAATAAAAAATAAAAAAGAAAAAGTTAGTCTCCAAGTTACAGTCTCGGTTCACACAATTACCTAGTACATATGAATAAGTCTAATCTCACAAACAAATACATTAACTAATACTACTTACTACTTAAAGACACTATATATTCAATATTTCACTATCTAAAGTTTGTGCTTGACTTCCTTTTGAGCCAATTGAACAAATCTGGTTTGAGGAACACCTTCTAACCATTTACCTAAACCTCTCATAACTTCTTGTGAGTTGGCATTGTTAATATATTGATCTCTTGACAACTTCAATAATTGTTTATTTTGCAATATGGAATCCTCGTGCAAGTTTTCAAAAGCATCATTCAATTCCTTATAAACCTGTTCATTAAACTGTTCAGTAGTAGAAAACTTGCCTTCGTAGTGTTTATTGATCAAACCTGCGTTGTAGCAATCGGCACCACTTATCGGTTTAGCCAACAACAATGCTTCGGATGCTTTGGACCAGCCTAATCTTGCAAACAAAGTAGCAGAAGAAGCACCTTCAGCAACTAAACCCAAATTAGCAAATGGGGCCAAAAGGTAGAACTTGTTCAAATCATGCACGTAGACCAAGTCCATTAACATCAACAAACCGGTACTTAACCCGATGACAGGGCCGTTGACGGCTGCTGCTAAAATTTTTTTGTGATCATTGAACAAGTTAGTCAACCAAATATTTCTAGCCACAAATCTTTCCAACCAATATTCGTGGCTAAACAATTTTGAAGTCTCAATCTTGGTCATATCATTATCAGCAAAATTGGCACCAGCAGAAAAGAATCTACCCAGTGACTGGATCAATGTTAATATGGTATCTTCTTCATTGTTGGCTCTTTCAATAAACTTTCCCAATTTCAAGTATTGAGCACCGTTCAATGCATTCAATTTACCTGGGATGTTTAAAGTAATGATGGCAGTTCTATCCTTAACTTCGTATAAAATATCGGTCTCTTCGTTGGACATGGTTGTAAGTATGAGATTATATATATGAAAACTATTTCTAAAAAGAAAAAAAACCCAAAAAAAAAGACAACGAATACCACAGGAGTGAAATTTAAAGGTATTTATCCTTTCTTTTTGTGGTGGTGGTGGTGGTGGTGGTATTGGAGTTTTGCTTTCAACGGATAATGAAAGTTTTTGAGGGGTTGACTTTATACCTCCGCGGTCCTAAAAAATTGTGGGAAAAGGAAAAAAAAAAAAATAAAAAATTGGAGTTGATAACGCAAAAGGATTAAGAATATTCATGTGCAAAAAAAAAAAAAATAAAGAAAACCTAAAAAACAAAGCAATAACGAGAGAGAGGAAAAATCAAAATGTTAATTAAAAACACAAACTTCTTATGTGCCTATGGCTATATAAACAGTTGCTACACATGCAATATTTCTACATAAGAAGATATACAAGAGTTATTTGGCAACCTGGGTTGATAACCATTCTAAGCCTTCGTACAATCCATCACCTGTAGTAGCGCAAGTTGCTTGAATGTACCACGGTCTTTGCCTGATAGCATGCAACCCCATTTTCTCAGTAATCTCAGCAGCATTCATAGCATTGGGTAAATCCTGTTTGTTTGCCAAGACCAATAATACGGCATCCCTCAATTCATCCTCATTTAACATCAGCTGTAATTCTTCTCTTGCTTCGTTAATTCTATCCCTGTCATTGGAATCAACTACGAATATAATACCTTGAGTATTCTGAAAGTAGTAACGCCATAGTGGTCTGATCTTATCTTGGCCACCGACATCCCAGACAGTGAATGAAATATTCTTGTATTCCACTGTCTCAACGTTAAATCCAATAGTTGGGATAGTGGTGACAATTTCTCCCAACTTCAACTTATATAGAATGGTAGTCTTCCCTGCTGCATCCAAACCAACCATTAGTATTCTCATTTCACGTCTCCCCAAGAGACTGGCAAATAATTTTGAAATGGACAAACCCATGTTTCTTGATTAGTTAAATTCAACGAATTGAGGAAAGAAAAATCAGATCACCCTCCACTAAAATGAGAGAGAATCCGAGTGAGCAAAAAAAAAAAAAAAAAGAGGAAAGATCATTAGATTTTGTGTGTATGCATCGTGACCAAAATAATAAAAAAAAAAACTACACATTCAATTATGTCGCTTTTGACGACATTTGGGCTTGTCTTGAGCAAGAATTTTTCTCAACAAACAAACAAACAAAAAAAAAAAACAAGAAAAGCCACAACAATAGTGAGTGAATCCCATACTTGAGCTGTACGCCAACCATGTCCATATCGCCCGTATACTTACCTCAGATATCATCCAAACCAATATGTAATTCTGTATTTGGGGTGGATTTAAAATTTGTTGATGATCCTTATCCTGATTCAATTGATAAAACAAACTTTGCAGTTCCTATTTTCATGATAAACAATGTCGAATATGTTTTGGTCAAAGACTTAGCTTCCTACTGGGGGTTTCCTTCATCATATCAATTAATAGTAAAACTTATTAAACTGAGAGCTATTGATAGAAGCCAAATTTTGAAGACTGATATTCCGTTGAATCAGCAATTGCTTGCCTCAGAATTAATCAATGAAGTGGAAGCAAAGGTGTATTTATTTTATGTTTCACTTCCGTTGGTATATTCCAAAATCGAAGAAAAGAACTTGTTTTATGCAGAAGATGAAATGAATCTGGACAATTCAAAACTGGATACTAAGCCTCAAGACACAAGAGGAGATAACCTTGGAATCGAAGATATTCAAAAAGAGAATGAAGCCACGAATGAAATCGATGATGATGACAATGAGGATGAGATAGAAGTAGATGATTTAGAAGATGATGGAAATAGTACAGTTAAATCGATTGGAGCAAACAAAGCTGGTATTAAGAATACATCTGAAAGGCCATACATTAATGATGATAGAGTTACTATTGGTCAGGTTTTCCAACAGAGTGGCACGAATTCAACAACACCTATGACACATGCATCTTTCAATAGCATCAATGCGATGTCGAAGTTAAATTATTACAAAAATTTTGGACTTTCAGGGTTCAGGTTTCTTCCAAATAACAAGTTATCCTTTGCGGAACGTGATTTAGTTTTGAATACAAACAACTTCATCGACATTCATATAGACGATGAATTGAAACCTAAGGTGGAGGAGAAAAGAAAGAGTTTCCGCAAACCGATTGGGAAATCGAAAAAGCACAATCTACAAATTGACCCAAACACTATTGATTTAGTCGAGTCGGTCATACCGGGCCAGGGGTACATTCCTGATTTTAGTATCAATCACATTTGTAAGGTTCCTAACTATTATGTAACATCCAACCACCAGAGTCTTGCTCAGTCATTCAATACGAAGAATCTTAATTCATCTTCCAACTCATCGTTTTTATTCAATGACAGTGTCCGAATTAAGTCGAAGAATATCCAACAGCTTGTTTTCAGTAATGACAGTGACCACTACAACCACTCCAAATATTATTATACAAAAACATATCGTGGTCCTGGTTCCGGTAACTATAAGGACGCTGCCTTGATGAACAAAATCAACAAGCTCCATTTCTCTTCGCATGGAAGACCTTCTCACAAGAAAAGATCTCCAACAATGACAGATACAATAAAAGCTTAAAAGGTTTAGTGTATGAAAAATTTGATAAAAATTTTGTGGAGAATTTATTTGCCGAACAGAGAAAATATGCGGAAGATTACAGCAATCTTGAGATGCTTCATAACAATCTTCAGTTCAATGTCCTTTAAATTCTTATAGAGATATGGCACAGGAAACATGGAACAACTATTACAAATTCAAATTAATTGATTTTGAACAGCTACGTGCCTTGCAAACGGAGAAAGAAGAAATAGAAGAAAGAAAGAAGGCAGTGGAAAGACACAATAACTGGATAGAAGAAGAAAAATTGCGTCAAGAAAAGTTGCGTGCGCTCTTTGAAGAAGAGAGAAAGGAATTTGAAGATTTGCAAAATGATACAGCTGAAAAACGAAAGGAACTAGAAGAAAAAAACCGCCGCCGTCAGTTGGAAGCTTCTTTAAGTGATACGTTTGATAATAATGACGACGACGAAAGTGATGAGGTATCAGAGATTTCTAATATAGAACAGAATTTTGAAACTAAACGTGATGAGTTGAAGGAGAAATTTGATCAGAGAAAACATGAGCTCATTAATCAAATCCCACCTCCACAACCAATTGAAACACCCCAACTTGAGCTTGGAGCAAAGTTCACTCTGCCCACAGCATACCCCGAGATTATGCGTAATTTGCCTTTAGAATTACGTACTTCTACTCAAGATAGTAAAGACGATATTCCACTGATAAAGAAGCCTATTCGTTACGTCACTGCATACCCAGAAGGTCCTAATCCCGAATTTTTGACGAGAATAGAAATCATTAAATTGCCCAACGCAAATGCTGTTGGATGGGATAATTTGAAAAAATACAAAACTGAATAGTAAATAATTGTGTAATAAATGATCTATATAACCCACTTCCACTTGTCGATTCCTTTGAATGAAATTTCTGCTTTGTTTGGATATTCGGTATATACTAAACAATAATGGTCCAATAGAAGTCGTATCTCTTCAATCTCATCAATAAACTCCAACTTGTTAATGCGAATTAATTCCTCCTGCTCTATCCATCGTGTATTTTCATTCTTGTATCCTCCCACATCACTCATATGCGTCAATCTACAATTCAGCAAGCCGCATGTCTCTTCAAGAAACCGTCTTCTTGCCCTTAGATCCGGATACTTGTTGAACATCTGTAAGTTGAGCCCCCTATTAAGTAAGTTCTGTGTCATAGTGGTACCAAACTGGTCGCTCAACGACATCGGCTCGTATATCAAGAACCCCATGATGTTGTTACCACCACTCTGTCTTGTCCAATATTTGATTGTTCGTTCGTACTCCTCGGGCGACAAGTAACACAAGACACATTCACTAATTACCAATGTTGGCACATCATCTCTGTACCCATGGATCTTGTCTTCAAGTGTCCGCAAATCTGCTCCATGAAGAAAGTATTGTGGGGTATACAAGTCGGCTCTATACTCAGCAAATGAAGACTTACTGTCAATCTCAGGCACAGTCTCGTCAGTGCCAACAATAGATCGAAGCTCGTCGCTGTGTAAAATAGCCAACTTCTTGATCCTTGTGGACTCGGGAAATCAATTTCATGGATAATCAACTCCGGGTGCTGTTTTAGTAACCTGAATGCTCTGGTATCTGAACCACTACCCAAGGAAACAATTTGACATCGGCCCGCAAACTCGTTTATAAACCCTTGCACAACCATATCTATAGCAATGGTCCGTAGGTACGATCCTCTGTTGATCAAGGGGAACTTTCTTTCCTGAAACACGGTTCTTAACGTTCTGGATGACGACAACTGCGTATACCCCAGGCAGTATTGTAAATAGTGATGGTAACTTTGGATCAAATCCAGAATAAACTCATCGCGTGGCACCAAATATGATTTTTCGTTGATACTATACCGACAACTCAATGCATCCAAGTCAGTAGCTCGAACGAGTTTGTCTTGTCGATCTTGTGGTGAAAACATATAGGAAACACAGCAAAGCGCTTTCCATGTTGAAACTTTTTTTTTTTTCTTTCTTTTTAGAGTTTTGAATTTTGTTAGTTGTTTTTTTTTTTTTTTTTTTTTTTTGCGTCTTGTTCTTTGCTTCAGATATTCTATTACGTTTATTACAATCTACTATACTATATCTTTTTGATTATTACCCACCAGTTGTCTCGTTCATAACCTTCTTCCACTATGGAGCACATCTTTGTTTTCAAACAATTGTCCACTAATTCTCCCTTTTTGTACAAGTGGTAGTATCTGTATTTGGTAACGTCTGGGGTTTCTTCCGGCTCTTCATCCTTGACCTCGACTTCTGATTTTTCCTCTTCTGAAATCGAACCTTTTTTATTTCTCCCTCTTTGTTTCTTCTTTGATGGCTGAGGCTTCTTCAATACCCACGGTATCAATATGTCCTGATCATCACCTTCCTTGTATCCACGACGCGACTTCTCCTGTTCCAATGCCCAACAATAGATCAATGCCTCTCCCCCAGTCTTCAACTTGGAGAGAATATGCAGTACTGCTTCGATCCTTCTTTCCTCGTTGGCAAAATGGTGAATCACGGCAATCGATATGGCAAAGTCGAACCTATTTTCTGGATGGGGCAATGACAATCCATCTGCAACGCCCAAGTTGTAGTTATTGTGGGAGATCTGCTGGCCACATTGAACCAACCCGTCTGATCTGTCGGTACCTATCATGAACAAGTCTTTGTTGACATTCAAATATTTTCCGTTCCCACACCCCACATCTATTCCAATAGAGTATTTGGGTCTCAGCATCAAAAACTTTTCCACAATAGGCCAGGGTTTGTATCTTGTTTGTGAAAAATGACTTGCTATTTCGTTGTAGACATCATGGACGTATGTATCCTCTTGATTCTGTGGATCAAGTCCTCCTTCTATGGATACCGATGGTACTGATGCTGACATTGATGGCTGGTGCTGAGAAGAGCTGACAATACTGTACTGTACCTCAAAAAAAAAAAAAAAAAAAAAAATTAGATCTGTCCAAAAGAATGAAAAAAACAAATGCAAGAAAATCGAACAACAATAGTTTAACTACGATCATTACACATGATATATTCAAGAAACTTCGCAATAGTGTTGGGATTGTTTATGACCGGACCATGGCTTTTGAGGCTATTTGAATCCCAGAATGTAACCACCACTTCATCTACAATTGATGTTTTAATTGGCTTTGACAAACAATCAGAACAGTTTAATTTCCCCGACTTGGTCAAAGCTACACAAATCCAGATAGACGCAGAGCTACCGTACGTCACCAACCGGTCATTGTCAGTACACTTACTCGACAACTTGTGTGGAGATATACCTGTATACCAAACAAATTACTCTGTTGAGCTTGTACTTTCAAGAGATAATTCACTTGCAGTTTCCTCGGATGGACAAATAGCATATGTGTACTACTCATATGAAGCAATCCAGTCCAATGATCTTCCGTATATGATAACACAGACAATATTGTACCATTTATTAAAGTCAGAGGTTACCTAATTATACCCTCCTTGTTTACATAAATTATAGAATATACCATCTTTTTTGGCTAACAAATTTTGTGGGGAATCAAATTCTTTCAACTTTCTATGGAACTTTTTAAACTACAGAAAGAAGTAGCCGCGACTTCTATTCACCGTTACTCTCGATTCCAATTCTTACAAATACTTGGATTCATCAAATTAATAACAGATAAATAGGGGAATATTTAATAAACAATTAACTAAATAAACTTATGGCGTAAAAAAATACTATAAACACTATTAGAAAGCTCTTTAATATTTGCTCTTGATGAAGTTCAAAGCGGAACCGTGTTTGAACCATTCAATTTGTTCGGCGTTATAAGTGTGGGTCAATACTGCATCCCAAGCTTCACCTTCTTTTGGATGAACTCTTAAAGTGATGTTCTTACCTGGAGCTAATTCAGTCAAACCAATTAAGTCAACTTCATCGTCTGGGTTGATCTTGTCGTAATCAGCTGGGTTCTTGAAGTTCAATGGCAACAAACCTTGTTTCTTCAAGTTAGTTTCGTGGATACGGGCAAAGGATTTGGTAATGATAGCAAAACCACCCAAGAATCTTGGTTCCAAAGCAGCATGTTCACGAGAAGAACCTTCACCAAAGTTTTCATCACCAATGACAACCCAAGTGTGGCCAGCATCTCTGTAAGCAGCAGCGGTACCTGGAACAGTGTCGAATTTACCAGTGTAGTGGTTTTCAACATTGTTAGCTTCACCGTTAGCAGCGTTGGTGGCACCAATCATATAGTTGTTGGAAATGTTTTCCAAGTGACCACGATATTTCAACCAAGGACCAGCCATAGAGATATGATCAGTGGTAGTTTTACCAACAGCTTTAATCAAGATTGGTAATCTTTCAGCATCTTTACCGTTCCATGGTTTGAATGGAGTCAATTTTTGCAATCTGTCTGAGGTTGGGGAAATGACAACTTGAACAGAAGCTCTATCTTCTGGTGGAGCTTGGTAGGTGTTTTCACCTGGGTCGTAACCATTTGGTGGCAAACCAACACCATGTGGTTCTTGCAATTTGAATTCTTTACCGTCAGCACCAACCAAAGTATCAGTGATTGGGTTGAAACCTAAGTCACCGGAGATAGCGTAAACAGTAGCCATTTCTGGAGAAGCAACAAAGGCGTGGGTGGCTGGGTTACCATCGTTTCTGGAAGTGAAGTTTCTGTTGAAAGAAGAAACAATAGTGTTCTTTTCACCCTTCTTGACATCTCTTCTATCCCATTGACCAATACATGGACCACAAGCGTTAGCCATGACAACACCACCGAAATCTTCGAAAGTCTTCAATTGACCATCTCTGGCAATGGTAGCTCTAACTTGTTCAGAACCTGGGGAAACAGTGTACAAAGCCTTAGCTTTCAAACCGTGAGCACCGGCATCCTTAATAATGGAAGCAGCTCTGGTCATATCTTCGTAAGAAGAGTTGGTACAAGAACCAATCAAACCAACTTTGACTTCTAATGGCCAGCCGTTGGCAATGGCGGTTTCCTTCATTTTAGAAACTGGAGTAGCTAAATCTGGAGTGAATGGACCGTTAATGTGTGGTTCCAAGGTGTTCAAGTCAATTTCAATGATTTGGTCATATTCGGCACCTTCATCGGCAGAAAGCAAGTCTTTCTTGTAAAGTTGAGCAAAGTCAGCAATTTGAGATCTACCAGTGGCGTTCAAGTAGTCAACCATAGAGTTGTTGAATGGGAAAACAGAAGTGGTAGCACCAATTTCAGCACCCATATTACAGATAGTACCCATACCAGTACAAGAGAAGGTTTCAACACCAGAACCGAAATATTCGACAATAGCACCAGTACCACCCTTGACGGTAGTAATACCAGCCAATTTCAAGATGATATCTTTTGGAGAAGTCCAACCAGACATTCTACCGGTTAATTTAACACCAATGATCTTTGGAGCTTTCAATTCCCATGGCAAACCAGACATAACATCGACGGCATCAGCACCACCAACACCAATAGCCAATTGACCAAGACCACCAGCATTTGGAGTATGGGAATCAGTACCAATCAACAAAGCACCTGGGAAAGCATAGTTTTCCAAAACAATTTGATGGATAATACCAGAACCTGGTTTCCAGAAACCTAAGTTGTATTTAGCACAGGCAGAGGCCAAGAAATCGTAAACTTCTTTGTTCAAGTCAATGGCTCTAGCCAAATCCTTTGGACCACCAACTTGAGCTTGAATCAAATGGTCACAGTGGACGGTAGATGGAGTAGCAACTTGAGGAATACCAGCGGACATGAATTGCAAAATAGCCATTTGGGCAGTAGCATCTTGACAAGCAACTCTGTCTGGTCTCAATTTCAAATAAGAAACACCTCTTTCGATGTCTTGGTTTTGTGGGTCATCCAAATGACTGTACAAGATCTTTTCAGCATAAGTCAAAGGTCTGTTCAATCTGGACTTAACAATGTCAAGATTTTCGACATTCTTCTTGTAGTTAATGAAGGAGTGAGATTCCAACAAGTTTTGGTTAACTTGAGAGTCTCTAGTTAAGCCGGAGGTAGCTAAACCACGAATAGAACGTGGAGCTCTCATAGCAGTTCTTGAAGCAGACAACATTTTGTAATGATGATTGTTGTTTTAAGAATTGGGTATAGAGGAGAAAAGAAGAGAAGAAAAAAAAAAAAAAGCTCCAACACAATTGGCTAAAGAAATCAAATTGAGAGAGAAATGATTATCTTTATATAGGACGAAAAATTTGTTTTGGAGATTTTTGCACTGACTCCAACAAAAAAATTTCGGCTCCATAAAATGGATTGATCCTGTACAATGCATCTTCCAATAGCACCAGTGAAATTTATAATACAAAAGAAAATTGCGAAAGCAAGGACTAAAAAAAAAAAATAAAGAAAGAGAAGAAAAAATTTTTCCACCTCCTGGGATCCCCCTGTAAAGTTGGTACGAATACAAGGGGAAAAGTAATTAACTTGAATTATACAAAGATATCACTACTAATATTGAAAGAGATAAATGTTATCCCAGTGCTTATTCTTTAAGAGGATAAACAACAGCTCTGGAGATCAACCCTCGGCTCCTGAAGTGATATTTTTCGTACGTATGCACGTACCACATGCACGTTCATTTTAATTTTTTTTTTTTTTTTTTGTATTCTTCTCCAGATTTCACAACTCCGAATTCACGACAAAGGAGAGAGCGAAAAAAGAGAAATTAGCAAAGAAAATATAATTGAACGCGATGTGATTGGCTAGATGCGCAGGAGTCTAAATCTCATCAATTATTATTTTACATGTATTTTTTTTTTTCTTTTTCTTAGCCCTTTCTTTTTACTTTAATGGTTTTTACCGTATTAAAATTTCTGGGTGACCTCCGACTCGTACCACCCACGACGCACGATGAAAGCAGTTTTTCAACACTATGTACGATACAGATCCGGGTTGATTTGAACTATTCTCTTCCACTCATCCAGTGATTTACACTGTACACAAAGAGCCTGTTTTCTAAATGAAGAAATTTTTCATCTTCTCATTACACGCACGACTCCATCGACAGAAAGAAAAAAAAAATTTTTAAAAAGTGTGATTTACAAAATGGACGACAATGAATTCCAAATAGAATATGGATACCAGTAGAGATCTACAGTACATGTATTGTAGATAATGTCAAAAAAATAAAAGCCCAACGCGGGACTCGAACCCGCAACCTTGAGATTAAAAGTCTCACGCTCTAAGCCGATTGAGCTAGCTAGGCTTTTGTTATACGACTTGCAGATTGCGCATTGATCTAGTCATTATATTATATCCTGCTGAAAAAAAAACTAAACCGTACAGTTGCTGTTTCTTGTCGTCAAGTTCTCAGTTCAACCAATGGTACTGCATAGGTATAATAACACTATGCTTTGAGATCAACATTTTTGTTTTATGACATCAATGAATCACTTCCATTAAATCAAGAAATCACATATGGGTTAAACTTCATATAACAGTTTTCACCATGCTTTGGCTTTTCATAGCAAGGCTCATTAGAAGTGTGAACTTGCTGGAGTTCAAGCACAAATTCATTATTTAACCTCACAACTGCGTTACTGTGACCTTCACTCTAATTTTGAAATATTTTCATCTATGGCAGGCATTCGTACTGATTTCCTCTATGAATGTGGTCCAAGTATATTTGGACATCATCATGTGGTGGTGTGAAAAAATGTGTGGTCCGATATCTCCGCATGTGATTGTATTAATTATTTTTTTTTCCGTTGCAAAAATGTATATTTGGTTGCATTTTCTATAGATATTACGATTATGTGTGGCGGTATAATGAGAGTAGTACAGATTTTAATAATCAAATAAGCTTATATTCCTAGCAATCCAAGCCCTACTATTTGATACTTGAGCTCTCTACTCAATTCATCGCAGCTCCAACCTCAGTGAAGCACTTGACAAATTCATATTTTGGTATCTAAATTAACTCAACAGAAGTCGCTTGTTGCCGCCGAAGAATAATTGACACTTCGTAGTGAAAAACAAATGAGCTATTGTTATTTAAATGTGTCTTCTTTATATCAACTTATTACAGGTATTCTCATCAGAGTTATTAACTTGTTAGACTGCATTTAATTTGAAACGAAATATTTTTCCACGTAACCATTATTTTCCTACGAAATTTACACCAATTCTTAGCAAAATGAGTGAACATAAAACATACACCTTATGCCATCATAAGTTATAAGAACTACTTATATACAGGTGACTTTTTTATTGCTGATATGCCTGTAGAGATGACAATCTTTTTAAATTGAAAATAAAGGTAGAACAAGGTCGTATTTATGTGTAGCTATCCAATAAAAAATGGTTAAATTGACAAGAGCAAAATCTCCAAGAGGTTAGGACATTTTTCGAATATATTCAAAATGTGCTGTTTATTACAATTATTAATAATTGGTTAGCGTACATTCAGATACAATGCCTAAAGACTGTAAATTTATTAACAGTAGCTATCAAATATACACCTACAGAGTACCATTGGTTGAACTGAGAACTTGACGACAAGAAACAGCAACTGTACGGTTTAGTTTTTTTTTCAGCAGGATATAATATAATGACTAGATCAATGCGCAATCTGCAAGTCGTATAACAAAAGCCTAGCTAGCTCAATCGGCTTAGAGCGTGAGACTTTTAATCTCAAGGTTGCGGGTTCGAGTCCCGCGTTGGGCTTTTATTTTTTTGACATTATCTACAATACATGTACTGTAGATCTCTACTGGTATCACTATTTTATTTTTAACATCAACTCTTGATAAGTTATTTGTTCCCATTATCGAAGGTTTAAAACAAAATACTAGTAAACTTTGTATCATTTATCATAGTTACTTATCTCATTATGGACAATTGAGCCTTGAATTTCTATAACCTACATCTCTGCATTGCCGCGTTCAACTCAAAATTAAAATTTTAACCGACATGAATGCCTTAACTATCTGTCAGTCATCTGATTTACGCACATACATGACGGGGGTTAGCTAAGAGCTTGGTTGGTCCCACTATGGGACCTGCTCCCGCACCCACCTGAGTGGGGGAGTGACCGGGGAGTGACCGGGGAGTGACCGGGGAGTGACCGGGGAGTGACCGGGCCGTATCTGGGCTCACCCCGCCCTCCGTCCCCTTCCTCGGGGACTTGCTCCCACACCCACCCCTATCGGGCGGGGGAGCGGCTGGGCCCCATTATTGCGGGGGCTGGCCCAGCCCTACAACGCAGGTCCCCCATCTTTGGAGGGGACCGCGTAACCCCCTGGCCCAAGGGGGGGGAGGATCCGGGTATTATAAGAGGGGCTGGTCACAAAGCCCCCCAATACCCGGTCCTCTAGTCTACAATTTTACCATCGGGACACCTTTATTGCGTCCCGATAGTATAGAAGGTAACTTGTGACCAATTGTTACCTCCTATGGAAGAACCTTCACTAATCCACATTGTCCTTTTTTAGTTTTTGTGTGGATCCCTTATAAGGTTCAAGATAATGATCTGCCCAAATCACTATCTTCTTTGGAAGGTTCTTCTTCAATGCATGTCTATCAACAACAACAATGATTGGTTTCCTCTTGCAGTGATTGGTTTCCTCTTGTAATGATTGGTTTCCTCTTGTAATGATTGGTTTCATCTTTGTAATAATCCTCTATCACTTATCTCCCAATAGTTGTCAAGAATAATAAGGGGCATTAATCATTTGTAATGATCGGACAATGTAAATAAGTTATGGATTATTGTATAAGCATTTGTAATCTTAGGATTTAATTGGAACAAATTATTCTTGAGACAACCAACATTTATCATTTAAAGTATTGCAAGTTAGTAAAGGAACAAGAATTTGATGTTATTAGCATGATTGATACTTACCGCCATGGTTATTTGATGGATTCATCCATAGAATGATGGAACCTTGTTATTGATAACAAGTAAACAAATAGAAAGAAAGGAAAAAAAAAGTGTTGTAAAAAAAAAATAGTTTGATCGGAAAACAATTTGGGTTTTTATAGTTGTCTATTTGTATGCATTTTTTTTAGGCTGCAAAGTATAAATTCTAATGTTTATCACGTCACACGACCATTTTCAAAGATTACAAATGAAAATTTGACGACAGCTATGTGATATTCGAAATTGAAAATCTAATACAACCAAACAATACACAATTAAAACTATGATGATTAAAGAATTAATGTATTATGAGTAAAACATTTATCAAAACCTGAACAATAAATGATTTATTTACTTCCTTGTTCACTTGTATAGTTTTGAAATAAAGAATAAACATAGGGTTAACGAGACAACAAATTACTCCTTTAATATATCATAATTAATCAAGGAAAACAAGATGGAGCTGACAATTCATTGTGTTGTATTAGTCAAATAGATATTGAGCTAGTCTATATGGAATTACTGATAACGTAGTAACAAGTGCTGTCTATGCCGATTGCCATTCATTCTATTTGTTTGTTTTGTTATGATAAATGTCATAATATTTGTAAGAATATTTCTTCATGTCTTTGATTTGATTTTATTGCGAGCTTCTAAATTGATATATTTGAACATGATTTTATTTAAAGTCTGGTGTCTACATCTTCTTGAACACCTCTTTCTACTTTTTTTTTTAATGAAGTTCTGACTATTTCCTCTTATGAATCTTGCACTTTATTGTCTTCGTTGATTTTAACCCTTCACCGTTGGCTACTATTCAATGTTTCGTTTGATTTCGGGAGGCATTTTTTTTTTTTTTTATTTACATATTCAGCCTAATTTTGTTGCTATCCAATCTTGGTATTACAATAACCACTTTATTATATAGAGTAAATTGCCTACATATATTAAGATCACTGGAGAAATATACAAGGTGAGTCATTAAATCTCATTATTAATATTTCTCCATGGGTATGAGTTAGTCATTTGTGTGCTATGGTAAAAATACTATTGTAAAAAGTTTGATATTTGACATACTAATTGGTATACAGGATGTGGTATGACAAATCATTAACATGAAGTCATTGACAATGACTATTCTTTTATGTTTCCTTTATACTTATCAAACCATGGTTCACTCTTATGACACATTTCAGTTACTGAATTCAAATTAAAATATTTCTAACATTGGTTAATCTACAATTATTCACTATGCTACATGATTAATAAGTTCTTTCAATAGTTAATTATATTTATTTGTTTGATTTGCTTCGTGCATGACACTGTCTACCATATAAATTCACGGGGGAGGGGATGGTATGTAGGGGCGGATTCATATTGTAATGTAAATCCTTTTATGAGAGGGGCAGGGGAGATATTAATTAAACGTTGTTTGGCACATAATAGATTGTTTTTTTATCTACTAGCTTACATAGTTGAAGCGTAATCATTTCTGTCTATCACATTATTATGATATATGTAGGTTATAATTCAATTAAATTCAGCCAAGATAAAAACAAAAGAACAATAATTCTATCATAAAAACAAAAGCGAACAAGCTTATGGTTACGCGTTCTGATAGAACCGGTGCACATTAGATGCAAAACCCCCTACTGTATTTTCTTTATGTATTCGAGTGGCTCTTTGTTTTGTGAACAAAAACGCGCAAAAAAGTGAAATTCTTCCATTTTTTTTTTTTTTGCAATTATATATCCACGAAACCGAAACTCCACGACGTGAATATTGAAACACTAGCGAGGTACATTCTTTGTTCTAATTTATAATTCATTACAGTTGTGAAATTAGGTTTACTTATAAACTGACCCGCGGAATCAAAACATGGTAAAGTATATACAGTTTGGTGATCCTCCCGTAAATCGGAATTATAGAGAATAGAAATTAATTATACCAATACACAACCCCACATCTTCAATTGAAAGTTTTCATTGGCTAATTCATGTTTATCAATACATTATTAATCACAAAAATTAACTTACTAGTGTACTTGAACACGATATTCTTTTAATTCTTCCAAATTAGAACTTTGCCAATCATTTGCTTATTAGCATGAAAACACAAAATTAAAACAGTAAGAATCACGTTGGAAATAGCGGGTTAATCATACTGTGGGGACCTCCTAATGTCGAGTTGTTGAAATAATTGAAGAATATAAATAGGGAAGGAAATATTCTAAGTATTTTATTTTCTTCAGTCTCTAAACAACAGTTTAAGATGAAATTTGCCTACTTGCTACTTGCTTTGATTACACCAATTTATTGTGGAATATTGTTACCAACAAAGCCCTCCAATGACCCATTTTACAACGCTCCTACTGGTTATGAGGATGCCAAAGTTGGTGATATTTTACAACACAGATCCACACCCAAACCAATCACCGGTGCTTTCTTTCCTTCCAAAGTTCAAAATTCCTGGCAATTATTGGTTAGATCTGAAGATTCTTTCGGTAATCCAAATGTTTTGGTAACAACAATTCTTCAACCATTCAATGCCGATTCTTCTAAAATAGTATCCTATCAAGCATATGAAGATTCAGCAAAGTTTGATTGTTCCCCTTCTTATGCCCTTCAATATGGTTCCGATATTTCTACATTATCAACGCAGACAGAAATGCCATTTATCTCGGTATTGATTGAACAAGGTTATTATGTTGTTGTTCCAGATTATGAAGGTCCAAAACTGACTTTCACAGTTGGTCGTCAGTCTGGTCAAGCGACATTAAATTCAATTAGGGCTGCCTTGAAATCAGGAAACTTAACTGGCATTATTGGAGATGCCAAGGTTGCCATGTGGGGATATTCCGGAGGTTCATTAGCTTCTGGATGGGCGGCAGCTTTACAACCAAAATATGCTCCCGAGTTGGATAATAACTTAATCGGAGCTGCGCTTGGTGGTTTTGTCACCAACATTACTGCGACGGCTGAAGCTACTGATGGAACTGTATTTGCTGGCATTGTTGCAAACGCCTTGGGTGGTCTCAGCAGTGAGTATAGCTTATTAAAAACAGCTTTGGCTAATGATGCTAATATTTTACTCAAATTTAGGATCAACCAATTTGACGATTTTTGTCTTGCTGATTCTCTTGTTAATTTTGTGGGCACTCAATTCTTTGTTGGTGTAGCAAGAATATTTAAGAGTGGTTGGTCAATTTTAAATAAACCCGGGATAAGGGATATTGTTGAAGAAAACGGGTTGGTAAACTTCTCAGAGATTCCAAAAATTCCAGTTTTTATATACCATGGAACCATAGATCAGATTGTTCCAATTGTCAATTCCAAGAAGACATATCAAAATTGGTGTGATGGGGTATAGAATCCTTAGAATTTGCCGAAGATGCTTCAAATGGTCATATAACCGAAACCATCGTGGGTGCCCCAGCTGCTTTAACTTGGATCATAGCCAGATTTGCAGGAGATGCAACAGTTACCGGATGCCAACATACCAAAAGATTGAACAATTTTGAGTATCCTGGAATACCAGCTTCTATACTTGAATATTTCCTGTCTGGATTAAAAACTCTTATCGGAGCAGGATTGGGTCCAGATATCCAAAAAGATCAGGTGACTGCGTTGGGTCTCGCAAAACTTCCATTGTTTTTAAATTGAATATATAGTTGACTAGTTATACAAGTGTATCAACTGTTAAAATACTGTAGTACTCTTAAAAACAAAAACAAAAACAAAAAAAAAAAAAAAAGAAAAAATTATTCTGCTATTTGCATTCCTATTTACAGTAATAAACACATGCTAACTATTCTATAACATCGCTTCCATTTATTTATTCATTATCTTTGAGATGGTTCTCAATTGCTTGTCTCAAGAATGGAATAACTTCACTCTTGTACAATTCACGTGATTCTCCCAACAATCTAAGATCAGTAACATCCTTCAAAGCTTCTGGTGTATCTTTAATAAAGAAGACGAAATCTTCAATTATATTCTCAGACTCTATCTCTACATCTGAGTTCAATTTCTTGTATCTGTCCAACTTTAAGTGTGCGACGTATGTGACACCTTTGATGAAGTTGATATCAATACCATCTTCTTCTTCCAATAACTCCAAAGACAACTCCGGACGAATACCAAAGATTGCATATTGTAATCTGATCAATTTTTCGTGATATTCATTAACCTCACTGGCTTCACAATTGATGAATCTATCTCTGAATTCTTCCAAGTATTCATTGATTTCATCCTGCATACTTGCTTGAGCTCTTTCAACTGCAACTTGTCTTTCCACCAAAACTTGCTTGATTTTCTTTTGAGTTCTGATCAACTTATTGTCCACATTGTTGAATTGTCTAAAATCTCCCATACCCAATGCTTCACCTACTCTAACTTCACGGGCCAACACATTTCTTTCCTTCAATGCCAAATACCAGATTCGGTGCAAATCTTCAAACGATTTTTGACGCAATTCAGCGGAAGTCCATTCTCTAGAATCCAAGTCTAATTCTTCAGCTTCTCTGATTGGTGATCCTGTTTTGTTTCCATCAGGAAAAAATTGCCATAATGGATGATCTGGTGAAACTTCAAAGTTGGAAACCCTTGGGACTATAGGTTCTCTTAATTTTATTGTTTTCAAATTAGTGAATTTCAAGGGCTTGGTCCTTGCTAGTCTACAGGAACTGTTCAGCAAGTTTCTGATAGCTATGTGTAAACTCATTATTAATGATTATCGTACTATTCTGTGTTACGGTAAGCTTTAGAAAACTATAAGAGAAAATTTTTTTTTTTTTTTTTTTTTTGTTTCTTTCACTCTTCCATTTTTCATTTTCACTTTTTTTTATTTTTTTTTTTTTTGCTTCAGTTTTGATTTATTGGTAAAACCTTGAACAACAATCACAACCAGAAAAAAAAAAGTTCTTTGGGTAACGAAGCATCATTGGATAACACCTACCATAATACATATACAAGCAAGATGTCAACAATACAACCAGAAAAACAACAAGATCAACAACCATTAGATTTAATTCGTTTTCAATTAGATGAATACGTATTAGTTAAGTTAAGAGGTGCAAGAGAATTGAAGGGAAAATTACAAGGTTATGATAGTCATTGCAATATGGTATTGAGTGATGCCCAAGAATTCGTATATTCATTAGATGAAGACAGCAGTTCCAACGATCCAATAGTAAAGAAAACCGACATGGTCTTTGTTAGAGGTGATTCAGTAATTTTAATAAGTCCGGTACAATAGATGAAAAGAAAATAAGAATAAAAAAAAAAGACATATAATTCGTGAATTGAATATATACATACATATACAGTCCAGCAAGTTCCTTAGTTCATATCATGATCTCCAACATCATCATCGTTATTATTCTCTTCAACAATGAGCTTAATTTTCTCAAGTTTACTTGCATGTGCTTCCCATTTGGATTTGATTTCTTGATTTTCTTTAAACGAGGACGCTATGTCTTTCAATGATTTGTCAATTAACTGATCATAAGAATCTAAATCTGTGCTGGTGCTGATATCATGCAATGTCGAGCGAGCAATCTTGTAAAGCAAATTAGTAGAATTATTTTCGGTTCCTTCACTAGTTTGTTCTTCAAACTTGTCAAATATCCGGTTGTTTGTTTCCAAAATATCCTCAACCTTTTCATTAATATTATCATCTAACTCAGAAAACATTTGCTGGACCTCATTCTTAGAAAATACCAAATGTTTATAATTGACTTGAACACTATTTTCCAAATTTTCATCTTTATTTCGCAACACGCTTGGATGTATTATTCTGGCTGTGGAACTGACAATGTTTGCATTAAAATTGCTCACCAAATTGGAAATTTTATCCAACAACGGTTTTTGTACATTTTTATGTTGTCAATCTCTGACCTCAACAGGGATTCTTGCTCTACCAATGTATTCAATTGTTCAGAAATATCAATTAACTCTGGGGACTTATAGCCATCACTACATTTTCGTGATTCAATCGCCAAACTGTTCTTTAAGTCCCGAACATATAAACTGAAGATAACTTGTCTTTTGTCTATTTCAAACTTTAATTTTTCCAATTTGATCATTTCTCCATCTAGCTCAATAATTCGCTGATTTTTATTATTCTCAGGACTCGTGTCAGCGTCCTTCATTACTTGATCTTGGTCCTCAGTTTCACCTATATCTTTAGGTAATTTTACTTCATTTACCTCGTCATTATTATGAGATGTATTAATAGCTTCACGTACTAACAGTTGAATGGTGTTGTTTTGCTGCAATAGCTCTTGTCGTAATTTCAAGTAGGAACGAAACGTGGCATCATTATATTTCAAATGGTTTTTGACAGTCTCATCAACCAATTTTTGTTGGCGGAAATTGACATGCTTTGCTGGATCGACAAATGTCGAAGTCCTGCTTCTAGTTGTGGTAGACATTCTATTAACCGGTATTTAATGCTATTAAGTTGGGCAATTGATTATGAAAAAAATTGTGTATGGGTAAAACAGATTAAGAGTAAACTTTATTATGAATAAAAATTGAGCAAAAGCATTGTTTTTTTTTTTTTTTTTTCTTCGTCCTATATTACTGTAGAGCTCAAACAATCAAAAAAAAAAAAAAAATTAGAAAAATGAACTAAGAACAAACAATCAAACATAACAGCAACCTCACCCAGCTACTTATAATCATGAGTGACTATCTGGTAGACAAAATAATAGACTCTAAGTTATATGTGTACACAGTTCAATTGGTATCATCAAGTACAGATGTTGATAAACTTCGAGCTTTTCTTAGTTTATTGAATACAAAGGTATTGGCATTTGAAGGACATGATTTTACATTCACTACTCGAAGCAACATATTAAATGTTATACTAGTACATACATACCCATTAAATCTTAAATTGGAAGGTTTTATTAAATTGGCAAAATTATTAATTGTGCCACAGAATGTTTCCACCCTTGACGAAGATGATTCCTTTGATGTTGAGGAGTTTGCACTTGGATTACCAACAGAAGTATCAAACCAAGCTTCACTAATTGCTACGGCTCAAGACTTGATGGTCGATACCAACATGAAAAGCACGGATGTTGGAAGACTTAAGTTTGGATCTTCCCCAGATGTACTTCTTTTATCATTTATTCAAGCAAAAACAATGCAATTATCCAGATATTTTGATAATGTAAATGATCTAATGCCGATGTATGAGAGCATGTCTTCTGATGTTTTTCAAGTTTGGTTTTCTGGAGTAATTTCGCCATACAATTACTATTATGACCATTATGGACAAGTTTACAATGGAGCCACTTTGCAAGATTATTTAGGTATAGGAGAGGCAATTGAAAACAAGTTCGACATATTAATTGCACCTCTAACAACAGGAAAGGTAGCTCATCTTGAACAGTGGATTACTAACGTTATTATACCTGTAATAAAGTATCATGGTAATGACTTCCGTCCGTTGAATAACTGGTTATTCTATAGTGCAGCGGGACCTACAACCAAGACATCAACTGTGAGCAAATACTCCATATGGGCATCATGCATAAGCTCCATTAACCAGCATTTTGAGGTGAAAGAATTTAAGCTAATTGCCGAAACTTTTTTGGCAGCTTGCTATTATTTTAGTTTTAAAGAGGATGCAGATGCAGTTTCATCAGTTGATATCATGAATAGCTACGGGCTTATCCACAAAACTTTGTCATTGTTAAAGAATGGTACTCTGAAATTAGAAGACTTTCAAAATATTGATTACGGGAAGGTGGCGATGAAGTGTGATACACTAGCACAATTCTATACTGCATCTAATCCGCTTTATGGTTTATTTCAATATGACTCGATTCCTGTCTTGTATCACATAATAGAGACATGTCAGAGGTTATTCCCAATCAATAAATTAACAATCAATAAATTTCTCCAATTCAAGTTTGAACCTGAATCGATAGATATCGAAAAAGAAGTTTTACGAATCACCAGCAATATCAATCATTCCAACTGGCAGCTGTTGATAAGGTCAGTGAATCTTTTCAAGAGTAGTTTTGTTTTTGATGAAGAGCTAAAGGAGAAATTATCGTCAATTATTATTGAAAGGTTATTGTTTACTGATTTATTTGATGTAGCAGAAGAGTTGTTTTTTAATGAATACATTTCAACTGATAAATTTTATTCACTTGTTGAGGAAAAGTTTTGGACCAGTTTGAATCATGCAATTAATTTGAATGAAAAAACTGGATTGTTATATAATGCTCATCAATGTTTGAATTTATTTGACAAATTGATTTTAAAAAAGGATTTGAAAGAGCTGAACTGTCAGCAGATTGTTAAATTCAAACATTTATTCAAGGCTATGAATGCATTAAAGAATTTTAAAATTGTTGTCGTTGAGCGTGGTGGTCGTGGTAAACCACTTACTCCGTATATCTTAGTTAACACTTTTGTCGATAACAATGTTTTGAAGCTCATGACGATGATTTTGGAACAGAATCCTAAATCCTATTTGGCGTTTGAAAAATTGTACAGGATTTTGAATGACTTATTGATTTTTTTTGGAGAAGAAGATGATAACGGCAATTATTATTTCAAGAAACTCAAGACGGCGTGTATAGAAAGTTCATTGATTGACAACAACTTTAATCATGCATATACACAAAGTATCGAGTTGTTTAAGTACTTTGAAGACAAGTCAGACGATAGAAGAATTGATGAGTTTTGGTTAACTTTTTACCAGGTTGGAAAGTATATTTCACCCCAATGGTTTGAAGAACCAGATCAGGTGATTGATTTAGAGATATTGATTAAACAGCGTGAAATTTTATCTTTAACTATTGCAACATTATCCTTGGGGGAGAATAGCAAGATTGTTATAAAACAATGGCAAATATTAAACGAAAAGATACAAAGAAATAGTTTAGAAAATGATATTGACAAGGTCAAGCAAAAATTTAGTTCAGAGAACTCCCGGACTGCCAAACACTTAGAAAATATTGGTAGCATTGCCAATGATATTATCAACGATGCCAGCAGAACGACAAATAATGCTGGTGAAAAGATATCCAATTTATTTGTATCTGGTTTAGGTTGGGCCATTGGTGCCAACCAACATAAGTAGGAAGTTGTGTATATGAAGAGCTGCGAGATTGTCTCTCTTCTTGCAGCAAAAAAAAATGTAAAAAAAAAAAGAATAGAAATCAAAAATTTTGTGCATGAAACTGTAATGAGAAAAGGCATTGAAGACAGCCAAAGAGAGAAAAAAAAAAAAGGATAAAAATTCAACAAAACAACAATTTTGGTGATAACCTGTTGAAGATAAACATACAGAAACAACAACAACAATAACAACAACAAAGGCAACTCTTTGAGTGCGAAAGACAGGCACAGAATATACACTTGAATTGTTGGAAAGAATTTATAAGAGAAAAGAAGCCTTGGGAAGTATCTAGAAAAATAAGAATACTATCGTCCATATGCTCAAATCATATAACCTAATAGAATCAATTACAAGAATAATTTCAAAGAAGCACACTAATTTATTATTCAAGAAACATAGTTTAGTATCATCAATTGGTAGCCATAATCAAAGTTTTAGTTTTAGGACTGTTCTGACGCGTGTTTCTGTAAGTCCAAATATCATGACAGATAACGGACTAGATCTGACACTTTTACGAATTTTGGATAATGAAGATCCATTTACAGATAGTGAGACGAAGGATATGTCAACTCAGACGTATAGGAATCCAAGATCACAACTGAGAATGCTTCCACCCCAAAATGAAATGTCATGTTCTACTCCAAAGTCACAACTTATCCCCCCTAATAATGGTGAACCGCTATCGCCAACCTTTGAGTCCAGTGATATAGATGAAGAATTTATGGCAGCAATAGAGGCAATGGAAGCTGGAAAAGACAATTGTCGAAAAAGATTCACACCCACACTGAGGAAAAACACAACAATAGCGACGACCACGATCACAACAATAGCAAGAAGAAGTAGAAGAAGGAGCAGCAGTAGCGGTAACAGCAGCAGTAATAACACTAGACAAAACACCCTGAGTGGAACACCGACAACCAAAAGACACAAGACATGTACATATATCCAAACATCATCCCAAATTGTTATACCATTGATGCAAGAGTCTGATACTGGAATAGAAGTAGTCAATCCAACCGTGGGTCATTGTTTATCATCATCTCCACCAGCAACAATATCTCAAGTAAGAAACCCATTTCGAATACCTACCCAATTTCAGAGAGCATATAGCACAAGTGTCAAACAGCAAAAAAATGATAATCAAGGACAAATTCCACATCATACCATTGTTTTGGCGACGCAGCATGGGCCAATCAAGGAAGTCAAAGAAACACAACAAAAGCAGCTTGAAATTGATGCCAAAAATGTGAAGCCCATTATACTTTCGAATGAGCAAGAGTACGTTTTGAAACAAGTCATGCTGGGTGTTTCATTATTTTTCACTGGTCCCGCTGGTACTGGTAAATCGGTTTTATTGAGAAGTATAATCAAGACTTTACGTGCCAAGCGATCCCGTGGGATCGCGGTTACTGCATCTACTGGTCTTGCTGCCTGTAATATTGGCGGTATAACTTTACATAGTTTTGCAGGAATTGGGTTAGGACAAGGTACAGTGGATTCGTTATACAAAAAAGTCAGGCGAAATAGAACAGCTTTTAAAAGATGGCAAGAAACAAAAGTGCTAGTAATTGATGAGATTTCCATGGTTGATGGCCATTTATTAGATAAGATGAACGAACTTGCCAAAAAAATCCGCAAGAATAGCGCCCCATTCGGGGGGATTCAATTAGTTGCTTGTGGTGATTTCTACCAATTACCTCCGGTGGTTAAATCAGAAAGTGAAGAGATTTATTTTGCATTTGAGTGTGAGTCATGGGCTGAAACTATTAAACAGACAATCTCTTTGAAAGAAGTGTTTCGACAAAAGGGTGATTCGACTTTTATCAACATGTTGAATGAAATGAGAGCTGGGTTGATCAACGATGAATCCACTGAAAAATTTCACCAACTACAAAGACCATTACAATGTCCCGAAGGATTTGTTCCCTCAGAGTTGTATGCCACTAGATATGAAGTCGACAGGGCTAATACACGAAAACTTGCCGCCATTGATTCCGAAGAAGTGGTATATAAAGCTAAAGATTCAGGTACTTTACCGAAAAATGTTTTAGAAATGATATTGGCTAATTATCTTGCCCCCCAGAAGCTAGTATTGAAAGTTGGAGCTCAAGTTATTTGTTTGAAAAATTTTGATCAATCGTTGGTCAATGGATCTTTGGGTAAAGTTGTTGGGTTTGTGGAGAGAAGCAATTTATCAGATGGCGATTCTGTATTTAAACAATTTGAAATTGTTGGTGGCAGTACTAATGGTGGAGAAAGAAAGAAAAGACACACAACCAATATGACTCCAGATGCTAGTTTTCAAAAATTACCAGTAGTTAAATTCATTGGTGCTGATAGTGTAAGTAGGACTGTGGTGGTAGATGCTGAAAGTTGGTCTACCGAAGATACTGAGCTTGGAAATATAGTTGCCCAAAGGACTCAACTCCCACTATCATTGTCATGGGCACTTTCCATCCATAAAGCTCAAGGTCAATCTCTCCCTTATGTTGTTGTTGATTTCAGGAAAATATTTGAAGCAGGTCAAGGTTATGTGGCTCTTTCTAGAGCAATTTCAAGAGATGGTCTTCAGATTTTAAATTTCAATCCCAGAAAGATTCGTGCTCATCCTAAAGTGATTCAATTTTATAAAAGTTTATCTTCTGTACAAGATGAATGAAAATTGTCAAAGTTACAGTACATATGCCCACCTTATTATAGTTACGTTTATATAGTCACGTGAATACATAAATTTAGAGTATTTCAAGTTTTATCAATCGCTATGATAGCTGGATCACATATGATGACGAAGGCGGTATAGCACTGTGTAAACTAAGATACAAGGGATTACAAACCCTATTTAATTTTGCCTATTCACTATAAATCCTCAGAATTTAAACCAAATTTCTTCAAAAGAATTAAGAAATATATTTGAACATTAATGTTGATTACATTAAATTTGAGTAAAGTAATCTCCTGTTTTCATATGGTTTGAGAATATAGGAAACCCTTGGATTACTATAAATTTCTAATAGGGTTAAAGATAAGGTGTATCTGTTGGAGATTTTCTACAGTCTTGCTTATCAAACGTATATACCCCATCGTGTTGTCAATCATCATGAATTTACATCATACAATATCCATCAGCTGTACACCTAGCCTAAGCCCAGACCTGAATTTGTTCATAGAAGTCAAGTCTTTTATTCTGTGAATCACCAATATGTTTACACACCGTGTAGCGAATTTCATCAACCATAGCTGGGCTGCAACAAGCGACAACTGCTAGTGAGCTTTGGCAAGAGGAAATTTGCTGACCAATTAATTCCTCCAAAATAGGTCTACCAAGTCTAAACTCTACATGACAAAGTTTCTGTTTGATTTCTTGTACCAACCTTTCAGCTTCATTTTCCCAAGGTACATCAGCTGCACAACATGGCCGAGTAATATAAACCATAGTGTCAATTTTAGTTTTCTTCAATTGAAGTAACTCATCATAAAACCAAACAAGTGACTTCCATTCTCTGACCACCCATACTAGCATTAACCGTTGGCATTGTTTTTCCATATCTAAATTGGTAATTTCTGAATATAAACCGGGAATTCCATTACCAGCAGCGATAAAAACTGCAGTATCTGCATTATTGGCGTAAGTTTCACATCCATATGGTCCTTCAACTGCAACTCTAATTTTAGCACATTTGTCAGGAAATTTATCCAAAAATTCATGCAAACCATGGGTGACGCCTCGTTTGATTTTACAATAAAAAATAATACCACTTCCATCCGGTATTTCAACAAAAGTAAATGGATGTGATTGCCAAAAACAAGAAGGACGTAAAAAATGTAGAAACGCATGTCCCCCAGGAGTTGCTCTCCAATAACTTGGCTTGGTAACACAAACACGGATAGTATCATCTGAGAATAAAGAAACTTCAGCTACCGGGAATCCAAAAGATACCAATTTCCCCAATCTAACAATTCTATCAACCGACCATATTGCTACACTAGGAAATACAAACATCATATAACCTCTAGATTTCACATGAAACAACGTTCCAATAATCCAAAGCATTGCCAAGAGGATATGAATAATCAAAAACACTTCGTACCACTTTCTTCGTAAATACAACAACGATTGTACCATAATAATCCCCCCTGCCACTATAGCGCCAATACCCCATTTAATATACATTTCTTGCATCACAATATTGTAAAAATGTCCAAAAAGTATGGAAAATCCAATGCCATGTGTCAAAATCAAACCAAATATAATTCTTGCAATGTGTCTATGGTATGCAACAAAGGTGCTATAATTCAAACCAACCAACCATTGAAGAAAATTATTTCTTCCAGCAAATAGAATCATCAATGGCATCAAAATTATGGATACTATAGCTGCACGATCTGATAAAATACGTAATCGAGACAACAATTGACTATTGTACTTTCCTTCATTGACAACCGAATCTGAATTGTAAATATGTACAGCAAACACCACCACATAAAAAACCAATATAACCACAGTTTCAGCTCTTGAAGGAATTAAATATGATGCAAAACTAAAAAAAGTTTGCTGTTCTGTTCTTTTTCTTCTAAACATTGCTGGAGATGTGACATACCGTCGCCATATATTGGTCACCGGGTCTGTCCAGTGTTTGATTAATCTTGGAAACAATCTTTTCATCCAATGAATAACTCCCGTAATTAAAAAAACCACAATCCAATAACCAACACATACACCACCATAATATATGGAATTGTCAAAATTTGAATAATATAAATTATACGTGTTCTGGTAGTTTTGTATGTCTGATCTATTCAAAACCAAAGGAACATGGATTGTTTCAGTTCGGTGGAAGCGCTTAATCTGAGTAGCTGATTTTGCCTTCTTCTTGTACGTTCTTAATGAATTATTAAACCAAACATCCGATAAATTAAATCCTTTATCAGCACAATATAAACTAACTTCATTTCTTGCATCATCAGAAGGACCAACTATACTAAGACATCCGGCAACTGTGGCTAAGTAATTTCTATTTGAACAAAAGCACCTGTAACTGCTGGACGTTGGACAAAACATTGCTTCTGATGAAATTTGTGCTTTGCACCCGTAGAATTTTTTTGCGTCCTTGTAAAACCTAAAGGGCGCACCAAAAGATGCAAATGTTCGTTCAAACAAAAGTAACAATAGCATAAACCGCCCAATCATACTGTAAACTAATTGTTATGCTTGCCACCTAATTAAGGGATGATGATGATGATGATGCTAAAAAAAAAAAAGAGCAAAACCCAATGAAATAAAGAAAAAACCATTCGTTTCTCGAGAATATAAAATACACACTTTTTTAATTATTATATATAGAAAGGTGGAAAAAAAAAATCCTGATACATTTCAACATAACATAATAATAGTAAAATCTTGAAAGAGAATGAATCAAAGAAATACCTGATGTAGAATTATCACTGAGTTCTTGACTAGGCAACTCTAATATAAAAGAGAACACAAGGGTATATATAGATATTGCATACGGAAATTGTAACTATTATTTATCTATAATACATAATTATATGAAAGCTACGATCATACCTGTAGTTGCTCGTAAAAATCAATTCTTTTTCTTTCTGGGTTTTCTATGTTTTGGCAAACACTATAACGAACTTCATCAACCATTGCAGGGTGTCCACAGGCAACAACCGCAACGGATCCACTTGATTCCTGTATTTCGTCATGAACAATGTCTCCAACAATTGGTCTACCTTCCTTGAATTCTATATTGGAAAGAATGGTTCTTATTGATTCCCTCTCATTGTCAATACTACCAGCATCACTTTTTTTGTCATCATTAAAACTATTAGATTTTTGTCTGGTGAGATAAATTGTTGTTTCGATATTCGATTCATTTAAATATTCCAATTTGTTTAAAAACCAAGTTATGGATGTATAGTCTTTGACAATCCAAATTAATTTTAATTTTTTCTTTGATTCAAGCAGTAACCCTCTTGCAGTATGAGTCAACTCAGAGTATATACCAGGAATACCATTACCTCCCGCAATAAACACAACCGTATCTGCATATTTTGCCGGTGTTGGTTCTCCATATGGACCTTCTAAAGTAACTCTAATTTTTGCATTTCTTCCCGGAATATTCATCAACATCCGGTATAAACTATGTGTTATTCCTCCTTTCACTTTGCAATACAACACGATATTTTGACCATTAGGAGACTCAACAAAAGTAAATGGGTGAGATTGCCAAAAACAGCTTGGTTTGAGGAAATGAATAAACCCATGACCACCTGGAACAGGTTTCCAATAGCTTGGTTTGGGAATAATAATCTTCAATGTATTATCTTGTAGCAATTCAATATTGGCTTCAGGGAAACCAAATGCAATCAACCGGCCGATTCTAACTATTCTATCAAAACACCACACTGCAATTGCTGGATACACAAAACAAAGATAACCATAGTCAGCCACATGTAACCATGTCCCAGCTATATAAATTGCAGCCATGACAATGTGAATTAACAAGAATGTCTCATACCAGCGTCTTCTGATGTATAACATACCCAGAAATAAAAGTATTCCACCAGCGACAGTTGCAATAGTTCCCCAAATCATATAGGTGGCCCTCATGTTTCCAGCATAATCTTCTCTAACCCTAACAAAAATAACGCTGTAACAGGCAGCATGAACAACAACGAGAGCAAACAT
Source organism: Candida sanyaensis (assembly GCA_911254575.1). Taxonomy (NCBI): domain Eukaryota; kingdom Fungi; phylum Ascomycota; class Pichiomycetes; order Serinales; family Debaryomycetaceae; genus Candida; species Candida sanyaensis. Next base: position 1,799,039 of record CAJVQF010000005.1, read on the forward strand.
AACTCTGGCCACATGACGATGATAGGTCATAAAGGTATTGAAGTTCATCCCCGTTAACCATTGGAAGAAATTGTTTCTGCCTCCAAAAAGAAAAATTAATGGCATCATGACAGTAGGAATAATTCCGGTTCTGTCGGCGACGTATCTTATTTGCGCATTATATTTGTCTCCAAGAAATGGGTCATTATCCACATACCCTGTTCTTATAGCATTGACAAGAATAGTGAGACCATAAAACAAGGCAATCACAATAGTTTCAATTCTAGAAGGAATCAAGAAATCAAAATACCCAAATATTCTTTGTTCTTGAGATTTTTTTTTACCAAATGTTGCAGGCATTGAAATATATTTCCTCCAGACATTAATTGGCCTATACGTGAGCTTCTTTGTAAAACCTGGAAATAAAAACTTTGTCCAATGGACCACACCATAAATTATAATGACCAATAACCAATACCCTAATAGGGATCCTCCATAGTACACCGAATCATCATAATTATTCAAATATTGCTTATAAGCCTCAGCAAAAAGGTCTAATTCATGATCACCAAATTTAAAAGGGACAGTTAAAGGAACTGATTTGCTAAAGTTGGATATTTCTGAAGCAGTTTTTGAATTTGCTATAAAGTTCTCGTAAGCATCCTCAAACCAATTCTCTTCCACAGTGACACCACCATATCTCTTACAGAATGAAACAAGCTTTTCCAACTGTCTCGTGGAATTTCTATTGTTATGTGTTAGACACCCAGCATAAGTGGCCAAGGAGTTTACGTTACTGCACAAACATGGATAGCCTGATGACTTACCGCAGAAAGTAACTGATGTTTTGATCTGCCTGTTACAGGTATAGAATCCCATATAATCACCATACTTTTCAAATGCCATCGACATAGCAGATATACTGGTAAGCAAATAGAAAATTGAAAAGAACACTTGACAGAACTTCATGACGGAGTTGTGATTCGTGAATAGGTATAGCTGTTGATCCAAGTTTACATTTCCTTGTTCATAGTGGAATTGCAATATATTTATATTCTTGTTCTTTTTTGAATACCGCAGAAGCGAGGTATTTTATATACGCCCAATTAGGTGCCTTGAAATATTGCTCATGTTGATTTTGAACCGTGCATATTTTGGGAATAGCACATAGACCGAGATACTATTTTGTGTGAAATAAACGCAATTATTCAAGATCGAAACAACGATGATATACTGGAAACAACCGATTATTTTCAACGCCGGTAGACTCTATTCAAACCCTTTAGTAAACATGCCAGTGAAAAAAAAAGTATTTGAGGAGAAACAAGTTCCCTGTGGGTAGTTGTCTATTGACATTACTTCCCATCTGAAATTTCAAAATAATCATTTACAACCCTCCAATCATTAGCATTTCTTCACGAAGTAAACACATTACTAGGTTAATTGGAAATGTCAGTAAGCTGACCATAAGGTCTTTGGCGATGGTTCATCTCGAAAATCAAAAATTTTCATGTCAGGTTGCCCAAGCATCTATGGCAATAACCCTGTTTTATGTGCAATAATCTGAATTGAAAGTAAAAAAAACTTTTTTTTGTCTGTTCTCTTGCTCTTAGTCTTGGCAAAAAATCAGGAACACAAAATAATATAATATTAGTAGTGTACGCCAAAACTGTTCCAAAAAAATGAAAGCGCAAACAATACACAAAAGGGGAAAAATTATTTTTTTTTTTTTTCAACAAGAAAAAATTGAAAAAAGCAATGCAGCGCCGTAACAGGTCGACTATAACATAAGCCACTCCATCATTTATTATTAATGCTGGTTTCGATACGTAAATCAAATAGATTTTTCAAAGACAATAACTACCGGATAACTAAACCACATCACCGTAAAGTTTCATCTCGCAAGATATCTCATAATACTTGAAATTCCGCTGGGTTGCAATGAATACATGGAATGTCATTTTGATTTTTGACATATTTATAATGATCAATAAATTATTGAAGTGTTTGAATTCAAACAGCGTTTTAAAAGATAATAGCTTTGTAGACTATAGAGATGAGTAGAGAATAATTTCACATTACATTTGATTTGATACATCACGCTTTTCCTTTTTTTTTTTTTTTTCAAACTGCAGTACTTTCTGACTCATTTTGTTAACTTTCGTTTCTGTTCCATTTCCCCACCGTCTGGAAAAATTTTCCTTTTTTCTTTTTATTATTTTTCCCTTGTTCGGACTAAATCAACAAATAATCCAGTTTAAATAGAATCTCATATCCTCACCCCAGATTTCATCCTTTACTTTTTTTTTTCTATTTCTTAAAATTGGATTTTTTCTTATTTGATTTTTTGATTTTTATTTGATCAAGTTGAAACCTTATTAGATGCGATACCTTGAAAAAATTTTGGGACCTAGTGATTCCAAAAAAACCCAGCAGGCTACTGAAAAGGAAATCTTTGATGAGGTTTCTGAAGCTGATGAATCGACACGAAATGAGGTAGTTCCCGTCCCACCAGAGATTTTCAATTGGAAAATAGTAACTATTGCAGTAACAGCAGCATTTGCAGCTGTTATTATAGGGTATGACGCAGGATTTATTGGTGGTACGGTATCTTTGGCGTCTTTTCAATCAGAATTCAAAATGACCCTGATGTCCTCTTCTGAAAAGACAAATATAGAAGCAAATGTTGTTTCAGTATTCCAAGCAGGAGCTTTCTTTGGAGCATTATTTTTTTATCCTATCGGTGAAATTTGGGGAAGAAAGTTAGGATTAATTTTGTCCGCCTTCTTATTGGTTTTTGGGGCCGCTATATCACTCGAATCAAAACAATCTACAGGATTGGGTGCCATATACGCAGGGAGAGTAATTACCGGTGTAGGGGTTGGTGGATGCTCTGGTTTGGCTCCAATATACATTAGTGAATGCTCACCTGCAAAAATTAGAGGAAAATTAGTTGGTACTTGGGAAATGGCTTGGCAAGTTGGTGGTATTGTTGGTTATTGGATCAACTATGGAGTTCTTCAAAATATGGAACCATCCAGACAACAATGGTTAATTCCATTTGCAATTCAGTTAATTCCCTCTGGGTTTTTCTTCATTGGTACTTGTTTAATACCAGAGTCACCAAGATTTTTGGCACATAAAGGTAAGATCGAAGAAGCAAGATTGAATCTTTCAATGTTGAGGACATTACCATTGGATCATCCATATTCCATTTATGAAATGAATAACATTATCAGAGATTTAGAGGAAAGAAAACTGAAGTTGCCAGGTGGTGGTTTCTTTGCCCCTCTCGTAAAAATACTTCTGTCCAAAAAATTGATAATACGTTTAATATTATCTACATCCTTGTTTCCAATGCAGAATGGGTCAGGTATCAATGCAATCACATACTACTCCCCCAAGATATTTGCATCATTTGGTATTGCTGGCTCAAAAGCAGGATTATTGTCAACTGGGATTTTTGGAATATTGAAAGGTGTAGCTGCAGTTATCTGGGTTTTCCTCATTGTTGATAGATTTGGTAGAAGAACAGCATTGATCTATTGTTCCATCCCATGTTCAATATGTATGTGGTACATTGGTGCTTATATCAAGATTGCTGACCCTGCTGCGAGAGTAGCCAGTGGAGATACAACACAAGATGCTGGTGGACGAGCTGCCCAGGGATTACTTTACATTTGGACATTGTTCTATGGAATGAGTTGGAATGGTACACCTTGGGTAATCAACTCTGAAATTTTTTCTCAGGAAATACGTACTTTGACACAAGCTATAAATGCTATGTCTAATTGGTTCTGGGCTTTCATCATGGGCCGCTTTTCTGGAAAAGCTGTGGATGCTATTGGATTTAAGCTCTACTTTATTTTTGCTACATGTATGCTTGTCTTTCCTGTTGTTATTTATCTCTTTTACCCTGAAACAAAGGAAGTTCCTTTAGAAGCTGTTGATTACTTGTTTGAAGTTCCTGCTTGGAGAGCCAGGAAACATGCTCTTGAAAAATTAGAAGATGAATATGAAGAAAAAAATTGTATATAGTCATGTTAAAACTAATGAACATCTATACGATCCAATTTTTGTATAGTAATGAATAAAAGTGATAAGAATTTTTCATCTACTTGTAGTAGTAATGAGCAAGTAGAGATAATAAATAGAAAATTAACGATATTCAGATGTTTCTCATTGATAATTGCAATTTCAATATTGATTATTGTCCAAGTTGTCGGTGGTTACCTGTGAATAGAAATAAAAACAATTTCGCAAGACTTCTCGTATGCAATCTGATTAATTAGAGATAGTTTGATTTTGTTTAATCATAATTGACCCATTTATATGAGAAAAGCAAATACAAGCTAATTTAGAACTAGACCCTAGACCGTTTTTTTTTTTTTATTATTATTATTATTTTTATTTGACAACCAAATGTTGTCAACCTTTTCTTTTATTTTTTTCTGGTTTTTTTTTGTTCTTTTTCCATGGTTGTTTTGCAACAGCTCATGAATTGTCATCCCAATGCCACCAAAGAAAGGTCTCAGCCAAGAAGAGAAACTCCAGTCTCTTTTAACATGGTTTCAAGCAAGTCATTCATTCTACACAATAAAAGAAGTTGAACAAAAAGCTAGCAAAGCATGTAAGATTTCATCTATGCAAATTAAAGAATTGGTTACAAGCCTAGTCAATGAAGGTTTAATTGAACAAGAAAAGTGTGGTACGACCAATTTGTTTTGGTCCTTTCAATACACAGCATATAAAAAGAGGCTTCAGATGCAAGATCAACTAAAACAGACTATTATCAAACTTCAAGCTGAAAAGAATAATTTAGCACAAGATTTACAAAACTCCGTCTTTGAACGTGATAATTTGAATTGCAGTAGGGACGATCAAATTCGTCGTTGCAACCAACTCGCTCAAGAAGTGGCCGTTCTTGAAGAGCAACTAAAGCTGACTAAGCAAAAAGAAACGATCAAAAACTTGGTTCAAAGTATTGAATTTTTTAACGAGCTGATAGAGTTAGTACTTAGTTATCTCAGCCATCAATCAGGGGCTAGTGTCTCGGTGTTGAAGAATGAGTTTGGTATTCCATTAGAACTAGAAGATACTCCACAAATAAACAATAGCGGAGCTAATGTTTAATCGGCTAATTGAATTTTTTTTTTTTTTTTTTTTCACAGGATTCTTTTCACACCCAACATAGTCCCCACATTTCTTACTATTATTTTATTCCCTTAATGAGGATGTCAATTCTTTTTTTTTTTTTTTTTTCCGTTTTACATAAACTAACTGAAACGAAAATTCCACATGCTATACTTAAAAGGTATTTAAACTACGAGAGGCAACAAAAAAAATTGCATGGGATGGTTTGGTATATAGCTAATTTATGATCTGATTTTAATTCATAAATTTTGCTATATTTATATCCCCCCATGGTATATAAACTGATGATTAATTGACAGATTTGTTTTTTTTTTTTTGTTTTTTTGCTTTCTGAATTTAATTTTAAATTATTTTTATTTCTCAACAAGACTCAGAAATTAGATATGACTACCTTTTTACCTGACAAGGTTGACTACAAAAATGTTGACACATTTATATTGTTATGTGATGGTATCATTCATGAAACCACAGTCGATCAGATTAAGGATGCAATTGATCCAGATTTTCCTGTTGACAAATATGAGGATTACGTCAAGACGTTCACCAAACCATCTCAGACTCCAGGATTTCGAGATATCGTTTATGATTTGGTCAATTCCAACACTACAGATGCAATTCATATGTTTATTGTCTTAACTACAGTTTTGGATTCACGAATTTTGGCACCGACTTTAACTAACACGTTAACTCCAATCAAAGAAATGACTGTTCAAGAACGTGAAAAATTGTTGGCTTCTTGGCGTGATTCTCCTCTCGCAGCAAAAAGAAGAATATTCAGATTGGTTTCTTCGCTCACCTTGTCAACTTTTGCAAGATTGGCTAATGAGTTGCATTTAAAAGCTATTCATTATCCTGAAAGAGATTTGCGTGAAAAGGCTTATGAAACGCAAGATATTGATCCGTTCAAGTACCTGTTTGAAGAAAAACCCAAATTTGACGGCACTGAATTGTACTTGCCGGATATTGATGTCATTATCATTGGATCCGGTGCTGGTGCTGGGGTAATGGCCCACACATTGGCCAATGATGGTTACAAGACTTTAGTCTTGGAAAAGGGAAAATACTTTAGCAATTCTGAATTGAATTTCAACGATTTGGATGGTGTTCAAGAATTGTATCAAAGTGGTGGTGGTTTGGTAACTACAAATCTGCAAATGTTTATTCTTGCTGGTTCCACTTTTGGTGGTGGTACCACCGTAAATTGGTCTGCTTGTCTTAAAACTCCATTTAAAGTGCGTAAAGAATGGTATGATGACTATGGTGTTGGATTTGCTGCCGATGAATCCTACGACAAAGCACAAGATTATGTCTGGAAACAAATGGGGGCTTCAACTGAAGGTATTACCCATTCTTTGGCTAACGAAGTTGTTATTGAAGGGGGCAAGAAATTAGGTTACAAAAGCAAAGAAATTGACCAAAATAGCGGTGGTCATCCTCATCATCCTTGTGGTTTCTGTCATTTGGGATGTAAGTATGGTATTAAACAAGGTTCTGTCAATAACTGGTTTAGAGACGCTGCAGCCAATGGTTCCAAGTTCATGCAACAAGTAAGAGTTTTGCAGATTCTTAACAAAAAGGGTATTGCATATGGTATTTTATGTGAAGATGTAGAAACAGGAGTCAAGTTTACCATTACTGGTCCAAAGAAATATGTTGTTGCTGCTGGTGCATTGAACACTCCAAATGTATTAACTAATTCTGGATTTAAAAACAAACACATTGGTAAAAACTTGACTTTGCATCCAGTTTCCACTGTATTTGGTGATTTTGGTAAGGATGTACAGGCTGACCATTTCCATAAATCTATTATGACCTCACTTTGTTATGAGGTTGCTGATTTGGATGGAAAGGGACATGGTTGTAGAATTGAAACCATATTGAACGCTCCATTCATTCAAGCTTCATTTTTGCCTTGGAGAGGAAGTGATGAAATTAGAAGAGATTTGTTACGTTATAACAACATGGTTGCGATGTTGCTTATCACTCGTGATACATCCAGTGGATCAGTTTCTGCTGACCCTAAGAAACCAGAAGCCTTGATTGTTGATTATGACGTTAACAAGTTTGATAGAAACGCTATTTTACAAGCCATGTTGATAACTTCGGATATGTTGTATATCCAAGGTGCCAAAAGAATTCTTAGTCCACAAGCATGGGTGCCAATCTTTGAGTCCAATAAACCAAAGGACCAAAGATCAATTGATGACGGGGATTATGTTGAGTGGAGAGCAAAAGCTGCCAAGATTCCTTTCGATAGCTACGGTTCGCCATATGGGTCTGCGCATCAAATGTCTACATGTCGTATGTCAGGAAAAGGACCAAAGTATGGTGCCATTGACACTGATGGTAGATTATTTGAATGTTCTAATGTTTACGTTGCAGATGCTAGTGTCTTGCCTACTGCAAGTGGTGCCAACCCCATGATCACCACGATGGCTGTAGCAAGACATATTGCCTTAGGTTTGGCCGAAAACTTGAAGTCTAGGGCCAAATTGTAGATAAAGATGAGAGATTCTATTTTTTTTTTTTTTTTATTTTATCTATATATTTATATACCTATTCTTTATGTATCTCTCAAATATATGTGTTTGATTTCTTCTTTCACAATGTTGTATTTTACAATATACATTTATATATGGAAATTATATCTATTGTTGTCTCCAGTATCCTCCTTGTTGTTGTGGTTGACCAAATCCAGCTGATTGGTTAAATCCTGTGAACTGTGGCTGCTGCTGCTGTTGTTGTTGTTGAATATATGCAACATTTGTGAACTGAGGTTGTTGCATATATTGTTGCATTGGTTGTTGCTGTTGCTGTTGTTGTGATGGCGGTGGTTGTTGTTGTTGTTGCCCCGTTGGTTGGTTATATAGCGACATTATATTTTGCTTATTTGTTTGCTGTGCAACCAATTGAGGATTATTCATTTGCATTAACTGTTGTTGATGTTGAGGATTACTTGGATCCAAGTATTCTTGACCATTGGAATCAATATAAGAAATTTGACCGGTGACTGGATCGGTATACTGATAGATTTGAGGCATTCCAGTAGCTTGTGTAGGTTGTTGTGTAAGAGAACTGACGTTGTTGGGATTATTATTCCACCAATCTCCAGACAGGCTAGGTGCGGTGGCAGTGGCAGATGCAGCGGCAGCGGCAGTGGCAGTCACGTTGGAACCAGAAACCGATGTAAATGAGGTTTGGTTTGATTGGGATGGTGGTGGTCTCCTTGGTAACAGTGGAGCAGTTTCTTCTTTTGTGGGGTTAATCTTGGCATCTAACTCAAGTATGTCAAGCGCAGCATCAATATTCCCATTACTCAACAATAAACTTTCCAATACTGCATCACGGTCATTATAGCCATACAGTCTTATTTGTGACGCCTGACTTGAATATTGAGTATACTCAAAAGTTGTCAACTTTCTGTGTGTTAATCTTGGGACCGCTACTTGACTTCTAACACTGCTGGATCTCAGTCTTAACAGCGGTCTCAGGGAGTGATATCCCGTATCTTCCTCGCTAAACCTACTCAGTCTATCATCATATTCAGATGGCTCAATGTTATCATCACGGAACTTCCCATTAATATACTTGTCTCTCAAATATTGTTCGACGGCACCGACATCCTCATCAGCATCAAATGGAAAGGGGACTCGTTTTGGATTCCATCTTCTGTTGGATCTCTTATTCCCAATCTTATACAAGTGATCAATTTGTGAATCCGTCCAATTATCTAAAGTCAATGACTTGACCTTTGAAATATTCTGGTTTGGTGGACCAAGGACTCTTTTATGGACAGACGAACATCTACCACATAAAAGGATACCTAAATTATACGACGCCCAAGTCGGATAACCAGCACCACATTCTGCACATTTATTGTTGTTGCTGTGATTGTTAGCAATGCTGACAAGTCTTGAGTATTTCTCTTTATTTTCTTTTTTACCCATTGTTGTTAATGTTAAAATCTAATACAGTTGGTTTCCTGTTTCAAAACTAAAATGAAAGTGTTTCCAAAAAAAAAGTTGGTAAAAAGAAAACTCGTTGTGTTACCCGAAAGAAAAATAAAAAAATTGAACACTTTATGAATATCAAAGGAGAGAGAGAAAGGAAAAAAAAAAAAAAAAAAACCAAAGAAATTCAGGAATTAGAGTTGAGCTTTTCCGGCCGTACCATGGTTGTGCGATGTCTGCGATATGACCATTGCCTCTTGGCCCTTGGGAGAAGAATTGCGGCACATATTATTTTACTTTTTTTTTCTTAGTTTCTACTCCCCTTGTCACACGTTACCCAAATATTTTGTACCGATGTTGCATATCCGAAGAAGTTCTTGATTAGTCAAATAAATAAATGTGTCTGTATTCTGTACATTTACAAGAGTCGTTGCTTATAAACAGGAATGACAAACTTTTGCGGTGGACGAACACAATGTATCTCTTCTACATCAAGTGGTATTTCCTCAAGTTCCTTACTTGTTATTCTTGTGAGCTCTTTATTGATCCTATTGATATCTTTCTTGTTCAACGGAGTTCCCTTCAAATAGCCAATAATAACTGATACATGTGGTATCTGTGTATATTGAGCAGTTTGAACGCCGTTTTTAAGTAGAACGTCATATGCAATCGTATTTAATTGTTGAAAAAGCTGTATCTGATCTGTATGATCCGTATTTAGATCGGCACACAAGAATATCTTCAGACCTGTTCCACGAAAAGTTAGATGGTCCTTCAATCGAAACCGAACAACTTTTCTCGTCTTGTTCATAAGTGCAACTAGTGGGGTACTGCCTCCTCCGACTTCGTGTATCAACGACTGAGGAATTTCAACGGTGGAAAATTTCTTCATCATGGAATTTAATGTCCGCTCTGCTTTATCTACTGGCATATTATAACTATAAGTGATACTGATATGCTGTTTGACTTCTCTTGATCGATCTTTATGGGGATGAACAAATTTGTAATTTTTTGAAAGTTCAGGAAACGTCCGAATAACTTTCTCAGCTAGTTTATCTATGGTTCTAACAGCTGATATTGATGGATTCCATGGCAAATAACAATATGAATAAAAGTGTTTCAGCCTCATATTCTGTTGATATTTTTGCAGATATATTTCGATTCTGGGAAGAGGTGGTGGTAGGTTAATTTGTGATCTTTCTTGTGTTTGTTTCTTGACTTTTCCGATATTTGCTTGTTTCTTTTCTTCAGTCACGCCTTCTTCCCTTTCAGATTCTGATTCTGATTCTGTTTGGGTATCTGTTTCGGACTCGGAGTGGTACTGTTGGATTAAGTCCATGAAAGAGATATTAAAGAATGGAAGAGAAGAGAGAGTGTGTGTGCCAAAAAAAAAAAAAAAAAAAAAAAAATCTCATGTGTCAAACCAAAGAGTTTTGTACTCCATTTAATAATGTTTGCGATGGGTGGTCCATGAATCGATAGAATGTTGTTTTTTCTATAATCAAGAATATCCCATCCGGATTATTTGCTTTGCATTGAGTAGCAACATATTCTTTGCTTTGTCCTTGTTGCTTGTATTTTGTTATGTCCAGGCATTGATATGAAGAGAGACAATCATACAACACTAAAAGAGAAGGAAAAAAAAACGTCTACATGTTAACTTCCAGTTGAAATGTTATGTATATTCCATTGTTGCTAATAAATGGCTATTTTTAGTTGGCTATTCCCTGAATCTTGGATCGTAGTAGTATTTGTTTTAGTTGGTGGTTATTTTGCATTCCAGTATTGTTACACTAAATATTTGATGCAAAAACTTGGTGCTCAAGAAATTGAAAATGTAATCCATGATGGTTTCTATGGATTCAGATTACCATTTATAATTAATAAAGCAAACAACGAAGGTAGAATTATTGAATTCAGTGTTAAGAGTTTTCTTGCAGCCCCAAATCCACAAAATCAAACATTTATGAATCGAGCATTGGGCATTCCTATTATAGTAACTAAAGACCCAATCAATATAAAGGCAATGCTCTCTACTCAATTTGATGATTTTTCCCTCGGATTAAGATTATATCAATTTGGTCCCTTGTTGGGTAGTGGGATTTTCACATCAGATGGTGAAAAGTGGAAATACAGCAGGGCAATGTTACGACCCCAGTTTACAAAGGACAGGATATCACATATATTAGATTTTGAGCCTCATTTTTTATTTCTCAAAGAAAATATTGACAGCAATAATGGACAATACTTTGATATTCAAGAACTTTTCTTTCGCTTCGCAATGGATGTGGCTACTGATTTCTTCTTTGGTGAAACTGTTGGCTCATTGAAGATTACCACAGGAGCTTCGAAGGATCTGGAAAATGAATCAAAGTTTCTGAATGCATTTAATAAATCTCAGAAGTATTTATCCGCAAGAGCATCATTGCATGAATTGTATTTCCTTTATGATGGAATTGAATTTCGACAAAACAACAAAATAGTACGAGCTTTTTGCAGCGATTGTGTGCTGAAAGTACTATGTGCCACAAATGAAGAGTTTGGCCAAACAAGTGGCTATGTGTTTCTTCGTGAATTGGCGAAACATACAAGAGATCCCGTTGTATTACAAGATCAAGTATTGAATACTCTACTTGCGGGGAGAGATACAACTGCTTCGTTATTATCGTTTGCCACGTTCGAGTTGGCTCGAAATGAATATATTTGGAACAAATTATGTGAGGAAATATTGACACTGCTAGGTAGAACGTGTAATACCATAAGTGTTACAGCTTTGAAGAATTGCAAGTATTTACATGCAATTTTAAATGAAACCTTGAGAATTCATCCAGGGGTTCCTAGAAATGTTAGATATGCTATACGTGATACGACGCTTCCTAGAGGTGGTGGTCGCGATGGAAAATTCCCAATTTTAGTTAGAAAGGGACAGGCTGTTGGATATTTTATTTGTGCTACTCATTTTGATGAACAAGTTTATGGGACCGATTGTTATATATTTAGACCTGAGAGATGGTTTGAATTGGATATCACGAAATTGGGCTGGTCATATTTACCGTTTAATGGAGGTCCAAGAATTTGCCTTGGTCAGCAATTTGCATTGCTTGAGGCTTCATACGTACTTGCTAGATTGGCCCAATGCTATTCAAAAATAGAACTTAAGACTTTAGATTATCCTCCTAAAAAATCGGTTAATCTTACCATGAATCTACTCAATGGTGTGAACATTTGTGTGGAATGAATCAAAAGTGGTTCAGAGCCTAATACGATGTCGATGGTTGATGGGTTCATAACACTGTAAGTCTTGTATATTTCTGGTGGCCCAACATTGATGCTCGGGTGCATCGATAATCAATGTTTTAAATGGCTTGATCTTCCTCACTTTTTTCTTCTTGAGTAAATTTCCTTTAAACTTGTACTGAATTGCTTCCATTTCAGGAACGATTATATATGATGGCCGATATTGCATCTGTATAATTTCCCCTTCTCTTACTGCGCATGAAAATAGAAGTGTCACGGCTACCTGAGTTCCAATCTTAACCCCCAACGATAAACCGGCTGCGTCGTGGATTGCAAATGATGGTAATTCAGCGTATAAATCCATATAGTTTTCAATAGCCGTTTCATATAGTACTGTTATAGCACGACTGATAGTTCCGCCACTGCCGACAGTGGCATCAAGACAGTAGGAGGCTGGAATCCAATATCCCAATGGAAATTTCTGCACCTCTTCGTCAGGATTTCGAACCTTCAACTCAACCCATGCTTTTTCTTTTTGGTTGTAGTATAGTGAACTCTTTGTGTCTTTGAAATGGAATATATTTGATGTATTATTTAGCTTATCTAAATGTTTATCCTGAAGGTCTTGTAACGACCTTATTGAATAAATTGTAGAAGGGGGTGGAACTACGGGTGGGTCTTTTATTTTCTGTTTGTGACGTACTCTTGGTATTATCAATCGATAATCGCCAGATACACTTTGTAAGTTCCCCGTTTCTATTATGGAAGATAAAAACAAAATGATCACTAGAGCATATAGATACATCAAGAGCTAATATCAGTTAAGTACAATAAGAATAAATTGAAAAAAAAAAAATAAATAAATAAATAGAGAAACTTGATTTGTTTTAGGGTTGTCCCTATGTATACTAATATCTACATTACTCATATGCATATCAATAAACATAACCATCAGAATGGGAAACCACACGGCGAGATTGTGGTGTTTTTCTGTTTTGTTTTGTTTTGTTTTGTTTTGTTTTGGTGGGGACAGCGAGTATTTCAAAGATTCCGGGGATAAAGTAGATTGTGAGTCGTACCACCCATTCACCCCCTTAAGTACAGTATGTAAAAGGGCTACCAAACGATAGGCTTAAACGGAACGAAAAGAAAAGGTGCAGTATGTGATCCATTTTGTGTTATATTTGTTCTAGAATTTTCTAGTAAGTTCTAGGATCACCTGGAACCATAATCCCGCACTAAAAAAAAAAAATAAAAGAAAATTATTTTGGGGAGAGAGGACATAGAGAAAGGATGATTGACCAAAAAGCAAGCACGCAAACAACATTGTCCAATCACTCAATTCATTTCCATTATAAATATCGAAATAATTTACCAATCCTCATCCCTTTTTAAATTTTGATTCTTTTTTCAAATTTTTTTTTTTCTTTTTCTTTTTGTAATAATTATTATTTTTTTTTTTAATTTATTTAGTTGATATAACTGATAGATACTACTCAATTGATATTATACATTTTAAAACATGGATGAATACACTGATAATGCAATTAAGCTTATAAACAATGCTACCGAGTTGGCCAAAGAGCAATCCAATAGTCAACTTTTACCCCTTCATTTCCTTGCTGCTTTTATTCCAACTGATGATACTGAAGGTTCTACACAATACTTGAAAACTATTGTCAAGAAAGCTAGATACGAATGGGGTGATTTTGAAAGAATAGTGAATAGACATTTGGTGAGATTACCATCACAAAACCCTCCACCAGATGAAATAAGACCAAGTTATCAAGCTGGTCAAGTATTGATGAATGCTAACAAAATCAAACAACAACAGAAAGACACATATGTTGCTCAAGATCATATATTGTTGGCATTGTTGCAAGACCAATCTATTAAGGACATATTCAAGGAAGCTGGTATGAATGTGGATAATATTAAAACACAAGTAATTGAATTGAGAGGTTCACAAAGAATTGATTCAAGACAAGCCGATTCATCTTCTTCATATGAATTTTTGAACAAATATTGTGAGGATTTCACTGAAAAGGCTAGAGAAGGTAAGATTGATCCTGTGATTGGACGAGAAGAAGAAATCAGAAGAGTTATTAGAGTCTTGGCCAGAAGAAGCAAATCTAATTCTGTATTAGTTGGTGATGCTGGTGTTGGTAAAACATCCATCGTTGAAGGTGTTGCTCAAAGAATTGTTGACGGTGATGTTCCAAATGTCTTGGCTGGTGCAAGATTGTTTGCTCTTGATTTGGGTGCTTTAACAGCAGGTGCTAAATACAAGGGTGAATTTGAAGAAAGATTGAAGGGTGTTTTAGGTGAAATTGAAAAATCAAAAGAATTTATTATTTTATTCATTGATGAAATCCATATGTTGATGGGTGATGGTAAATCTGATGCCGCTAATTTACTTAAACCAATGTTGGCAAGAGGAGAATTACATTGTATCGGTGCCACTACTTTTGCTGAATACCGTAAATTTATTGCTAAGGATGGTGCATTTGAAAGAAGATTCCAAAAAATTGATGTTCCAGCTGCTACTGTTCAAGAAACCGTAGCAATCTTGAGAGGTATCCAACCAAGATATGAAATACATCATGGTGTACGTATCTTGGATAGTGCATTGGTCAGTGCTGCTCAATTGGCATCCAGATATTTAACCTATAGAGCCTTGCCTGATTCTGCTGTTGATCTTGTTGATGAAGCCGCTGCTGCTGTAGCTGTTGCCAGAGATTCTAAACCAGAAGAATTAGATACTTTGGAAAGACAATTACATTTGGTAGATGTTGAAATCAATGCATTGGAGAGAGATAAAGATGCTGATGAAGCTTCAAAAGATCGTTTGACTAGAGCTAGAAAGAAGAAGGCTGAATTGGAAGAACAAATTGGTCCATTGAATGAAAGATATAGACAAGAACGTGCTAGTCATGAACAATTGATTGCTGCTAAGAGAAAGTTGGATGAATTGGAAGTTAAAGCTCAAGATGCTGAAAGAAGATATGATACTGCTACAGCTGCTGATTTGAGATATTTTGCCATTCCAGATTTAGAAAAACAAATTGAACAATTGGAAGTTAAAGTTGCTGAAGAAGAAGCTTCTAACTTGGAAAGTTTAACCAAGAATGCTGTTGGTCCTGAACAAATTTGTGAGACTGCTGCCAAATTAACTGGTATTCCTGTTACGAAATTGTCTCGTGCTGAAAATAACAAATTGATCAATATGGAAGCTGAATTATCCAAAGAAGTTGTTGGTCAATCTGAAGCTGTTAAAGCAGTTTCCAATGCTATTAGATTAAGAAGATCAGGTTTAGCTAACCCAAACCAACCTCCATCATTCTTGTTCTTGGGTCTTTCGGGTTCTGGTAAAACTGAATTGGCTAAGAAACTTGCTGGTTTCCTTTTTGCAGATGAATCAGCTATCATTAGAATTGATTGTTCAGAATTAGGAGATAAATGGTCAGCTTCCAAATTATTGGGTGCTGCTCCAGGTTATGTTGGTTATGAAGAAGGTGGTATTTTGACCGAACCATTGATTAGACGTCCATACTCGGTTGTTTTACTTGATGAAGTTGAAAAAGCTGCTCCTGAAGTTTTGACTGTTTTGTTACAAATTTTGGATGATGGTAGAGTTACCTCCTCCCAGGGTAAACTTGTCAACTGTTCCAATGCCATCTTCATTATGACTTCCAATTTGGGTGCTCAATATATTAATGCTGCTAAGGGTAACAAGATAGATTCTACCACCAAGGAACATGTTATGGATGCTGTTAGAGCACATTTCAGACCAGAATTTATCAATAGAATCTCAAGTATTGTTGTGTTTAACAGATTGTCAAGAAAAGCTATTTCCAAGATTGTTAAAATTAGATTACAAGAGATTGAAAAAAGATTTACTGCTAATGGTAAAGATATCAAATTGGAATTGGATGATGCTGCCACGGATTATTTGTGCAAGAATGGTTGGTCTCCAGATCTTGGTGCCAGACCATTAAACCGTTTGATCCAGAATGAAATCTTGAACAGAATGGCTGTTATGTTGTTGAAAGGTCAAATTAAGGATAAAGAAACTGCCAAGGTTGTTCTTGGAGAAAAAGGTTTGGAAATATTGCCTAATCATGAAGCTGAAGATATAGATATGGAGGATGTTGATGTTGATGATTGGGAAGATTCTGGTGATGAAGATGATGATAATGCTAGATTTAAATCCCCTGATCTTGATTAGAGAAATATGGGCATAAGTAAATAGGATCGATCGAAGATTCAATAAAGAAAAGTATTGTATAAATCGTTTTAATAAAAATATATTGTTTATAATAGGTGAATAATTAGAGTACTATAATCATTATAGATATTACTAGATATCAGAGACATAACTAAATGCACACCAATGAATTTTGTCTTTTTTCTTTTTTCCCCGTCACACGCACATTTCTTGATTCTCAACTATATTTTTTTTCAACCAATCGAAAATTCATGAACCTTTTCTTCTCAATAGAGTAGCCGAACCAAAGTTTGAATAATTGATAATCAAAAAGATAAAAAAAAAAAGGAATTATACAATGGGTAGAATACATGGATTTTTAGGAGGTGTTTTATTAACATCCACATTTACTTATTATACAAGTCAATATATTAATAAGAATCAACAATTTATTTCACAACATTTGCGTCAATCTGAATATATCATCAACAATCGAATTTTAAGTGATAAAGATGCTGAATTACGTAAAAATTATATCCCTGATTCACATATTAATTATCAATCAAGAGTAAGCTTTGCAGAAACATGTAAAGATATTTGGAATGAAGAAATCATAACGATGGTTAATTGGTTATATAGTATTAATTGGTATAAATTAGGTGCTGATATAGATTCAAAAGTTGGAGAATTAACTACTA
This sequence comes from Candida sanyaensis, assembly GCA_911254575.1. Taxonomy (NCBI): domain Eukaryota; kingdom Fungi; phylum Ascomycota; class Pichiomycetes; order Serinales; family Debaryomycetaceae; genus Candida; species Candida sanyaensis. The sequence goes on from CAJVQF010000005.1 coordinate 1,816,264, forward strand.
AACTTGCGGAACAAGTAACTCCAAATCATGAACCAAAAAAATAGATAATATTTATTAAAAAAAAAAAAAACAAATAATATACATATCACCTACCTATTCTTGTTTTTTCTTATCAACTGAATTTTGAATATCTCTATTAATAACCCAATTCACAATTGGACCAATAATCAGGATAATTAAACCAATAATAACTTGAAAGAATCCCCATTGTCTTGGTAAAAATACGCCCAATGATGTAGTTCCAAGAACCCAACCAATAAAATCAGTAGTTATAGTATCATATCCTTTACTCAATTGATCAATAATTATATCAGCACATTCATCACCTGGTATTGGATTACTTGGACCTTCAATTTTTTTAGTAATTTCTGGTTTTGTCTTTTGTTCTTCTTCAAATCCTTCACTTTGGAAATTTCCAGGAAATACACATGATACACGATAATTATAAGGAGATAATTCTTGACGTAAGATTATTGATAATGTTTCAATTGCTGATTTCATTGGACCATATTGAGAATATCCAATAAATGGGAAAAAACTAACAACTGAACTAAAAAGAATAATATGTCTTTTTTTAAAAGTTTGATCTTTATTTGAATATTTTGCTAAAACATGTCTAAATCCTGTATGTGTGACATTAATGGCCGTTTTATAATTTATATCAAGACCCAGATTGATATCACATTCAGTCAAATCTTGGAATAATTTTGGAATTGATGATCCAGCACAACTAAAGATAATATCTGGGTCTATTGGATAAATTGATTCCCATAAATTAACACATTCTTGATACTTAGATACATCGGCAACTGAATAACTAATTTCTGCTGTAGATCCAACATGTGTCTCTTTGATTCTAGTTACTTGTTGTTGTAATTTTGATTCTGTTCTGGCTACTAAAATAACAGAACAATTCTTGGAATATAATTTTGCTGCTATATCTGCACCAACACCTTGAGATGCACCAATTATAATAGCAGTCTTTCCTTCAATTGGGAAATTTGATTTCGAGAACCACATGATAATTTTGGTTGGCTGGTTAAATGTTTTGTTGTGATAAGAAGGCGTTATATTTGTAATCTCCTTTAATGTTTATTTTTTTTTTTTTGGTCGTTAACTTCTTTTTTTATATTGAAAAAAGTTAATATATACAGAATATGTTTAAGAGATCTTATCTACAAGTTCTATGATTGTTGTTCTTGTTTCAAGAATGGAGATGGTGGAAACAGAAGGTTTTCCTTTTGTGGTCTTGGTTTGGTGTTGTATTTCTTTGAAACCAACAATTTACCCTTCAATTTACCAGTATGTCTTTCCATATTTGGTAAATTAGTCAAATTTTGTTGAATTTCTTCAGGAACATTATTGGATTCACCATCTTGATTAAAGAATTCTTTTTTACAAACTTCAACAGCATCTCTAAATTCGGATTCACCATTAATTCTAAATTGAGTCAATTTCTTAATGTTAAGTTCTGTCAAATCATCAAATTCTATGCCTTGTAATTCCAATCTAGCAACAGTTTTAGCAGTATACCAAAATTTAATTTCATAATTAGAATCAACTAATTCTAAAACACTCATTGGTGCTTTATCTTCACCTAATCTTGGTTCTAATTTAATTATTCTTGTGAAACCAGTTTTTCTTTCTGGATATCTTTTAACAATATCCTTAAGAATTTTCAGACCACATTCCATTCTTTCTGCTGGTTGTAAATAATCAAACGCTTTTATACTTTGAACTTTCTCCTTTAATCCTTTGATAGATTCAGGTAATTCTTTATTTTGTCTAACTGAATCAGCTATAAACTTTTCAATGTATGGTTGAGCAGCTTTAGCCTTGGCTGAAGTTGTAATAATATGTTCATGACGAATCAAGTTGGCACATAAGTTCTTATATATCAGTTTCTTATGACTGACAACATTTTTTTGAATAGTGAAAACCTTTGGCATGTTGGTTGTTTTATGTATTACTAAGTTTATCCCCCAATACCCTCCAGGATGTTTCCAATAAAAATTTTCAACCTTTCTGTATGCGCTCCAATTGTGAAAACGAAAGAAGGAAAAAAAAAAAAAAAAAGTAAGGTCGTGTGAATCATCCAAAAATTCAAAATATTAAAACACAACAAAATACCTACAGTGTACTATATGTTTAAATAGAATATGTATTTTTTTTTTTTTTTACAATAAAGAAATACAATTTATATAAATATCTGTATACATATACCTTTAATTTAACTTAATTTACTTTACTTTAATTTAATTTACTTCTTTTATTAATCAACTAAAAACAAAAACAAAAAAAAATAATGATCCAATTGTTTAGTTTTTCTTTTTAATCCATTTCGTAATAACTACATCCTTCAATTGGTTTAGAAATTGATTGGCTTATCGAAAGTAGCCAAAGCAGCTTCTTTGAATGCTTCAGATAAGGTTGGGTGAGCATGACAAGTTCTAGAAATATCTTCGGTAGAAGCACCGTATTCTAAAGCCAAACCAGCTTCGGCAATCATTTCACCGGCATTTGGACCAATAATATGGACACCCAAAACCCTTTGAGTTTCAGCATCAGCAAGGAATTTGACAAAACCATCAGTATCCAAGTTGGTCTTGGCTCTGGAGTTGGCAATGAATGGGAATTTACCAACCTTGTATTTAATACCTTGTTCTTTTAATTGTTCTTCATTTAAACCAACCCAAGCAACTTCTGGATGGGTGTACATAACAGATGGAATGTTGGCATAGTTAACGTGACCGTGACCCTTTTTAATGTATTCGGCAGCGGCAATACCTTCTTCTTCAGCCTTGTGGGCCAACATAGGACCAAATGTGACATCACCAATGACTCTAATATGACTGTGTTTAGTTTTGAATTCATCATCAATGACCAATCTACCTCTGTTGTCTTTTTCTAAACCAATAGCTTCAAAGTTCAAACCTTCAGTGTATGGTCTTCTACCAACGGCAACCAACAATACATCGGCTTCGAGGTCTGATTTTTTACCGGATTTAACATCTTCAACTTCAATCTTGACAATTTCCCCATCTCTTTCACCTTTAACAACTTTGGTACCCAATTTGAAATCCAAACCTTGTTTGGCCAATAATTTTTGGGATTGTTTGGAAACTTCAGCATCCATACCAGCACCAATGGCGTTTTGGAATTCAATGACAGTAACCTTAGATCCTAATCTAGAGTAAACAGAAGCCATTTCCAAACCAATGATACCACCACCAATGATGGCTAATCTTTCTGGAACTTCCTTCAAGGATAAAATACCAGTAGAGGTGACAATTCTTTCTTCATCAACTTCAATACCTGGGAATGGAGTTGGTTCAGAACCAGTGGCAACAATAATGTTTTCGGCTTCAACTTCTTGAGCTTCACCACCTTCAATTGGAGTAACCTTAATGGTATTTTCGTTAACGAAAGAACCAGAACCTTTCAAATAGTCAACTTTGTTTTTCTTAAACAACATTTCAATACCACCAGTTAATTGTTTGACGGCTTTTTCTTTAGAAGCCATTAATTGTGGGAAATCAACTTTGACTTCACCTTCGATAGCAATACCTCTTTCTTTGGCTTCATGTTGAACTTGGTGTAACAAGTGGGTGTTGTTCAATAAAGATTTGGATGGGATACAACCAACATTCAAACAGGTACCACCCAAAGCACCTCTTTTTTCAATACAGGCGGTGTTCAAACCCAATTGGGCAGCTTTGATGGCAGCAACATAACCACCTGGACCACCACCAATGACAACGACATCGTACTTCTTGTTGGAGGCGTATCTAACAAATTGGGAAAATCTGCCAGTAGCTGGGATTGATTTGAATGATCTTAACATCTTCTTGGTATTATTAAGTATTTATATGAGTACAACAACAACAAAACTCAAGAACTAAAGAGAGAATCGGTTTTAGGATGAGTTTTTGGGTTGACAAATTAAGTGTCAGAGAAAGAAGAGAGAGAGCGAGAAAAAAAAAAAAAAAAAGGGAAGAAAAAAAAAACGAACGCACATACACAAACAAGCTCCAGAGGTGTCCGAAGTGCATTTATAGTTCCGAATTGAGTTTTCACGACTCGAAGGCAACCACGCGTAGAATAAAATAAAATAAAAAAGTAGAGTAAATCAAATCCCCCTTAGGATCCCTAATTGTTCCGGGATGATTCATAAACTCCGGCTGCAAAATAAAAATTGTCAGTGTATAAATAAATTAAAATAATACAAATCAAGGATGACCTATCAACTAAAATCACCGTATATAAATGATCTTTATTTCCGTATAGCTTGCAGCAAAAATTGTTTGATGTGATGACGTGTGATGATAATCTCCGATGAATTGTGTTGATAATCTCCGGTATCAAGTAATGACTTGTTGATTAACAAAGTCATGAGCATTTTGATGAGTCATTTAAATCGTTCACTGGTCATTGGTTTTATTGACTAGTCTCCTGTATGAGAAAAAAGGAATGATTATTAACTACTAAACGACTTAGGAGGATTGTGTACTGCTTAATAACCAAAAAAAAAAAATCACCAAGAGGATTAAATCAAATGGCTAAAAACAGAAAAAATATAAGCCCAACGCGGGACTCGAACCCGCAACCTTGAGATTAAAAGTCTCACGCTCTAAGCCGATTGAGCTAGCTAGGCTTTTTTTGAACAGCACCTTAATAAAGAACCGAACTCGAAACAGAACTTAACTGCAGTTGGTAAAACCACTTGAGCCATAAGCCCTGATTTCTTGTTTCTAGATTTTTTTGTGTTTAACGGATGGTACAGTGTTAGTATAATTAACCACAATACCAACCAGTTTAGAATCATTGTGCCTGTCAGTATTAAAAACAAAAGTTGATAATCAAATATTTAAGTCAATAGAAATAAATGTGAAAAGTGCTTTGATTTATTAAGCTTTAGTTTTTATTGGTTTCACCAAACGGTGGTGTGTAGCAACTTATAAAGATTGTATTATATTTCTTGCGCTATTTTGAACTTAATTTGACAAGCATCACTGTAAACACATCAATCATGTATAAGTCATTTATATATGTGGTTTATCAAAGTTATTTCATGGAACTAAGGGGTTTTTATATATGTGTACATTTTATTGAAAATTGGTGTAAATTCTGAACCAAATTAAATTATTCCAAAGAATATCTCAATAAGCATTTGCGAAATTAGTTCCATAGTTCAACAACACTAAAGAGAACTGTAATAATAGGTCAATATAAGCAATTAATTACCTATATCATATACCCTTGACACTGCTTGTGCTTACTGTCTTTAACGATTTTGAATTACATTTTTTTTTTATCTGTCCATACATAGCTATGAAGTATTATACTAAAATAATAGTTACAACCAGCGTTTCTGAAATTAGTTGCAAAATTCCATGCAGTCCGTTCCCCTCCTCCTCATTTCATTCTCCATTTTTCGGGTCCAGGTTATGAAAAGAGAAGAGAAGCGAAGAGAAGAGGGGGCGAAAAAAAACCAATTTAATTATACTCTTACTGCGCAACGCACCCCGATTATTCCGGGGCTATAATTGAAAATAATTTCCTATTTGATGCTCAAGTAGCACTAATAAAAAAAAAAAAAACACCTACCATTTTCAAGCTATTGTATATATCAAAAATGATACATTTACCTCGTTGAAGTAGTGAAATTAAAGTTAACAAGAAGTATTCGATCTATTCACGTGGTATTGACTTTTGAAAATGAATTTGCAACCAAAAAATTTATAAAGCTCGCCTTATGTAACCTTTATCCGCAATTTCTGAAACAAACAAAAAAAAGTGTCTTGAGAAAAATTTTCTCTCATTTTCTCATTTTTCCGGGGAGACTCAATAGCCCCGGAGTTTTATTCTGTACTGACCAATCACAACACCGGAATAAAAAATAATGACTGTCAAGTGGTAGCGAGCAATCTCCACTCTGCTAATTAAACTCTTAGACAACCCTTTCATCCCCCCCATTGAGTCGCACTCCGTCAGACATTAAAAAAAAAAGAGATTTTAAAATCAAATTAAAGATTGAGATTGCCAATAAAGAGAATTATTTCAATACTCCGGTTGTTAAAAGAAAAATAAAAGAAACAAACGAGACAGCCAACGAAATTTCCATTTTGGCAAACAACCAAAAAAAAAAAAAAAAATAGCAATACAGATTTATACAACCAACAGAATGAAAGAAGGTGAGACAGAGAAAAAAAAAAAAAATTGCACATAGAAAAATTTACAGAACCTCCTCTTTTTCTTCTTCATTGAATAAAAAACTTTTGTTCAACACATCACCTATTATCTGCTTACTATGTTATCTAGATCAATTAAGGTCTCCTTGAGACGTACTCCTACTGTTCTCAAGTCTACTACTATCAAATCCACTTTAAAGGCCGCTAATGTTACTTCTGTTAGAACTCTCCATAGATCATCTCCATCAACCACTTCAAGTTATAGACCAACTCCATTTTTGACTTTCCAAAGATATGCCAGTGTTTCTGTTAAAGTCCCAGATATGGCCGAATCCATTACTGAAGGTACATTGACTGCTTTCAACAAGGAAATTGGTGATTTTGTTAACCAAGATGAAACCATTGCCACTATTGAAACCGATAAAATTGATGTCGAAGTCAATGCATCCAGTTTCTGGTACCATCA